>CM021107.1:180839692-180862037 GCA_007115665.2 Sequoiadendron giganteum | reverse complement strand
GCCCTAGTTTTATTAAGTTTGTTAGATTAGGGTTTCGTCGGTCTCTGCAATAAGTTTTAAATAAATGGCTCTAAAATATAATTGTTCCCCCACGGTCATATGAGGGTAGAGTTTTTAAGCTCCTTTGCTATGTTATGGCAACCTAGGTTTAATCATGAAGTTATGATGAAAATGAATAAATTTGATGATGTCATGATTAGCATATGCGGAGGCGGGATTGGAATGGGTATTGGCATAAGAGTTTGTTTTTACCAAAGATGTGAATTCCATTTCTATGTCGTTTTCGATTTCGAGTTCTAAAAAGGTTTTTTAAAGTATGTGATAATTAGCGGAGGCGGGATCGGAACTGGTCTTAAACTTAAGAATTTTTGTTTGTAAAGGTTATCAGTTCCGTTTTTATCCCGTGTCCGGCTCCGCATATTGTGGAAAGTCTTTTGTTGAAGTAACGATAAACAAATCGGAGGCGGAGGCGGAATGGAAATAGAATATGAAATGAGAGGAATTTGAAGAAAAACCAAATCCCTTTTTTATTCCGATCCCGGTTCCGATAACTTCCCCGACTCCGACTCCGAGCCCATTTATTACTAGCTGAACTTCCTATATTGGTTTTTGCTCCGAGTCCGCCAGTCTTGTAAAAATGATTATTTTGTGTTTCTGTCCGACTCCGACTCCGATACATATGTAATAGGTATGTTTTTAAAACAAGTTTTATAATGTTTTATTGGAAGGGGCCTAATTAGAGGTTTGCTTGCAGGAGATTTGAGAGATGTCAGGAACGTCAGGAGAGGCTGCTCGAAGGAATCAACCGGTTGGAACATCAAAGCCTGCACCAAAGATCAAGAAGGTGAAACCAGAATAGTTACCTTATACATTAAGGTATGATCATAGGAATCTGGTGGTGAAAGCGAGCAAGGTGGAATCAAACTGGTCAGATATCACAGATACCAATCTGGGCCAGTATAATTTTGAAGAATTACATGAAGAGACCTTTGCAGAAAGGGAAAACTTGATAGGGAGAACTCAAAGGATTGTTGAATCTGGTCTTGCACATATCACTGTGTTTCCTTTGTCATTTCAGTGTCCGGAGTTGATATATATAGTGGCCAGTACTTATAATCCAGCTACAAGATTATGCATGGATTCACAGAATAATGTAATTATAGATCTTACTCCGCAGATGTTCCAAAACATATTCAATGTTCTTGATCCCAAGAATTTAGTGTAGTTAACTAAGGCTGAGGCATTGGAGAAATACAGTAAGCATAAAGACTCCAATAAGTCTCATTTAAACAAAAGATGGTTAAGTACTGAGAAGAAGTCTTTGAGAAAATTGGCAGATTAGCCAAAGAGGGCAGACTTCAAGAAGGAGATATCTGATTTAATATTGATGTTGTCCAGAGTGTTTGGGAAGAGGGATGCCTTCCATTTCAAGGAATGGATGTTTCATTTTATTCAAGTGATTTTTCAGGGTGATTATCAATTTGATTGGTCCATGGTTGTTTCTGATGCCATACATGATCAGCTCACAAGGGTCAGACAGACCAAATCTTTCTTCATGACTTCATATGTGGTCTATGCTGTAGCAAGATTGGGGATTTTCCCAGGATTAAACAGGGTAGGTATAATGGGAGCTTTGGATGGACAAAAGAAGGTATGGGAAAACTATGATCAATTATCCCTTCAGGTTGCTGAGCCTCACTTTAGAAGAGTCAATGATACATTTTTATATGTGGTTATCAATCAGTTGAGTGGAGATGCAGGATACAGGTTAAGTCAGGAAGCTATGGCTTTCATTTCTGAATGGGGAAGTTGGTACATCCAATACCCCAAATTTACATACTTCAGATTGTTTGGGTTTGAAGGTCATCCTCATTTACTTCCAAGATGCTGCAGCAATAGAATAGTGCTTATGGAATTTGTATATCAAGCCATCGGAGTTAATGCTAGATTTGGGATGAAGCACAAGACAGGATGCCATAAGTTTCCTATGACACTAGGGGAATATAGTTGTCAACACTTGAAGGCGGCTAAGGTGGTTTGTAATGAGTTGATATAATTGAAATTGGGATTGTATACAGCTTGTAAGTATTTTGATCCAAAAAAGAAGATGTATACTTTATTACCTTCTGTGTTTACTAGACACTTTAATTTGTTAGAGGATTTTTGGTGTGATAGGCAGGATGAATTTGACTTGAGGAGGAAGAATTATGAGAGATTACCAGTCTCACTTATGGTAGAGCTGGGCATTAAAGATAATATTCCTGACACTTTGGTGGATGATGGAGTGGTATTAGATCCCTCATATGAGGCTTTGAATATTGGCACCAAAAACTTAGATCCAATAGACTGGAGTGAAGAAGAAACGATTGAAATTAAGAAATTGGGAAGAACGGTCTTGGATAGAAGTGTGCAATGGTTGATGATGAGGACTCAAGCTCCTCAGGGACCAATCCTCAAGAAAGGTAAAGGGTATAAGAGGATTAAAAGAAAGGCGCCTTCCAAGGAACCATTGGAATTCTTTCCTCCGGATGTTGAAGAAACAGAGTTGGAGGTGGTTGATGAAGAAGAAGAGACACCCGAGGGAGATGTCCCAATTGAATCTGTTGTTCCTATGCCCACATTGGGTGAGTCATCTACACAAGCCCCACTCACAAGAAAGAAAAGCAAAGAAGTTCAAAGAGTGCTTTATGCCATGGCTGAAGCTACTAAAGGAAAAGAAGTGGAGGAAGAGTTGGTAGAAATTGAGACAGATTCAGATGAAACTCTGTCAGAGAAGGACTTGCAAGAAAACATGCCTCTAGATCCTACTATTGAGCAGATTCTTACACAGGAGGAGTAATGGAAATAGTTTGAAGATGCTACCAGAGAATCTGATGCAAGGGGTGCTGCGGAGAAACTAAAGGAAATAGAGGCAAATTTGCAATTTGATGCTCTACCTCAACAGCAGTAATCGAAGGAAAGAGAAGTTGAAACAAGGACAACAGCTGATACAATGGAGGAGCAAATGAGGCAACGACAGCATGAGATCAAGGTCAAAGCTGAAAATGACAAGCTGGAATTGATACAGAAGATCCATGATCTCGAGGAGGAGAAAGCAAGAAACCGAAGGGAAAAGGAAGCCCTTGTTGCTAGATTGAAGCTTATAGAGGAGACTCGACTGAAAGAACAAGAGGCTGAAGCTCTAAGGAAAGAAAAGGAGGCTGAAGAGCTGGTAAAGAAACAGCTAGATGAGAAAGAAAGGGAAAAGGCAGAGAAACTCATAGCCTTGGAAGAGGAAAGATTGAGAAAAGAAGAAGGAGACAGGAAGATGCAGGAACAAAGAGATAGAGAGGAGGCTGAGAAGTTGGTGCAGTTGCATGTACTGCAGGAGCAACAAGAAAAGGCAAAGATTGATTCTCAACCTAGGGTAGATATTCAGCCATCCTCTACAGTTGCTGCTTCCTCTTCCATGATGATGGCTCCTGGTCCTCCTACTTGGTTGAAATTAGATCTACAGAAAAGAGCTAGAACACCTCCTCAATCTCTTAATTGGGAGGACATGATGAAGGAGATTGAATAGGAAAGGCCTAAGAAGAGGGCTAAGGTTTTGCACTCTACCAGACTCAAAGATAAAGGGGAGATAGTTGTTGAATGTGTCGTGCCTATGATTGAAAAGGAGGTAGGGGATATGCAGCTTACAGACTATCAATTAAGTACAGTTAACTTGGGAAGACCCACTAGAAATCAACAAATGAATTTGATTGATGTGGTGGCTTCAACGACAAAATCCAGAATGATCAAGGACAAACAAAAGAAAGATGAGCTTAAGGCTCAGTTAGATCAGTTACATTCATTTTTGAAGAGTGTCTCCTCTCCAAGGTCACAAAAGGTTGTGGCAATTGAGACTCCTGTTTTGCTAAGCAAAAAGGAGGTGGATGATTTGATACAGGTTAGAGGTAAGGCGGAGATGGTTGACAAGTGGATAGACAAAGTGAACCGGGAGGTAGGTGAGGTTTTGGAAAAGGGGTTTGAAACCTATAAGGAGGCGGAAGGTGTAATAAAAGAGATGCATCAATATATTGAGGCCTCCGAGAAGATAGAAGAAGAGTACAAAGAGTATAGTGAAAAGTTGGAGAAGATAAATACATTGCCTCTAACTATTCTTTTAGAAGAATCTATACTCGAAGATGATAATAAAGATTTTGTAGAAAAGACTTCTTGTATCCTTAAGTTTAGGACTGGCTTCTTGAGCAAACATAAGGATGAAATTCAGGGAGCAGTAAATAATTTAACTGAGCAGTTGGAGGAGTTGGAAGCGGTTATGGCTATAATAGTAGATGTGAATGTAATGACTAAAGATGGCATGCCATTAAGTCAGGTTAGAGAGAAATGGAGGGAAAGAGTCCAAGGACTCATGCAGGATGATGGAGAAGACTTGGTGATAGATCGACTTGTAGAGGTCAAGGAAGAGATAAAAGCTACAGGAAGAGAGTTGGTCAAGGTAAAAGGGATGAAAAAATTTGCTGCAGTTGAGTTGGATCGCATCAAATTTGAAGATAACTGGATTGATGGGCCATATATGGATATGGTACAACAGGTCTTCACCAGTTATGATGAGTTCATAGCGAATCCAACATCACATGCATAAAATCTTGCATGCATGATATTCTTCTTCCTTGCATGATGCATGATGATCTTCTTCCTTGCATGATGCATGATGATATTCTTCCTTGCATGTTGCATGCATGCAACACTAGCAGTCTCAAGGACGTGGGATCTTCTTTTCTCCTATGTTCTATCTTCTATTGTTAGATCAAACTGAATGTGTAATGTAAGAACTCAAGATCGAAATTGATCTGAGTTTCCAAGACAGTTGATTGTTCCTAAAAAGGTGGAAAGCCTAAGATAGAAGTAAAGGTTTGAACTTATTTTTTGTATTCTATAAATACCAGTGGGGTATTACATTGTAAGGGTCGGCTAATTGAGAATTGGATTGGCTTACCTAGTGTTAGGAGATAGAATTTTCAGAGAGCATTTTGCAGAGATACATTGTACCAGATCTTGTTTACAGTTAATAGAATTGTAGGTTTACGAAATATGGAGTTTGGCATTGAATTATGTGTTTGATAAGGTTAATGAGTTATAATCCACTTGAATGCCAGTGATTGTGCTGAAGCATGATGGTTTCTTATATGATGAAAGTCATTAGAAGAAACCAAGTTTAAAGATTATCTTGTTAAATTGTCATTGAATTAAGGTTATTAAAGTCTGTTGATCTATAGTTTTAATGATGAATGAATGCGTGTGGTTTTGAGATCTTGGAAATATTTGTGATAGGCGAATAGAGGAATTGAATTAAGCACCTAAGATGTATATGATGGTACAGTTATACTGTGGCTTGTATCATGTTATGGTTTTTGTGATCGGTTAAGAAAACATTCATTGTTAAAAGTATATGTCTGGATAGTAGATAAATTTAATTCATACTTACTGATTTACCCCTTAGATCTATCTTTTTCTTTTATTTTAAACCCCTTGATTTACAAAAACTATTTTGACAAAGAGAGTCATAGCTTTAATCCTTTGTTACCAGTCCAGGCCCCTTGAATATTATAGTTGCATGAACTAATTGAGTGACATCAGACAGTTGAGAACCAACTACCAGGACCTTGGGAGTTAGGCCACTACATGTAGTCTTTCTTTTTCAGGAGAAATAGAATAGAAATATTATGTTTTAATGTTGTTTGTGTCATTTTAACCATCAACACCTAGTTGACAAAGACTCCCCAGGCTAGCCACTATGAGATGTAGGGAATGCATGAAAGATACTATAAAATTACTAGTCAAACTAGTTTACATAGTACTGAAAACATGAGAAGCTACAAGAAAATTATTTATATCATTTCATGAGGGAATAAATCCCCTAGTTTTAGGCTCACCCATTATACAATCATAGGCTATGAAAACTTGACTATAGAGAGTTGATGGTAGTAGAAAATATTGAATGTATAAAAAATTATATTTGGGAAGTATATATCCTACACCAAGTCAATATAGTTAGAGTGTAGATTATAGATGATACCAAAGTAGCAAAGTATCTTGGTTCCATCTTGAAGATCATCATCTAAAATAGCTTTGAAGGCTCTTTTCAACATGGGGAGCTAGTCCATAGAGAAAATGTATATATTACTAAGTTGGAGTCAATTGGACCTATAATGAGTGGTTAGGTTTCTTATGGAAGCACATAAATCCTTCTATTTATTTCCATCTCACCCCTTTTAATAGGATATAGAGAAGATGAGGAGTAGGATGACAATTGAAATAGTAAGAGACCATAAATAGGAACGTGCCAATGATTAGCCAAAGGAGGTGAGTAAATGGAAAACTATCATTCATATTTACTATTGACTTAGAAGTAGGTTGTGGTGTTAATAAAGAGATAATAAAATCCTAAATAGAAGAACATTAGATGAAAAGTGGATTTAAAAACTAGCTTCCCATTATTGTTTACCAGGTGGAGTTATAGGGTGAGTAAATGAGTCATTTGGATGAGAAGATTTAAATGTTTTATAGACTAAATAGTAATTATTGAAAGGGTACATGAAATCAAACTATGTGATCATTATGAAAATATTTTTTAAAATTTGTGTACTCTATGTTCGAAGATGAGTCATAGACCATAGTATGTTCAATTTGGTTAATTCTCATATTGGCTACAATATGGGTAGCTTGATTTTATTCTCTAGAATAATGGTTGAATTCATATGAGGAAAAGTCATTTGTATGTTGTGTATATGAGGAAAAAAATAATTTTTACTTGAGAAATAAATCGGCCTTATATTTGGGCACTAATGACTTGTAGAGAAAATATAAAAAAAATATTATTAATAAAAATGAATATATATTTTTTTAGAAACTATGCTTTTAGATCTACAGAAGTCTTTTTTTTTTCTCAAGAATTCTATTAATGTGAATAGAAGTGGAGGTAATGTTGTATTTTTCAAATAATTTCAAAACTATTGTAATTTGACACCAAACACTACTACATTCTTTTGGTATTAAGCACCTCTTTCCAAAAATATTACGACTGGATCTATATTAGATATATATTTTTTGGTTGAATCTAATTTTTGGATAGAAATATTATTATCAAATCTATTTTAGAAAAAAATGAATCCAACTAGATTACATCATTGATGATATCCCAAATTGTACTGAGAATGTGCCTTGATAGTTTTTAGTTTCCTACCAATAGCATTATAGTGTGATTTTTTTTAAGTTGGAACTAGTTAAGTCACATAAATGATGTGTTAGAATGAGGAATAATTTGTATGATTTTTTTTGAAAATATATCATAATGTGTGACAAAAATTTTGAATTTCACCCAATCATAAATTATTTATTAGTCTCTTCATATAATGATGGATTTGTGGATAATGACCTTGTACTTAGAATGTTTATTCAAGATCCAAAACTTGGTTTTGTCCTTATTTAATTTTTGTAATGTATCCTATATTGCATGATAAAATATTGTCTTAATTCTCCCTAATTTCTCATTTATCTCAATGTTTGTAATTATAAATAGCGGCAAGGATTGGATTTATTTCATTAGTGTTATCTTTCACTAGATTAATTACTTGGAGATCTATTAGGGTCTTTTCCCAATAAAAGAATAATATAAAGATTACATCCATAAGAGAATGAATTATCATAATAGTTAGGTATAAAGAACTTATGCAAAGAACATGAAGGAATATTAAGTTACCATTATAAGCATATAAACCAAAAAAAAGTAAAAAATATATATTAAATAATAAATGCCACTCTTTACAAACACCAAAACCATAACCAACAATATCATAAATAACAAGGAATCAACATACTGCCTAATTCCATTGAAATCTTGAATCCTCTACCACATTTTAATCCACTAGGTATTCAACCTCTATTGCATTAGGGTTCTATTTTGCATCCATCAAAGACAATACCAACTTTGGGATCAAGTGATGGGAACCTACTTCATGAAGTAAATCCTTCCTATGCTAAGATTTATGGATCTTATATGCAAAAATGATTAGAATTATGAATTTGCTAGAGACCTCTACATGACACTGACTATGAACAACAATGAAAGTGTCAACACTTTCCCTACATCTACACAAAAAGCATGAAGAAATTGCAACTTGCAATTCACTAGATTCAATTATTCATTGTCCATAGGTATAAATCCTAAAGGAAATGAATGAATGTCCTTAACACCATCACTAATAATTTTCTTCCATGTTTACCACCACCTCTTCCTTAAAATTCAACACCTCCATATCCTTGAAATGTGTAGGAAACATAAAGCATATAATCTATAAACTCTAAGCCACATTGGTGATAGCTACTACCAATCACTAGAAATTCCTCCCTTATACAAGTCTTATAATGTAGGGGACATGGTTATCCAAACTATTCACCGAAAACTAATTTAAAAAAACTTAAGGCAACTATTTCATTACAAGTGAAGGTTTAAAGCAATCTCTTATCCATGAATTGAGCTCTTCTTAAAGGACCCATTTCCTTCTAATGTTGATGCTTGATTATCATGGTGGTCATTAAATTATAGACCAACCAAAGGATAAAAACATAAATTACACCAAAATATGACCCCATGAAAATTTACCAGTAATAAGACATAATAGTCAAAATCCACCACATTATTTGAATTTAACAATGTTTCCATGCACACTACATAAATGTAGGGAGATGCTTTATTGTATTAAGGATAGTTCATTAACAATAGCAAAACATCTATAGTTTTTACATTTTTCTTAGTACATCACAAAGTTATAGTATTTGACTATAGAGATTATATATTGCCATGCAAGGAAAAATAAAAAAAGAACAAAAAAATGGAGATATTATCTAATAGGTCCACTCATCTAGTAAGTTAGGAAAATGCATTTCCATATTATCATAGTAGGCCAAGATTAGTATTAACTATTTAAAATACCTCAACTCAAAATCATAATATCATACTACCAAACATAAATAGAAATATAACATCAAAAGACACAACTACCAAACATAATATGCTTGTGGAGATCAATGAAGTTAGATTTAGAAAAGTTTTCTTCTTCCAAGGTGATGATATCATGGTTGTCATTTTAGAAATGTTTGGTATGGATCTCATCAAAGGATTTATTTGATCCGATGTCAATATCAACATCTCTTCCATGTTTTTGTGTAATATCTATACCCTCATTAGTGACAAGGAACTTACCAAGGCCATGGGACAATATTACATTTGGAATAAGAGCATGATAGGCACAAAAGTAATTGTTGATAGCATTGCTCAAGCAAGTGTGAGTACTCTTCCTCTTGATGGATTTAAATGTTGTGTTTGCTTCAATTGATATTATTCTTATTCTGACATTGAAACTAAGTGTTGAATAAAAAAATTGTAGATATTTAAGATTCTAAAAAATTTGGTGAGTTTTTACAACCCATCATTGGATGTTTTAGCACTTTGTGAGCCTAACAAGAAATCTTCAATCCATTTTGTTAATATACTGTAATCAGGGTACTCGAAGAGAACATATTTCTTTGAGGCATTCTGTCAAACAGTTCACTTGCCCTATCTAAGCTTACACATTTTGCAGGACTTACACATTTTGCATACATGTCTACCAGGGCAGTTCCAGCAACATCATCTGACAAAACTCCTCTACCGCGATGGATGTCCATACCCTGTTCCAAAGCTCCCATTTTCACACAGGCTGGGAGGATGCTGGCAAGGGTTGCGGAGTGTGGAATTAAACCAGCCAATCGCATTTGGTTGAAAGTTTGTAAATCATTTTCAGCAAATGCATTTTGTGCATATCCTGCAATCATAGCACTCCATTGGACCAGATTTCATTGAGGCATCGGTTAAACGGTTCATGTTCCTTGTCTATGCTTCCACATTTTGCATACACTTCTACCAGAACATTTCCAACTGTGACATCTGACGATAATCGCCCTTCCATTATACTTCGATGGACGTCCATACCCTGTTCCAGAGCTCCCATTTTGGCACAGGAGGAATACGCTGGCAAATAAAATTGATCCGGATGGAAATATGCTTGTTGGATCGACTGCATTGTGAGCACGCCATGTCATCTGTGCAAAAATCATTTCCATAAAGCAAGAAAAGCCTGTGAAAATACCTCAGCAGCTAGTTTTTCCATGACAGCGGCAAGGTAGATGGAACTGCCCTTTGCCAAGCACTTTGTTTTATGAGATCAACCGCACAGGAATAGAGTTCAAATTCAAACATTAACGAGGATTATTTTCTGAGCGGAAACAGACGGGAATGGACGTCAGGCAAAGTAATGGGCCCACAGCCACCTAAGCGGGCAATAGCTTAGTGTGTGACGTTTAAGCACAGTCGGCTGCCTGGATCTGTTATCAATGTGGCTCCTTGGATTTTAACAGTTGGGGCCTCTTCTACTGATAGAAGCTTCACCTCCAATGTACTTCTAGGAAACAACCTGCTTTTAAAGATAGATATTAAATTCTTTCCTATTCCATTCATTGAGCCATTCAAGCGTTTGGTTTTGAACTTTTCATAGATCAATTTGGACTCGAATTGAATTTGGGATCTTTCAGTTAGGATTCTAATCTAAGATCTTTCATTTGTTATTAGAGTACTTGACGTGACTTATTTCGAACATCCGTTTTAAGCGGGTTCATAATTTGATTTGACTGATAGCACGTTGAGCTTTTAATGAACTAATCAGAATTAGAACCTATGACCTTCCATTTTCATTTCTTATTTCCAACATTTTTCAACTCTATTGTAAAATTGATCTATACTCTTGCTACGTAATTGTAGGGCGAAGCTATAAATCCTCACAAACAAAATGGGTTTACTGGTCTTGTTGCGGCAAGTAGCTCTGCTGCTCCTGGTATCTCTCAGGAAGATGCGAGGTACAATTCATTTTTTGTTTGTTTTTATAAGTGCTTTCATAATGCTTATATACTGCCAAAGGAAATGGTTATCATGTCACTTTTAATTTATTTTCAGTTCTGGTCTGGAGAAAACACTTGATCCTTCAAAAGTGAAGGGAAAAATAGTGGTTTGCATGCTATCTGGTCCATCGGATCGTAGAACATTGAAGAGTGAAGTTGTGGAGGGAGCTGGAGGTGTGGGAATTATACTGATCGATCCGTTTCGAAAGGATGTCGCAATCCCATTTCCAATACCTGGTGCAATAGTCGGACCAGAGAAAGGAGAAAGAATAATGGAATACTTGGCATCAGAATAGTTAGTTTTCCTTTCTTCTATTAAATGCTAATAATTACAGTTCCAATTGACACTGCTGTATCTATGTTTTCTAAATCTCTACTCAGTTATTCTCTTTCGATTGCAATGATCTGGAATCCTACAGCATACATCAGAAGCACATCGTCAGTTTTGAACATTAGACCAGCACCTCAAATGGGTGTATTTTCTTCTCGAGGTCCCAACTCTCTAATTCCAGATATCATCAAAGTGAGACATTTGCATCCCTTTATTGACTCCTCCATAGTTATAAGATTCTTTTTAAATATGGATAACATCTCATAACATTTGATTGGCTGGTCCAGCCGGATATTACAGCACCGGGGATGAACATATTGGCAGCATGGTCACCTGTGGCACTAACTCAAGTTGGTGATCAATCTCACGACTTCAAAATAATTTCAGGAACATCCATGTCATGCCCACATGTATCCGCTGTAGCTGCTATAATAAAATCTCAGCATCCCACATGAAGCCCTGCTGCAATCAAATCCGCTATCATGACAACAGGTGATCATCTACCCCCTCAAGGCTCTGTTATCATTTATCAGATTTTCTTTTATCCCTTTAATGTTAGTCTGCGCATTCCTTCACCCTCACAAGGCATGCCTTTGAATGTGGAGCAGCAATTGTAACCGATAACACCATGAAGCCTATACTCAGAAGCCCTGCGGGACACTCAACAGGGCCGTTTGATTATGGATCAGGTCATATCGATCCAGTCGCGGCCTTAGATCCGGGCCTCGTTTATGATTATAACGTCACAGACGTGATAAACGTTCTGTGCAGCAATGCAGTCACGCTTGCTCAGCTTAGAAATTTGACAGGCGAGGAAATAACATGCATGGCAAACACACCAGCGGCATACAATTTAAACTATCCTTCCATCGGGGTGGCAAATCTGAAAGGAAATGCTACAGTATCAAGGACTCTAACGAGTTATGCAAGCGGAGCTTCGGTAAACCGTGCAGTGGTGAAGCAGCCGCCCGGAGTTGTCGTTAATGTGCTTCCCAAGACACTTTCGTTTAAGCAAGCCGGACAGAAGCTTTCCTTCACAGTCCAGTTGACGGTGACGGACGCGGCTTCTGATTTTGTGTTTGGCTCGCTCACGTGGATTGACGGTAAACACAAGGTCTACACTCCCATTGTCGTCAATCCAACCTCCATCTAGTTAGTAATTACAGACCAAGTTTTGTACCATCCAAGGTTTACGAACAGATGTCAATCGAAACATATGGACTGCTTGTTTACCATATAATAATTTTCTGCCGTGCTTCATAAAAGTATAAATATAGATTGAAAGCTTCATAAACAAAATGTAGTTGGATAAAGTTTGTTTAAATTAATAGTTCATATGGATCCTACTTCGTTATCTTTCTATTTAGCTTGATGTGTAATTTGGTATTTGCTTTTTAGAGATTATGTCTCATGATCTAATTTGATATTGAATTTGAGATTATAATATTTTGATAGAAGATAGTAATTGATCTGTTTTTTAACTGCATCTTAATTTTATAATTATAGAAGTAATTTTTGTATATGTGACTTTGAATATATAAAAATGGGTTTTCTTTGTGAAAACCATTTTTCTTTATGAAAATAATTTATATATTATTGAACTTTAAAAATTTGTTTGTCTTTACAATTTAAAATAATGATATCTATAAATAATACTAAGCTTGTTGTGTCAAGAATTTCACCTGAATAAAATTGTTTGGACCAAATTTAATGATTTGAACAAGATGGATTTGATCTATCACTAATGATGCAACCATTCATCTTAGTTAATGTTATGATGATGAAATTCTCTCATAAATGATATGTGAGGATTAAATAAGAGATAGATATATTGGACCACATTCCTACAAGTTAATTAGGGGTTTTTCTTTTATGTAATACATGGTATGATTTTTTATTTTACATGAAAGTTGGCAAGTAAAAATTAATAGGAAAGGAGTCAACTTAGGTCTATAGTTAAATTTTATGCTTATTAAATGCTTTATAAAGTATATACCTTTATTAATTAATAATCTAAGAAACTATTATACTATTAATTATTTAGAAATGGTAGTTTAGAATAGATGTGGTAACTATCAATTTGAATTTTTTTTCCATCCTTCCTGTTATACATAAGAATTTTTTCTCTCATCGAGATGACATTCAAAATTTAGGAGATTATAGTCAATTTTATCATGCACTTTAGTTTACCATCTATGTGAAAGTAAGGAGTGACATTTTAAAATTGTAAGTATTTTAATAATTAAAATGAAGATTTTTTAGTTTTTTTTTTTATATGTGAGTGCTACCAAAGGGGGTAGCTCCCAAGTACAGTCATACTAGGGTGTTTGGGTGTCCGATTACAAGCTTAGACCATAAAGTGACATCCTTACATTTTATCATTCTAGGAGTTGGTAAATGGCTGCCAGAAGGCCACCCAGCCTAACTAACCTTCGCAGACTCCCTTCATCGAGCCATGAACTAATGGAGACCATAAATCTAGAGAAAACCTCCAAATTAGCATTCTTGATTCCAACTCAAAAAACCTCCCATGCATTAAACCTAAAATCTTCTGCAGCCTCACGGCGTGCCTGAGCCTCTTCCCCAACTTGTTCACCGCCATCGTTATCCTCCTCCTCTGTTGCCAAATCAAAGTATATTTTCAAAAAGCTTACCCATCCATCGTTCCTCAGCTCCAGAATGGCACTAGCAACCGCTTGGGCGTTACCCATCTCCACGAACCCATTGAGCTACTCCACAACTCATTCTCTGGATTCAGTAACATCCACCAAGGCACCCAACACTATTTCATAGATCTTCCCATGGCACCAGTGTTGGTTCAGGTTCAAAACTAACGAAACCAAGTCCATGACTGCATTTCTCACCACCAGATTTCGTATCTTGAAAAGCCTCTTGCACTGCTTAGTCATAGATTCCTTAGCGCACTGGTAATGTAAACCAAATACAAACACCATTTTCACCCTGTGACCAGCTCTTTGAATCTCCCAAGTTTTAAGTGATCAGCCAAGTTACCCTTCATTAAATATCCACAAGGCCTATGCCAAGGATTGTAGCAATCCAGAACCCATTACACAAAACTTGCCCCAAATCCTAACTAAATCTGTCTTATCAAGCTTGACAGTACTTACTCTGCCCTTTCTTCTAATTCGCGTGCCCTTGGAATGAGTGAGAGAGGAAAATCGACATGTCATAGTATCTTCTAAGATCACTTCTTGTAAGCTCAACCACTATTCTGGTGCAGAACTCATGATAATTTTTTCTGATTGCACCACCCCTGAATTTGGCAAAAAGTTCGCAGCCTTATTTGCCTCTCTATACACATTCGACAGGGTATAATATGCAATCTTCCCTAAGAATTCTTTAATTGGTGCTATCCAATTATTGATTCGCTAATTTTGAGAACTCCCTAAATTTATTGCCTGGATACAAAGCATTGAGTCCCCCTCTATTTCCACTACATCAATACCATTTTGTATGTATAACTACAGCTCGAGCCTCATCGCCTCCATTTCAGTAATGCTATTAGTGCACACACCTAACCTTTTTGATGTCACCCAAATGCAGTCTCCATTTGTATCCCTAATTATACATCCAACCCCGTCAAAGTTCAGTTTCCATTTTAGCCTTATCGGGTGTGTCCAAAAGATTTATTTTCTATTAACTCTTGTTGTAGGTAATAGCTTGGGATTCGGTATTCTGAGCCTGCTCTATGTCTTTTTGATTTCTTCATCCCACTTTGAGAATCTCGATTTGGGTCCCACATTGGTTCTATTATTCGTTGTCTCAATTATGGCCGCTTGAATTCTGGACATGAATTGTTCTCAGTTTAAATATTTATCTTTAAATATTCATCTATTCCTCTCCTTCCATATGTGCCAAACCACCAAGGATGGCGCCAACATCAAAATCCCACTCCAAAAACCATTCTTATTCAAAATTGGCCAGCTAGTCATGAAGTCCCAGAGTTTATAGTTTCTTGGACCAGTCAGACTAGAATTCTTTGCAACCAATCCCAACATGACGCAACTATAGGGTAGGATAGAAGTAAATGATCCACTGTCTTCTACCTGCTTACAAAGGTTGCACCTTGTTGGGCTTGCAATTCCCAACCTTTTCAGTATTTCTCTGGTTAAGCAACGCTTATGTAATGTTGTCCACAAGAATGCCCCAACCTTTGGTAGGACTTCCTTTTTCCAACATAGTTGGGTATGTGCAGGATTATCATGGAAAAAATAGGCCCTTAAGTGGCAATAAAATTCAGAAAATCAGAGTTAGACAACTTGACGTAAAAATTTGAATAAGTTATCTATATTATTTCAAAAATATGTAAGAATAGAATCTGTGGCAAATTGAATGTAGTTTCTAAACTACTAGTTTTTTTTTTTTTAAACTATTTGGTGAAATTTTGAAATTTTGATGCAGTAATACTTAAATTTCAGAGAAAAAATAAGAAGTAGGTGTATGTTTGACCACCCTAACCACAATAAAATGATAGTATTGTTTTATAATATTTTAGATATAAGTAGGGGACTCATGTCCAGATGTAATGCATATTTTTTTGTAATTGTTTTCCAAGTAAATAATTAATTATAATTTTTTTATTACAAATTTTAAAAAAAATAAAAACTTGTATGTCTAACTACCTTAACTTGGTCAAAACTTCATGAAATTCAATTTTTTTTTTTTAAATCCTTTAGTATTGAAAGCATAGAATGTGACGCATATTTCAAATTCAAAAAATGTGATACAGTTTGAAAGCTATAGATGTTTTTCAATAAACCTATCAATTAGGACTTTAGTTGTAATTCAAATACAAAATGAATAATAATTATTTATTAAATTCAAAGTAAAGCATAATTTATATTGGTGGAAATCTGAGAATCTCCTTTAAAAACCCTTTTCGTTTCATCAATTTTGGGTAAAAGAAAAGTCATCAGCCACATGGGTCATCATATCACTTAGATATCACCACTTTTTGGCCCATCATGATACTACACATACCCAATCTTGACATCCAAGTTTTATCGTTACTCTGTCTTAACTGCATATAATATCCAAGTTTTGTCAAGTAATCTCCTCATGTCGCTCCACACCAAATTATAGAATCCTCTCTATTAAACAACTTAATCGGTCTATTATTTATTTCCTTACATACCTCTGCAGCCAAACTCTATGGGAGTGGTAGTGTTGTTAGGTTAATCCAACTGTAGTTGTCGGCTAAATTATTTTCTATCCTTATAGAATCCGCTACCTTAGTGCCAAATTCCAACTGTAGTTTCTCCAAGAATTGATCAAATTCAAAGAGCTCTAACAAAAAAAATTAGTCATTCCATGAGTCTAACCAGAATAGAGCCTTCTTCCCATTCCCTAACCTCCATGAGAGATGGCTCATAATTAGGGGTTTGCATTTAGACATGTATCTCCATAACGCAAAGCCACCATCAAGATTTGTAATAGTTAAGATTCGAGTGGGGTTAGGATTATCCAAGTACTTGTTCTACAAAATTTGGCACCATATCTTATCAAGATTTTGGTACATCTTTCATATAAGCTTGGCTCCTAGTGCATTGTTCTACATACAGATTATACGCAACCCAACCCCACCATCCTCCTTTGGCTTGCAGACCGTATCCCAACCTATTAAAAAAATATTTTTAATTGTCTTTGATCCTTCCCACAAGAATTTATTTAGGGTTCCCTCTAACTCATTTTCATTTTTCATTAGGACTTCCAAGCATGACATTGCATATATTGGTATTGTTGATAAAATTGCTCTTGTCATTGTTAATCTTCCTGCCAGAGTGAGCGAGTTATTTTTCCAAGCTATGGCCTTATTTTTGCATCTTTCAAACACCTCACCCCAATGTTTAGCTTTGCACGATCCTTCGAAGATTTTCACTCCAAGGAATTTGGATGGGAGATTCCCCTTTTTAATTCTCGATAATGATGTTATGGCCTATTGTAGTTGGTGTCTTGTGTTGATGAAATAGATGCTCAATTTTTCCTTGTTCATTTTTTGCCCCGACTATACCTCAAATTCCATTAGTACATCATTTATGAATCTGGCTTCCTCCATGTTTGCTAAACAAAGAAGGGTTGTATCATCCGCAAAGTGGGTATGGGTGATGGGTTATGTGTTTGATGCCGCTTGTATCTCATGCCATTCCCGCTGCAAACACCTTTTTTTAATTGCCACGCTAAAGGATTCAACCATAATGATGAAGAGAAATGGTGAAATTGGGTTTCCTTCCTAAGGTCGTTGGTTGCCCTGAAGAATCCATGGAGTGATCCATTGACCGCTATTGAAAACAAGACAAAGGAGATGCACTGGAAAATAAAATTGCACCAATGATTGCAGAATCCTAATCTCTTCATTACTTCCATGAGAAAGGACCATCTCACCTTATCATATGCCTTGCTTACATCTAATTTAATAATCATCCCAGCCTGCTTGCTTGTTTTTAGAGTATAAACGGCCTTTGAAATGATCAAAATATTGTTTGATATTTCTCTACCCGGCACAAACCCATTCTGTTCTACCAAGATGATCTTTTCCAGCATCAGTTTTAGTCTGTTAGCCAAAAATTTTGCCACCACCTTGTATAAGGTATTGTAGAGAGAGATAGGTCTAAAGTTACTAAAGGAGGAACAATCCATCTTTTTTGGAATCAGGGAAATAACCGAATTATTCATATCTTTGACAAATTTCCCAGTTTTGTGGAAATCTTCCACTAACTTCCATAACTCATCTCCTAGGAAGCTCTAACATTTTTGGTAAAAGTCGGTTATGAAGCCATCATAGCCCAGTGCCTTATCCGGATGCATCTAGAATAATGCCTCATGAACCTCCTCCTTTGAAATCTACTCATATAGCTTCATGTTATCCGCATCACTGACCCTGGTGCTTATTGAGTCTAGGAATTAATTACTACACTCCTAAGGTAGTTGTTCGCCAAGTAATTTAGCAAAAAACTCACACGCTGCTTTGCCCACCTCAGCACCCCCTCTAACAATCTGGCCACTATTGTTTCAAATTTCCTCTATTATGTTAGATGCCCTCTTTTCCATAACTGAGGCATGGAAAAATTTGGAGTTTGCATTGCCTTGTCTTAACCATACCTCTCGGGATTTATCCTTCCAATAAATCTCTTCCCTCTTCAGAAGTTCGGCCAACCTCTCCTTTAGATCTTTTTCTCTAAAATATTCTTTAATTTGTCATCCCATTTTTCATTATTTCTTCATTGAGTGCTTCTAGCTCCATTTCCACATTTTCTTTCTCAACAAAAATATTTTAGAAATATACTCTATTCCACTCCTTTAGGTTTTGTTTTATCACCTTCAATTTTTTGACCAGTATGAAGCTTATAGAACCTCCCACCTCCATTTCCTTCCACTAGCATTCTAGTAGCTCTAGGAGGTTTGGATCCCGCCACCACATGTTTCAGAATTTGAAGCTTGTTTTTTCTAGCACACACCCTCCTATTATTGTGAGCTCCACAAGATAATGATCAGATATTGATACAGGCAATATGTTGGCAGACACTTTCAGCCCAGATTTAACCCAACTGGGTGGAATCAAGAATTAGTCCAATCTCTCTGATATGGCGGTCAAATCTTTGCATCTATTAGTCCATGTGAAGGTTCTATTTTTCGTGGGGAAATCTAGCAAACCACATTCTGCCACAAATGTCCTTAAATCCAGGATAGGTTGTGAAACGTTTCTTATCCCACCACTTTTCTCTGACAGTTCTAAAATGGCATTGAAATCACCCCACATTACCCGCTTTTCCTTGGGAAGGGAACAAAAAAATTCCAAGACCGAGTCCCAAAGAAGAGCCTTATCCACTATTTTTATCAGGCCATAAATGTTGATGATTGTGAAACAACTGTTTAACCCTAAATCGAAGACCTTTGTTGCCATCCAACTAGTAGAGGAAAATAATATTTCCACAGATACCTCTACCACCTTCCATAACATTCTTAATCCACCCGCTGAACCAGTTGAGTCTTGAAAGAAGCCTTCCCATGAACGACAGTATTTTAGAAATTTTGAGCATTCTTCCCCTAACAACTTTGTTTCCTGTAACAGAATGATACTACTAACACATTTTTGTAATTGATGCCTTACCAGATGCCTCTTGTCAGGGGCCTTTAGGCCCCTAACATTCCAAGTAGTAATCGTCATTTCTTCCCAAGGGAAGCATTTCCTCCCTTGGTACTCAGGAATTTGGTAATACTGGTATATTTTGTAGCCACCACTTCTTCCTCCCGCAGTTGTTTAAAGGACTTTCTCCCTCTAGAATTACCTGAAGTGTCAATTTTACCCATACCCAAATGATTAATTGTTGATTGCGAGATGCACTTGTCATCGATTATGTCCAACTCATCTTCAACCTCTACATTTGAGTCTAGGTCCTCACTTGCCCTCGAAGCAGCTTCTGCCTCACCTTCATCCATCATCTTCTATCCTTCCTTCCGGGAAAATCACATTGGCGATTTAACCACCTCCACCTTGTTGCTATGTGTTGCCTCAGTGCTATGTGACCCTTCTACTGAGTACTTTTTTTGAGTTTTGTTCATTCCTACTTGGAACCTCCCTTCTTTAAGGACTTTAGGCATAGGCAAAGTGTCTTGAGGAGAAATATTTTCTATGGGTTGTTTTTTCCTCATACTTGTATTGCAGGCCACAATACTATTCTTTCGCAAGCCACCCTTAATACAAAATTGCCTTATTTCCTCAACCTCAATATCCTGCATCCAATGCTCCCCGTTCACCAATAAACATATACTGTGAGGAATGGAATCAATTGCCACAGTTTGAAGTCTGGCATATTTGTGTAGGTCTGCATCTAGGAAGTTCATATCAATCTCCATTAGGGTTCCTAGAGTTCAACCATTTTTTTCTAGACAATCCCCTACCCAATACTGGAAGATTGTAGAGTCTAACCCAGACCGATTTGTCATAAGGCCGCATCCTGACTGGGTCGAAGTTCTTATTCCATGGTTGCATATACAGGGGCTTTCCATCCATACACCAAAGATCCCCCTCCGTTATTCCGAGTTTTGTTTCTTCATCTGCAAACACCACTAGAAAAAAACCCTTCGACAGGAATCTTATCAGCACTTCCAATTTCTAATTTTCCTGGATCTAGGTTTTAATTGATGCACGATTTGGTGTTCCACCAATAAAATGGAAAATACATGCAAATTCTTTAAGTATCACAACATCTTCTTTGATTTCCTCTAAGACATCAATTTCTATTGTGGTTTCCTTAGTTTTTAGATTGGTATTTGTCTCTACTTCCACTCGTTGTTCTTCCCTAGACCTCATACCTGCCCATCTCTCTCTCTCTCTCTTCCATAGCCTCTTTTTTTATTTTTCCCCTAGGGTTCTATCCAATCCTTTTTGCTCTTGTTCAATTTTTGCCTAGGAGGGAGATTTTGCCTCGGCCATGGAGCCCTTCTTTCAATAGGGGGTTCAAGAGTATCATGTTGTCTCCTTAATGTTTTAATTTCCTTTTCCTCTGGTGTGCTCTATATTTGATGGACATGATGGCATTTGTCCACCCATCTCCCACCGATGAACACCCACTGCGGGATATGTTCTTTGACCTTTTCCTCCTTGCTGATTTTCGGTGTTTCATCTCCCCATTGCCTTCTTCCATTCTTTTTTGGTTCGCCCTAAACAGTGACCGCGTCCTACTCTTCTCCTTTGCCTCTACGCTAACCTACAACCTCGCCATTTTTATTTTTTATTTTTATTATTATTATTTAACCGAAACCAAGATTTTTTAGTTTTTTTTATTGTTTATATTTTTTCAAATTAATTTGTGTATCGATGTAATTATGCATATTTTGTTTCATTTATATAATTTATTAATTTTGTACCTTATCTAAATTAATTATTTATAAATAACATTAATCACATTATTCAATTTTTTTTTAATTCAACATGATATTAGAGACAACATTGTATTTAATTTTTGACCAATACCACTCTAGGAAAATCAAATTAAAATATTTTTTCACATTTATCTCCAACAACAAAAATGAACTTAATTTAATATTATTTTATTTTCTACTACACTTGGTTATTTAATTAAGTGGTCCTATAAGGAGCTAGAGCTCTTGTGAACCCCAAGTTCGGAGGGGCTTACTCCAAGTAGGTAATACAACCACCATCGCCACCTCACCTACGAGCCTTTCTTAATGATGTGGCCTTCAAATCACTAGTCCTCTAGCTAAAGCTTGGCTCCACCTAACATATATCACATGCTCATATCTACCACTTGAGCTTAGTTCAAACTTGTAGTGTCATCTAGTCACCATTAGAATAGTGACATCCACCATTTCATTTTCCTAAAGTAGGATTTTTTCCTTAGGAGGCATTAATTTTCACCAATGTATTGGGATTTTATGATCTTATAAGTATCAAAAAGACCATTTTAACAACTTTGTAGTGGTATAGATATTTTTTAAGATTTATTTTTCTACAAGTGTCTTTTGTTTAAGTTTGAAGCTCACGTATTTTTGATGAGTCATATCGTGTGCACATGACATATAATTTTGGAATTCTTATAGACATTGGAAAGGTATTTTTGAGTACTACAAATCCATCTATATATGCATTTCAATTTGAAGTAATTAAAATCCATCTATATATTCATTTCAATTTGAAGTAATTATGAGTAATTTGGCTTGTTTATTAATGAATTATTGAATTTGATAGGTTGATTTATGCGTGGGGACTTCATTTTCAAATTTGAGTAATATAGTAGAGCTAATAATGATTATTGAGGATAATGGCTTATTGGAATTAATGTTTATTTGACCACGGTAGGTGTAGCATTAATTAAATAACTCTTCAGTCTTCTTCTGCACTCATCCTCCAGGCTTTCTCCCGAAACTTCTACCTTCCAGATTGTTCCTGCACCGACCTACAACTGAATGTATCTGCCAATTTCTAGAGATCTCCAAATAGATCTATAAATTTTCCATTCCCCTATCTAGTATGTGTGTAAGAATAGAACAACAAAC
>CM021107.1:180789327-180834550 GCA_007115665.2 Sequoiadendron giganteum | reverse complement strand
CTTTGATTCTGGCCAAACACCTACATGACATTGTTTTCCGTAAGCAAAAACATTATCATGCTAACTATACTTGAGAGTTCTAGTTTTCTTCATAAGAAATTTTGAACCAGGTTGCTCTCACCATCATGCGGCCCAATAAACTTACCTGTATCAATGACTCCTACAATAACATCTGCCTGAGCTTTCGAATAATCTTTCGCATAGTTGTTGGTTCCAGAATATATCTTATCTATTCCCAGAAACTCCCAAGAACGCGTTGTGTGCACGCTCCATGTCTTGCTTTCAAAGACCGAAACTACCTCATCCATTTCTGCAGCCATTACAGTGGTTAAGCAAATACTTCATCTCGCAAATCTCAAATTTACACGAGATGTTCTATACATCTATGTGAGCTTTCCTACTTACCTGATAGAGCAGCAGCTTCATCTGGAGTTAGCCATGCAGAAAACCCTCTGAAGCTTTTCGTGTAATGATGAATTACACTTCCATTCGCTCCGTCTCTGGTCAAAGACAATATATAATGAACACAATATGCAGACGAGTATATTCACAGCTTAATTTAATATATGTTTTTTCATTGATGAGTTATACCTTGTAGACCTTACTTTCGCAAGGAGGTCATGATTTGCTGAGATTGTGGCTTCTGCAGTTGGATGGGATTTTTCCCCCATGTACACGATGTAATTCTGCAATTCAAGCCATTAACTGTGAGTATTTCTGCATTCCTGGTTTACATTACAAACCTAGACATGCAGCATCTTATATGGTTGGCTGGTCTACCCTGACTACATGAAATATTGTGCCACAAATCTAAGATTTCAGGATTTGTAAATGGCTGGCTAGATTACCTTGACTTCATGATTGGTTGTCGCATAAACGGTGAAGGAAGAGCAAAGAAGAAAGACCACCAGCTGCTGCAAAACTACCATGTTTACTGGGCTTGACATGATCTCCAAATACTTCTGCACAGAATTCATTGCTTTATTTATAGAAAAAAAGCTATACAATCTCAATGCTGCTACCACAATAATCTCTAGGCACCAATCGAAATTACCGGCCTGGCTCAACTAGGAATAAAGTCAAGGCTTGCATAATATACAGACTCCATGGCCTGCACTAGAGTACACACAAAGCCTTCCAGCGTCCTTTTGTCATTATTTTTTAGTGAATATTAAAATTTGCAAGAACCAACCTTCTGATTGAAACGACAATGATATGCATCAACATTCAATAAAATATATAGCCTTTTCATTTCAATTGCTTATAAGTTCTCGTTATTAAAATATATCAAGCCGGCAAAATTATGTTCCCAGGTTTTCAACTCAAGGAACGTTGGAATATGCTTATTATCGTGGAAATTTTAAATAAGTGTATTGTGTCTATCACGTCATTATTGAAGTGTTTATGTTTGCATCCATATGGATGTTTGCTACTTTAGGGAAATAAAATATTCAAATAATAATAAGCTTATAAAGAATTGAGATTGTAAATAAATAAATAAAATTGAGAGAATGAAAGACAATTAACTGTAAAATGTAATTAATTATTAAAAAAATTAGTTTGAGTTGTTCTAGATATGCATAAAAAGTTTACTTCAGTCTTGAATAAGGGTCATTTTTATCAAAAGTCCTCTTTATTCAGTTTAGTTCTAATTGTACAAAAATATCTTATGCTGCTATAAATCTATAAAATATGTTAAAACCAATGAGTAACTTTGAACACACACCAAACAAAGATGTAGGATGTCTCTACGATAAATCAATTTTGTAGAATCTATTTGTGAAAGTGATGGTGTAAGGTTTGATATAATGTAAATGAAGTTTGATGATATAATATGATGTGAACTAATAATCTAGCATTTGTCTTGAAATACGATATTCTTAGTTTTCAATTAAAAGCATTTAGTGTGCAAGGCAATGAGAAGCAATAAAATTATCTAAAATGATCAGCTAAAGTAATTAGGACTAATGGACTAGGTGTGTTGTACTCTTTGTAAATTGTAGCTCTAGTTAGAATTATTTAACATTTACAAATTGTAAATATTTGGCTCAAATGGAAAATGTCATCCAACTTGAATGGAATGAAGTAGATTCCATAGTGGCACTCTATACCACATGTTCTTAGCTTATTGTAAGAGTTATTGATTTGGGTGTTACTTAGTGTACTTGGACTACCATTTTTATTGACTATTTACTGCCAATGTAGAGGCGTGTAAGTGTAATTAATGTTTCGTGGTAGTGTTCTTATGAAATACACTTAGGTATCATGGTTATAGAGGTCAAACTAGTAAAAAGTGGAGTTACATTCTATCTTAGGAGGGGCACTTTTTGGACTTGGGTGTGGATTTGGACCATGACAATTTGGGTGTTGAATTTTCTCATGTAATTTAGCTCCATAGTTTTCAAAAATCATTTATCCATGTTTCCTAGATCTTCTTGGCCTATATATTGATGTCTTTAGATGCAAATTGTAGATGATTTTTTCTACATTCTTTTGCTCTCTTATTTTCTCTAGCATCAAGAGTGTTGATCTCTAATCCATCTCTAAGATTCTAAATGTATTTTAACTTGTAGTTGTTAATAAAAATATTTTGATTCTTTGGAAGTTAGGTTTTATCTCAAAAGGGTTTTCACATGGTATATCAATATTATCTCTCTTTTTGGTTGCCTTATTCTTCTCCATCTATTACATATTCTTATTTTTTTCTAAATATTTTTTTTTATTACTCCATTGAAATTTGTGTAGGTTGGAACTTGTAAACCTCTCATCATAATATTAAGTAGGAATTATTTTGTGAACCATCAAAAATGAAGAGGAGAAAGAGGATTCCCCAATGAGCCTCTAGGGATTTTCACCCTAGAAGCTAACTTTGGAAGAATGGTTCTCTTTCACACTTCTTTCATGTTAGGGTTCATTCAAAGGGGGTTAGGGGCTTAATGTGAATGTGTGTGATTGTTCCCTAAATGCAATGAACATAAAATTAAAGCTAATCTAAATGTAATTATGAATGTAATGAACTATGAAATGTAACTATGTTTGAATATACATGACGATATGCAACAGTGTACAAGATAACCTAATTAATATACATAAAATATTACAAAAATGGATGATATTGAAGAGGTGTGCACCTGGAATCTTGTAGGATCTGGAAATGTTGTTGAATCTGATGTTTATGCTGAAAGGGGCACTTGTGTCAAGTGGGGCGACCTAGTCCTTCTTTGGGAAAATTCTGGAAAACTGCTCTAGAGTTTGTTTCAGTTAAAAGGGTATCTAGATCTACCAAAAAAATTGGAATAAAACTTCAGTGGGACTAGGTCCCCCAAACTGGTGACCTAGTCCTCTTCTGAATTTCTATGAACGAGAAGATGGGATCTAAGGCCTTTGATCTATGTTTTATGCTCCTCCACATATCGAGTCCCGAAAGTGAAGTTTTTGGTCTATGGAAGTCTTCCAAGCTTCAACTAGGGTTTATTCAACCTTAGAGAGCTTGGTCAACTTGTTGAATGATCTTCAAACTTCCAATGCACCTAAATCTACAAACACACAAAGAAGGAAGAAGAAATTTTGATTGTTAGAATATAGGAGCTTGCCTTGGTCAAGCCCCTTTGTAGATAATTAAATCAAATGATGAAATAAGACAAGAAAGCATGAAATAAGGAGTGATGGAGTTGTTACCTTGCCTTGATGATTGATCGTGAGTTGCAGCAATGGAGGTTCAGCCCTTGAGTGCTTCAACAAGATGTCTTGTTGACCTAGAATCTAAAACCCTAGCTTGCTTGAGAAGAAGAAGGAGAGATGGAGGAGAGAAGAATGTGTGTTGAGAAGAAAATTGGTCATGCATAATGAGGAATTAGGATTTTGAGGCTTATTTATACAAGTTATGCCCTAGTTTTCCCAAAAAATAACACCATACTGATCGCCCTTAGGGTTTTATAGACCAAAATCCTGAAATAAATTCAGTTTAAATTAAAATTTATGCCACATGGGACTAGGTCACCCAAGGTGACGACCTAGTCCACTTGGGAAAATTACATTGTTTTTCAGTAATTAAAATATTATTATTTATGTTTGTCAGGATTTTCTTGTAAAATCACACTAAGATAAGACATGTATGAGGATTAAGTGGTCATTTTGGCATAACAAGGGGTTAATTTGGTGATGAAAAGCCTAGGAAAGTGTGAAAATGTTTTACAAAACCTTACAAAACTTTGTCACAAGGCTTGGAGAGGGGTAAAAAGAGACTGAAAATGGTCCAAAATCCATAGGCAAAGGTCCAAATGAGCGAAAAGTGTCAAATTCCACACTTTTTAGTGACACATTTAGCCCCCACTTTAGTTTGAGGATGAACTTGCTTCAAACTTACACTAAAGGAGCCCGATGGAGATGGTGGGGAATGAAAAAGAAGAATAATGGGAAAGATGAAGGAGGTGGTCAAGCCCCAAGGATTTGAGATTCTAAGTCAAATCGACATCAATGCAAAATAAATTCAAGGGTGAATGCATTACAACAAGACGAGATACATAATCATGTGATGACAAGGTTTGAAGTGAAGAGAAAGGGTGAAAAATATGTGCTCACTCTGGGGCCACAGAACAGTGGGTTGTCTACGGAGTGAGTTGTCCCAAAGGGGTGAGAAACATACACATGGTTGGTATATACTCACAAAGGTGGCTATGGGGAAAGTCGTACCACTTTTTGGTCTTCCCGCTCAAACCATACCAAAGTTATACCTCATGATAACTTTTGATAAGGCACCACAAAAGAAAGTGATGTTTTTAAATGATGGCATTCAAAGGGATTTTTTCTTTGTTTGTGCGATGTCTCAACCTAGGAATTATTATACGTAATCTTGCCAAGAGAGGCAAAGTGAAAATGTACTCATGTTGTATCCAAGAGAGGCAAGGGCTCATCTTGTATGCAAAAGAGGAAAAATGAAAATGTTTCATCTTGAGTGACACTCTATGTAATGTTTTCAAGAGAAGGAATCACAAGAAAAAATAAGATTGCACAATGAAATGTGAGTGGTGATGTATGCCCCCACTTTAAAGTAATTGCTACACACCGTTCTGTGAGCAAAGGCTTTAAAGTACAGAAGAAGAGGGAAGGGACATGAGAGCTTGTTCAGAAAGCCCTATATCAATTCATATGTTTTTGATAAGTCGTGTCATGAAAAGGAGGTGTATGTCACATGCAAGTCAATCTTAAGACATGTCGTCCACATCCCAAGCTTGCTCTTATATGTTCATGAAAGTTTAACAACAAGCTGAAAGAGACAGCGACAAGTGACATACGAGGGAAGAAGGCTAATTAACCTCTTGCCCCCACTTAGTGCAGGATAAGAGTGAGCCAAAGGGATTGAGGGAAATGCAAGGTAGAGGTTGAAAATTAGTATCAACTAGAGGAATGAGATACCCCCACATCGGGGAGAGCACCAAGCTCCATAAGATGTTGGATTTTACAACTCAAGGCCTTACACTCATTAGTGTGATGACCATGAACTTGGTGGTAAGCACAAAAGGAATGTTTGTTGAAATATTTCTTTCGAGTTCTGGGAGGAAGGGATATCAAGTGACCTTGGAGGAGGCTCAACAAGATACCCTCTTGATCGAGGGGAGAAGGTGGTCCTTTATTTGGAAAAAAGGAGGGATCTTGCTTAGGAGGGGATGCCATACCTACACAAGGCTCTATAGATTGTGAGATTTTGTATACTCCTTTAGAGGAGTGTATAAAATCAGAATCAATAGTGGGTTGTGAGAGGACATGGGTTGTAAGCAAAGAGTCCTTTGTTGGTGTCAAAGGATCACTTGTGAAGTTTGGTGTAGAAGGATGATGAAGGATATTATGGATGGGATGTGAAGGCTTGGTGGTCTCAGTGAGAGGACAATAACTAAGACCATGATGCGATGGTCACTTGAGAGGCTCTATAGGGTGCGGATACCTTGTTCATTAGCACTATAACCTTTTCCATAAAGTTGTTTCAGCTTTTTTGGATCGGGTAATTGTTCATTATGTGCTTCAATGGATGAACTAGGTGAGGTGGATGCATGTGAAGGACCGATTGAGTCTTGTGTGGACAAGATGACGTATCCCTTTTCAGAGTTGTTGTCTATGATCTTGGATGCTCCCACTAAGGGAGGGGTGAATTCTAAGGAACCCCAATCATCATCTAAGAGCTTGGTGATTGGCTTAAGATGTTGATTTTTATTTGTGTTTTGTGAGGGTTCCCATTGGGTGGTTGGTGTTAAGGTATTGAAGTGATTCTCTTGATATTTGTCAATGTGTAAGCAAATATGTGGTTTAGGATCGACATCAAGTGTGTACACTTTGTGGTTGTAGATGTACTTCATCTTATGATGAAGAGTGGAAGGCACTCCATTCATAGCATGAATCCATGGCCTGCCTAAGAGAAGATTGTATGAAACCTTCTGAGGTATAACATGAATTGTAGTGTCTAATGTGGCAATTCCAACTATAAGAGGGATAGTGATCACACTAAGCAGTTTCTTAGAGACATTGTCAAATCCTCTGACAGAGAGAGAATCGTCTTGGATGTGGGATATATTTATGCCAAGCCTATCCAAAAGGCTCACACTACACACATTAAGGGAAGATCTTGTACCTACAAGAGTTTTATTTATCCCTTTTGTTTTTGTATTGAGAGATTATCATGAAAGAATCATTTTGTTTTTGTACATCCAAAGGAGGGAGCTCACTTTGGTGAAAAATAATATCAACATTTATTCCATGAATAATAGCTACTATATCATTTGATGGCTCATTAGAAGGGATATGATTTTTTTGTAAGGTTGCTTGCATCATGTTGTGATAGTGGGGAGAGACTTGAATAAGGTCCCATAAGGAGATTTTTGTGGGAGTATTCCTTAGTTGATCAATAAGGTCATACTCCCTAAGGAGGGAATTGAGGCGAGGGGTAGCAGGAAGGATGGGATTAGGTAAAGGTAAAGAAGTGGAGGGTGATGGTTGGGAACGCGGGTTGTTGTGGGTGTAATGTGTATGAGCAATGGTATTATGACTCGACTGTTGCAACACATTAGGGTTAGGTAGGTAAAGGATGAATTTGGGTTTGGGTTTGGTGGAAGGAGGGTAAAGGATGAGTTGAGGTTGAATAATATTAAAATCCTTGAGCAAGGGAGAGGCTAAGGGTGTCCCTTAAGTTTCTTCTAAGGGTGTAATATTATTATTGTTATGATTATCCTTATCGGGAATCATGGTATCTTCCCTAAGAGGAAGGGTTTGAGTAGAACTACAAACCAATGGTTCAGGAGAACCAAAGGTTGGTTCTTCTAAAATAGCTTCATCACTAATAGGGGAATGATTAATGATGGAATGGTTATGCTCAATAAGGATGGATTTAGGTGAAGGGGGACAACTAATATGTTCATGACCTTCACTAATTGTGTTTTTGAACAGAAAAGTATTTTCATCACAACTAGGAGAAATACTAGGGGAAAAACAAATGTTAGTGTCATGAGTATCTATGTTTATGTTGTCTTGGTTGATAAGGTCTTTTCTACTAAGAGAGATAGGAGCAGAGAAACAACTATGATTCTCATAGCTCTCATTGATTGGCTATTCTAACAAAATATTTTCATCACTAAGAGGAGAGATATTAGGAGAGGAACTAACATGATCGTTAGGAATCTACAAGGTTGTTTCTTCATCCACTACAACATGCTCATAGGGAGAGGGGAGTGAGGGGAGTGAAGTGTGTGTAGCATGTCTAGTTATGTAAGCTACTAACAATGTTTGAATAAAATTGACAAGAATATGTAACCATTTTATGCAATATTTCAGCAATATAAATAATGTATATGCAATAATACAAAACATTTTTATCCAATGTATGTGAATCTTTAAGAATGTATATAATGTACATGCTAAAAGGAAAAGTACTTTTAACAATCTAATGCTAAGTTTTATGCATATAAACATTGTATAGACAAAAGTGAAAAGTACGTTTATGAATGAGAAGCACATTTTCATAAATGTAAATATTTTGCAGATCTAATGATTGAAGGTATACCAAAATTGACCACCCCAAATTGATGATTTTGAGTTAGAATCCACAAAACTTTCCAGACTTATAGTATATGGTACCAGGAGCCTAACAAAGCACATAAATGAGGTTTGTGACTCTGTAATAGTCAGTTAAAAATCTGAATGGGGACTAGGTCGCCCCGAATTGCAAATTAGTCCTAATAGGGATTTTTTGCAAATTTTTTGAGTTTTGTGAGTGGTTTTGATGTGTTTCAGGTTGTATGATGGATTTCCAAGGTGCACATACATATTTTAAGAGATTTTTAATGAAATGATAGATGCAAAAATGCAAGTTAACATGAACTTTCACTAATGTAATTTTTGCAAACCCTAGGATGCAAACAATGCAAATGCCTAATGCAATGCAAGATTTTTCCTAAGATGAAATGCAAAATCAAAAAGCTAACAAGTGTTGGACAGTCGGGCTCACCAAAATGAACCACCAAATGAAAGAGGAGAAAGAGGACTCCCCATTGAGCCTCTAGGGTTTTTCACCCTAGAAGATAACTTTTGAAGAATGGCTCTCTTTCACACATCTTTCATCTTAGGGTTCATTCAAAGGGGGATAGGGGCTTAATGTGAATTTGTGTAATTGTGCCCTAATTGAAATGAACAAAAAATTAAAGCTAATCTAAATGTAATTATAAATGTAATGAACTATGAACTATAACTATGTTTGAATATACCTGAAGATATGAAAACATGTACAAGATAACCTAATTAATATACATAAACTATTACAGAAATGGATGAGATTGAAGAGGTGTGCAGGGTATGTGCAGGATCATGACGGGCCAAAAAGTGGCGATATGTAAGCCATATGATGGCCCATGTGGCTGACGACTTTTTTTTTACCCAAAATTGATGAAACGAAAAGGGTTTTTAGAGGAGATTCTCAGCTTTCCACCAATATAAATTATGCTTTAATTTGAATTTAATAAATAATTATTATTCATTTTCTATTAGAATTAAGAATAAAGTCCTGATTGATAGGCTGATTGAAAAATATTTATAACTTTCAAATAGTATCACATTTTTTGAATCTGAAACATGCGTCACATTTTATGCTTCGCATACTATAGGATTTTTTAAAAAATGGATTTTATGAATTTTTGACAAAGTTAAGGTGGTTAGACAGATGAGCTTTTATATTTTTTAAAAATTTGTAATAAAAAATTCATAATTAATTATTTACTTGGAAAAAAATAATAAAAAAGTATGGATCACATCAGGACATGAGTCCTCTACTTATATCTAAAAGCTTATAAAAAATACTATCATTTTATTGTGGTTAGGGTGGTCAGACAGACACATACTTCTTATTTTTACCCTGAAATTTAAATACTACTGCATTGAAATTTCAAATTTTCACCAAGTAGATTTTTTTTTAAATAAAGGTTTAGTAGTTTAGAAACTAAATTCAATTTTCTACATATTCTATTTTAACATTTTTTTGAAATAATATAGATAACCTATTCAAAATTCTACGTCAAGTTGTCTAGCTCTGATTTTCTGTCTTTTTATTGCCACTTAAGGGCCTATTTTTTCCATGATGATCCTGCACATAACCTGCATTTGGAATCTTGTAGGAGCTAGAAATTTTTTTGAATCTGATAATTATGACGAAAGGGACACTTGTGCCAAGTGGGGCGGCCTAGTCCTTCTTCAGGCAAATTCTGGAAAACTGCTTCTAGAGTCTGCTTTAGCCAAAAGGGTATTTAGATCTACCAAAAAATTTGGAAAATAGCTTCAATGGGACTAGGTCACCCAAACTGGTGACCTAGTCCTCTTCTGAATTTCTATGAACCAGAAGATAAGATCTAAGGCCTTTGATCTATGCTTTCTACTCCTCCAGGTATCTGGTCTCGAAAGTGAAGTTTTGGTCTATTGAAGTCTTCCAAGCTTCAACTAGGGTTTCTTCAACCTTAGAGATCTTGGTCAACTTTTTGAATGATCTTCAAGCTTCCAATGCACCTAAATCTGCAAACACACAAAGAAGGAAGAAGAAATGTTGATTGTTAGAGTATAGGGGCTTGCCTTGGTCAATCCCCTTTGTAGATAATTAAATCAAATGATGAAATAAGACAAGAAAGCATGAAACAAGGAGTGATGGAGTTTGTACCTTTCCTTGATGATTGATCTTGAGTTGCAGTAATAGAGGTTCAACCCTTGAGTGCTTCAGCAAGATGTCTTGTTGACCTAGAATCTAAAACCCTAGCTTGCTTGAGAAGAAGAAGGAGAGATCGAGGAGAGAAGAATGTGTGTTGAGAAGAAAATGGGTGATGCATAATGAGGAATTAGGGTTTTGAGGCTTATTTATACAGGTTATGCCCTAATTTTCTTGAAAAATAACACCATACTAACCGACCTTAGGGTTTGAGATACCAAAATCCTGAAAGAAATTAAGTTTAAATTGAAATTTATGCCACATGGAACTGGGTCGCCCAAGGTGGCGACCTAGTCCACTTGGGAAAATTATATTATTTTTCGATAATTAAAATTTTATTATTTATGTTTGTTGGGATTATCTTCTAAATATACACTAAGATAAGACATGTGTATATGGATTTGGTGATGAAAAGCCTAGGAGAGTGTGAATTTTTTTTACAATACCTTACAACAATTCATCGCAAGGCTTGGAGAGGGGTAAAAAGAGGCTGAAAATGGTCTAAAATCCATAGGCAAAGGTCCAAATGAGCGAAAAGTGTCAAATTCCACACTTTTTGGCAACACATTTTATATATTTTCTTTCATTTGGTTCATCAAGGCCTAGCTAGCTACTTAGATCTATTAGATAAATAGGGACCAACCCACATTAATCTTTGTTTGAGCAAGATTTTCTTTTTAACGTTATTTCTTTAGAAGATAGAGATGAATAGTACTTAAAGAATATAGGTGCATAGGTCTAATGGAATAAAAATTTGATCTTTGGAAGATCAGTATGAATTATTTGATTGATAGAGATGTATAGGTTTCCAATGGGGACCAAAACCATTTCAACATGAAATATGAGGACTAGTAATTTATTTCAAAAAATCAGGGAGCCTCATTTGGTATTCCTTGTAGATTTAATGCTTCTAAATGTTATGAGAGATACCTATCAAATGAGGCTTGGGGGAATTTTGGAATTTGTATTAAATAAAATATTTTATTAACAATATTTTTTTATAAAGAATTTTTTTATTTGAATATGGTGATGGTGATTTAGTGAAAAGATACCTAAAGTAGTTCAATACCTTAGTGAACTTTTTGGTATTTGTAGTTGTGTACAAAAATTGATGATGGGGATAATTCCATAACCCTCTTATCTACTTTACATAATAATTGGGGTAATCTCATGATGGAAATTAGTAGTAGTGTCTCAAAGCGAAAGATTAATGTTATGGTGGGTTTTTTCTTTCTATGGAGATGAGGTAGAAATATTTAAATTCTAACAAATGTGTTTTTCTATGAGACTTCATCCTATAGATCTATAGGGAGGGAAGTCGAAAGGACAAGCATGAAAAGCATAGGGAGCTCTATGTATCATGGAAAATTTAAGGTGAAATGTTAGAACTATATAATGTTTAATAACATTTGAAGAGACAACAACAAGAATAAGTAAAGTAATTATTTAGATGATGAGTTAAACTAAGGGCCTCCAATGATGGTTTGGATAATACTATGACATAGGTCTTTCTAAGAATGCATATGAGGTTGCATGTCTCATTAATTATAGATCATTTTCTATAATGACTCCAAATAGGAGTGGTTCCTAGTTTATGAGATCTTTGATGGTGGACATGTGTATATTTAGGAGACAAATATTATCTCAAGATCATTAGATGAGGAAAATTCAAGCTCATATTTGGAGAAGGAAGGATCAAAACATACTCAGATATTCTAATCATTATGGGTTAGGTGAGAAACCTTCTCTTTATAAGTTGAATGATTCCAATGTGCAAGTTATCTTCAAAAGGAATAGATACAAGATGGTGAGTGAAACCATGGTTTTTCATCATGGAGTTTGTTCTAGAAGGACCTATTTTTTTTAGATGATAGCACTCTAGAATGGAATAGTTAGAGACTCAAAAATAGTGGACCTTAATCTTCTTGTAGATCTAAGACAATCTTATGACATGAGTGTATGAGCATTATTGGTGAGAAGTCCCTAAGGGCCTTGAATAGTAAAAATGTGGTAGAGGGATTAATTGATCATTTCCTAAAAATATTGTATAAATAAGAATTTACATTTAGTTGGGTTAATTTATATTTAAGCACTACATCTATAGTGATATTACATTTGATTCATAATGATATATTTGATCTAGTGGATCAAGCTTAGAAAATTCCTATATTATGTATATTTTATTGATTAATTCTATAGGAAAGCATGGACTTTATTTTTCTTGCATAAACTTCATTTCTTCAACTTTTTTAGAGAGTTCAAGGATATCAATGAGAATTAGATAAGAAGGAAAATCAATATTTTTAGGTAGAACAATGGTGGAAAATTTTGTTTAAGTAGAAGTTGATGATTTTTGTAAAGAACATGTGAAAATGGAAAAGATTTGACAGGTAGTGGGAGTCCACAATTAATCTGTGGTTACATTACTATCCCACTAAACTAAAACAACATTGACATTGAATAGGTAAAAGTGCACAAAATTTAAATTACCATAAAAGAGCTATGTCAACTCATGAGTGTGGATGTGATCATGGGAGGGCATTTCTTCATTTTTCTAAATCATATCTCTATCTTTATCTTTTCACTTTTTCATTGAGACTTTTGTTGAATAAACAACATCATTTGTTAAATGGCTTGGCAATTGACCTCATCTATTACTATATTTTTTCTCTATCTTCCCACCCCTCTCTCTCTATCCCACTCTTCCCCCCTTATCTCTCCCTCTTTCTATCCCTATCTCTCCATCTCTCTGTTGCAAACATAACATGAGCCTATTGGTAATAGAGCATGATTATCTTCCTTATCTAGAGGTTTTGTTTCAATCTTGTTTAGATCTCTAAAAGAGGGTGCATAATTGATATGAAGCTATCACTTCCCCATTGAGACCTTTCTTGCACAAACAACATCATTGCTAAATAGCCTACCAATTGACCTCATGTAATGTAAAATGTATGAAAAAATAGACCCTTTTTTCCCTAATTGACCTTCCACACCTCTTCGCCATACCCATTGCACGCCAAAGTGCGATTGCTAATTTAAAATTATTAAAAACCCTCGAAAAAGCATGGACTAATAGAACACTTTTGTTTTTTTAATTTTTTAATGGTATACATAAAGATTTTTTGCTATCTAAAATACCACGTATGAGTAATAACTTTTATGTTATAGTCTAGCGGCCCTATTTTGTTTCCAACTAATAAAAAAACAAGGCATTTGCAATGAGTTTGCACTCTGCACGTTTGGAACAGCCGGCACTATACAGTTTTGAAGACTGCCTGCAAATAAAAATTAAGAGGACAATTAGCAAAAGTCTTCCACGTGGATAGGGAGGAGCAACCAAAACCGTCATCAAACAAGTCTTGCAAGTGTTTCTAAAGCTCGACTACGATTTGAAAAAAATACAAAAATAAATTGTAGATGAATTTTTTTAGTTCTAAAAAATATGAAAATATCTACTGCAAGTAAATATTTTAAGTTTAAAATATACAAAATAATATCTATGCATTCTAGGCCAAAATTTTGAATGGTCAAAATAATATGAACCTACTAATAAAAATGAACCTAAACATAGATCAAGAAAAAATATTTGTAATGTCTTTTGATCAGAATACAAGGAGATTCATTAGATGGCAGACTTGATATGACTATATGCAATTTCAATCACTTTATATCAATTGTGTTTAAAGTAACAGACTATATAATACTATCAAACAAATACTTTTTCTCTAAACACTCATGTACAATGCAAAGATGAGCCAAAGAACATCAAGTGGTTTGTGAGTGTTTCATTAAGCAAGTCTTGTAGGCATTGTCAAAGCTCAACAATAATCTACCTTCATTTTGCATATCACTCACTACAAATACAATTTATCCATTGCTTCAAAATTTTCCTCCTACAAAGAGACCATTAGCTTGGTAATCAATGATAAATATGCTAATATTATTATCCTAATTATTTTAGTTTTTCTTAATCCACAACATATTCCTTAATCGCATCAATTGAAGTAATTGATATTATGTATTTAGTCAAACAAAAATCATCTAATAGAGCAAACTATTTTTTCTAAACATACTAAAGCTATTTTGTATTGCAACAAAAATGAAATAAATTATATCTTAACTCAACTAACAAATGAACTTTACCAAAATATCAAATCTCTCATTAAGGAAGAAAATAAGTTCTAACAAAATTACTCCTAACATATTACAAAGCTTGTTGTCACTAAAAGAACAATACATTGCATTTGCATTTGTGACAATTACCCATGCACAAAACTTTAATGACACCAAAATTTTCTTATGTAACATCTATATGCAATTTAAATATAAGATCTCATTTTTCCATCAATTACAACAAGACTATCGATGATGAGGATAACAAGAGCACCTACCATGGCCATAAAACCTAGATAAATATATCACCCCTAAAATAAAAGGCTCAACCATAAACTTTGGTATCACCCATTCAATAGTAAACATGCCCCATATTACCATCATCTTTGTTAAGCTTGCAACACAACAAAATTCTTCTAATTTTTAGCTTCCAAGGTAGTTTTCACTCTTTTGACAACTAGTAAACCTTTCATTATTTGGTTACTTCCAATGGTTGTCTCACTACTTTTTTGACAACAAACATACTCCCCATGTGTATTTTTTTTCTAATTGTCTTTTAAATTTTTATGATGAATAGTGTTACATCATAATATGAATTATTTTAATTTTATTTACAAGAAATATTCAAAAGTGTATGGTGTGGCCATCTCCTCTAGATTTAGTTTCTAGAAAAAAATAGAGTACAAACTCATTTTAAATGGCTTGTTTTATATTGTTTGGAAATAAAAACGGGGTGTTATATGGTATAAAAGATAAAGGTGGGATCTTTATCATTAATAATATATGGAATTTTACATAAATAAAATATTCAAGATTTTCATCTCATGGTTCAATAGAAAACCCTATATCTTTGGTAGCACAAGTCATTGATGTCTTTTATTTATTTCATCAACACCACAATCACCATTGATTTCTCTTTTCGATGCACCTACCAATAATTTCATGCAAGAATATATTAGTTTTTTTAAGTAGATTCCCTCTTGTTTAGTATACATTGAATGCTATCTAGGAATTTAGATTATGTAGCCATGTAGTGTCAATGATTGCTACCAATGTCTTCTTGAGAAAAATCACAATATTTTTTTCAAGTGGAATAATATGGATTTTTAATCTAGTCATTATTTTTGTAGGTGCTCACGCAAAATTAGATATGTTAATTAGAAAATTAATCTAGTTTTACATGTGTTTCATCCATGAGGTGTACAAATAAAATATAGTTGTCACATATTTATCTTTTTACATGACATTACTACTATCATCAAAAATTTGTCAAGGAATATTGACATGTTATACATCATAATTATAAGAAAATATAATTTGATACAAATTAGCTATGAATTCTATATTATAAAAATCCATGTACTTGAAGCCTTGTAGTACGAAATTGCTTATGATCAATATTATGAGGATATACAACTTGATGAATGTGCACTTTCATCTTTTCCCTCAATCCTTGTTGATGTATTTTTCATGGTTCACCACACCTCTAGACATCTTCTAATTCAACCCTTTAGCCTTTTTTGATGGGTGAAGAGGCTTCAAGCACCATTAAACAAGAGATTGGTGAGAAATCTATTTTTTTGGCTATCCTCCTAGATAAAGGGAGATGAAAGTGAACAAAATTTTCTTATAATTGGGACCTATCCAAATAATTATTTGTGTTGATTGGCCCTTTATTTCTTTGTCACCAATAAGAGATTACAAAACATACAACCTATTTGCAATGGTATTTATAGGTCTATTCTATAAAGGCATTACAAATTTTTAGTAGCCACACACAAAATAGATTAAAATACATGTATTTATGGTTACATTTGAGGAGATTCCATGATAAAGGATTTGAATAGATCACTAGTGATTTTTCTTGTTTGTCTATAATCTAATGATTCGACACTAGAGTTAGGACATGTTTGTACTTTATATCAATAATAGCTTATATCATAGACATCTAGATACTATTGTTAAGCTTCAATAATGCCTACAATAATTTAATGATGAAAACAATGTTAAACACATGTTTTGGCCCATCATTATGTGGAACATAGTCATTTTAGAAAAATTCTCGAGGATAGATTTCAGTTGTCATGATGTGTGCTTTATTTTGAGTGAAACTAATACAAAGTGGCACAAATTGCATAGAGTCATGCTTGGTCTTTCATCATATAATTCAAAAAGTTCCCAGTAATGGTGGGTCCAAAATATTATTCACAATCCATATTGATTGCAATGTGCATGCATAAAGGGTAACTATTTTTATAAAGAATACCTTAAGATGATTTTGGGCATAAAGGGCTATAATTAGTATATGTGAGATTATTCGTACCATCTTGTTTTGACATTTGTAATTTTTATTTTTTATTTTTTCTTATTTATTCTCTCTTATACTAGGTATAAAAGGAAACATATAGAGGTTATACCTATACTTATGAATTTCTTTAGCCCTATTAAGCACCTAGTATTGAGAACATTGATTAGATGAAACAAGATGTTGTAATAAGTGTTGTAAAATACACTACACTTATTTTGATACTTAGAATCCATGCTATGGCAGCCAAAGAGACTCGATATTGCATCAGTGCTCCACTTTAGATGACCCTTGTTTATGGAAAACACATTGTGGACAATATTGAGCATCTCAACCATATTAAGTTTTGTTCTCCTCGAATTCAACATGCTCAATTCATGGGATAACCCCTATGAAACTTATCTAGTTTTGTAGCCCGCGTACTCTAGGCACATAAAATGAGGTGAATTACATTGGTCCTCATGCATGGTCCCCCATCCTCAAAAGTCATTCTGAACATTAACCTTTGTTAGTTCGTCAAAATTTACATTTTAAACCAAGCTGTGAAAATTCAGTTTTGGGAGTTTAAAAAAAATTTGCACATGTAGGAGCTCTGCTTTTCAGCACTTTTGCATATTTCATGCAGGAGCTTTATTTTTCAGCACTTGTGCATATTTCGTGTAGGAGCTCTATTTTTTAGTGCTTTTGTATATTTTCCATGCTTTAGTCAATTTCTAGAACATGTAATGTTGGGGTTTTTTAGCGCCTCTACATATTTTCCAACATGTAACATCACTGAATTTTTTCGCTCTTGCACATGTAATTTCAGGGATTTTTAGCGCCTCTGCATCTTAAACCACAAGCCATATGTAAAATCTTACTTTTTCAGCGCTCTTGCACTCAAGTGTCCTTCCCACATTCAAAAGCATCTTTTTCACCACTTTTACAAGTCACATGCAGAAGTGTTGTTTTTCACCGCTTTTACAAGTCACATGTAGAAGCGTTGTTTTTCCTTGCTTTTACATGTCACATGCAAAAGCTTCATTTTTAATCGCTTTTACATATGACATGTTGAAGTGCTATTTTTTAGCGCTTTTACATAAAATGAAGTTTCTTCCAAGTGTAAGGGCATCAATTTTTAGTGCCCTTGCACAAATTTTTTTTAAAAATACTAACACCCAAAAACTTCCAAAAATGCATTTTGAGCTTTGTTCCACCCATTTCGCTCAATTTTTCTTGCTCCATTGTTCACATCCACTTGTTATTTTTCTCGTTTCCACTCTGTTCTTCATCATCATCGCATCTAATTTTCCCAAACCCATGTAATTGCTCATATTTACACCCAATATGCAATGTCTTGAAAATTTGTGTAATTACATTTGAAGTGCAATACCCCATGCTAATACCTTAGTTTTTCTTACCTTTGCATCATAATTGTTAAAGCCTACTCTTGCATACATTTTGATCTCTTAAGCCTATATTCCAGAGCAATTTTGATCAAGTTCTTTCCTATCACCAAGCAAGAAGGCTTTGAAGTACAACCAGAAAGTTCTTCCCATGTTTCAGTTTTTCAAAGAAGTGTTCATCAATGGTTCAAGAAGAATTTGAAGAGAAATATTTCTCAATAGATTCAATGAGCAAAATGATAAATTCCCAGCTTGCTCTAGATTTAAGAATTGTTCCTAAAAGGCACCGGAAAGCATTCAACCTCATTAGAGGAGTCGATCTTAAGAATCCTCATCATCTCCAAAGTACACTCCAATGCTAGACAATGATGAAGTGCACGTCATCATGAATTTTTCATGGAGAAATATGTTGAGGAAGGCCAAATTTTGTCTTAGATTAGATTTCCCAATTTTAGCATTTTTCATGCTTTAGGTAAATAGGTTTCGACATTTTACATGTCATTTTGAAAAATGTAATTACATGTAAAAATAGAGATGTGTTCCTACATTCATGAAAAACATCTTTGAATAAGTCAATAGTTGGTTAGGGATTTTCCTAGATTAGCTTTCCTCTCCCATCTATAAATAAGAGATGATTCTATTGTATTATGCACCTTTTATCTTATGCAACGAAGTGTTTCCCAATTGTGAAGCAAATATTGAAACTTTGAGTTCATTTTTGTTAATCTATCTTTGATCAATAAAGAAGCTCATTTATACACCAAACTTTGTGTTGGGGACAATTATCTTGTTATTTGATTGAATTGATAGTGTTTAGTAATTGAGATCGAAAGTATTTTGAGTAAATCTATGTAGACTTTGAGCTACACCAATTGCTTGAAATTGTGATATTGTTGATATTATTGGTGAATTCTCTATAAGAATTTGTGCTTATATTTATTCATGCTACTCGTGGGATTAATTGTGAAGTATATCGAGAAGACTTTATGCTTATTTTACAACACTGGTTACTATTTTGAAGGATTCACTATCGGAAACTATGGAACAACTTTGTGTCTCTGTGAGCTTTCTTGTTTGTTATTTGTCTTTATCATGCTAGTATTCCTAGGCTTTTCTTTGACAAGATAGGAATATTGGAATTACTACTTAGTTTGAAATTAAATTTGTATTGCATTTAGAGATTAAAATTGTGAAATATTGTAAAATATATTCTTTGAAAAAAGAGATAATCATGAATGTGACACATCCCCAAAGGGTAAGTGCACCAATTTGTGACACAATTTTGATGCCAAATTGGAAAAATTTGCAAAAAAACATCCAAATTGAGCATTTGACACTCGCCAAATGCAAAATTTAATTAAAATAAAGAAACGTGTTTCAAACATCATTTTCATTTCAACCCGTAGATTGGCTTGGAGGTTTTTAGCTCTGCAACTCGCGCTCACCAAATCTCTTCCATTTTTTGCACTCTTAGCTTGCAATTCTTCATGAGGATACCACCAACATGTCAAAGAGGTCAAATATTTTGAAGAGGTATGTATTTTTATTGATTTTATTTCAAATTTGATTTGGAATGTAGATTGAAATAGGTTTTTTAATAAAACTTTGTTTTCATTCTCAAGGAATGAATCTCCACCTCCAAACATTGAGAATTCATAATCACCCCCTCACGAAGAGTATCCTATACAAGAACAACCTGAAACCCCTCCATCATTTCATAGGAATCCTCAAGGAACACAATAAAATATCCTAAATCAAATTGAAAACAATTAAAGAGACATTGAACAATTAATTGGAAGATTAATCGAGCATGTTGAAACCCACCCTTATAAGAGAGGGATTGTTGAATCATTGAAGTCAATTTTATCTCATGTAGGAGAAATGCATGAGAAAATAATTTTTTGGTCAAATAAGAAGCATGAGATGAGACAATTTTATGCTAGTGGTTTGTCATATGCAGATGTGAAAAAACAAAAAAATAGCAAAGCCGACTTGTGTGCCCTATTTATAGACCTGATAACCAACGCACCTTTGTCTCATGCATGCAGAAGGTTCCCCATCCATTGGTGCCACCATTAATTAATTAAAAATAAATTTTGGGAGCGGTGGTGGATGGTATTTGACCAACCTCCATGCAATAACCATGAGGTACCACAACACTTTTTGAGGAAACTCTATTGTGATTTTTTCCTCAATAAGATGCCAAATTATTTTGACGTCTTAGACTTTCAGGGTAGAGGCGGGGGCTCCACATATGATAGACTTGTTGCACAATGTAATCTATAGTTGGCATCAAGACCCTTAGCCAAACCCATGGTGGAGCATGTCGTTGTTCCTTCCATTGTTAAGTACAGTGTAGAGGTGGACACACTGGATTCGAATAGCTCACTCACCTAGACCATTGTACAGTGTGTGAGGCCTCTAGTAGAGCCTAATGTGGAGGAGATGCATATGCCCCAAGCTCCACCCCACCATTGTGGAACTTGTGGTGCTATTTGCATGTACGATTATTAGAGTGCTCGAGATGCAGCTACATAACCTACATCAGTTGTAGATGTGATGGCTATGACAAATGAATTGCTAAATAATACATTTTGAATTGATACTTAGGTAAAATTCAACAAGTTCATTTAATTTTGTTTATTAAATTATATTTTGAAATTTAAGAATAACTAAATTAGTATAATTTTGATATGATGAAATTTTAGGGTCGAAATATTCATGAGATGTGCTCCATTCCTATAGACCCTTATTTGTTCTCAACATTGAGTCCAGAGGTATGCAACAAGTATTGAAGATATTATTAATGCATTTAAATAGTTGAATGTTATATTTGAATGTTTTTCTCATAAAATGCTTTGGATTTCAAATAGTTTCCTAGTGGACCTTCGACCTCCACACCTCACAATTCATGTCCTCAAACAACTTTCACTCAAGTAGCCTTTATTCATTAATGGTGTTTTAAAATAATCTTAGCTAGTTTTCATAATTTTGTGTATACAAATCTAAAAAATTGATGAGAAACACAAACATTGGTTGGTCTTGTGAGATCTTAATTATATTTACCATTCAACGTCCATCTCATTCTTCCATTCCTTTCATCACGTGTGTTTTAACCATTTTATATCACATATCCCAATCTTTAACACCTTATATATTATACTACCTTCCTCTATATTTTATCTTATGCACATATTGTTACAAGAAACCTTTCCTTCTACTCATTATTGATGAAATCTCTAATACATTATTACTACACACCTCAAGTTCCCACTTCATGTCCTATATTCAGACCTTAGACACCGCCTAATTCAATTTATGGTCTATTATTCCCTCCTAATTACTTCCCATTGACCTCTAGTATAGTTCACCTTAAAAATGTTTTATTATCCCATCCTAGCTCATCCAATTAATCTCTACTAGTCCATTGTATATTCCATCATCCCATCTTGATCGTGTCACATTATCTTCTCCTAATTCACTTTTTGTTCCTTTATTCCTTCCTAATCCCATCCCATTAACATTTAATAGTTCACCCTATTTTCCATGATCTTGTCCTAGCCCATCCCACTAATATCTTCTAGTCCATCCTATGTGTCATTATTACCTTTTGCTCCCATTTTATTGTACCCATTATTATTTCACCATAGATGTTCCATGATCCCCTATGTTCCACCCTATATTCCTTTATCCATTCTATGTTATACCATCTTTATCCACATTTCATCCTAGACAACTCTTCTCTATTATTACTACACACAGGTCAAGTTCACACTTCATGTACTATAGTCAAACCCTAGATAGCTCCTAATTCACCCTATGTTGCATTATTCCCTACTAATCACATCCCATTAACTTCTGATTATCCACCCTATATTTTGTTATCCCATCCTAGCCCATCCCATCAATCTATTCTAGTCCATCAAGTATGTTCCATTGACCCCTTTCTATTCACATCCCATTATCCCCTTGTAGAGAAGGGGGATTCACTACTCATGAGATCTCTTCATTCAGAGATCCTCATGGGGCGAACTACCCTAAACTACCTCAAACGACAACGACGAGAGTTCTAGAATCAGAAAGAGCAAGTCACATAGATTCTCTGGACAAACTGACAAGCTCTCAGCCAAAGGATGACAACATAGAACCCAGACGACAGCGCTGTGCATTAGAGTCCCCGAGGTGTGTTGGCCTCTCATCTAGACTAGAAAGCAAGTTTGTCACAAATAATGGAAAAGTGACTGCTTCTACTCTAATTGTTAAGAACTTCTAGAAAGTGATAGAGTAATAGAATGTAATAGAACTAGAATGAGTGAAATAGATGGTAAAGAGAAGGAGAAGGGAAAGGAAATTCTTACAACCATGTGAATGATGAAGTCTCCATCTCATGAATTTCTTCAATACCTACACACAAGAGAGAGAAAGTATTGGGTTTGTATAGGGGTTTGCCTCAGTCAAACCCCCATTTTGGTGTTCCCACCTCCATGGAAAACCAAATAGAGAGAATAGTAGGAAATGAAGTAGGGAACACAAAGCACTATAAAATAGTGTTATGCTACTCAACCAAATAATAGAGGAGAGGAGTGAAATATTACCACCTCCACTCAAAGACCTCAAGCCTAGTGGGGGAGAAAATGAGAGGAACTCAAGCCTCTGCTGCAATGATTTTGTGTTCCACATTTGCTCTATTGAAGTGATGGAGTGTTGATGTTGCTATTGTGAAGTGTAAAGTGATGCTTGGGATGGAAGAGATGGTGAAGAAGTTTCTTGGAGCTTTTGAAGAGATTGTAGAATGCTAAGGAGATTGCTCAAAGTCTGTCTCATCCTCCAAATGTAAGAGGAATGGTGAATTTGAAGGAAAGAGTGAAGAAAACGGCTATATTCGGGTTGGTCAGCCGAAGAGGGCGTTATAATTCAACCCCCGGTGGGAAGTGTAACGCCTCTATAGGCTCCAGACGTGGGAATTTGTCAGGGATGTAAGCACGTCATGCGGATGTCTATGCATCGCATGGGCATCCTCGATAGAAATGCCTCTACTAACGCTCAAAATAGGTTCCAAGTGGAAGGAGAACAATGGGCTTATGTGGAATTAAGCCTCCACATTTTGGTTTTTTAATGTGAGGAAGGGAAAAAGGGGAATTTGCATAAGCAGTGAAAATTCACTCCTATACATTGTTCCCCCACTTTAGAGAGCATGAATACTAGTGAGTGCTTCAGTAAAGTAGATTGAAGAAGTAGCAGAGTTAGAAATGTATACCTGAACCATCAAGGAAGTAGACCGCAATCTTGTGAACCGGAGAGTGCAGGACAAGCATAGGACTTCATAGCTCCACAAAACTATAAAGTTGAAGAAAGGAAAAGCATATACTCAAGATGAAGAAGATACAGATCTTCAATCTGGTATATACAATAGAGAAGAGAAAGATAGAAATGAATGCAAGAGTGATAAAACCAATCCTCACTCGAGGAGGAAGACATGTATCGCCGAGTAAAAGTGATAAAAGCAATCCCCACTCAAGGAGGAAGACCTGTATCATCGAGTAAAGAGCTCTACAGGTTCTCAGTCCCACAGAGAAAGGAAGCAAATAGTCACACAGACCATCGTCAAGCTGGAAGAATTTCAAAGGGGTCCCTCGAGAACCCTTCAAAAGGAAGAGGGGCCCACTCAAGAGATGCACTATTTGAAAAGTAAAGTCTAGTCAGGCTACCCCCAAGCTATACATAAGGATGTGAAGAAGGTCTAGTCAGGCTGCCCCCAAGCTAGATGGCATAAAACTCATTCAAGAGAAAAACTTTCAAAGAGGTCCCTCGAGAACCTTTCAAAATAAAAAGGGGATCCATTCAAGGGATGCTTCACTTGAGATACATAGAGAAGAGGGGGGTCCTTTAAGGGCACGCATCTCTAGAACAAGTTATCACTGCCCCCAGCATAGAGGGGAGGAGAACCATGCAAGATACTTTAGATCAGGATAAAGGTAAACCTCGATATCACTTGTTATTTGAAGAAGAGACAGGTGCATCAGAAAAAAAAATGAGTGATGGCACCTGAATCTTGAAGTTGTTGTATTTTATCCTCCAAGGTCTTACATTCACTAGTGGAATGGCTAGGCACTTGATGGTATGCACAAAAAGAATGTTTTTCTTTATCATGTTTATGAGATTTCTTGCGTGTAGGAAGAGGAAGAGTAATTAAGTAGGATTTTAGAAGTTGCAACAAAATATGCTCTTGTTTAGACGAAGGATGAGGAGTAGGAAGTAACCCTTTCTCTCATGGAGAAAAGTTTGACTGCTCACCAGAAGAAGATATGAAGACAAAAGACAAAGGAGGATAGACCAATTCGTGAGAATGAGGTTGAGCAGGCATCACATCAACGTTCAACTATTGTTTCCATTCAAATTGTTCATTCGAGCAACCAAGCCCCAAGTTACACTTACAAGGCACAAATTCTATAGGGACCTATATGCCTTGTTCATTACACCCACAACCTTTATGCTCATAGCCATACTTAGAGACGAGCTTAAAGCTGGGGCCATAATGTGTTTGCAAATCATGAGAAGAAGGGGGATCCTCATAGAGAGCATTATTCCAGCAAGGGGGAACATACTCTTCTATGGGATCATCATAATCCTTCTTGATAGAACTTTTAGCATTATCCTCCTTAGCAGAAGCGTAATCGTCTTCCTCAAAAGGAGGATCAATACTAAGAACATTATAGTTCACATTCGCATTATCCCACGATACAAAAGGACAATTGTCTTTGATAGCAGGTGTGAATGATGTTGTTGGAAGGTCTAAGTGGACCGGGTCAACTTTATATTCTTGAATGAAGGAATCTGTAAAGTCTGAAGGACCCCAATCATCACCAAGACATGCATTCCTTTGGGAAGAGGTAGAAGGAGAAGACTTAAGATTTTCCACTTCAGAAGGTTCTTCTTTAGGGACATCTATCTCAAGAGTATCCTTTGTAGTAGGTATTGCTAGAGTAAACATCGACACATTGGAAGACATTAAAGGAATGATACAATTGAAGCTCAACCAACAGCTACCATCTCACATAAATGCATGGCATCAGGGTCAGCCTTGACTTTGACTACTCTATTATTGCAAATGTACTTAATAGATTTATGCAAGGTAGATGGGACTGCACCCATAGCATGAATCCATTGTCTACCAAGGAGAAGGTTATATGGTAACTTCTCTGACATAACACATACAAGGGTAGGTATAGTAATGAGTCCCAACCTCAAAGGAAAGACTATCGTGCCTAGGGCTTGTCGACCAACATTATCAAACCCACAAATAACAATAGACAAGCATTAAGAGAATATGGATCAATATTAATCTTAGGCAATAGTTAATTACGACATACATTGAGCACCAAACCGGCATCAATGAGAGTATGTCTAATGCCAATATTATTAATGTTGACTATAATCATTAGAGGGTCTGCTTGCTTCTGTGCTTCTAGAGGCGGGAGTTCCTACATATAAAACATAATATTTGATGAATCTACACAACTATGAGCTATCAATGCATTGACATCTGTCAGCCTAGCGGAAGAAGGCAAGAGGATCTTTTGCAAAGCTTCCTAAAGCATACCTTGATAAAATGGAGCAAACTAAAGCAAGTCCCACAGTGAGATCTTAGCCAAAGTAACTTGAGGTTGCTCAACAAGATTGTAATCATTGGGTGTTTTAGTCATAGGTTCAAGTGCTTGAAGAAGGCTTAGTTGTTTATTCATTCTAGTATCATAGGTATGGGCTACCACTCTATAAGAGGGAGCCTTAGACAGATCAAAGGAATCACTATCAAATGAAAAACCATCAATAGAACAAACCCTTTCAGAATAAGGACTAGTTGGAGTCACGTAAATGACTAGTATCTTAGGCCTTTGAGGGGTAGCAAAGACATAGATCACATCTACAAAATCATCACACCTAGTGGAGTAATTATTCAAAGAAATATTCTCAACATCGATCCAAACAGGATCAAATGTGGAAGGAGATTCATCATGCACTAATGCATTATCTCTAGAGGGGAGTGCATTAGAATAGATAAAAAAATCATCATTCAAAAATGCAACGTCCCTAGAAGAGAATGAATGGAAGGAGTGAAAGATTCATCACTCACGAATGCATCATCTCCAAAAGAGAATGCATCAGAATGAATAGAAGGTTTATAATTCACAAATGCATCATCTCTAGAAGAGAGTTTTTTGGAATGAAGAGAAGGTAGAGTAATGTTAAGAAAGGTATCAATGATTTCATCTTCTTGCAACAAAATATCCTCTAAAGAAAGAGGACTCTCATGAGAAGGATCAAAGAATCAAAGTTAGATGGGAAAATCCAAGTCACTATCACATGCATGAAATGGAACATCATTAATATTTTGAACAAAATTAGATACTACACTAATAAAAGAAGATATTAAATTCATTACGATTTTTTCGGTATTTTCTATGTTCTAGTAAATTGCATTTTCAGAGGTCTTTGGAGCAGAATTTGAGGTCAGAACTTGCATCAGTCACTAAAATTTTATTGCTGAAGGCACTAGTATTTTAGGGATTGAACTAGTTCTCTAGAAGACCTTTCCAACAGTGCAAACGGTTATGAGTTCCGAGCACCAAGTCAAAAGTTATGACCCTACCAAGTAGGGGTAAATAAATTATTAGCTTTCAAAATAGATGTTCTTCACGTCAGGTTCACCAAAATGTAGAGAAGGGGAATTCGCTACTCACGAGTTCTCTTCATTTAGAGATCCTCATGGGGTGAACTTCCCTAAACTACCTCAAAGGATAGTGGCGAGATTTCTAGAATCAAAAAGAGTGAGTCACAGAGATTCTCTGGACAAACTGACAAGCTCTTGGCCAAAGGATGACAATGCAGCACATTGGAGTCCCCGAGGTGCGTTGGCATCTCGTACGGACCAAAAAGTGAGTTTGTCAAAAAAATTGGAAAACTGAATGCTTCTACTCTAATTGCTGAGAACTTCTAGAAAGTGATAGAGTAACAAAATGTAATAGAACTAGAATGAAGTGAAATAGATGGTAAAGAGAAGGAGAATAATGGAAAGGAAATTCTTACAACCATGAAAATGATGAAGCCTCCATCTCATGAATGTCTTCAATACCTGCACACAAGAGAGAGAGAGAGAGATATATATATATAGAGAGAGAGAGAGAAAGTGTTGGGGATGTATAGGGGTTTTCCTTAGTCAAACCATTGTTTTGGTGTTCCCACCTCCATGGACAGTCAGATAGAGAGAATAGTAGGAAATGAAGTAGGGAACACAAAAGCACTACAAAATAGTGTTATGCTACTCAACCAAATAAGAGAGGAGAGGAGTGAAACCTAGCACCTCCGCCCAAAGCACTCAAGGCTAGTGGGGGAGAAAATGAGAGGAACTCAAGCCTCTGCTATAATGGTGTTTTGTTCCACACTTGCTCTACTGAAGTGATGGAGTGTTGATGTTGCTACTGTGAAGTGTAAAGTGCTACTTGGGATTGAAGAGATGGCGAAGAAGTTGCTTGGAGCTTGTGAAGAGATTGTAGAATTCTAAGGAGACTGCTCAGAGTCTGTCCCATCCTCAAAATGGAAGAGGAATGGTGAATTTGAAGGAAAGAGAAGAAAACGACCATATTCAGGTCAGTCGACCGAAGAGGGCATTACAAGTTGACCCCCAATGGGAAGTGTAACACCTCTACAGGCTCCAGATGCAGGAATCCGTTAGGGACGTAAGCACGTCGCGTAGACGTTTGAGCATCGCGGGGGTGTCCCCAATAAAAAAGTCTCTACCAATGCTCAAAATAGGTGCCAAGTGGAAGGAGAACAATGGGCTTATGCAGAATTAAGCCTTTGTATTTGGTTTTTTAAAGTGAGAAAGGGAAAAAGGGGAATTTGCATAAGGGATTCAAATTCCCTCCTATACACCCCTCTTGGTCTTGTCCCGTAGTCTATCTTTCCCTAATTCACCATATGTTCCTTTATTCCCTCCTAATCTCATCTCATTAACCTCTAATAGTTCACACTATATTTTGTTATCCCATCCTAGCCCATCCCATTAATCAATTCTAGTCCATCCCATTGTACCCTCTATTATTTCACCGTATGTTCCATTATCCCATGTTGGTCTTGTCTCTTTATCCCTTCTATGCTATAGCACCTCCATCCAAATTTTATCCTATACATCGTTAGAAGAATCTTTCCTTCCACTCATTATTGACCAAAGTTGTCTTCTCCATTACTGTTGCACACCTCAACAACCAACTTCATGTGCTATAGAAAAACCTTTAACATGTCCTAATTCATCGTATGTTCCATTATCCCTTTGAAAGCTTCTAGTAATATAGTAATCCTTACTTTATTCATGTGAACTTCATTGTGGCATTATCACTATATTGACAACATGCCCTCATTAACATTAGTTCATCAACATATGCAATATGAATCTCAATGAGCACTAAACTTTGGCATTTGCAAGAGTTTGGACTATCCCAATGGACTTAGTACTTTCACCATTTTGTGATCTATAAGCACTATACTATAGTCGAGCAACTAAGGACAACCATTTACTCTTTCATTTATGACAGTTATAAAGGGACTACCTAAACTTCTTTATATTATTGTTAGATATGTTGTTTCAGTTGCATTTTTTGACATCAGAAAGCCTTGGTGATGTTGGTGGCATGATGGACCATTGAGTTGCTGTAACAATAGCCAGTTCTAATCCATTGAGAGAGATATGCAACAGATTAGTCGATTTGACATTATATTTTCTCTTTTATGGTTTATTATAGAAATTTTTCATGATACTTTTATGTGGTTTAATTTTTATCTTGATGGTTGCTAGAGGTGGTTGTCACTCTAGATCATGGATGAGGTAATTTTTAAAATGTGCATGATGACTGGGTGAACCCACAAAAGTGGTTTACAATTGGAGTGAGGAAGGAAAACTTCCAAAAACTGACCCCATTCAAAAAAAATCATTTTGGGGGGTTCGAACGAACTCTAGGTTCGAGTGAACCCCTTAAATGTGGGAAACCACATTTTCCCATTGTGGAAAGGGGGTTCGCTCAAACCCCTAGGGATTTGCTCAAACCCCTTAGGGGCAGGTGCATGGAAATGGGTAGCAATTTCGTGGACACCTTTCAAAAGAAATTTTAAAAAGCCATAACGCAAGTGCGTTATAACACACTCATGTTATAATGTGCTCACATTATGGCTTTTTGTGCCGAGCCTAAGGCTCGAAAAAAATAAACCAATAACGCGAGCACATTATAACGTCCCTGCGTTATTGCTTGTTAAAAGCAAAAAAAAAAGTGAAAACCTATCATTGTCATTTTGACTATTTTTTCTTGTAGCCACGGCCAAAACCCCTGTATTTTCGCCCTCGTGTTCTAGGAGGAGAAATTCAACAAATCAATTTCTATTTCTTTGCAACGATGGCACCATGACGATGAGGAGTTGTGAGAGGTAAGGATTTTGTGGTTTTTGTTTTGAATTAGTTAGTTTTAGGTTGAATTTGATATATATTTGTTTGAATTTTTAGGAGATGCAAATCAACCTACAAACCCTCAAGATCCTCAATAGGAAGACCAACCAAATCCTCAATATCAAAATCAACCACAACAACAACCTTCTCCACCAATCACTCAACCCCCTCTTGGCACTGAACAAAATTTAATGAGTGAAATTGAGAACAACAAAAAACAAATTGAGGATTTGATCAATAGGTTGATTGATCCAAATGGTTCAACCATAGAAAGAATGACCCTAGAAAATTCATTGAAAGATATGTTAAAAAATGTAGATTCAATTAGCAAACAAATAACTAGATGGCAAGATAGGAGGTAGGTGGCTAGGGATTATTATGCAAATAAACTATCATACAAAGATGTAAAGGATTTAAAACTTACAAAAGGTGATTTGTGCTCATTATTCACCGACCCACACACAAATAAAAATATTACCCTCAATGTGAAGAGGTTTCTTATCCATTGGTGCCACCACTAACATATTAGGGACTATTTTTATGATAGGTGGTACATGGTCTTCGATTACCCATCGTGCAACAATTGCGATGTCCCACAATATTTCCTTAGGAAACTATACAACAAGTTCATATTGAACAAAATCCCAAATTATTTTGATATGAGGGATTTCCAAGGGAGAGGTGGGGGTTCAACTCAGGATAGACCCAGTGCACAGCCGGATTCTACATGGCAAGGTAGACGAGCTCTCGCTAGGCCACCTCATCAACACATTGTTAAGTCTTCTATCATGAAGGAAAGTGTTGACGTAGAGACATTGCAGGTGATCAACACTTTGACCCAGAGTGTCATCCATCATACTAGCCCTATTCTATAGTGCCATCCGAGGGAGTCTTTGAGTGGTGTCCTTCAAACACCTGTGTGTCAATCTTGCGAGGCTACTTGTTCATATGACCCCACCGACACTCAGGAGACTGGTACATAAGATCGGTATGCAGCTATGGAGATGGAGAGGGCAGCTAACATTTTTCATATGTAAAAGGCATTGATAGTCAAGTAAAATTTAGTGCATGTTCATTGAATTTAATTTATTTAATTTTGATTTTGAAATGCAAAATTAACTAAAAATGTTTTATGATTTTAATAAAATTGCAGGGTCATAGTGTTGAGATTGGATACATCACCCCCCCACCAAATTATTTCTACAGTACACCTATCGTTGGGGTATCTAACTAGTAAACAATTATAAATTATTTGCATGTTAATAGCATTGTTTTAAGAATGGTAATTTAATATGCGATTTTGGATGTTGAACAAACTAATATTGGAGGTTTTGATGGAACACTTCCTAGTGGTGGTGGATTTACTCAAACCTACATGGAGGTAATATAATAAAGATTTTAACTAATGAATCAAGTACTTAATAGATTTGTGTAGTTTATATGCACATCATTGATTACGTTGAATAATTTTTTGTTTTATTTTCACATGTTGCAAGCCGAAACACCTACGAATGTGATGAGGGCAATGGATATTGGTGTGTCATCTGCTATACAATCCTCGATGGCTCTAATAGGGGAGGTATGAGGCAAATTAGTAAATTTCAATTTACATTTGTTTTTATAGATGTTAGTTATTGAAAAATCAAACCATTATTGATTCACGTAGTTTAATTTCTATTTGTATGGTTTATACAGGGGTTGAGCATGCTTGAGCATGGGCATGAGAATATTTTCCTCGTGGAGAGAGATCATGAGATGGCAATAAGTGATTATTTTGTCAAATATATCATTTTTAATAATGTAATTTTTATATATTAATGTCTTTACTTCTTATTGTAATAGTTAAAACTTCACCATCAACTAAACCCTAGGAGGAGCAGCAGGAGCACTCCTCGAGCGCAACAAAAATGAGTGATAGCCCTATTGCCATCCAATCGAAAAGGAAAGGGAAAGAATTTATTTCCAGGGCATGGAGAGCAATGACTTTTGATTCCAAAGCCCTTTGTTGTATGCCTACATGGCAGTTTTGTACATATTTTTATTGGACATATTTGACATTGTATGCCTATATGGGATTCTCATAAGCCTATATGGCTATTTTGTACATATATTTCATACTTATACTGACATATATTGATATATGCCTACATGGCTATTTGGTTAATACAAATATCTTTTATCGATGCCTGTCCATATTTGCATTCTAAATTGATGGTTCAATAGATATGAGTTACATGTATTCAAGTGTATACTTTACAACTTACATGTATACTTTGTGACTTACGTGTGTTCGAATGTATACTTTGTGGCTTACGTGTTTTCATGCATATACTTTGTATTAATTTGTGTATACTATGTATTCGTGTGTATAATTTTTGAGGCTTATGTGTTTTTGAGTACTTGTGCTTCCCTTATTGACATGTACATGCTTGAATTATTCACGTGTATAATTATTAATTAGTTATCCCTAGCATTGATCATTGTTGTCCTTCATGATTTGCCTTGAATATTAATTGATTGATGCTAAACAACTTTATATAAAAGAAAAAAACACGTTTACAATTGGCATTCCATGAAATGATTCATAAAAATATTCCAATATGTTCTTGATGCGTCACTATCAAAAGATTTATATGTCAACTTTTTGCAATATTATTTCTTGTATACGAAATGGACTCGGGAGAAAGAAAGTTATAATTTATAATACAAATAAGAAATGGACTCAACGTTGTCCTAGACCCCCGAATAGGTCTATTTAACAAAGCAACATGCTCTCAATCACTCTTCGAATTTCAAAGCACCATTGATGATGCAGAGTGGCTCAACCAAGTTGTGATTTGACATAGCTTATCTCAAATATGCCCACTAAGACTCCAACATTCACTTGACTCAATGATAAGAAATCTCCTATTCCTTTATGGTTTTGCACCAAACCACCACCAAAATAAATCCAACTCAGCCCTCTTTCAATCCATGTCAACCTTGGGACTGTACAGGAAAGCTGGAGGTCATACCAAGTACGAGATCAGCAAGTTTGTATCAAAAATCTAAAAAATAGAGAATAGTGTGAATAATTCTTATTAGATCTTCTCCAAAAGTTCATCAACAACCTCCATTCAAGCCTCTCAAAGCTTTACATAGTGTTCTACACCCTTCTCTAACTGATCCACGCCCTCAACTAACTAAAAACCAACTTTCAAAACAAGTAATCGTTGCATTTCAAAAAAATTACTTTAAGCAACTTACAAATTTGCAACTTTAGACTCCTCCAACCTAATGAGTACATCTAATGACCTCTAAACCCACACAAATGGCATACAAATAGCCTTATTACATCGAAAAAATTCCATTCTTTCATAATCATATACAAATTCATAAATTTACCTTCAAAGGCTACAAAGACAACTTCTAGTGCAAGATTGAAATTTTCACATTTTTTATCACTAGACCCAAAAGTCACCCTAAAACATACCTAATGGTCTTAATTTACCTTATTCAAGACAAAGCATGCTCAAAATACCCACAACAACCTATTGACCAACCTATTCACCATCAGATAATCACTAAAACCACTAAACTAGACCTTCTTCATCAAATGGAGGAAACAGGTGCTCTACATCAATGATCATATGCTCTTTGTGTGGAATACTTGAACTTCTCAACCGTCATTTGTATGTTTCTCTTTTCTAGTGTTTTGCATGCCATCATAAGGGATCAAGCTGATTGAACACAAGTCGGATCAATTCCATGTGTTTCGGAGTGTAAGAGGACCATGCCTAATGTAAACCTACCTATTGGGATGCGTTGGAGGAGGGTGATCCCACAATAGTGGTTTACAATTTTTGGCCAAACTGGACACTAAAATTATTATTTTTAACTAAATATTCACATTCGGGCACCTATAGCTGCTAAACCCTGAGGAATTTGAAGATGATGCAAACTAGAGTCTCATCACATTTTTTCTGTAGATTCTAAAAATATTTTTTTCAACATTTTTGGAATAAGATTGCACTTCTTTTTCCATCTCCCATGAAAACTCATTTTTTTCAGAAAACAACATTTTTAAAAAGTGACGCTCACTGTATACAACATAAATTTTTTTGTATGAAGGATAAAATCCTAATTTTTTTGAATTTAGATTTTTAACTATGATATCTATCACTTTCATTTGGTCTCATAGTTTTTTATTGAATATTTTTTCCTTAATAGAGTTTCGAAGTCAAACCAATTGCAATTCAGACATATGCGGACTGTATACAACATAACTTTTTCTATATGTATCAAAATTTAATTTTTTCTTTTTAATGGATCAAGGATATCAATACCCAGCATGGACATATTTTTACATAAATTATTTTGATAATTTGCTATTTTTCCACATGTGCAAAACAAAGAGCTTGATTTTTGGTGAAAAACCTATGTTTAATAAAACTAAAAAAATACATACATAATAAAACCAAAACATATTAAAATTATATTCGTGGGATAGCTCATTTCGATAACTACCATAATCATTTGAAATAAATTTTAAATGAATTAATTTGATCCCCCAAAAGGTAAATAAAAAGTTATTTTTTATCGGCATTTTGATAGGTGTAAAGGAGACTCATTTATAGGCATGGTTTAAAACTAGCAAGGTTCTATCCAAGGGGGTTTGATCTAAGGTGGTTTGATCAAACCCTCTTCAATTGGAATCATTAAAAAGGAACTTTTAAAGGCTCAAATCATTATATTTTCTAAAAATATGTGATTTCACAAAAAATGAGTTCCTCTCAAAAATTGTAAACCAGCTTTGTGGGATCACCCAGTAGTTAGTTTGGTCACACGAACTGCAAAACGAAAGTTGCACCACTTTGTAAATTTGCACAACTTTAATTTGACACTTTTTCCATCAAGTGAAAATCCATCGCCACGGGAAAACCACTCCGAGATAGCCAAAACTAAGAGAGAGTTTTGTAGAGGGGCCCAATGCGATCATGTAGGATTAGATGAGAAGTTTCTAAGAATCATGGTATCTGAGTAATAGCATGTTGAAGTTTGTAGCCATTTTGCACTTTGGACCCTTAAGGGATCGATCCAGTGGAACGTAGCTCAGAGTGATTTCGCGTGTTTCAGTGCAAAATAGGACCATGCCTAGTGTAAACATAACTATTTGCATGTGTTGGAATAATTCGCTTGGTCACACGAGTTGCAGAGCAAAAGTCGCACCACTTTGCAACTTTGCACAACTTGAATTTGACACTTTTTCCATCAAGTGAAAATCCGCCGACACGGGAAAACCACTCTGAGATAGCCAAAATCGAGAGAGGTTTTTGTAGATGGGCCCAACACAATCCTATAGAATCAGACAAGAAGTTTTTCAGCATCACAGTATCTAAGTAATAGCATGCTAAAGTTTGCAGCCATTTTGCACTTTGGACCCTTAAGGGATCGATTCGGTGGAACATAGCTCAGAGTGATTCTATTTGTTTCGGTACGAAAGAGGACCATTCCTAGTGTAAAAATACCTATTCAGATGCATTGGAATAGTTCTCTTGGTCACACGAGTTGCAGAACAAAATTTGCACCAATTTGCAACTTTGCTATGCTTGCATTTGACGCTTTTTCCATCAAGTGAAAATCTGTCGCCATGGGAAAACCACTCTGAGGTAGCCAAAACTAAGAGAGATTTTTTAGAGGGGTCCAACATGATTCTATAGGATCAAATGAGAAGTTTCTAAGCATCACGGTATCTGAGTAATAGCATGCTGAAGTTTGCAACCATTTTGCACTTTGGACCCTTAAGGGATCGATTCAGTGGAACGTAGCACAGAGCGATTCCACATGTTTCGGTGTGAAACAAGACCATGCCTTGCAAAAAAATACCTATTCGAACACATTGGAGCAGTTAGTTTGGTCACATGAGTTGCAGAGCGAAATTTGCACCACTTTGCAACTTTGCACAGCTTGAATTTGACACTTTTTCCATCAAGTGAAAATCCACTGCCACGAGAAAACCACTCTGATATAGCCAAAACCAAGAGAGGTTTTTGTAGAAGAGCTCAACATAATCTTGTAGGATCAGATGAGAAGTTTCTAAGCATCATGATATATGAGTAATAACATGTTGAATTTTGCAGCTATTTTGCACTTTAGACTCTTAAGGGATCGATTAGGTGGAACATAGCTCGGAGTGATTCCATGTGTTTCGGTGTGAAAGAGGACCATGCCTAACATAAACATACCTATTTAGATGCATTGGAATAGTTCACTTGGTCACACAAGTTGTAGAGCGAAAGTTGCACCACTTTGCACAGCTTGAATTTGACATTTTTTCCATCAAGTGAAAATCCGCTGCCACGGGAAAACCACTCCAAGATAGCCAAAACCGAGAGAGGTTTTTGTATAGGGTCCCAATATGATCCTAGAGGAATAGATGAGAAATTTATAAGCATCATGGTATCCGATTAATATCATGATGAAGTTTGCAACCATTTTGCACTTTGGACCCTTAAGGGATCAATCCGGTGGAACATAGCTCGGAGCAATTCCGCGTGTTTCGGTATGAAAGAGGACCATGCCTAGTGTAAAAATACCTATTCATACATGTTGGAATAGTTTGCTTAGTCACACAAGTTTCAGAACTAAAGTTGCACCACTTTGCAACTTTGCACTGCTTGCATTTGATATTTTTTCCATCAAGTGAAAATCTATTGCCATGGGAAAACCACTCTGAGATAGCCAAAATCAAGAGAATTTTTTGTAGAGGGGCCCAACGCAATATTTTAGGATTAGATGAGAAGTTTCTAAGTGTCATGGTATCCAAGTAATAGCATGTTGAAGTTTGCATCCATTTTGCAGTTTGGACCCTTAAGGGATCGATTTGGTGGAACGTAGCTCGAAGTGATTCCGTGTGTTTCGGTGCAAAACAAGACCATGCCTAGCATAAAAATACCTATTTAGATGTGTTGAAGCAGCTATTTTGGTCACACAAGTTGCAGAGAAAAAGTTGCACCACTTTGCAACTTTGCATAGCTTGAATTTGACACTTTTTCCATCAAGTGAAAATCTACCGCCACGGGAAAACCACTCCGAGATAGCCAATACCGAGAGAGGTTTCTCTAGAGGGTCCCAATGTGATCTTGTTGGATCAGAGGATAAATTTCTAAGTGAAATGGAATAAGTTTTATGGGGTTTGTGTTGCTTCCCTTGTAGATTTTGATGGAAAAGGGCATGAAAAATGAGGTTTCACCCTAGAGTTTGATAAAATATTGCATGTAGAGGTTGGGTGATTGTATTTTTAGTTTGTGCAGGTGATTTTAAGAAGGTATGAGGTGGTGGCATGTTTTGGTAATGTGTGGAACCATTCCTTTCAATAAACCCTCCTTATACTAGCATAGAATAAGGGTTTTGGTTTGGCATGGTGGAGTGAGTTTGTATTGAGACAAATTATGGATCTGAGGGTTTGGATACATGATAATTTCTGCCCCAACAATTTAAGGGGGTTCTTGAATGTTTAAAGGTATGCTCCATTTTAAAATAGGGCTAGTTAGCCTAATGAGGATAGCGAAGAAGGTCAGTTTTGATGCACATGTTCCAAGATAGTCACTATTGATTTTGAAGTATGTGTTGTAACTGAATAATAGCTATATAGATCAATCATTTGATTGTGAAGTCATCTGAGAATATTTCCTCAAAACACCACTTGGAGCCACTCTTTTCACTTGAAAATTCTTCATAAAACCCTTTAACAGCAACTCCACCTTTGTTTCTTGAATTCTCGTGCACAAAAAACACACACACACCTAAAACATCCTAATTCAACTTTACATGCTTTATATCACTTCTCTAATCACCTAGTGACCTCTTTGAGACTTTGCATACATTACATATGACCTTTACATGACCTTTTCACATTGTTTACATTTCAAAATTCAAAATTTGATAATTTGCCTATTGAAGGCATTTACAGAACAAGGTGCTACTGCACCAAACATGAACTCCAAAATTACAATATTTGAGTAAATCTCATTATGTAAGTAAATCTGATTACAATGCCTTAGGTAATTCATTCTCACAGATATTTTACAATTTCACTCATACATTAGATATTCTCTTTAAATGTCTACATCATAGGTGCTCATTATGAGGTTAACTTCAATTGAGTAACTTGAGATTCCCTCGCTAAGCTTCACAGACTCTTTTATAATTACCTGAATTCAAAATTGAGATTTGTCAAGATCATCAAAATAAGGATGTTGCGTTGCTTTTTTGGCTGATATTCTCTTTGATGGCTCATAAATCAGCAGTTTCTATAATGAGAGATCAATCAATTTTTAGTAGTTTACTTACAAATACGCAAAGTAAAAGAGAAAAAGAAAGAGCATCCAAAATAGAAATGAAATAAAAATAGATGAAAGGAACTTACAGATAGGCATGCAAGTCTCACAACTTAGTCACTCCTAGTCATACATCTTCACTAGGAATTACAACATACCTATTGCACACAACACCTCTCATGAATAGAGTAAGTTGAAATTTCAGATGCTCTTATAATGTCTACATCATAACTGTTCATGATAAGGTTAAATTAAAATGAATAACTTGAAATTCCATCACCAAGCTTTGCACACACTTTTCTAATGGCTTAAAATCATGATTGAGATTTGTGAAGATAATCAAAATAAGGATGTTGCATTGCTTTTTTGGCTAACATTCTCTTGGATCGCTCATATATCTGCATTTTTTGCAACGGGACACCAATCACTATTTAGTATGTTACTTACAAATACGCAAAGTAAAAGAAGATGATAGCATTGGCATCAAACAAATTAATGTGCATACAAGTATAAATTAATAAGAACCAATGTGCATATACTTACAAATTAATCCAACGAACCATCTAGGTCTGCTCTACTCTTTATTGTGTCAAGTATTGCCTCATGATCAGACTCACAAACCTTCCACAAGGTCTTGTTCAAAGGTCTACCCCCATATTTGGTCAAACAAACATTGGATGCCATGACAAGTTTCAATTAATGAAGAATCTTATGATGTGTCTCAAAGTCCTGAAATAGCCAATATTTAACACTCGAATGTGGGTACCTTCTAAGCCATGTTCCAGTAACCACAACTAAGCCTATAGGGTATTCAATGTTTTCTCCATCTATAACTGGGGCCTCCAATTTATTTTTGGCCTCAACAAAATGACACAAGTAATATTTTGTTCCCTCTTCATTGTCTTCATCTGCAATAACTGCATAAACATGCCCTACATTGATATGTGTAGAAAATATCTTAAAATTTGTCAACATTATGAATACAGTACAAAGTAAGATAACGATATGGAATTTCAACAACTAAGCAAGTAGATATATCACCTGGTTGAACTAGATCTGATACGTGGTCAAATTCGATTGATGATTCCATCTGCGTCAATTGTAAAAAACCGTTGGAGGGTGATACGTGTGAAGTGTGCTAAGATAACTTGTCAACCATTTGTCAACCCATTCCCCTAACTTACAATCATTCCAGGCTTGTATTTTACATTAAGAACAAAAGCATTCCATCTTCCATGTATCGATACTCCATGAACCTGCATTTGAGCTAGGGAAAGAGTGTACCTCACTTGATCCTATTACTGTACAACAGTCTTTATATGGTGCAATGTTAGTATCATCCATCAACAAAAAAATATACGAACTGAAGGCATACCTTCATTACCTAGACCCATCGAAGCATTACACTACTCAACAATTGATTTTGCATCTATCAACTTTGCACTATCTCTATACTTAAACTCTTCTTGTGCTAATGCTCTTTTCGCGCATGCTTTTGGACCATCATGCTCCCCCTTTCCATGTCCAGCCTCACAAAATTTCCACATACGTTGAACACCTATAATGACATGCATCCTACACAACTAGTAGAACATGCGTGAGTTCTTGAACTATGCTGCACAGTTATCAAACCATATTATATGTCGGTCATACTCTATGCCCCTCTAAGCCAAACCACTGTAGAAAATTTGGAAGCAACCTTGCATGAACTCCAGAGTATGTGTGCGATCATCACTAATGTAAAAGTGGTACTCCCTCAACACCTTCCTTTGGTCATCTGTACTAGCAGATGCATGAGTGAATGCTATGTGCACAAATATCGAAACCTATGTGGAGTTGTAATATTGTGACTGCACCTCATGTTGTGGTTGTAGAGTGTAGTTCTCTGCAAATTCAACCACTGATACTATGCTTCAAATTGGAAAGGTGTCCTTTCATAGCTTGAATTGCGTGTCCAACCATCGGGCTCTATGGGTATGCATTGCATACTCAGATAGTATATTGTCACGAAACATGGACATAAATTGGTACACTAGAATCTTCTAGATAACCTAATCACACCTTTTTGCTTGAGACCCATCTTTTGTAGTATATGCCATTGTTTTATACTTCGTGAACTCTACTAGTTTTTGTCCCACCTCATCTGTGCTTTCCATATGTTGACATACTGGCATATGCTGGAAGCCACCACAACGCTCACATGAACCATCCAAGCATGTCCTATACAATATCTGGCCATCCTCTATTTCACATAATTTTTTTGATAAAAACTCTCTTGAAGATTTTGGTGGGGCTTATATGCCACAATCCTGCAAAACATTGTTAGTATGCAAATCTACACATATAGAATGATAAACATCATAATGGTTAGAAAATCCAATATGTAGTCTACAACAACAAGTAGTGCATGTGTGATTTATCTTGACATAAAAAGGTTTAAGCATTTCAAAAAATATTTGAGAAATACTAATTTGAGGATAATCATTTTCAAATTTTCAAAAAAAATGGGTTTGAGTTATATCCAAAAAATGCTTTAGATGTGGCTCACGATTCCAACTACTAATTCTCCTTCTTACCACATCCCTTTGATTCGGAGATGCCCTTGTGTTATTCTTCCAATACTCTTCAATTAGTGTTCTCAAGGCTTCGTCAACTTCTATATCTTTTCGTGACAGCCTCCCCAAGAATTCCCATAATTCATTTGAATCATTTCCCTCAATTCTTTGTCGCCTTTGAATGGCTCTTGATAAAAAAATTCCACTAATTCTCATTTGTTCACTCATATTTTTAATGAGACGAGCTCTCTTTGTTTGACAACTTACCAAAGTTGATGTAATGACACGTCGAGTGACATTACTATCCTTTGAGTGTGAGGTCTTACCCACACTCTCATAAGCATCCATTGGATTCTTCACAATAGTGTCTTCACTCGATGCATTCGATGTTCTCAACCCAAGAGTCTTCATGATGTTCCCATACTTTACACCCCACATTATTTCAAAAAATAGTTGACATCTTACAGTCTCATTTAGCCTTTCAAAGAATCATTCCCAAATCTTATCAGCATATCTTCTACAAGTGCATGTTGAAATCTTACCTTCCATGTGTTGCAAAATCTCATCATCAATATTAATTAAATAATTTGGATTTCTACACAAAATTCTAGGTGGTGTTCTCCTAGGTACATACATCTCAACATTAGGAATTTCATCAATATTTAATTGAGGTGGGCTAGATTGTGTACCTTCGATCGAGGGTGGAGAAGAAGACATACCTTGAGGTTCACATGGGGATGATGGCATACCTTCTTTGTCAAATCTGAGTGATGATGTACTCTCAACTTGAGATGTGTTGGATGGTGTCCAACAATATTCACTTGAGGTAGATGGTGTCCCTCCATATTCACTTGTAGTAGATGGTGTTCCTCCATATTCACTTGTGCTAGATGGTGTCCCTCCATATTCTCTTGTGCTTAATGGTGTCCTTTCATATTCACTTTTCATAGAGGTTATGTCTCCAACTATGGTATTTGAATCTATCTTACAATGATGCTTTCACATTCGTGCCTTTTGTGCTGCCAATTCTCATTCTTTTTTTGATGGTTGAGGTTCCTCTTCAATTGGCTTGTTTTCGTCAATCATTTCCAATTTATTCTTTTCACGATATGCCACCACCTGAACTCTCTCCTTTTCTTTGAAGGTTTCATTCTCTTCTTCTGTTAGTTTCCTCTTTTTCTTTTTCTTTGGCATGGCAGATAATTTTATCTGTACCATGGTAATGAGACGAATATTAGTTCCTAAAAAATGTATCCATTTAAGTTAATTGAAAAATATATGTCATTCAAGGCTTCATTTAAATAATAATTACAATCATCATGTACAAAATTTAACCTAGAATAGACAAATGTGACATGATTTTTTTCGATCGAGAATGCCTTAAAGAAAAGTGGTAACATGGCATGCCATGATTGCAAGATAGGCTCAAAATGGAAGCATGGACATTTGCAAAAAATTACATTTTTTGGAAAAGTTGTGAAGAGATAAGTTAGTTAAGAAGTTAAAAAAATAGTTAGATACATTGGGGGAGTTGATTTTGAAGGGAAATAAGATAAATATCATGTAAGTTACAATCATAATGAGTGTAATGGTATTGTGAGTGTTTGATAAGTTTGTGGTGCAGGAGCACCTTGAGAATCTATGCTTCTAGTTTGAAATTTGATTCAATTTTGGGTATCTCCATGTTGTAAGAGGGTCATCAAAGAAATTTTACATGTATGGGAATCATTAGTAAGTTTAATTTTTAAATCCTATGTGTATTTTGTAAAGTTGTCACTATTTGCAAAAGTTGCACAAATACAAAATTGTGAAAGTTACAAAAACTGTGAAATAGAGAAGGTGAAAAGTCATATGGGATTATTTTTGCTTGGAGGAAATTTTAATTTGATAAGACATGTATGAAATTCATTTATAAGGCCTCATATATGTTTGGAAAGTTGTGGGTGATTGAATATCTAATTTTGATTGAATAAACACACTATTTTTTTGTATTTTCTTTAGAATTTCATTTTTTCAAGCTCTTGTACGAATTTGTACAGGAAGGAATGCTTGGTTGGATGTTTTTAAGTGTTTTCACACTTAATCGCATCCCACATACATTTTTTTTCATTCATTTTTCTTAACATTTGAGTAAGATATTGCAATTTTTCTTTAAAACTATCAAACCCTTTGTTAGGGTAAACAGTGAATTTGAGAAATTGTGTTTCTCCCATTCTACTCAGTGAAAGTTCTCAATTTTTGAGTAAAAACTCCTTGTGGAATGTAATTTCATATTTCAAATATTACCAATCATATTGTGAGGACTAAGGTGTGAAGAAAATATTTTTTCTTGACTATAAAATTGTGTTCAGACTGGTAAAATAGGGAATTGTGAAGCTTAGAGCTTAGGGTTTATGGAAATATGTTTGGAAATGAACTTCTAATGGAATTATAAGCTTGGGAAGGTCAAATTAAAGGTATTTGATTTATTGGTTATGATGTTTTGGTGTTGGGGTAGCAAAACCAATAACGCCTATTTGCACTGAGGCTTAGTTAGGTTTATTCTCAGATTGAAACAACTAGTTTACAAGAATTTTCTCTGAAGGACTTAATATCCATCTTGTAATATGTTTTGTATGATGGAAATGGGTGTCCAAAATGAGTATCATAGTCTAAAGTGTGTGCATGGTTTGGTAGATACATGTGACAGTTTGCAGATGCTTGGCTACTAGTAATGTGGACAATCAACAAAGGAACTGAGTTTGTGTGTAAGGGAAGACTTCTGAAAGGTTTCATTTTGGTTTTACTAACTCAAACAAAGATTTCTTAAGAAAATAATGGTTTGGTTGTTCCTTAAGAATTATAGTTTGTGTTTTTAAACAGTGGTGCCATTATGGAAGATTTAAGACAACGTGTGAATGGCATAATCATTGGTTGAGGTTTTGAGGAATCTAGTTGATTGTAATTGGTTATTTTCAAGATTTTCAAGGTGTTTTGAAGGTCCAACCTATAACCACCTATTAACTACCAACCTATAACCACCCTATAACAAACCTATAACCACTTGTTAAATACTAAGACCTTCATTTGTCTTAAAAATTGCTAACATTGACAACTTTTGCTAAATAAGCAACATTATGCAAATTTGTTGTCCAAGACAGCTAAGACCACTCAAACACCTTTATTTCATCCGTAATACAACTTGTAGACTCTTTTCTTGCACTTCCATTTACAATTTGAATAATTTTCCTTCAAAGATTATATGGCAAAATTGACAATTTTCTGAAGCAAGAGTGCATACTTGCACATTTGATCACTAAACTCACAAAATCTCTAAATACATGAAATATTGGTCTATTTAGACCATATGTTCAATAAAATCTATGAAAAATAATCTAAAAACTCTTGAATTCACCCAAAGACCTTAAGATATATTGTCACCAAAATAGATTTCGAAACATGGTTATAGGTGCCCCTGCACCACGGGTTTCAAATACTGCAAGGGGAAGCATGCTCAAAGGATGAATTTTGGTGAGATATTTGGAATGTGTATTTGGTTTATTTAAATCAATAGCATGCTTATTATAGTGTCTTGGATGTCTAGATAAAGGTTGGTAGTTACCTTCCATGATTTGTTGTTATTTTGCCATGTAAGTTGTAGCATTGAGTTCTTGAATTAGTGAATCATGAACGAATTGAATGGTTCTGAGTTTCTAATCAGCTTTATGCTATCTTACAATCAATTTTATGATGGTTAATCTATTTTTTGAGTCTGACAAAGAGTTGAAACCAAGTTATAATGTTTTTTGGGGATATGAAATCAAGTGAAATTGAAGGATTTTGATGAAAAGATGATTGAGTTTTGTTCGTTGATCTTCTTTAATTTAAGTTAGGGTTAGAAGTAACCTTGATGATTTGTGGATCCTGGTAGATGCTTTGCATCAAGTTTAAAATGGTAATTGGCAAGTGTATATAATTGTGTAATTTAAAATGTGCATTGACATTGTAAGGTTATAATGACAAAAAAAAATGAAAGCAACCCATAATAGAATGAAAGAAAATGTGTAAAGACTTCACATACCTAAAAAACCAGACTTTCAAATGGATGAGTTCAACCCAATTATGTAGCCTTAGCTTCTTCTTTCTTCAAACTCCACAACAATTTTACTTGTTCAAAAGCTTGTTCCCCTCCAAACTTCAATTGTATATCAGTTTTCAATGGAATTAAAACTTTAGTTGATATTATATGTCTTTCAACATGGAAACTCTTCTATTTCATGCAAAGGTGGTAGAAAGATCATGGAAAAGGTGATGGGATGTGAAAAACATGCTTGCACACTTCACAACATCATCAAAAAGCTACTTTTTGTCGGAGCATGCACAAAACTAGGAGAATATGTAGATTGTGGGCCTTGACATCACAGGTATATTGAGTTTTTTTACCATGTTGAGTGGAATAAAAAATGTGCTCGCATTATTTCTTCCTAAAATGGAAACATCTCTACTTCTTCAAAACGCACACGCGTTATATGAAATATAGTTTTCTTAATATATTTCTTTTCTCCCTCTTTGTCTATACCCTTTATCCTAATTCTATATCTCTCCCCTGCACCCTTATAGTATGGGATATAGAGGTGAGTGTGTGTGTGTGAGAGAGAGAGAGAGGGAGAGTGGGTGAGAAAGAGGGAGAGAGCAAGGGAGGAAGGGAGGGAGAGGGAGACTGGGAGATTGGGAGAGAAAGAGAGAGTGTGAGAGAAAGAGGGAGAGAGGGGAGAGAAGGAGGAGAGGGAGAGGGTTAGAAAAGAGATAGTGGGAGATATGGAGAGAGAGAGGGAGAGTGGGATATAAA
>CM021107.1:180671295-180789307 GCA_007115665.2 Sequoiadendron giganteum | reverse complement strand
GGGAGAAAGATATAGTGGGAGAGATGGAGATAGAGAGGGAGGGAGAGAGGGGGAGAGTGGTAGAAAGAGAGAGTGGGAGAGAGGGAGAAGGGGAGAGTGAGAGAGTGGGAGAAAGAGAGAGTGGGAGAGAGTGGGAGAATGGGAGAAGGGGAGAGTGGGAGAAAGATAGAGTGTGAGGGAGAGAGGGGGAGAGTGGGAGAAAGATAGAGTGGGAGAGAAAGAGGGAGAGAGGGAGACGGGGATGGAGAGGGAGAGGTGGAGTTAGAGATAGTGGGAGAGATAGAGATATAGAGGGAGGGAGAGATGGACTAGGAGAGAGATAGAGGGTAGAGGGTTAAAAGTTAAGGGTTTAAAGAATAAGGGTTTAAATGGTTAACAGATAGAGGGTAGATTGAGATAGTGGGAGAGATTGATACCCCTCTACCCTCTTAATCCCTCAACCCTCAACCCTTAATCCTGAATCCCTCAACCCCTATACCCTCTTAATCCCTCAACCCTTAACCCTCAACCCTCAACACCTCAACCCTCAACCCCTAAACCCTAATCCCTCAACCCCTAGATCCTCTTAATCCATCAACTCTCAACCCTCAACCCTTAAACCCTGATCCCTCAACCCCTATACCCTCTTAATCCCTCAACCCTCAACCTTCAACCTTTAAACCCTAATCCCTCAACCCATTTATGCTCTTAATTCCTCAACCATCAACCCTTATCTCTCAACCCTCAACCATTAAACCCTAATCCCTCAACCCCTATACCCTCTTAATAGCCCAACCCTCAACCCTCAACCCTTAAACCCTAATCCCTCAACCCCTCAACCCTCTTAATCCCTCAACCCTCAACCCTCAACCCTTAAACCCTAATCCCTCAACCCCTATACCCTCTACTCTATAACCTCTTAATCCCTCAACCCTAAAGCCTAAACCCTTAAACCCTAACCTGCAAACCCTCTACCCTCAACCCTAATCCCCCAACCCTTAAACCCACTTAGTAAAATCTCTACCCCAATCCCTCAACCCTCTTAACCCTTAAACCCTTAAACACTCAACCCTAAACCCTTTACCCTCAACCCTCAACCCTCAACCCTTAAACCCTAAAATCTTAAACCCTCTACCCTCAACCCAATACTCTCTACCCTAAACCCTAATCCCTCAACCCCTACAGGTTAAATCCAAAAAAAAACTCTCTACCCTAATCCCTAAACCCTCAACCCTTAATCTCTCAACCCCTATAACCTCTACCCTATATATTGGACCCTCAACCCTAATCCCTCGACCCTATACCCTATACCCTATACCCTATACCCTCAACCTTAAACCCTCAATCTTCAACCCTCAACCCTTAAACCCTAAACCCTTAAACCCTCTACCCTCTACCCTATAAATTAAACCCTCAACCCTCAATTCTCAACCCTCAACCCTTAATCCCTCAACCCTCAATCCTTAAACCCTAAACCCTCTACCCCTTACATTGGACCCTGAACCTAATCCTTCAACCATATACCTTCAAACCTATACCCTAAACCCTCTACCCTCAAACAAGTAAACCCTTAAACCTTCTACCCTATACCCTCAACCAAATACCCTCTACCATCGACCCTATTCCATCAACCCTCAAACCTTAAACCCCAATACCCTAGAAACCATCAACCCTATAGGTCCTCCACCCTAATCCCTCTACCCCTATCACTTTCTCTCTATCTATACATATCACCTCTCTCTCCCTCCCTCCCTCATACCCTCTCTAATTGTCTCTATCTACCATCTCCCTCTTTCTACGTACCTCTCGTTCAATCATTCCCTACCACCCTCTCTCACTCCCTCTACACATCTCTCTTTATGTCTCTCCCACTCTATCCCACTCTCTCCCACTGCCTCTCTCTTCCTCTCTCTCACGTCTCTCTCTCCCACCCCCTCTCTCTCTCAGCTCTCTCCCTCTGGAAACCTACCTAGGTAACTCTCTCTGTCTCTCTCCCCTCTCTCTATCTATCCCTCCCACCCTACCTAGATAAGTCGCTCTCACTCCACCCCCCTCTTTCTCTACCTCTATCAGGTCTCTCCATCCCACACCCTCTCCCTCTCTCAGGTATCTCACTCACACTCCCTCTCTCTCACGCTCCCTCTCTTTCACACTCCCTCTCACTACCTATCTCTCAAGTCTCTCCCTCTCACCCCCCTCACACTCTCAAGTCTCTCATTTTGGCACCCTACCTACATAACTCTCTTTTTCTCTTCGTCTCTCTCTCCCCCCTCTCTCTCTCCCGCCCTCTATCCCTCCCACCCTACCTAGCTAAGTTTCTCTCACTCCAACCCCTTCTCTCCCACTCCCTCTCTCTTAAACTCTCACTTCCACCCCCTCTCCATCTCTCCAGACTCTCTCTAAATTCTCCCTCCCTCTAAAGACATACGTAAATACATACATACAAGCATAATACATATGTACATATAATCATACATCCATACAAGCATACATACATACATGTGTAGATACAATCTTACATACATAAATACAATAAATATGCATTGGTACGTACATGCATACGTAGATACATACAAGCATGCATACATGACACACAAGCATACATGTATAAAAAAACATAAAAATATATCAGCATACATTCAATATATTGGAATTTAACATAAAGGAGGACATAACACGAGCGCGCTATGTCTTAGTTGACATGTTTCCCGCAGAAGCAAAAACAATGTCAAAACTGAAATATAACACGAGCACGTTATAACGTGAGCACGTTACAACACGCTTGCATTATATCTGTCTTTGGGAATTCCTGAGCCTTAGGCTTGGTATTTTCCTTGGAATACCAATCCAAATGTTTGGAGGGCATTCCCAATGACCAGAGGCATGTTTTTAAAAAATCTACCATATTTCAGATAATCGAGTTCGTGCTCACCGTCAAGATTGCACGTGGTTCAATATCAAAAAAATTGAACACATGGGAAATGTTGGGTTCTCTCTTAGCTATCCAACGATGTAATTTTTTTCACTTTCTGAAAATGTTAAGCCTTTCATCCATAATTTATTTTATTTGTATGTCTTTTTTTTGCCAAAAAGTAGTGTTTGGTATTTTTTTTGTTATAAATTAACCGTTCATCGAATTTTCAAATAAATTACATTTTTAGAAACTAGATTCAATTCTACAAATTTTAAAAAATAAATAAATAATTCAATTAGTTTCCAAAATTTGTAGGGTTAGCACAGCCAAAATTCTGTTTTTCAAGAAATGTCCACTTCAAAATTAGTAAAAAATCAAATATTCATTAAAAAATTATCAAAAAAATTGTCCATCAACTACATACTGCTATCTAACTTCTGACCATTGTGATTTTAAAAATACTAAAAAAAAGTTCATCGTACGAGGGTCGTACAAGAGTTGTCATGTTATGTTTTTCTGACAAAAACAACACCAATTTGTGTGCATCCCTCTTTTGAACCCCTTAATCTCAAACATTTTAAAAATAAATTATTAGTTTAGAAAGTAGACTTGGAGCACTTTGATCCTTTTTTTTGTTCCATGTCAAAATTTTGAGTGTAACTATCCTCAATTTCATGTCCAAGGTCAGTATTTCCTGATTTCAAAAAACACGTTGTCCACTTAAATCCCCTTTTTGGGAACCATCTTGGTGCACTTACCCTTAGCTTCGCTTGAACCTCCCTTTTCCCACCTTCCCACCCTCCGACACACGAAAAACTCAAGAGTTTTGTCCTTTGAAGCTTGGGTTGAGGATGAAAATGGAGGAGATTTCACAGACCAAATTGGAAGATGGTAGTCCTTGGAACGAGTTATCCAACTAATATAATTTTAATATGTTTTTGTTTTATTATGTATTTTTTTTTTTAGTTTTATTAAACTTAGGTTTTTCACCAAAAATCAAGCTCTTTGTTCTGTGCATATGGAAAAATAGCAGATTATCAAAAAAAATATTGAAAAATATGTTCAAGTTGGGTATTGATGTCCTTGATCCATTAAAAAAAAAAGAATTTTTATACATACAGAAAAATTTATGTTGTATAAAATCTGCTTATGCCTGAATTGCAATTTGTTTGACTCTGAAACTTGATTAAGGAGAAAATATTCAATAAAACACTATGAAACCAAATGAAAGGGTTAGATATTGGAGTTACAAATCTAAATTCAAAATAATTATAATTTTATCCTTCATGGAAAAAATTTATGTTGTATACGGTGAGTGTCACTCCTTAAAAATGTTGTTTGCTGAAAAAAACTAGTTTTTGAAAGAGATGGAAAAGGAAGTGCAATTTGATTCCAAAATTTTTGAAAAAAATATATTTAGAATCTATAGACAAAACATCACAAATCACTAGTTTGCATCATCTTCAAATTCCTCACGGTTAGCTCGACGATGAATCAAATCGGCTGTCCAAACGGAAGAGCGGTGCATGAGCTCTACTAGGGTTTTGAGTTTTCTGAGGTCATTTGTGGCCCTTCCTATGTCATGTTGCGCTTATTGCATAGGATTTTGGTTCCTCCATTGTGTACGGATGCATTTACTACGGTTTTAGGGGTTTATTATGCCTTCAACTGGCTCTAACCTGGCAATTCTTGCTGGTGTTAGCAGTTCGATGGCGCAGTTTAATGGCTCCCCCACCGAACAAACGCACTCAAAAATTTGTTCTGAAAGTCTTTCTCGAGGTAAGCATTATGACGCTCCTGCTGATGTAGTTTTACCTTTACCTAATTTTGATTCTGCATGCCAATGGCTTGAAAAACACACCCTTGTGGGTTATTTTGTTGGGAGGACTCCCCCTGAAAGTGTGCTAAAAGATTGGGTTAACAAGGACTGGGTCCCTTATGGGGTCTACCTTGATATGGTCCAAAATCTGACCAAGGGTTTTTTCTTGTTTCGCTTTGTAGAAGCAAATCATTTCCAAGCTATTCTGGGTCATGGACCCTGGTGTGTCCGTTCCTCCTTGTTGGTTTTCTAGTCCTAGACTCGAGATTTTGCTGTCTTTGAGGACACCAAAATGCGTGTGTCAGTCTGGATTGAGTTTCCCAGGTTTCCCTTGCCATGTGTGCCCTTCTTGCACCATATTGCTTCCTCTCTGGGGAAGGTTGTTTGCATTGAACCTGATAAGTTCTTTCAATCCCGTCCTCAGAAGAGGGTTTGTGTGAAAGTTGATTTATCCAAGGATTTGAAAGAGACTGTTGACCTTCAAATCGGGGATGTTCACCACTCCCAGAAAATCACATATTTTAACCTTCCCAACACGTGCTATCGGTGCCAATCAGTTGATCGTAAGATCAGGGACTGCCTTTTGTCAGTTCCTCGTACTGTTTCTCAGCCACGGGGTGCTAAAAAGCCTTGTCAGATAGAGCCTTTGGCTAAGGCGGACACAAAGTGGACCACGGTCGCCAACCGGAAAAATAAGTCACATGGTTCTAGGTAGGCTCCCAAAGCCCCGGAACTGACCCAGCAGGTTTCAAACCCTTCAGAGAAGGGGAAGGCCACTCCCGCAAGAGTGGCTTCTGCTGTTTTATAGCCCAGGCCGCAGGCCAGACCCCAGGCTGCTATAGTTTTATGTGCTCAACCGGCATTATCCACCGATGTGGAGACCCAATGGCATTCTCGCAACCGGTCTCCTCCACTGGAAGAAGGTGAATATGTGCCAGAAAAGCAGAGGTATTCTCCCTCTATTCAAATGGGTTCAGTTCCGCAAGAGTTTTTGAAGAATAGCTTCTCTTCCCTGTGTGAAGAGGACCGGGATTCTGCAAGCATGGAAGACTCTCCATGAATTTTTCTTTCATGGAATGTTCGAGGTCTCACATACCTCTCAAGAAAGTATTCTGTTAGGAATACTTTGAAGAATTTTTCGCAGATTGAAGTGCTTTGTCTCTAGGAAGTTAAAATTTTAGGTTTTTTGCTTGCTTTGGCTTGTCGTTCTATTTGGCTAGCCAGCACTATGTTCTGTACCTTGCATGAGGCTGGTCATGGTGGAGCTGCTACTCTTTTGGCCCTGCGGTTGCTTCCTTATGTGGTTGACCATGGGGTGGATCCCTCCTAGCGGGCTGTCTGGACTCTTCTCAATATTGAGAACCATTCCTTTGGGATTATTAATATTTACGCCTCTAATGGTGTTGTGGAGCGCTGCTTGCTTTGGCGATGGCTTGCAGACTCTTTTCCAGTTGCTCTATGGGGATTTCAACATGGTTGAAATGGTGTATGATAAAAATGGCACTGTACCTTTTTGTTGGGCTGCAGGCGAGAGGGAGGCGTGGTTTTACATGCACAATAAATTGGGGCTTTTTGATCCCAATCTGGGTTACCGTCATTCTCATTCCCTCTGGCACACTTGGTGTAACTATAGAGCTAGTGCTGACAGAGTTTTTAAGCACCTTGATCGTGTCATGATCTCGGCACAATCCTTTTGTTTTTTCAAAAGCTCTGCCTTGCTTGTTAAACTGGTTGTGGATGTGACTCTTTCGGATCACTTCCCCATTCAATTTTAGATTGAGTGGGGAACTTGGCAACCTCGCACATGTAAGACGCAATTCTTTTTGAACATGTCTCTGCTCCGTGATAAGCCCACCATGTCCCACATTCTTCGAGTGTGGAATTTAGAGTGTCGTTCATCTGGTAGTATGGGCTGGATTGCTTGGTGGAATGATGCTATCATTCATACTACGTGCTTCCTACGCATTTATGGGCGACAACTTGCTTTATTCCATCGGTGCTCTTACAAGGCCACCACTGCTGACTTGCGTGATGCTATGGAGGCCTTAGAGGCTTGTTCTTTCTCTCTGTCACATCAAGTCCGGGTGGCAAACTTAAGACACCAGAAGCAAGTGGCTGATAGCTATTCTGCCAGGGGCACTCAAATCAAGGCGCAGCTCCACTGGCTCAAAATTGGGGACTGTGGCTCCAAAGAATTTTTTTTGGCTCTTCATGCTAGGCACTCCTCCCTAGGAATTAAAGCCATCAAAGATGGTAATCAAGTGCTCTTTGAGCTACCTGACATTCTTTAAGCTTTTGTGCATCACTATGAGCAAGTTTTCACGGCTCAGGACCCCACACCTGTGCGCCAGCAAGCCCTTTAGAGTTGCCTTGCTATTGTACCACATAGACTTTCTTCAGCCCAGATTAATTTTTGTGATCAATTATTAACAATTGATGATCTCAACGAAGCTGTTTCCTCCATGGCCGATGACAAGGCTCTTGGGATTGATGGTTTCCCCTGTGAATTCTATAAAGTGCTTTGGGACTATATTGGGAGTGACCTTCATCATGTTTATCTTGAAGCCTTTCACAACAATTCTTTAGGCAATTTAATAAATAAAGGCAATATTAAATTCATACCTAAGTCTGGAGATCCGAAGGATATTTGTAACTGGCGGCCCATCATGCTTCTTAATGTCTCTTATAAAATTATTGCCAAAGCCTTGGCTCTAAAAATCCGCCACCTCCTAACTCAGATTGTGCATCCCAAGCAGATTGGATTCATCAAATCCAGGTTCATTCTTGACAACATTATTGTTGTTTGGGAAGGCATGGAGTGGGCTCGACGTTCGAACCAGAAAGCCGTGTTTATCAAAATCGATTTTGCTAAAGCATATGACCGTATTGAATGGCCTTTCATTCTTGCGATGTTACAGGCATTGGGTTTTGGAGCCAATTTTCTCTAGTCCATTCGCATGATTTTTTTTCGATGCCTCGGCTTGCATCTCCATTAATGGCCACCAGTCCTTTGCTTTTGGCCTCTTTCGTTCTATTCGTCAGGGATGCCCTCTTGCCCCTGCGTTGTATGTTCTGGAAACTGAGGGTTTTGGATATCTCCTATCCAATGCTATCTCCCAACAGCATGTTAAAGGAATAACACTCCCAGATTCTCAAGAGTAGCTTGTCAATGGGCATTTTGTTGATGACTCCTTTCTCACTCTCTTAGAGGATGAAGGTTCGATCACTGCTACCCTTGAATGCCTTGACACTTTTTGTCTTACATCTGATTCTGCAATTCAATGGTACAAAACATTGTGCTACAGACAGTCTGTGCTTCCCACTTCTGCATGGCTTCAACCCTATAAATGGAAGTGGATTGGTCAAGGTGAAATCTTTCGCTTCTTGGGAATTATGTTCACCTTCTAGGCTTCCCCTCAGGAGCTCTGGAAAGCCGTACTCTCTAGAGTTGAGCAGAAGCTAGCCTATTGGATTACCAAGCCTCTCTTGTTGGCAGGAAAATTCTAGGTGTGCTCTAAAGTTTTGGCTACCACCCATGTCTATTATTCTTCCTATTGGGCTCCTTCTAAAGCAGCCTACAACAGGCTCGACAAGTTGCTCTACGATTTTCTTTAGGCCTCTTCTGAGACCCATAAGGGTTTTCATCGGGTCGCTTGGGAATTTTGCTGTCTTCCTAAGGAGTCAGGAGGGCTCAACTTACTTTCCACTCAACGACAGGGAACTGCCCTTTGTGTCAAATGGATCATCTGTGCGCTTACTAGGGATGAAGCTTGGAAAGTTCTCCTCAGACATTGCATTCAGTTTGGGTTTTCCATTCACAGACTCACCTGGAAAGGCATCGGCTTCCAAACCCTGCTGGTGATGACGGAGCCGGTTCAAATTATTGGCTCCTTTGTGGCTAAAAGCATTTGGCATTCTTGGGAAAATGTCAAGCCTTAGCTCCATTGGGCTGTTGTCGGGTTTCATGATGGGCTCTCCATCAACCAGCATAATCTCTGGTGGTCTCCCCTTCTTGCTCGGAATGGTCAACCCTTGGTCAAGTCCCCTTGGCTCAAAGCTCTCCAATTTCATAAGAAGGGCATTCAGACACTACACCAGCTCTTCCACTGGCCTACCATGAGTATTATGCAGTTGGATGTTTTTAAAGCTCATTACAGCCTTCAAAACTAGGACCATCCTACTTTTGACGGTCTGGTGAATGTCATTCCGACAGAGATTCTTTACAAAGTTGGTATTCATGGGCAAAAACCCTAGTGGAAAGACTGGAAATGGTATCTAGATACTCCTCTTAGGAGCTACAAGCCGCGGCTTGGTTACAGGTGGCTTTCACCCCATTTCCCTATGCTTAGCTCGTTGAACCAGAGGTAGCTTCTTAACTCCTTGGCCTTTACTTAGCGTAGGAGGTTTGATGCCATTTGGTCTGCAAGTGTTAATCCGAAGCTGGCCCACTTTGCTTGGTGTATTCTTTTCCAAGGCTTGCCTGTGGGTTCTCGGCTGGTTCATTTGGGGGTTTCTAACCCTCACTGCCCATTTTGTGGGCAGCCTGAAAGCTTCAAGCACCTTTTTTGGTTTTGTCCCAGAGCTCAACAGTTCTAGACTTGGATTCATGATTTCTTTCGGCCTTTTAGGCCTAAACCCTTTTCGTGGCATATGGTTCTTCTAGGGGACCCGCCTAGAACCCCAGCTAAGTTCACCCAGATTTGGCACACTTTCAGAGTGGAAATCCTTTTCAGTATCTGGAAAGACAGAAATGTTTGTATTTTTGCTCATTCGCATATAGATATTAATATTTTTATTTATGCTAAAACTATTATATGCTCTAATGTTATGTTACAGAGTCAAGTGCAAGCCAACAAGGTTGCACTGGAAGTGGCTCACCTATAGGTTCTCCTGGACCACTGGGGCAATGCCCCTTGTACTATGGCTCAGATTCCTGACTCGCCCTCCTCCTCCCGCCTTTGGTCACCCTCTCGGGGCTGGAAGCGGAGTGATTCCACGCGGGCTCACTCCTAGCCTCCTCCTCGAAGGGCTTCTCGACCTCCTCGACAAACTCATTCACCTCCGCCGCGACCTGGTCAGGGCTGGCACTCTAGTGGTGCATCGAGGAACAGTGGTGGCGGCTCTAGTTGTCCCTCCTCTGGGAAAATCTTTTCGTGGCTTGCTCTTGCAATCTCGCCTCAGCACGAGGATAAAGAAAAAGAAGATAAAAATGATGATGGTTGGGGTGCTCCTCCTGATGTCACTCCTAACCCCGTTGATGTATGGGGTAGAAATTTGGATGATTAGGATCCCCCAGGATCTACTGGCACTACCTTAGCTACATAAATTTCATTCTGTTTTTTTATTTCTGGGCTAGGCCCATGTGACTTTAGTTAATTTTGTTGGGTTGGGCCCATGTTGCTTTCGGGGTGTGCTTTCCTACCACCCAACCCTTTTTTTGTGAATTTTGTAACTTTATTTATATTAATATAGATATCTGGAAAATTCATCAAAAAAAAAAAATTCCTCACAGTTTAGCCACTATAGGAGCCCGAAAGTGATGATTTAGTTAAAAAAATCAGTTCAGTGTCCAATTTGACCAAAAATTGTAAACCAGTATTGTGGGATCACCTGACTATATGTATGTGGTAAGTGATTATATTTTGTTATATGTCATTCTACAATTCAATTTCTATGTATTAACATCTTTACTTTTTATTGTATCAGTTGAAGTTCCAGAGTGAAGAGAGGAGGACTAGTGAGAATGTTTGAAAGACAAGAGAACAAATAGACACTCCATTGAGCTGAATTTCAAAGGCAGCATGGGATCTTTTTCCTTCCCCTAAAGGTAAATGGCTATGTATTAGGGTCAATTTTTCTATGCCTATGTGGCTTTTTGGAACATATGTTTTGTACTATTGATATATATATGTGACATTTTATGTCCATATGGCTCTTTTTTACTAAGCCTGTATGACTTTTTTGGATGTATTGTATATAATTTTATCAATATATATCATTGTATAGCCTTACAACTTTTTGATTAAAGAAAATCTTATTTTTCTATTGCAAAATTCTTTAATGATGTTATCATGCGTATTGTGTAAATTATATGCTTGAATGTTATAGACATGGATTTTGTTTACATATAATGCTTAATTAATTATTGTCGAATGCTCAATAAGCTCCATTATTGGTGGTTTGTATCATTTGCAATGCTTCAATTACTTTTTTTTTACTTATTCACATGTATGCCTCACTTATTCACGTGTATAGTTCATGTATATTGTGTGTATTCACATGTATGTTGCATGCTTCTAATGTATGTTGTGCACTTTTTGCACACATGCCCCATTGAAAGTGGGGACTCTCTTTTGCCATCTTTTTGCTTTCGTTCTTGGTCTTTTTGGCCCTTTGTATTTTGGGGGTTTCCTTGCTTGGGCATGTGCTTTGATGTTTATCTTGCCTACTGGAATGGTCCATCCCTAATACATAGTGAAAATCCTAAGTTTTGGACTTATTCCGGGTTTTTCACTGTACTCGGGAAAATCCACTCCTGCCAGATTATCCCGAATTCCTTTTGAAGTCCGATGGTAGTTGCGTTTCATTGAAAATCTAAATATTTTGGTCCTCCATGGAATTTCGTTCAGACCGGATTCCTCCGAATGTCCATCACCTTGTCGGATTCCCAAATTCTAGGTTGACCCGTTTTGACTGCATTGATTGTTCGATTTCCAAAGGTGGGTTTTAAGTCAAATTTTGGAAAATTTTTGTGCCATTTGAGTTTTATCATTTGCTTCCTCTTTCTTCTAAGGTGCTTGAGTTTGAGTGCTACTACTAAGTTGGGCATTTAGATTTGGAGTTGATTTTTGCAGTTGGATTTTTTGGAGGCCGTTTGCGCGTTGCTTGGTTGTCTTGTTGACTGCTGTTATTTTGATTATTTTGTCATCATGGTAAGTGCACAATTCCCTCCCTTCTTTGATAAATGAATCAAATTTCTTCATGGTGTGCATGTTTTTACTATGAGTCAAAGTGTCGATGTGGTAGGGTTTGGTCATCTTGCTTGCATTTCTAGTCTTGTGTCGTTTCGGGGTTTGAATTCTTGTGTGATTATATGGTTGGGGTTTTCCAATTTTGTGAGGATTTTTACCCCAAGTGAGTCAGGGTGAACCAATTGTTAACCTTGCCTTCATGAGAGTCAAGTTCATGCTTGTCCTATGCGTTCATGGCAGAAATTTAGGGTTTTGTGCCTAGGGCATCATCACCACTCCCTCTTGTTTCCCTTTTGGTGAGTTTAAGGTTCGAAATTGATTTGAAGGAGGTTTAAGTCACACCATTCTGAGCTCCGGATTCTCTAATTCATGATTGTTTGATCGATTTGTGGAAGGTCACGGGAAACGTGAACATCCGGGTTTTCAACATCGTCGTGAAATTCCTTAACTACCAGAATTTCACAACCTTTCAGTTTTCCATCTATCTCCTGGAGTGTACATTGATCCAGAGATTTTGGCCCTTTGCGGAATTCTGTTAGGACTAGAGTTCCCTGGTTTGTCCATCCCCTTGCTGGTTTCCTGAAAGTTGAGTTAAGTGGAGAAAGTTGTATTAGTTTCGTTGGAATCCGTGTCTTCGGGATTTTCTAGAAAGTTCTTCGCCTCTTCATTTTCTTGGAGTTTGTGAGTTGTTGCAATTCTTGCGGATTTTTGTCCCTGATGGATTTTCATGAAATTTTGTTGAAAATGGATAATTGACGAATCGCATGAAGTTTTCTCAATGATTATGCATTTGATGGTTGACTTAGCCTTGTTTTAAGATGCTTCAATGTGCTTCATAGTTGGTAACAGTTGATTGAGTGATTATTGAGTGCTTGTGTGCTTGCTTCACTGGAATCCACCTGGCTGGCAATTTCCCAAAATTCCTCCCTAGCCTGGATTCCGCGGAAGGGCTGAAAACCAGAACTTTGAAATGACTAACTTTTATGAAGTTTTAGAGCATTTGGCTTATCATGAGATTTATGTTAAGGATGAAATTATCTTTGTAAAGAATTAACTTGTGTTCCATGTGTCTTTACTTTGGTTTCTTTTCAAATGTAGGCTAAATTAGGTAAAGCAATGGCAAGTGGAGCCAAGGGTAAGGTAGTGGACCAGGGTGCAGAGGGGTCTTCCATTTTCGAGGTAGAAAGAATGAAGTTGGATATCAAGAGTAAAATTCTGGAGAGCAAGCTCTCCTATATCTGGCCAGGGGTGACTGACACCAATGTCGAAATATGGGAATATGAGGAGTTCAAGACCAGGATGGTAGCACAGGACCATCCTTTGTTGGCTAAGAGAATAGTGGAATTAGGATTGGCCCATGTCACTAGATTTCCCCCTACAGTGCAATGCTATGAACTAGTACTTGAATGTGCAAGGAACTATGATAGAGCTACATAGAGGATAATTGGTCCCCAAGGCAGGACTGTAGTAAATTTGGATCCGGTGTCCGTAGCCCAGACCTTTGACATGCCTGACAAATCTCATGTGGTGGCATTTGACATGGATGTGGCAAGGCAATTCTATGAGAAGGATGTTGTCAAATCCCAACAGGTTATCAATTCCTAGTTGGAGAAGCCTAAGTTCCATTTCTCCAACTTGCCCAAGTAGTTGGTCAAACTCAAGTTCAAAAAGGAGTATTATGATGCTATTACCCTTCTCAGTAGGGTGGTAGGATTGAAGAATGTAGGAATGTTCAAGAATTGGATGCTCCATGTTATTGCTAGGATGGAACAGGGTACAGATTACCACTGGGCAGGCATTATAAGTGCCAGAATTCATGAGAAGATGTGCAATGTCCTGCAGACCAAGAGTTTTACAATGACCTCTTACCTATTCTATGCATTGGCTAGTTTGCACCCCTATAAGGGATTGAGCACAAGGGGTATATTTGCACAAGATGTAATTTATGAATTTTACCCACACCAACACCTAAGTAACTCAAGCTACAGGAGGGTGAATGATGCATTCACCATGTATATCACTAGGTTGCTCCAAGGTGTAGAGCATGTCTGAATTTCAGATAGAGCTAAAGAATTGATTAAAAGGTTTGGAGCTTGGTTCATCCAGTTCCCCACCTTTTCTTACATAAGGATCGATGGTTGTCAGAGGGCTCCATACAATTTCCCTAGGTACCTTACTGATCATGTTGTGCTCCTGGTAGTCACAAGGCAGATCTGTGACTTTGATGTAATTGTGAAGAAGGAGAAGCACAAGACTGGATTTGGCAATGACATTCCTTTGAGGATAGGCACTAATGAAGTATGCCCTTCTATCAACTTGGCCTATTCTTCTAAAGAAGAGATGAGCACTCTTGGTCTCTCCTTCCACTCCAAGAGATCCAGGTTTGATATAACTGGTGAAGCCCAAAAGAAGGCAAGCAAAGAGTACAACCACAAGGATAACATAGAGGACTACTGGTCCAACCTTGGTGATGGATTTGAATTTAGAAAGAAGAAATTCTCCAGATTACCAGTCAATTTGGTGGGGTTGTACAATATAGGGGTTGTTCCTAACCAGGTTGAGGAGGATGGGAATCTAATCCAAGGCCATAATTTTGAGGCTGTGAAGGATAATCAAATTAAAGAGGTTGATTAGCTAGAGGAAGAGAATACAGAGCTAGAGCAGGTCATGGCTCCAGTCATCAAGTATACTAAATTTTGGCTCAAGCATAAAATTTCGGAGTTGGAAAGTGAGGGTGTGCAATGCACCTATGACCTCATGGGAGACTTGGAGTCTCACTCTGCATCTAAGGAGTCACTTGAGAAAGATTCTAAAGGAAAAACCAAGGTTGGATCTCCTTTTAAAATCAAGATTAAGGATGTTCATGCAGGGGAGGTAGGAGAAGCAGAAAAGCAGATGAAGCCAATAGGTAAGAAAAGGAAACATGTCCCTAGAAGAAAGAAGGTTGAGGGAGGTGAACAAGAGAAAGAGGAATTCAATGTTCCCTCACCAAAGAGAAGTAGAATTGTGAGATTTTCACAAAAGGATACTTCTAAAGTGAACAAGGAAGGTGGCATACCTGTAGTGGAAGTAGAGAGTTCAGGGGGAAATACATGAGTATACACTAGGAGGTCAAGGACTCCTTCCCCCAAGGATGCTACACCAAAAGAAAGTGCTCCCATAATTGCTCTTGCCACCGAGCATGAGGACATCCCTCCTCTCCATGAGACTGGCAATATTCCAGATGAACCAAAATATGTTGAGGATCCTAAGGACCTTGATGAGGAAGAATTCCAAGAAGGTGATATCTACAACATTGGGGTAGAGATAGATAAGGTTCTGCAATCTCCCTTGATAGCTGGTGGGGAATTTCCTGTAGGAGGTGAGTAGGAAAGACATTCTCCAGAGGAAGAGGTGCCAGCTAGGAAACCTTCACCAATATAGGAGAAGGAAGAACATAATGCGGATAAAGATGATTCAGGTGAGAATACTCCTGAGGAGCCAAGAATGGAGAAGAGTGCACCCAATGTTCAATAGGAACAAGATGGACACAATAAGGTATAGTCAAAATCCATTGTTCTAGGCTGGTTAGATAAAGAGTTGAAGAGTAAGAAGATAGTAGTTGATGAAACTCCTCCCAATTGGGATGACCTACTGGAAAATATCGGAAAGGGAAAGAAAAAGAAGAAATCCAGAGTCATTTCCAAGATTGAGAGGAATGATGCGAATAACAGGGTAGTCCACATTGCTACCCATGCTCTTGAAAAAAATAGAGATGATGTGACTGGGAAGGATTACAGTGTGTAGACTATTAGCTTGGGGCATGCTTCCATGGAACAAGACATTGAAGAATATGAAGGCTCCAGTGGTGTGATCCTTGGCTGATTGAGGAAAGAGGCATAGACTAAATCCGAATTTGAGAAAGAAAATGAGAAACTCAAGAGATATTTGCAAGAGTTGATGAAACCCTTGCAATCCATTGGTGCTTCCTCATCTACAATAGGTTTTCTACCCCAGGAGACAATATCAGAACTGGAAAGGATGAAGAGCACCACACATGCTACAGTCAGTTAGTTGCGGGGAGTGCAGACCAAGGGAGATAATCCAAACAAGGACATCCTATCGACTGGAGGGGATGCAATGAGATATTTGGATTGGTTGAAAGGTGTGTTGACTCAGGATAAGGAAGACATGGATTTTCTGCTGCAAAAGACAAAGCCTATCATGGAACACACCGAGGATCAATTGGTAAAGGATGGAATTCTTCCTTCCTCAAGAATTGCAGAGCCTTGGGAATGGTTTGAAATTTTGTAGATGAGGCAAAAGGCCTTGAAGAAGATATACAAACAGGGAAGATAGATTGAGGACACTTTGACAGATGTTTACAATAGGTGTATCTCTTTCTTTGAAGTAATGATAGGGAGAAAGAAGTTTTCTCTGAAGCATCTTAGCTTGGAGCAGTTAAGAAAATGGTGGTGAGATGTCTCTTCTCCAATCAATGAAGGCCCTATTACCGAACATCAGCTAGATGATGCTACAACTTACATTGTAGTCATTGACAGGTATCAAACAAATAAGGAGGATTGGGATAATATAGTAAAGCAGTCAAGAGATGACATCAAGTTCCTTGAGAGAAGAGTTAGTGTTTTTCTTGTGCCACCTATTGTCGACTTGGACAAGGTGTTTTTGTTGGTGCATGATAAAGTGGAGCGTGCTAAAGACAAAGGGGGAAGTAGTTAATGCAAGGCTACATTGGGATATTTGCTTCCCAATTATTTTCTCCTCTCCCTTCGCATGCATTGGATCAGGTTTTTGGAGACCCCAGGCCAACTTGGATGAAATATGTGCAAATTGCACATTTCATATTATTTTCGAGTATCTTTTTGGCCGACCTGTTGTGTGGTGTTTATCATTGTAAACCCTAATTGGGTTGACCTATCTTGGGGGGTTCTCTATAAGTTTGGTGTTATACCTCATTTGTAAAGGGTAGAAGTTAGAATAATTTCACATTAGAGAAAATTATAAGAGCGAGAATTAGAGTTAGAGTTTAGTTTATCTTCAAGCAAGTGCTGTAACAGAAGATTGGAGTTGTGGCCACTTTGGGTGATTTAATACAACCAAAGACATTGTGATTTGGTGCCTTTCTTGTGTTGAGTTTTATCTAGCATGGTTCTTGATGTTTTATCTTTAAAATTGCTTAACTGATTTGATGTTAGATGGTTTGGTAATGTTTCGGGTTTTATGCTTGAAGAGTTTGCAGCAAACTCTAGTCCATACTTTTTGCAGTTAGTTGATTGTTAGTTGCTTTGCAAAGTTAGCCTGGACTTAAAAATATGCTTAGTTCAATTATGAATGTTTGTTCATTTCAATTGCAATAGGGTTGTTTTGAATGAATATGCATGATTTGAAAATCTTTAACACCTTAGAAGACTGCACTATTTCTGTAAGATTGTAGATTTATCTGGGTTAAATAGGAAGTAGTTTCTAAGAGATTGGTCCATTTTGAGCATCTTATCTTTTGCATTGTTAATCCTAGGGTTAGAATTAGTCTTAGAATTACCTCTGAAACCCTTATCTTTTGTTATTTATTTTATTATCTGGGCTAGTTTTAGGTTTTAAAGTATCAATATATTGCTAGATCTGATAAATCTAAGTCTAGTATTTGCTTGTAGTAAGGTCCCTTTGTGATTAAAAGCATTTTCACATTATCTCTAAGTTATTTTATTTGATTTGTCAAGACCTGACATTAGAGACCTTGGGGTAATCTCTTTTCCCATAGAGATTTACCTTTCAAGAGAGATAGGATATCATATTCTGTCTGAGTTGTTGCCGTGCAGAAAACACCATCAACAAATTGGTGCTAGAAGGAGGGTTGAATAAGCAAGCTGGAGCATTTTCTAAATGCAATCTCTCCTGAAAGGCTCAGAAGGAGAACCATATCTACTCCAAGAGAGGAAGTATTTCAAGAGCTGCAAGCTCCTACTAGGTAAAGAAGGGCCTGAATAGGGGAAGAATCATCATCCAGCCAACCACTTCCATCATCCTCATCTTCATTTGATTCTGAAGGCATTAACATTCAACAACCTCAACCAGCCATAAATTAGCCATTACCACCCCCACCTCCACCAATGGCTTTCCTGGCCAATAACCCATCTCCCTTGATCTTCAGTAATTGCAGTGTCATGCCCAAGAACCCTAAGCACTTTTTCTCAAAGTTCCATACCAATGATCCCAATAGGATAGAAGAGGAGCATATAAGGATTTTCCAGACCTGCTTAAGGGATAGAGGAATCAACCATGAGGATGTCACATGAAGGATTTTCCCTTATTCCTTGAGGGAAGAGGCCTTTTACTGGTACAATCACTTACTTGTTGCTTCTATCCATAATTGGACAGAACTGGAGACTGCATTTTTGTAGAAGTTTAAAATTCCCATTAGTGCTAATGAGCTCTATATACCGTTTATTGGAGTCAAGAGGGAAATCAATGAGCCTATTGGATCATTTAACAATAGATTCCATCGAGCATACACTAGAATTCAACCACCTTATGTTGGAAATGAGGACGTTGCCCTGGGGGTCTACTTTGAGGCCCTTGATATCCTTACATCCACCTTCCTGAAATGGGGGACTAATCCCCAAACTACCTTGCTTATCGCATACATAGAAGTTGTTAAGGTCAGCACAGATCTGAGACAATATTTTTTAGGACCTTTACCATCCTTAGGACCAACTACTCACCCTGGATAAGTCCAAGCTCTTAACTAGGCCTTAACTAATCATGCTCCCATTATGAATCCAATACCCTCACTGTCTTTGGTCACACACCCTAGTCCTCCAATAAATCAAGCTCATCCAATGACCTCTTATTCTTAGCAGGGAGCCAATCACCCCCTTCATCCACAGTAACAGGCTTGTTTTCCTACATATTTGCAAAATTCAGAAGTCCTGAATCAGGGTATTGGTTCTAGAGGAGCATCTAGATACCCTCTCAGTAATGTGAATTCAACACCACACAATGGTCTAGAGAAGGAACGACTGGATGAGTTATGTGAGCAAGTGAAGAAACTAAATATGGAGGTGACCTAACTAAGAAATCGAAACAACCAACATCAAGCTACACAGAAGAACATGCAATCAAACTACAACAAAGAGGACAAAGATGTTGCTAAAGGTCAAAACTTTGATAGAGGGAAATATTATGACAGAAATCAGAAATTTGAAAGAGGACAAGGCTCTGGCCAAAATTATGACAGGGGGCAACAAGGTGGACAGGGGTTCGATAGAAGGAAACCACCTAGACATAATAGACCTTGGAATACTGGACCTAATAACGGGGGAATTCCTACTCCATTGGATCAACCTCCTACCCAGGAGAGGCCTCCAAGTAGTGTGTACTTGATAGAAGCAACGCTATTTGGAAAGTGCAGGCTCCATAAGACATGCCAAAATTCTGAGTTAGATTACTCTAAGTTTTAGAATGTTGCTTCTATATTTTAGTATGAAGTTGAGAACAATTCCATTGGTCAAGAGATTGTGCCCTCAAATCCTTATGATTCCCTAGTAATGGTACTTAACCATGCTCCATTCCCAAAAGGTGAGGAGAATAAACCAGAAAAAGAGTCCAGTGACCAAGATAATGAGGCAGAGTAGGTTTTGAATGAGGATGAGATCTATCAGTTGCTTAATGAAGAAAATGAGAATGATAATGGCCCTTTCAATGAAGAGGAAGTTGGAGTTGAAGAAGTTCAAATGTTTCAGCAACCCACCAAGAAATATTCTTTGAGGAACATGCCCAACAGGAGTCCACAATATGAAGGTCCTTTAACGACTTCCATTCTTCAAAATAATTTCACTACTCCACCAGACCCACAAGCTAGTAATAACCCATCCTACCCTCATGTGCCAACACAATGCTTGTCAAAAGGAAACAGTGATGAAGTTTCAAAAGACAAACAGATTAGTGGCTGCAAGGAAGCTCATTCTGATATGAACATGAAGCAATTTGGTGAATATGTGACTGAAGAATTCAAGAAATTAAAGGTAATTTTTTCTACTTTTGAGTTACTAAGAGTCCCTGCTATTAGGAATGCTTTCTTGGGATCTTTTAATTCAAACACAACACCACAAGGAGTAAATGCCAGTGAGGCAGTTGTCAGATATTTTAATTCACAGGCACCCAAAGGCCAAGGCTAGGTCCCAGCTATAGAAAAAGGGAGAGATAAAGATAAGATTCAAGTTGCACAAGCTGACACCCAGTTGAGCCTATTCTAGGGCAAGATGAAAACCCCTCCCTTTCTGAATTCTATTTGTATCTTTGGAAAAAATCTGCACAATTGTCTATTGGATTCAGGAGCACCCACAAATGTTAAGCCTTTTGTTGTCTCCAAAGCTTTAGGTATTACTCATATTGCCTCCCAAAAGAAGGTCACTTAATTAGATAAAATGGAAGTAAGTGTAGTAGGAGAGTTGAACATGATCCCAACGTAGGTTGCATCAGATCCAAGGGTGCAACCGGTGATCAACATTTAGGTTGTTGACATTCCTAACACCTATGGTTTTATTTTGGGTTAGGATTTCACCAAGGTGTTAAATGGATATACATCTACAGACCACTCTCACATGTGGCTACCATGGAAAGGATTCCCAAATCAGATCAGGATTGAAAGAGATCCCATAATGAAGTATGTAATCACTAAGTACCAGAATACTTCAAATTAGATACTAATATCAGAGGTCAACATGGGGAATTATGTGTTGGTTGCATCAGTCTCAGATAATGAGGAGGTATTTATGTTGTAGGGTTCCCGTTATGAATCTACATCTGAATTTGGTGGGTCAGAGGAAATTCTTATGTTGCAAGATAAGTCCATCAGTAATTTTGAAACATTGAGTGAGCAAACAAAGGAAACTAATGACCAAGAGGATAGGCAACTCAGTTTGCTAGATAACTTTCATGAATTCATCTAGAGGTGTATGGAGAATCAGATCCAGTAGGGAAGAAGTATGAATTTTGAAGACCTATTGCTCCCGAATTGGTGTCGAGTCCATGATGCTCCCCACTCTGATTTGGAGTGTCGTTTATGTCAGACTGCTGTGGAGCAGGTACAAAAATGTATTAACCTAATCCCAATTGTCAGATTGAATATACATGGAGAACCACATAATGACGAGGTTAAAATCCTAGTGCTTCATGAGAAGCCTCCTATTTGTAGTAAAATGAAAGGCGATGGGAAGCAATCAAAGGATGATGGTTGTTGGACGTTAAGATCTGATGGATCCAAATCTAAGCAAGGTGCTGGAGCAGGGTTTGAATTGATCAATCCTAAAGGTAAGAGTTATTTTTTTGCTCATAGACTACAATTCCAATACACTAATAATGTGGTCAAATATGAAGCTTTAATCCATGGGTTGTTAATGGCCTCAAGGCATAAATTTAAGATATTACAAGTTTTTGGGGATTCTAAGTTGGTAGTCAAGTAGGTAAGGAAACAGTATTCATGTCATGATAGGAGGATGACTAATTATAAACATAGAGTGTGGGATCTCATTAAGGGATTTGATGCTTTCAACATCCAACTGATCCCTCACAATAGGAACCAAGTCGCAGATTCTCTAGCACAAGCGGCTAATACATTGCAACCCTTGCAACTTTTAGGATTGAAGAAGTTTACTATGGAACTCACTCCAATACCTTTGGTACCTGACAACATTACCAATTTCTAGGTATTTGAAGATGATAAGCATATTCTAAATTTCATTACAAGTCGTGATGTGTTTTCTTCTCAAGTAATTGATGAGATACAACCTCAAGAGGTAGAAATGGACTTAGAAGGGGTCATCAACTTGAAGACCAACACTATCCCAGGAGGTACGGTGCAACTGGAACAAATTTTTGATTTGGATAAGATAAAAGATTAGTAACAACAAGTCAGAAGGGAATCTCTCAATAGTAAATGTGAAACATACATCATGGGAACACAGGATGATGTAAAGAATATTTTTATTGGTAAAGTATGTACTCTCGAAGAAAGGAGAGGAATTATTGATGCTATACATACATATAAAGATGTGATAGCTCAGAGTTATGAAGATTTGAAAACATATGATACTTCAATCATTATGCACACCATTCCCTTGAAGTCAAATGTCAAACCATTCAGACAGAGACAGAGACCAATCAATGCACTGCTAGAATCCATCATTCAAAAAGAAGTACAAAAGCTACTTTTAACAAAGATTATATTTCCAGTGAGGCACTCAACTTGGGTTGCGAATCTGGTTCCTTTGAGGAAAAAGAATGGAGAAATTAGGCTATGTGTGGACTTTAGGAATTTGAACAGAGCATTAGAAAAGGATAACTATCCAATTCCTTCACTGGATGAGGTGCTTCAGATCATCAATGGATCTCAGATGATGTCCTTTTTGGATGGGTATTCTAGATACAATCAAGCTATGGTACAATATGAAGATAGTCACAAAACTACCTTCACTACAAAATGGGGAACCTTTGCCTACTTAAGAATACCTTTCAGGTTGATCAATGTTGGAGCTACTTTCCAACAAGCTATGGATATTTCTTTTAAGGATATAATTGGTAAGTGCATCATTATTTATATGGATGATTTGACGGTCTTCTCCAAGAAGTGAGATAATCATATAGCATATTTATGCAAGGTCTTCCTGTAGGAGTTGAGAAAATAACACACCACAAACCCTGAAGATCACCTGCATGCAAATAACCTATCACAAAAGAAGAGATGGAGACAAACAAGCAAGGGTTCTTTCAAAACTGAAAATGTATATATCAGAGAGAATGAGAGAATGAATTGACATCAAATACAATGGGATCAATCCTTATAAAAAGGAGATCATGCAAACCCTAATAAAACCCTAATAGGAAAAACCCCAATAGAAGCCCTAATAGGATAACATTTAATAATTGATATAAATATTAAATGTCACTTTATGCAAACTAATGTGAAATCTTAAGAAGGGAATAAGGGTAACTTAATCAACATAATTAAGTTAAGACCTTTACTCTAACACCCCCCCTTAAGATGAGCAACAGTGCAGCTACAAATAAATGCAGAAAAGCAAAGGTAACTACAATGCAAGAAGGCAAACATGGGTCCTGACAACTAGGCCAGATCAGGTACCCAAATACAACCAAATCTCTATAAAAAGGAGAAATAGAGAAAACCTCATGGGAAAAAGCTCTACAAAAAGAGATGCAGAAGGCCAAAAAGAAGAACATCACTGAAGCAGAACAAGATGCAAAGAACTATCAAAAGATGGCTACTATGGTGCTGAAGAACCTCCACTAAAGATAGGATGATCAGGAACAAGAAGACAACAATATGCATAAGTGCCCATACGACACTACTTGAATCAGATGGCAAACAAAGGAAAACACCTGGAACGAAGATACAGATGGCACAAGAACTAATAGTCTAAAACACTGATCAACTAAGAATGAAATATCCCTTCCAAGGTGAAACCAAGGAAGAATTAGCACGAACAATATAATATCCCCCCCATAATGCTGAACTAGGAGAGCCTGACAAATCCACCGAAATGATGTAAAACACCCTGTAGTGCATGAAGGAGAAGAAACATCTGAAAGTGCGCAAGATAGCACCTGCAACTGAAAAAGTGGTGTTCAAAACAAAGCACACATGCATGAGGCTGGAATCATATGGATCCATGGTTATCATGGAGGGACACTCACCGAATAAAGGTGTGATGGAAAACAAAGGCAAACTACACAACCCCCCATGGTATGGATTCAATATCGTCATGAAGGGATACTCACCGGACAAATATGTGATGGCAAAACAAAGACAAACTACACAAACCCTCATGGGACTTTATAATATCAGTGTGAGTACAAAATATGGCACAACCTTATGTGCAAAATCCCCAAAAGATGCATGTACAATAGTGTGGCACTTTATCTCAGTGCGTTTACATAAAAGATAGCTTACAAATGATGTTCAAAATTGCCCTCAAAGGACAAAATGCTGGAAATACATGAAGAATAGCCAAAAACAAAGCATCCCATCCAAACAAAAAGTTTCCAAGAGCAAATATGTCCAAGTAATCCACCAGAGTGTGAAAACACAAATAACTGAATAAAATATACTTGGAGTGAAATCTGGAAAAATGGCATGGATGAAACTGAAGAGCTCTGAAATATGGTTCCAACGCCGTTGAGATTGTGAAAAACAGAGAAACTGATCAAAAGTTATGAGCTTGAGACTAAAAATAGCCCCTTTGTCTTCAATTGGCTATAGAATGCACCAATAGAAAAATGAAGTGATGAGACCCACACCACTAGAAAGATGAGAAAACCAGCTTTTCGATGATATCTCGTTTGCCAAAAAATGATATCGTATGCCGAAGTTACAACCTCCGGAATAAATCAGCTCCAAAAAGGGAAAAAACCAGTGTTGGGTTAAATTTGACGGTCATACGGCCATCACAGCAAAAACACTAGGTTAAATTTGACAGCCAAACGACCATCACCGTAAATGCATAACTGGACTTATTTTCGAAAAAAAATTGTTTTTAAAAAAATAAAAAACAACAAAATAAATGTTTTTTGTCAACCGCTGGACGGTAGTACGCCGACCAGCGTACGGCAGGGCCCACAGGCTTGCGGATGCAGGGACCTGCGGGTACCCTTGTACTGGGCCGGCAAGCACTAAAACAAATAGGGGGATGGTCGTATGGCCATACTAGCAAAAAAATTTTGCTTCAAATTTTGACTTTGTCCAAAATAGATGAATGAACAGTCGATTTAGGGGTTTTGGACCATTGTGGAAGCAATGACGATGTCTATTTGAGCTGAAAATGCTTCAAAATTGCAGGTATTCCCTAGATCAAGAAAACAAGCCCCCGAACCCTTGAAGCTCCAAAAATCTTCAAAACAAGAATAGGAAGCAGTAGGTGTGGAGCTCTGATACCATGTAGGAGTTGAGAAAATACAACACTATAAACCCCAAAGATCACCTACATGCAAATAACCTGTCACAAAAAAAGAGATGGAGACAAAGTAAGGGTTCTCTAAAAACTAAAAATGTATATATTAGAGAGAATGAGAGAATGAATTGATATCAAATACAATGGGATCAATCCTTATAAAAAGGAGATCATGCAAACCCTAATAAAACCTTAATAGGAAAAACCCTAATAGAAGCCCAAATAGGATAACATTTAATAATTAATATAATTATTAAATGTCACTTTATGCAAACTAACGTGAAATCTTAAGAAGGGAATAAAGGTAACTTAATCAACATAATTAAGTTAAGACCTTTACTCTAACACTTCCAAAGGTGCAAAGAGTTTGGAATCTCACTTAACCAAAAGAAGTGCATTTTTGGGGTTACATAAGGGAAACTTCTAGGACATGTCATTTTAGAACATGGTATCGCCATTGATCTTGAACGAATATAGGCTATCTTGAAAATTTAGCCTCCTACAAGCAAGAAAGAAATAAAGTCATTCTTTGGGAAGATCAACTTCGTCAAAAAGTTTATCACTGGATTTGCTGAGATAGTGAAGCCCTTGAATGCTATGTTGAAACAAGAGGCCAAAGTGGAATGGAGTGCAAAAGCTAAGGAGGCATTCACATAAATCAAGAAAGCTATTGTTGAGGCTCCAATGTTGGTGAGCCCATATTATACTAAGCCTTTTTACATATATTTATTTGCTTCTGATCACTCTTGTGCTGGAATGTTGACTCAAAAGTCTGATCAAGGCGATGAGAATCCTATAGCCTTCATGAGTACTCCTTTAAAATATGCAGAGTTGAGGTATCACAATGTAGAAAAATAGGCCTATGCCTTGGTCAGAGCAGTGAAAAAGTTTAGAAATTATATTCTGAGGAATAAGGTTTTTTCCATAGTGTCTGATTCTGTGGTGAAGCTGTTGCTAATGCAGAATGAGCTAGGTGAATGAAGAGCCAAATGGGTGACTATGTTGTAGGAATATGATATTGAGATTCAACCCATGAAATTAGTGAGAGGGCAGGGACAGACAAAGACAATGGCTGAGATAGGTCCTGATCTCATGGCTCAACATTATCATCTCCAAGAAGTATCTCTGGGTGATTAGTATGATGAAATTATTTATTATTTATTAAACCAGTTGTGTCCTAATCACTTTAACACAGTTCAAGGAGAGCCTTGCACTTGAAGAGTGGAAGTTTTATGATGAAAGGGGGTATCCTGTATAAGAAAAATCATGAGGGCATGTATTTAAGATGTCTGGGGAAGAAAGAAGCTACCAAAGTGATGATTGAATTCCATGAAAGATATGGCACATGCCATGGTTCTGCATCGTCCACTGCCAATCAGATCTTGAGGGCAGACTATTATTGGCCCACCTTATTCAAGGATGCACACAAGCATGTGAGGACTTGTCACATATGCTAGACTACAAAAAGTAAGGAAAAGCATGCATCCCTTCCACTTCAGCCGGTCATAGAGGTAAAACCATTCGCCCAATGGGGAATGGACTTCATAGGTCCAATCAATCCCCCATCCTCTACAGGCCATAGGTATATTCTCACCATAACTGATTATTTTACTAGATGGTCTAAAGCTCTTGCCTGTAAGAAATGTACTTCTGATGTGGTAATCAATTTCCTTTTGTCAGGTATTGTTAATCGTTTTGGTTGTCCATTGTCTTTGGTTTGTGATAACAGTCCTGCATTTGCATCGCTGAAGCTTTCCAATTGGGCTTTTGATCATGGAATCATCATAAAATTTGCATCCAATTACTACCCTCAGGGTAATGGTCTAGCTGAGTCTTCCAATAAGAATCTCCTGACAGTCATATGTAAGTTATTAGAATAGAATCCTAAGGATTGGCACACCTAGCTTCGATTTTCTCTCTGGGCAGACCGTACTAGACATAAGGCATCCATGGGAACCTCTCCTTATGACTTAGTGTATGGTTTGGAACCTGTCTTTCCCATCCAATTCTATATCCCTACCTTACAGTTCATTAATGAATACTATAATGAGAAAGATAAGCATGAAGCCCATTTGGTTGAGTTGTCACACCTTGAAGAGAAGAGAGATGAAGCCCTAGAAAAATTTTCCAAACACCAGGGCGTAGTGAAGCAATCATTTGATAGGAGAGCTAAGGTGAAGGCCTTTAGAATCTTTGACTTAGTTCTCTACTAGGATAAAGCCCATGACCATAGGGGAGAGCATGGTAAATTTGACAAACTCTAGCTTGGCCCTTACCAGATTTTAGAAATTCTGGGAGATAATGCTTTTCGCTTGAAAACCCTCACTAGTGAGGATATCCCGATGCCTATCAATGGGCAATATCTGAAGCATTACTTCCAATCTTGAGTTGTTTTGCAGCTCTTCCTTGTACATATTTAGAGTAGGTTTGCTTTCTGCCTTGATTTTCTTGTTTGTTGTTTTGCTTTGGTTAGTGTAGGTTTCTTTTCTTTTCTTTTGCATCGGTTTGCTTCAGTTGGTTTTTTCTTTCTGCTTCATTTTTTGCTTTCGGTTCCTAGCTTTCTTGGGGGCTGTTGCATTTGCATGACAGGCTACTCACTTGGGGTTGTTTTGGGTATTTATTTTACAAACTTTAGTCAATTTTAGGAGTCAAGTGGTGGAATTCCTTTATCTAATGTCCCTTGTACTTAGAATTAGAGACACTTGTTTTGGATGAACTTTGGAATATATTTGGGTCTCATATTTTCACATAAACTTTAAGGATTCTAGAATTGCATACGATTCCTGTGTAATTCAGTCTGGTGAAAAGTCTTATAGTCTGCTTCAGTGCCACTGTGTTCCTCATCCCTGAGTGTGAGTTTCATTACCCACGAGGTGAAAGGAAGGATTGAAAAATGTTTAAAAAGAAAGAAAGAAAAGAGAAAGTATTGAGAATCAAAATAAATCTTCACCTTATCAGGAGTATCCTAGTATCTCTATCGGGGCTATAGACGCCTAGTTAGCAGTAGAGATATACTTGGGAGGTTCACAACAATAACCTCATTGGGGCTATGGATGCCTGACTAGTAGCGAGGCTCTATCCCGGATGCTTTTGAAGTTAGAACTCTCATGTAGCCCAACCAAACTTCCCCTAGTTCCTGTTGCACCTAAGGAATGGGAAATAAATGCAAATACACACATTTGGACCCTAGTATAGGAAAAGGTCTTCTTGCTTGTGATTTATGAAACTTTGTTCATAGGTGTCTTGATTTAAGGACTACAATCAGAGATTTTGGGTTCTTGCTTCCAATTTTTTCTTGAAATGTTGTAGAGCATTTCCCTAGTGGAGTCACCATTTGTTGTGCTCATTTTGCACAAATGCCTCATTGAAAGTGGGGACCCTCTTTTTCCCTTTTTTTTCTTTCGCTCTTAGTCTTTTTGGCCCTTTGTATTTTGGGAGTTTTCTTGCTTGGGCATATGATTTGATGTTTATCTTTCCTACTAGAATGGTCCATCCCTGATACATAGTGAAAATCCTAAGTTTTGGACTCATTCTGGGTTTTTCAATGTACTCGAGAAAATCCACTCTTGCCAGATTGTTTCAGATTCCTTTTGAAGTATGATGGAAGTTGCATTTCATTGAAAATCTAGAGATTCTGGTACTCCGTGGAATTTCCTTAGGACCGGATTCGTCTGAATGTTTATCACCTTGTCAAATTCCCGTATTCTAGGTTGACCCGTTTTGACTACATTGATTGTGTGATTTTTGAAGGTGGGTTTTAAGTCAACTTTTGGGGAAGTTTTGTGCCATTTGAGTTTTTATAATTTGCTTCCTCTTTCATCTAAGGTGCTTGAGTTTGAGTTTTTTTGTTGAGTTAGGCGTTTAGATTTGGAGTCGATTATTGTAGTTGGATTTTCTAGAGGTCGTTTGCGCTTTGCATGGTTGTCTTACCGAATTCTGTTATTTGGATTCTTCTATCTTCATGGTAAGTGCATGATGCCCTCCCTTCTTTGATAAATGAATCAAATTTCTTTGTGGTGTGCATGTTGTTACTATGAGTCGAAGTGTCGATGTGGTAGGGTTTGGTCATTTTGCTTGCATTTCTGCTCTTGTGTCATTTTGGGGTTCAAATTCTTGTGTGATTATATAGTTGAGTGTCTCATGGTTGGGGTTTTCCAATTTCATGAGGATGTTTACCCCAAGTGAGTCAAGGAAAACCAGTTATTAACCTTGCCTTCATGAGAGTCAAGTTCATGCTTGTCCTATGCATTCATGGCAGAAATTTAGGGTTTTATGCCTAGGGCATCATCACCACTCCCTCTTGTTTCCATTTTGGTGAGTTTAAGGTTCGAAATTGATTTGAAGGAGGTTTAACTCACACCATTCTGAGCTCTGGATTCTCTAATTAATGATCATTTGATCGATTTGTGGAAGGTCATAGGAAACGTGATCATCCGGGTTTTCAACGTCGTCGCGAAATTCCTTAACTATTGAAATTTCCTGACCTTTTAGTTTTCTATCTCCTAAAGTGTGCATTGATCCAGAGATTTTGGCCCTTTGCGGAATTCTGTTAGGACCAAATTTCCCTGGTTTGTCCATCCCCTTGCTGGTTTCTCGAAAGTTGAGTTAAGTGGAGAAAGTTGTATTACTTTCGTTGGAATCCATGTCTACAGGATTTTCTAGAAAGTTCTTCGCCTCTTCATTTTCCCAGAGTTTGTGAGTTGTTGCCATTCTCACGGATTTCCGTCCCTGATGGATCTTCATGAGATTTTGTTGAAAATAGATAATTGACGAATCGCATGAAGTTTTCTTAATGATTATGCATTCGATGGTTGACTTAGCCTTGTTTTAAGATGCTTCAATCTGCTTCATAGTTGGTAATAGTTGATTGAGTGATTATTGAATGCTTGTGTGCTTGCTTCACTGGAATCCACTTGGCTCGGAATTTCCCAAAATTCCTCTCTGACGTGGATTCCGCAGAAGGGTTGAAAACCAGAATTTTGAAATGACTAACTTTTATGAAGTTTTAGAGCATTTGGCTTATCATGAGATTTATGTTAAGGATGAAATTATCTTTGTAATGGATTAACTTTTGTTCCATGTTTTTGTACTTTGGTTTCTTGTCAAATGTAGGCTAAATCAGGTAAAGCAATGGCAAGTGGAGCCAAGGGTAAGGTAGTGGACCAAGGTGCAGAGGGGTCTTCCATTTCTGAGGTAGAAAGAATGAAGTTGGATATCAAGAGTAAAATTTTGGAGAGCAAGCTCTCCTATATCTAGCTAGGAGTACTGACACCAATGTTGAAATATGGGAATATGAGGAGTTCAAGACCAGGGTGGCAGCATAGGACCGTCCTTTGATGGCTAAGAGAATAGTGGAATTAGGATTGGCCCATGTCGCTGGATTACCCCCTATAGTGCAATGCTATGAACTAGTACTTGAATGTGCAAGGAACTATGACAGAGCTACACAGAGGATAATTGGTCCCCAAGGCAGGACTGTAGTAAATTTGGATCCGGTGTCCATAGCCCAGACCTTTGACATGCCTGACAAATCTCATGTGGTGGCATTTGACATGGATGTGGCAAGGCAGTTCTATGAGGAGGATGTTGTCAAATCCCAATAGGTTATCAATTCCTGGTTGGAGAAGCCTAAGTCCCATTTCTCCACGTTGCCCAAGGATTTGGTCAGACTCAACTTCAAAAAGGAATATTATGATGCTATTAACCTTCTCAGTAGGGTGGTAGGATTGAAGAATGTAGGAATGTTCGAGAATTGGATGCTCCATGTTATTGCTAGGATGGAATAGGGTACAGATTACCATTGGGTATGCATTATAAGTGCCAGAATTCATGAGTAGATGTGCAATGTCCTATAGACCAAGATTTTTACAATGACCTCTTAGCTGTTCTATGCTTTGGCTAGTTTTCACCCCTATAAGGGATTGATCACAAGGGTTATATTTGCACAAGATGTAATTTAAGAAGTTTACCCACACCTACACCTGGGAAACTCAAGCTATAGGAGGGTGAATGATGCATTCACCATCTATATCACCAGGCTACTCCAAGGTGCAGAGCACGTCCAAATTTCATATAGAGCCAAGGAATTGATTAAAAAAATTGGAGCTTGGTTCATCCAGTTCCCCACCTTTTCTTACATATGATTGATGGTTGTCACAGGGCTCCATACAGGCTCCCTAGGTACCTTATTGATCATGTTGTGCTCTTGGAAGTCACAAGGCCAATCTGTGACTTTGATGTAATTATGAAGAAGGAGAAGCACAAGACCAGATTTTGTAATGACTTCCCTTTGAGGATAGGCACTAATGAAGTATGCCATTCCATCAATTTGGCCTATGATTTTGAAGAAGATATGAGCAGTCTTGGTCTCTCCTTCCACTCCAAGAGATCTAGGTTTGATATAACTAGTGAAGCCTAGAAGAAGGCAAGCAGAGAGTACAGCCACAAGGATAACTTAGAGGACTACTGGGCCAACCTTGGTGATGGATTTTAAGTCAAAAAGAAGAAATTCTCTAGATTACCAGTCATTTCGGCACGGTTGTAAAATATAAGGCTTGTTCTTGACCAAGTTGAGGAGGATGGGAATCTAATCCAAGGCCATAATTTTGAGGCTATGAAGGATAAGCCAATTAAAGAGGTTGATTGGATGGAGGAAGAAAATATAGAGCTAGAGCAGGTCATGGCTCCAGTCATCAAGTATACTAAGCTTTGGCTCAAGCATAAAATTTAAGAGTTGGAAAGTGAGGGTGTGCAATGCACCTATGACCTCATGGGAGTCTTGGAGTCTCACTCTGGATCTAAGGAGTCAACTGAGCAGGATTCTAAAGGAAAAACCAAGGTGGGCCCTCCTTTTAAAATCAAGATTAAGGATGTTCATGCAGGGGAGGTAGGAGAAGTAGAAAAGTAGAGGAAGCCAATAGCTAAGAAAAGGAAACATGTCCCTAGAACAAAGAAGCCTGAGGGAGGTGAACAAGAGATAGAGGAGGTCAGTGTTCCCTCACCAAAGAGAAGGAGAATTGTGAGATTGTCACAAAAGGAGGCTTCTAAAGTGAACAAGGAAAGTGGAACACCTTTAGTGGAAGTAGAGAGTTTGGGGGAAAAGACACAAGTATACACTAGGAGGTCAAGGACTCCTTCCACCAAGGATGCTGCACCAAAATAAAGTGCTCCCATAACTGCTCCTACCACTGAGCATGATGACATGCCTCCTCTCCATGAGACTGGCAATATGCTAGATGAACCAAAAGATGTTGAGGATCCTAAGGACCTTGATGAGGAAGAATTCCAGGAAGGTGATCTCTACAATGTTGAGGTAGAGATCGATAAGGTTTTGCAATCTCCCTTGATAGCTGGTGGGGATTTTCCTGCAGGAGGTGAGGAGGAAATACCTTCTCCAGAGGAAGAGGTGCCAGCTAGGAATCCTTCACCAGTACAGGAGAAGGAAGAACATAATGTAGATAAAAATGATTCAGCTGAGAAGATTCCTGAGTAGCCAAGCATGGAGAAGAGTGCACCCACTATTCAACAAGAACAAGATGGATAGGATAAGGTACAGTCAGAATCCACTGTTCCAGGCTAGTTAGATAAAGATTTGAAGAGTAAGATAGTAGTGTATGACACTTCTCCCATTTGGGATGACCTACTAGAAAATATCGGAAAGGGAAAGACAAAGAAGAAAGCCAGAGTCATTTCCAAGATTGAGAGTAATGATGTGAATAATAGGGTAGTCCACATTGCTACCCCTTCTCCTGAAAAAAATAGAGATGATGTGACTGGGAAGGATTACAATGTACAGACTATCAACCTGAGGCATGCTTCTATGGAATAATACATTGAAGAATATGAATGCTCCGGTGCTGTAATCCTTGGTCGATTGAGGAAAGAGGCACAAACTAAATCTGAATTAGAGAAAGAAAATGAGAAACTCAAGAGATATTTACAAGATTTGATGAAACCCTAGCAATCCATTGGTGCTTCCTCATTTACTGTAGGTTTTCTACCCCAGGAGATAATATCAGAACTAGAAAGGATGAAGAGCACCATAGATGCTACAACTGGTTGGTTGCAGGGAGTGCAGACCAAGGGAGATAATGCCATCAAGGACATCCTATCAACTAGAGGGGATGTAATGAGATATTTGGATTGGCTGAAAGGTGTGTTGAATCAGGATAAGGAATACACTGATCTACCACTACAAAAGACAAAGACTATCATGGAACACACTAAGGATCAATTGGTAAAGGATGGAATTCTTCCTTCCTCAAGAATTGCAAAGCCTTGGGAATGGTTTGAAATTCTACAGATGAGGCAAAAGGCCTTGAAGAAGATATACAAACATGGAAGACATATTGAAGACACTTTGACTGATATTTACAATAGGTGTATCACTTTCTTTGAAGTAATGGCAAGGAGAAAGAAGTTTCCTCTTAAGCATCTTAACTTGGAGCAGTTAAGAAAATGGTGGCAAGATGTCTATTCTCCAATCAATGAAGGCCCTATTAACGAGCATCAGTTGGATGATGCTGCAACTTACATTGTAGTCATTGATAGGTATCAAAAAAATAAGGAGCATTGGGATAATATAGTGAAGCAGTCAAGAGATGACATCTCAAGAGGAGAGTTAGGGTTTTGCCTGTGCCACCTATTGCCAACTTGGACAGGGTGTTATTGTTGGTGCATGATAAAGTGGAGAATGCTAAAGACAAAGGGGGAAGTAGTTAATGCAAGGCTACATCGGGATATGTGCTTCCCTATTATTTTCTCCTCTCCCTTCGCATGCATTATATCGAGTTTTTGGAGACCCCAGACTAACTTGGATGAAATTGGTGCAAATTGCACATTTCATATTATTTTTGAGTATCTTTTTAGCTGACCTGTTGTGTGGCATTTATCATTGTAAACCCTAATTGGGTTGACCTATCTTGGGGGGTTCTCTATAAGTTTGGTGTTATGCCTCATTTGTAAAGGGTAGAAGTTAGAATAATTTCACATTAGAGCGAATTGTAAGAGCAAGAATTAGAGTTAGAGTTTAGTTTATCTTCAAGCAAGTGTTGTAACAAAAGACTGGAATTGTGGCCACTTTGGGTGATTAATAAAACCAAAGACATTGTGATTTGGTGCCTTTCTTGTGTTGAGTTTTATCTGGCATGGTTCTTGATGTTCTATCTTTAAAATTACTTAACTGATTTGATGTTAGATGGTTTGGTAATGTTTCAGGTTTTATGCTTGAAGTGTTTGCAGCAATCTCTAGTCCATACTTTTTGCAGTTAGTTGATTGTTAGTTGCTTTGCAAAGTTAGCCTAGACTTAAAAATGTTCTTAGTTCAATTATGAATGTTTGTTCATTTCAATTGCAATAGGGTTGTCTTGAAAGAATATGCATGATTTGAAAATCTTTAACACCTTAGAAGATTGCACTATTTCTGTAAGATTGCAGATTTATTTGGGTTAAAGAGGAAGTACTTTCTAAGAGATTGGTCCATTTTGAGCATCTTATCTTTTGCATTGTTAATCCTAGGGTTAGAATTAGTCTTAGAATTACCTCTGACACCCTTATCTTTTGTTATTTATTTTATTATCTGGATTAGTTTTAGTTTTTGAAGTATCAATAAATTGCTAGATCTGATAAATTTGAATCCATTATTTTCTTGTAGTAAGGTCCCTTTGTGATTACCAGCATTTTCACATTATCTCTGAGTTGTTTTATTTGCATTGTCAAGACCTAACATTAGAGACCTTGGGTTTATCTCTTTTCCCATAGAGATTTACCTTTCAAGAGAGATAGGATATCATATTTTGTCTGAGTTGTTGCCATGTAGAAAACACAATCAATAGATTGGCGTGAGAAGGAGGGTTGAATAAGCAAGCTGCAACATTTTCTAAATGCCATCTCTCCTAAAAGGCTCAGAAGGAAAACCAAATCTACTCTAGGAGAGGAAGTATTTCAAGAGTTGCAAGCTCCTACTAGGTCAAGAAGGGCCTGAATAGGGGAAGAATCATCATCCACCCATCCACTTCCATCATCATCATCATCCTCATCTTCGTCTGATTTTGAAGGCATTCCCATTCATCAGCCTCAACCAGCTATAAATCAGCCATTACCACCCCCACCTCCACCAATGGCAAAGGAGCATATGGGGATTTTCCAGACCTGCCTAAGGGATAGAGGAATCAACCATGAGGATGTCACATGCATGATTTTCCCTTATTCCTTGGGGGAAGAGGCATTTTACTAGTACAATCACTTACTTGTTTCTTCTATCTATAATTGGACAGAACTGTAGACTACATTTTTGCAAAAGTTTAAAATTCACATTAGTGCAATGAGCTCTATATACAGTTTACTGGAGTCAAGAGGGAAATCAATGAACCTATATGATCATTTAACAATAGATTCCATCGAACATACACTAGACTTCAAGCACCTTATGCCAGAAATGAGGATGATGCCCCAGAGGTCTACTTTGAGGCCCTTGATAGCCTTACATCCACCTTCCTGAAATGGGGGACTAATCCCCCAAGTACCTTTCTCGCCACGTACATAGAAGCTGTTAAGGTTAGCAAATATCTAAGGCAACATTTGTCAGGACCTTTGCCATCCTTAGGACCAACTGCTCACCATGGACAAATCCAAGCTCTTAACCAGGCCTTAACTAATCATGCTCCCATTATGAATCCAGTACCCTCACTGCCTTTGGTCCCACACCCTGGTCCTCCAATAAATCAAGTTCACCCAATGACCCCTTATCCTCAGTAGGGAGCCAATCACCCCCTTCATCCACAACAACAGGCTGGTTTTCCTACATATTTGCAGAATTCAGAAGTCCTGAATCAAGCTATTGGTTCTAGAGGAGCATCTAGATACCCTCCCAGTAATGTGAATTCAACACTACATAATGGTTTAGAAAAGGAATGACTAGATGTGTTATCTGAGCAAGTGAAGAAACTGAATATGGAAATGACCTACCTGAGAAATTAGAATAGCCAGCATAGAAGAACATGCAATCAAACTACAACAAAGAGAAAAAAGATGTTCTAAAGGTCAAAACTTTGATAGAGGGAAATATTATGACAGAAATCAAAATTTTGAAAGAGTACAAGGCTCTAGCAAAAATTATGACAGGGGGAATCAAGGTGGACATGGGTTCAATAGAAGGCAACCACCTAGATATAATAGACCTTGGAATACTAGAACTAATAATGGAAGAATTCCTACTCCATTGGATCAACCTTGTACCTAGGAGAGGCCTCCAAGTGGTGTGTACCTAGCAAAAGCAACTCTATCTAGATGGTGCAGGCTCCATAATACAAGCCAACATTATGAGCTAGATTGCTCTGAGTTTCATAGTGATGCTTCCATCTTTCAGTATGAAGTTGAGAACAATTCCAAGGTCAGGAGATTGTGCCCTCAAATCCTTATGATTCCCTAGTAATGGTACTTAACCATGCTCCATTCCTAAAAGGTGAGGAGAATGAACTAGAAAAAGAGTCTAGTGACTAGGATAATGAGGCAGAGTAGGTTTTGAATGAGGATGAAATCTCTTAGTTGTTTAATGAAGAAAATGAGAATGATAATGGCCCTTTGGATGAAGAGGAAGTTGAAGTTGAAAAAGTTTAGATGTTTCAGCAACCCACCAAGAAATATTCTTTGAGGAACATGCCCAACAGGACTCCACAATTTGGAGGTCCTTTCATGAATTCTATTCCTCCAAATAATTTCACTACTCCACCAGACCTACAATATTGCAATAACCCATCCTACCCTCATGTGCTAACACAATACTTGTCAAAGGGAAATAGTGTTGAAGTTTCAAAAGACAAACAGATTAGTGGCTGCAAGGAAGCTCATGCTAATATGAACATGGACTAATTTGGTGAATATGTGACTGAAGAGTTCAAGAAATTAAAGGTAAGTCTTTCTTCTTTTGAATTATTAAGAGCCCCTACTATTAGGAATGCTTTCTTGGGATCTTTTAATTCAAACACAACAGTACAAGGACTAACTTCCAGTGAGGCAGTTGTTAGATCTTTTAATTCATAGGAACCCAAAGGCCAAGGCCAGGTCCCACCTATAGACAAAGGGAGAGATAAAGATAAGAGTGAGGTTACACAAGCTAACACCCAATTGAGCCTATTCTAGGGAAAGATGGAAACCCCTCCCTTTTTGATTTCAGTTCGTATCTTTGGAAAAAATCTGCACAATTGTCTATTGGATTCATGAGCATCCACAAATATTATGAAGTTTTCTATCTGCAAAGCTTTAGGTATTACTCCTATTGCCTCCCAAAAGAAGGTCACTCAATTAGATAAAACAGAAGTAAGTGTAGTAGGAGAGTTGAACATGATCCCCACATAGGTTGCATCAGATCCAAGGGTGCAATAGGTGATCAAAATTCAGGTTGTTAACATTCCTAACACCTATGGTTTGATTTTGGGTTAGGATTTCACCAAGGTGTTAAATGGATATACATCTACAGACCACTCTCACATGTGGCTACCATGGAAAGAAGTCCCAAATCAGATCAGGATTGAAAGAGAGCCCAGCATGAAGTATGTAATCACTAAGTACCAGAATACTTCAAATGAGATATTAAGATCAGAGGTCAGCATGGGGAATTATGTGCTGGCTACATCAAGCTCAGATAATGAGGAGGTCTTTATGTTGCAGGGTCCCTGTTATGAATCTACATCAGAATCTGGTGGGTTACAAGAAATTCTTATGTTGCAAGATAAGTCCATCAGTAATTTTGAAACAATGAGTGAGAAAACAGAGGAAACTAATGACCAAGAGGATAGGCAGCTCAATTTGTTGGATAACTTTCAGGAATTCATCCAGAGGTGTATGGAGAATCAAATCCAGCTAGGAAGAAGTATGAATTTTGAAGAACTGTTGCTCCCCAATTGGTGTCAAGTCCACGATGCCCCCCACTTTGAGTTGGAGTGTCATGTATGTCAGACTATTATGGAGCAGGTACAAAAATGCATTAACCCAATCCCAATTGTCAGATTGAATATACAGGGAGAACCACATAATGATGAGGGTAAAAGCTCAATGCTTCCTGAGAAGCCTCCTATATGCAGTAAAATGAAAGGTGATGGGAAGCAATCAAAGGTTGATGGTTGTTGGACATTAAGAGTTGATGGATCCAAATCTAAGCAAGGTGCTAGAGCATGGTTTGAATTGATCAGTTCTAAAGGTAAGAGTTATTTTTCTGCTCATAAACTACAATTCCAATGCACTAATAATGTGGCTGAATATGAAGCTTTAATCCATGGGTTGTTAATGGCCTCAAGGTAGAAAGTTAAGATATTACAAGTTTTTGGGGATTCTGAATTGGTAGTCAAGCAGGTAAGGAAATAGTATTCATGGCGTGACAAGAGGATGACTAATTATAGACATAAAGTGTGGGATCTCATTGAGGGATTCAATGCTTTCAACATCCAGCTGATTTCGCACAATAGGAACCAAGTCATAGATTCTTTGGCACAAGTGGCCAGTATATTGCAACCCTTGCAACTTTTAGGATTGAAGAAGTTTACTGTGGAACTCACTCCAGTACCTAACAACGTTACCAATTTCAAGATATTTGAAGATGATAAGCATATTTTGGATTTCATTACAAGTTGTGATGTATTTAACTCTCAAGTAATTGATGAGATAAAGCCTCAAGAGGCAGAAATGGACTTAGAAGGGGTCATCAACCTAAAGATCAACACTATCCCAAGAGGTATGGTGCACCTGGAATGAATTTTTGATTTGGATATGATAAAAGATCGGGAACAACAAGTCAAAAGGGAATCTCTCAGTAGTCAATATGAAACATACAACATGGAAACACAGGATGATGTAAAGAATATTTTTATTGGTAAAGTATGTACTCCTGAAGAAAAGGAGAGGAATTATTGATGCTACACGTACATATCAAGATGTGATAGCTTGGAGCTACAAAGATTTGAAAACATATGATACTTCAATCATTACGCACACCATTCCCTTGAAGTCAAACGTCAAACCATTCAGAAGAAAAAACTAAGAGAGGTTATTGTAGAGGGTCTTAGCACAACCCCATAGGCTTAGACAAGAACTTTCTAAGCATCACGATGTCAGAGTAACAACATGTTGAAGATTGCAGTCATTTTGCACTTTGGACTAATAAGGGATTTTGTCAATTGAATGTAGCTCAGAGCGATTGGGCATGTTTGTGTGCAAAAGAGGACCACACCTAGCATAAAAATACCCACCCAAATGTGTTGGAATAGTTCATTTTCTCACTTGATTTGTAGAATGAAATTTGCACCACTTTCTAACTTTGCACTACTTGCATTTGACAACTTTTTCCCCAAGCGAAAAGTCACCACCACAGGAAAATTCCTTTGAGATAATGGAAATTGAAAGAGGTTATTATAGAGGGGCCCAACGCAATCCCATAGGCTTATATGGGAAGTTTCTAAGTATCATGGTGTCCAAGTAACAACATGCTAAAGATTGCACCCATTTTGCACTTTGGACTCATAAGGGATTTTATCGGTGGAATGTAGCTCAAAGCGATTCAACATGTTTGGGTGCGAAAGAGGATCATTCCTAGCATAAATTTACCCACCTAAATGCATTGGAATAGTTTTTTTGGTCACGTGAGTTGTAGAATACAAGTTGCAGTACTTTGCAACTTTGCACTACTTGCATTTGATAACTTTTTTCCTAAGAAAAAAGTTGTCACCATAGAAAAAGGCCTCCGAAATAAAAAAAATGAGAGAGATTATTGCAGAGGGGCCAATGTGATCTCATAGGCTCAAACGAGAAGTTTCTAAGCAACACGGTGTCCGAGTAAGAACATGTTGAATGTTGCAGTCATTTTACACTTTGGACTCATGAGGGATTTTGTCGGTTGAATGTAGCTCAGAGTGATTCGGTGTGTTTGGGTATGAAAGAGGACCATGCCTATTGTAAAGGTACCCACTCAGACATTTTGTAATAGTTCATTTGGTCACTCAAGTTTCAAAATGAAAGTTAGACCACTTTGCAAATTTGCACTACATGCATTTGACAACTTTTTCCCCAAGCGAAATTTCGCCACCATAGGAAAACGCCTCTGAGTTAGCAAAAACTGAGAGATATTATTGTAGATGGGCCCAATGCAATCCCATAGGCTTATATGAGAATTTTCTAAGCATCACAGTGTCTGAGTAACAACATTCTGAATATTACAATCATTTTGCATTTTGGACTCATAAGGGATTCTACCGATTGAATGTAGTTCAGAGCGATTCAGTGTGTTTGGGTGTAAAAGAGGACCATTCCTAGCATAAATTTACCCACTTAGACATGTTGGAATAGTTCATTTGTTCACTTGAGTTGCAAAACGAAAGCTGCACCACTTTGCAACATTGCACTACTTGTTTTTGATAACTTTTTCCCCAAGCGAAAATTCGTCACCACAGGAAAAAACCTCTGAGATAGTGAAAAATGAGAGATATTATTGTAAAGGGGACCAATGCAATCCCATAAGCTCATATTAGAATTTTATATGCATCATGGTGTCCAAGTAACAACATGTTGAAGATTGCATCCATTTTACATTTTGGACTCATAAGGGATTATACCGGCTGAATGTAGCTCGAAGCGATTTAGCATGTTTGGGTATGAAAGAGGACCATTCCTAGCATAAATTTACCCACTTAGATGCATTGGAATAGTTCATTTGGTCACTCAAGTTGCAAAATGAAAGTTGCACCACTTTGCACTACTTGCATTTGACAACTTTTTTCCCAAGCGAAAAGTCGCAACCATGGGAATACGCCTTCAAGATAGCAAGAACTGAGAGAGGTTATTGTAGAGTGGCCCAACATGATCCCATAGGATCAGATGAGAAGTTTCTAAGAATCATGGTGTCTAAGTAATAACATGTTGAAAATTGAAACCATTTTGCACTTTAGACTCATAAAGAATTTTGTCAGTTGAATGTAGCTCAGAGTAATTCGGTGTGTTTGAGTGTCAAAAAGGACCACGCCTAGCATAAAAGTACCCACTCGAATGCGTTGGAATATTTTTTTTGGTCACTCAAATTATAGAATGAAATTTGTACCACTTTGTAACTTTGCACTACTTGCATTTGACAACTTTTTCTCCAAACAAAAACTCACCACCATGAAAAACATCCTTAGAGATAGTGAAAATTGAGAGAGGTTATTATAGAGGGGCCCAACACAATCCCATAGGCTTATACGAGAAGTTTCTAAGTGTTACGGTGACTGAGTGACAACATGTTGAAGATTTCAGCCAATTTACACTTTGGACTAATAAGATATTTTGTCAGATGAATGTAGCTCAAAGTGATTCAGCATGTTTGGGTGCAAAAGAGGACCATACCTAGTGTAAAAATACCCACCCGGATGCATTGGAATTTTTTTTTTGGTTACTCGAGTTGCAGAATGAAAGTTGCACCAATTTGCAACTTTTCACTACTTGCATTTGACAACTTTTTCCCTAAGAAAAAAGTCGCCACCATGGGAAAATGCCTCCGCAATAGCGAAAATTGAGAGAGGTTATTGTAGAGGGGCCCAACACAATCCCATAGGTTTAGAAGAGAAGTTTCTAAGCATCATGGTGTTTTAATAACAACATGTTGCAAAAGAGGACCATGCCTAGCATAAACGTACCCACCCGAACATGTTGGAATAGTTTGTTTGGTCACTTGAGATGCGGAACGAAAGTTGCACCACTTTGCAATTTTACACTACTTGCATTTGAAAAATTTTTCCTAAGTGAAAATTTTTTACCATAGGAAAATGCTTCCAAGATAGAAAAAATTGAGAGATTTTATTGTAGAGGGGCCCAACACAATCCCATAGGCCTTGATGAGAATTTTCTACACATCACGGTGTCTGAGTAACAGCATGCTAAAGATTGTAGTCATTTTGCACTTTGGACTCATAAGGGATTCAACCAGTTGAATGTAGCTTGGAGCAATTAGGTTTGTTTAGGTGTGGAAGAGGACTATTCCTAGCTTAAATGTACCCACCCGGATATGTTGGAACTGTTTGTTTGGTCACTCGAGTTGCAGAATGAAAGTTGCACCACTTTGCAACTTTACACTGCTTGCATTTGATAGTTCTTTTTCCACAAGTGAAAATTTTCCACCACAGAAAAATTCCTCCGAGATAGAGAAAATTGGGAGAGGATATTCTAGAGGGTCCCAACATGATCCCATTGGCTTAGATGATAATTTTCTAAGAATCACAGTGTCTGAGTAACAACATGTTGAAGATTGTAGCCATTTTGCACTTTGGACTCATAAGGGATTCCTTCGGTTCAATGTAGCTCAAAGCGATTCGGCCTGTTTGGGTGTGAAAGAGGACCATTCCTAGTGTAAGCATACCCACTTGGATGCATTGGAATAGTTCATTTGGTTACTCAAGTTTAAGAATAAAAGTTGCACCAATTTGCAACTTTGCACAACTTGCATTTGATAACTTTTTCCCCAAGCGAAAAGTCACCACAACAAGAAAACGCCTTTGAGATAGCAAAAATTGAGAGAGGTTATTGTAGAAGGGCCCAACATAATCCCATAGGCTCAAACAAGAATTTTCTAAGTATCACACTATCTGAGTAACAACCCAGAAAAGATTGCAGCCATTTTCCACTTTGGACTCATAAGGGATTCTACCGATTGAACGTAGCTCAGAGCAATTCGGTGCTATTTAAGTGAAAGGTCTTTTATTTTATGACAAAATAATTGAAAATAAATTTTAATTATTTTATGGGGCTCATTTTCATGATATTCACATGCACAAGTGAAAAGGGATTAAGTTTGATCTTTGATTTTTGAGTTTGGATTAGTAATAGTGCATCATTTATGCATTGTGTCAATAAACCATAATGTTGATTTGTGCCTTGGAATGTTGTATCATAGAATTCTAAGTCCAAAAATGGTTGAGAATTATCATGATATTCTTTTAATAACTTGAGACAACCCAAGGTATGTGCTCATGTTGTTCCATCCTTTGTTTGTGCTATTGGCCATGTGACTATGTTGCCAAAGTTAACAAGAGCACTATATGCCAAGTGAGTGTTTGGAGAGATTGGTTGGTTGAAGAATGTTTGGGAGTTTTTAAAGGTGTTGGAGGGTATTGAAACATTGCTACCCGCAATGTTTAGGTCATTTTTCCCTTGTTGGTGTGTTTTTCCTTCCTTGGATGCACACTAGGCTATGTTGTCAATGGTGGCAAGGTGTACTAAGATGTCTTGTGCATTGATTTTCAATGAATCCCTTGAAGGGTGATTGAGATTATTTAAAGAGACAAATCATGATGATAGTGACTCTAAAAATCATCCAAGATTAGAGTAGATTTTGGAAAGCCAAACATAGAAAAACTGAGAGTAGATAAGCTTGACAATGATGGTTTCCCTTTTATTGATTTAGACTTATATATAGTGGGGACATATTAATTAGAAAGGTCAGTTCACATCCTTCTAATACAAGAAAATATGTACAGTAGAAGGCATTGTTTCAGATTTTGTCATAACTCCACATGATTTTCTTTCAAGATAACTTTAAATGTAAACCATAGACCATAAAAACTAACTTTAAATGTAATATACACATTTAATTGAGGCATATATTAAGGAATATACACAATTTCATGTATTCATTTCTCATATTTTTTGTCGCTCAAAAAATACATTAATTCAATAACAAATATTACAATAGTGATGGAAGAAAATCTTGAAAATTCTCCCATTTCTCAATACTTTTAGCAATACATGCAAGGAAATAATCCTCACATTTACAACCCATATCATGAAATATATTGCACAAGAATAAATAAAAGGAGTTGTTGCCTAGTTTGTTTTCTCCAATCCACCTTAGGTGGCCCAATTATTTGCATTTCAAAATGATCCAAAACATGTACATCCCTTGCTCCCTTGGAAACATGTGGGTAGTAGCCTCTTCGTGGTTGTGTACTCTCACTAGAATTCAGTTCACAAAAAAACCTGCAAAAGCCTAACAATTTCAGACATGGACTCACATAAAAATCATTAAAAGACTAGTAACTGAATAATGTGAAACATACACCTTCTGACAAAATCTATTATCACCTTCATGCATGCTATAAGTAGATCGATTGAAGGTCCTACAATGGTGATGTGGCCCATATTTTGCTACTTTCTCATTTCTCAATGATCCTACATATAAAGTTCAAATATATCACTAACATAATTAACATTAAACATGTAGCATATAAGAATCCAAGAAATCTACGAAATGGAAAAGAAAGAGAATATTGAAAACCAAAAAATGCCCCAGCAACCGATGTTTTGCATACCACTGAACACTTACACCAACAAATGATGTTGTTCTTTTCTTAAGTTGACAATCTTAAGTATAACCTATAGTCACAAATGCATCAATGACAGTCCTAAATGCATATGAAATCAAACATCAATAGAGAATATCAACTTAAAGGTAGTCAATAAAGAGCAACATATAATTATCATTGTGAAAATTAACAATATTTCAATTTTGCAAACCCTTCTACAATCAAACTTAAATGCTTGAAAGAAAAAAGTGATCAATAACATTACTTTAAAAATTCAATGTGGACACTTACAAATCAATATAGGGAACCATCTAGGTCTGCTCTAATCTTTATTTTGTCAATTATTTCCTCGTGGTCAAACTCACACACTTTTCACAACTTCTTTTTCACACTAGGTTTTCCCTTATATTTCATCAAATGAACATTGGTTATGATGATAAGGTTTGGGTAGTGAAGAATCTTTTGATGCATTTCAAAGTCCTCAAACAGCCAAACTGCAAAATTCTTAACTGGGTAACTTCTAAGCCATGTGCCAGTAACAACCATTGAACCTATAGGATATTTTATGTTTTCTCCATCTATAAGTGGGGCCTCCAATTTATTTTTGGCCTCGATACAATGAATCAGATAATAATATGTACCATCTTCATTGTCTTCATCTACAATCACTACATAAACATGCCTTGAATTGATATGTTCATCTTGTTAGATGTATTTAATGAACATCAAAATAAAACCTGAAAGTAAGATATATTACCCAGTTCTAGTAGGTTTGATACATGATCAAAGTCAACAGATGATTGCATCTCTATGATTTGTAGAGCCATCAAGAGTTGATAAGTGTCAAGTGGAGTTAGACTTCTTACTGAACATCTATCAACCCACTTTGTTGACTCGCAATCATTCCATGCTTCAAGTGTACATGTAGAACAAAAGAATGCCATATTCCATGTATGGATGGTCCATGTACTTGCATTGGATCTTCTAAAAGAGTGTAGCTCACTTGATCCTATTAGTGTAAAACAATCCTCATATTTTGCAATGTTAGTATCATCTACTAAATAAAAAAAATATGAACTAAATAATTACCTTCACTACCTGAACCCATTCCATGATTGCACCACTCGACAATTGATCTTGCATCTATCAACTTTACATTGTCTTTATAATTTAACTCTTCTCATGCTAAGCCTCTTTTGATACATGCACCTGATCCATCATGCTCCCCCTTTCCACGCCTGGCCTCTAATAAGTTCCACATATGGGGAACACCACTAATCCTATGCATCTTGCTCAACCAATAAAACATTCTAAATTTATTGAATTGTGATGTATAGTTATCTGACCATATGATATGCTGACTAAATGATATGCCTATGCTAGCCAGATCAATATAGAACATCTTAAAGAAACCTTGCACAAACTCTATAGAATGTGTGTGATCATCACTAATGTAAAAGTGATACTCCCTCAATACTTTCCTGTTATCCTATGTACTATCATTTGTATGAATGAATGCTATATGCACAAATATAGCAAACCTATGTGGAGTTATAGTACTATTAATACACCTCATTCTATGGTTTTAGTGTGTAGTTTTCCGTGAAGTCAACAACTGAAACAATGCTATGAAGTGGAAATGTGTCCTTGCATAAATTGAACTGTGAGTCCAACCATCGAGCTCTATGTGTATTCCTTGCATACTCATAGACCACCTGATCATGTGGAAAATTCCCATAAACTAATACACTGAAATCTTATCACTAACCAATTCACACTCCTTTATTTCTTTCCCATATTTTAGACTGTAGGCCATTGTCTTGTATTTTCCAAATTCCACAATTTTGTCTCCAATACTATGTGTACTAGCCATGTGTTAGCAAATTGGAAAATGTTGCATGCCACCACAATAATCACATGTTCCATCCAAACATGAATTCTTGTAAAAAAATTGACCATCCACTCTTTCACATAAAATGGAAGATAAGAATTCCCTTGAGGATTTAGGTGGCGGCCTTATGTTACATTCCTGTAAAACAGTGTTAGTATGCATATCTACGCATATACGTTGATAAACATCATAATGGTTAGAAAACTCAATATTTACTCTACAACAACAAGTAGTGCATATGTGATTTATTTTGACATAAAAAGGCTTTAGAATTTCAAAATACATTTGACATATTTTAATTTCAAGAAACTTCCATACAAAATCAACAAAAAATTGGGTTTGACTCGTATCCAAATAATGCTTTGGATGTGTCTCACAGATTTTACTACCAATTCTCCTTCTTCCAACATCTCTGTGATTGGGAGAGTTCCTTGTGTTATCCTTCCAATAATCCACTATTATATATCTCCAGGCTTGAGCAATTCTTTGATCTTTTCATGGCACTCTACCCAAGAATGCCCATAACTCATTGCTATTTGGATTCTCCACTCTTTCATGCCTTCCTTTGGATCTCATTAGAGATAATCTACTTTTTTTCAAATACTTACTTGTCTTTGTAAGGTTCACCTTGTTCCTTGTTTGACTGCTTAACAGTGTTGTTGTCATCACACATCGTGTGGCACAACTATCCTTCATGTGTGAGGTAGAACCCAGGCTCTCGTATGCACTCATCAAGTTCTTTACAATGCAATTTTCACTTGATTCATTGTTGGATTATGGACAAACATTGAGAGGGGGGGGTGAATCAGTGTCTAAACCTTTTTAAACTTCGACCAAGACTTTTAATTTTGATATCTTTTTTATTGACAACATAACAAAGTAACCACTTTGAGATCATTCATGAAAAGGGGTAAATAAAGATATGACAACATTAAATCAGTCCATTATATAACTTATGCCAATATGATTTGAGTGAGATATCTTGCATTTTCCAAAACAATTTTGACTAACATTGTTTAACAATCAAAGCATGATAATAGTACATGTGCAGCTCATAAGACTATGTAAATGAAGATCAACATTATTGAATCACTTCTTAACCAACTGATTTCAATGCAGCTTTATAATACACTACAACAATAGTGCAATAAAATGACACAAGATAGGTAATGAGACAACAAGAACCTTTAACACATTATAAAAATTCTTGAGCTATGAGTCAAATGTATGCTTTTATGCTTTCTATTGAATCAAAATTTTCAACAAAGATAGAACACTTGTGCAAGACATTTTGGTATAACCATTTTCAAAGATGAAGAAACTAGCATTCAACAATGTTCAAACTGATAAGAACAATCACTCACAAAATCATCAAAAACTTGAAGCATTATCACATCAAAGCAATGAGACCATAAGACAAAATTTGTCAAGTGGAAAACCATCCTGGGGTAGAAAAACCACTCCTAAAAATCTGCCTCACTAGCTTAACTTCAAAAACTACTACTTACAATGCCTTACTGGCAAACTTCAGAGCACCCACTCTAGGAGCACCAACCCCTTCTACAAAATTAGAACAAAAATAATATATCAGAGGATTTCTCTATTTCCATTTAACTCACTTCTTCCTTACTATCTAATACCCCTAATATCCTAAAGATTCACCAACGAATCTTCCAAATACTAGACATATTAAATATAAAAGCTATCTCTCTGCATTATCTTTGTAGACTAACTATTACAAAAAAGTTCACTTGTGCTTCAAAGAACAACATCTCCATCAGTGATAAATCACTGTATTTATATCTTTTACAAAATACACAAAATATGTTTAGTACCTTCACTGAAGGTTTCAGATAAGACAAAATCCCATATTTGTTATGTTCTAGGAATATTGAATACAATAAAGTATGCACCAATCATTCTCATCTGTCTTTTTCAAAGTTCTTTTATCCAAAACAATACCCTTACAGATCCGTTTTCAAAAACCCATAATAAGTGACAAGTGGAAACAATATTTTAACAAGGCATCTTTTTCTATCACAACCCAGTTTACCATGCTAATAAAAATAAAACTATCATTGCAAATGCCAATCAAGAGCTGTAACCGAACCCATATAATCATGAACCCAATAATCAAAACAAACAACTCTTTCAAAATCCAAATAATGAAGTACATTATAACCGACTTCAAGGAAAACTATTCTGACATAGGATTCAACAAACCATTTGCACCCTTTCATATTCAAGCAAAGAGAAGTAACTGCTCTTTTATACATCCTTCAAATAAAGAGAATAATACCTATTCATGTGGCAAGAAAGTCAAATAAATACCAAAGAGATTCGATGCCAACCACAATAGCTGCCTAGGTTTGTAACTCCAATCGAATTCCCTTGAAAGACCACAACTGACAACAACTTTCCATGCATAGATAAATCCCATATGTTGGTCGAGCTCTCATGATGAGCTATTTTTTGGTAACAAAGAGTGATGACAGAGAGAGCTAAGAGCAGATTCATAGTAGAGAGGAGATCACACTCATGGAAATGGTTATGGTTACCAACCCTAGCAAAGTGAATAGCACGAACTAACTTTACCCTAACCTTTTTCTCAATACTTTTGATGCCTTTTCCAAAACAAGATAAAACTTGAAGTCCGAAAGGATAAACACATGATTTAATAAAACATTATAATGACTTTAAATCTGCTGTCAAAAGAAACTTTTACCAAGTATGCCGACATATTAATCATCTTGATTATTGCATACTTCAATGTTGATCCATATTATTACTTAATTTAACCTTTATTCAAGTCAAATATTTTTCAAAAATGCCGACAGAGTTAATGAAAAATGATGGCTGTCAAATGCACATATTAATCTAACAAGAATTATTTTCAAGATACTTTACACAAATTCAAAGACAAAGGGATCAATAGGAACCATAAACATATGCTTAAGGAAACCTGGTAGGGTTTATAAATAGTGAAATATTATTAAATACCTTTTGATGTCAAAGTAACCAACTATGTGACACATTTCATGTGCCTTTCGAGCCACAAGGTGACTTTTCCTAAGTCACATGTATTTAATATATGATAAAAGAAGATGCCAAAACAAGAACCTTTAGTTTCTCAAAATCATACGTTAGATATGCCAAGATTTTAGACCTTTGAAGCCTTTAAAAATGCCATCAATGGATTTTATTCCCATTAATAAGTGACACAAGAATCTGTTTTTAATGTTGTCCCAAGTACCAATGGTGAAGCCACAAGAGACAACCTACTTCTCAAGAATTGTCAATACAATATGACATGATGAATCCATTTTTTTGAATGAATTAACCTGAAATACTGAGTCAAAAGTTATGAAGGCATAGAAAAATAATAATGCCAATTTCACAGGACCAGAGTGTGGCAGTAGGCCTTTTGAAAACAATTTGTCCAAAACCTTGCACCTATGTATTCTTTATGACACCATGTATACTTATGAATCATATGTGTCTTGAAGACATCACATACTCTCTTAACAAAGAGTCATATGTATAGCAGAGAATTTATACTTGTAATCCATGCTTCAATGCAAAATTCTTGTGAACAGGTATGGTTTGTGCAAACATAATATGTGCCACTTAAATATCATTCGATCTAATAGCCCAAGTAAAGAGTGCACAAATGTATAAACAAAAGTATACCTGAAAATGAATCTACCAGTATATGTATGTCAATGTGTCGTGTAACCCTACTTAATATACCTGTGACATGCAATAATGAATAACCATCCTTAAATTGAATTAGCAAGAGCATGATCAACCTGAAGCATAAAGATCATGTGACCTGTCAAGATAACAATGACATATATGTCTAAAGAAAATGCATGCCTTGAAACAAATCCATGCCCTATCACAATCAATACCATGTCATATATCAGTACCAACATGTAAAAACATAAACTTGAAAGTGCATGCCATGAACCATGTGAATCGCTATATTATCCAACTATAACCACCATGTATCAAAGTGAGCTGAAATCTAAAACTACATGTCATAGACCATGTAAAGCAACTGACACCATCAAGAGCCATCAAGTATATATCATGTCAAGACAACTGAATACTAAATATGGAGAGCATAAAGATCCTGAAAGAGACTAAATCTGAAGCAGTCAAACCATGAGACTCAAGCCAAGTGGATTTTTCATCAAGGACAAACCATAAAATAACTGAAAGCCAGAAAACTCCCCCTTTGTCCTTGATGGAAAAACACATATCATCTCTCCACGTTTTTGCCTCAATGACAAAGAATAAAAGAAGAGAATGTGAGATGCCATGGAGATAAACAACTATAAATCCAACCAACACAATAACTAGTTGCAAGTAGAACAATAGAGCAGCAAATGAAAATATATAAGAGAGTTGTAAATGAGAACATATAGAAACAAGCTCCCCCTACAAAGAAGCTCCATACTCAGATATATCAAAACTGGTATCATTACTCCTTTTCTCAAACAACACCATCAGTACACATTGTCATAAAGCAAGAAAACTAGGAAGACAAGAGCACTGTCAAATAATCCAAATGGGTCATTGAAAACACTTTCAATCCATTGCAAGCACACTAGCAATTCACCACCCCATTTGTAAACCATATTGTAGATGTGAAAAGTCTCAAATTTGATCAATAACACAATAAAAAAACACACTCATGAAGATTAAAAACCTGAAGTATCATCAAGAGAGACCTTTACCACCTAAAATACCACTAGAGTACCTTTGTACATAGTAAAACATCACTTTCCATTGCATACCAGTGATCCAGAAATCCATTATCTAACTACCCTGTGTCTCTGAATCTCTGATCTTCACGGTACCTTAGATTATCTATATTTTGAAATGATATAGATGATCACATAATAGCACCTCCAAAATCACAACAACATCATGAAATCATGACAACTCAAGTTTTTGATGTACACAACTCAAAGAAACACAACTATTCAAGTAGTTCCAGATGAAGCTCTAATTAAACAACACCACACTACGCATTATAAGCATAAATTTCTGAATACCATGAAGGATGTGAACATTTTCAACTGAATCTCATAAGATGACAAACATAAAAATTCTTTAGACATCATATCATTCCAAAACCAACTTCCTTTTGAATAGCAAAAACTCACCATCAAGGAACCAATGTCTCAAGCAAGAGTTGGGATATCAACCAGCTTAGTATCAAGCATGAATCAAGGAAGCATAAAGATACTGTAAATAAATATTATCACATAGTCACTGATCTTACCAAATGACCTAAACTATGTCAGCAAAACAATGACTGACTACATGAACCAACAAAGTATTGTCACCTGCAAGCTAAAGACCATGAAAAATTTCAACTACCAAGTAATAGCATAGTACTATTAGACCAAAACAGCTATTTCATTGTCAAAGTATTGTCTTTTATGAAATTTTTGCAAGGGATAACAACAATAACTATCATCATGTATACCATACTATCAGCATATAAATTTTTTTTGTCATAGATAGGCAATATATAAATCGTTGTAACTATGTCCCTGCAACTATCATCAATACTTATGTTACAAGCAACTTCCAAGCACTACAAAAACTTAATTTAAACCAACATTCACAGTCATTGTCCTATCAGCTAGCTTCCATAATCATTACATTTCTACAAGCCAAAAATTGTATTCCAACCAAGATCTTAAGCAATTAACAGTCTATTGTCTTATGATGCCATGTTATTGATCAGCTAACTCATGCACCTTTCAAGAAATATAGACCATTGAAGTTATTAAACCACTATTTCTGTCAATCATAAGCAAAGAGTATTGTACTGACTGTCATTGACATTATGTTGTAGCAAAGCAAAGGTAAGAAAATCTGAGCACAAATGGCATGAAGTGTAAGCTATCATCCATCAGTATGATGATATATATGAACCATAGCACTAAGACTATTAAAATCAACACATTTACACTGTTAAGCCCAACACAAACAAGAAATCAGCACAAGCAAAAAAATTAAGATACATTTGTGGCTTAACACAATGACTTACACCCTAACAAAATGCAACTCCTTCTTGATTGATATCAAAAGGGTTTGATATATAATGCACTAATCATCTCCCCTTGAGTCTTTGCTTCTTCTCGGGACCTAGATGGCGATGCCTGTGCAAGGAGTGCACAAGGATTTTTCATAGATTCATCTTTATTTATCTTCTCATCATTTTGATTGCTCTTTCTTCTCCACACCAATGTAGACTTTTTCACTTTTTTGTTTAAAATACTTGTCTTTCTATTAAATTTGCATTGTTGTACTTTATGCCCAATGTTATTACATCTAAAAAAAAATGATCTTATGATTGTTCTCAGGAACAAAAGACTTCCTATAGACATTTCCAACTTTGTTCCCTTCATAATTTTCAGTTGTATTCATTCTATAATCTTTTCTAAAATGACCAAAGTTGTTACAATTGTAACACACCACACTTTCATTTCTAGAGACATTAGAATGATTCTTATTTGACCATCTCATGAAATCAATTGCCTTATGAATAAATTCATTACAAACATAACGATATCCTTGAAAAGAATGATTATACCTAAATGAAGTATCATGCCAAGGATGTGAAGATCTGAAAACATTTATCCTTTCTCTGTGAATACCTTTAGATTGTCTTCTAGCATCAATGTTATCCTTTGGTGCAGTAATATGGTAACCAAGATCAACCTTCATTCTCGGTGTTTTCTTGGTTGTAAACCTCTTTCCATTTGCAGTAGCAAACACTATCTCATGTTTAGATTCTTCTGCAGAGCTTTGTCCAACCTCATATCCCACTCTTGTAGGATCTTTAGAATGTTTTTGTCTGCCCAACATCTCATTCAATATTTTAGTACTATGATCAAATATCTGAATTCTAACTGATTGAACCTTGACACTTTCAAGCTCTTTTCTTAATGCAACTAATTCACCTTCAAGTTTTAGACATTCAATATTTTGAACCTCCAAATTAGACCTTACAACATTTGCTATCCTCTTACATTCTTCAATTTCAATTTTCTGACTTATAATCATATCATCTTTAAGAGTTAGTTCTTTTAACAAGGAATCATTATCTGAACATTTCTTTAAAGAAGCAATCTCATTTTTAGTTTATTACACAATTCATCCTTGTCTTTTAACTTGACTTCCAATCCCTCTTCAGTCCTTTTTCTATCAACCATTTGAGCTTTCAAAAATTCAATAGTCTTTTCAGACATCATAGTTTTGGTTTAATACCTTATTAGTATCAAAACTCTTTTGAAGTTGTACCTTATGTTCCTAATTTTCTTGTTTAAGGCTTTTAAGTTAATTTAAGGTAGTAGGCAGTTCCCCTTCAAAATCAACCTCAAACTCATCACCTCCACATTCTTGTTCAAAGTCACTTACTAAGCGATCTTCTTCTTCACCAGCTACAGGATCACTTTTAGTATTAGCTAGTAGGGGTATTTCTTGAGACAAAACTTCACTAGACTTGACAAAGGTTGGTTTATCAAATTTTTGCTTGACACTAAGGGCTTTCTTTTGACCTCTGATTCTTTTGCACTTGGCCATAACAAATACTCCACAACCAGGAAACCCTAATCTGGTTAGAATTATGTATGGGTATGGCTCTGATACAACTTGTTGGAGTATGGACATACACTTAGAGGGGGGGGGGGTTGAATCAGTGTCTAAAGCTTTTTAAACTTCGACCAAGACTTTTAATTCCTATATCCTTTTTATTGACAATAGAGAAAAGTAATCACTTTGAGATCATTCATGAAAAGGGGTAAATAAAGATATGACAACATTAACTCAGTCCATTAGACAACTTATGCCAATATGATTTGAGTGACATATCTTTCATTTCCCAACCCAATTGTGACTGACATGGTTTAGCAATCAAAGGATGATAACAGTACAGCATAAGACTATGTAACTGAAGACCAACTTTATTGAATCACTTCTTAACCAACTGATTTCAATGTAACTTTATAAGACACTACAAAAACAGTGCAACAGAATGTCACAAGATAGATAATGAGACAACAAGAACCTTTAGCACATTATAACATTTCTTGAGCTATGAATCAAATGAATGCTTTAATGCTTTCTATTGAATCAAAATTTTCAACAATGATAGAACACTTGTGCAAGACATTTTGATATAACCATTTTTTAGAGATGAAGAAACTAACATTCAACAATGTTCAGACTGATAAGAACAATCACTCACAAAATCATCACAAACTTGAACCATTATCACATCAAAGCAATGAGACCATAAGACAAAATTTGTCAAGTGGAAAACCCTTTTAGGGTAGAAAAACCACTCCTAAAAAGCTGCCTCACTATATTAACTTCAAAAAACACTTCTTAAAATTCCTTATTGGAAAACTTTAGAGAACCCCCTCTAGGAGCACCAACCCCTTATACATTTAGGAACACCCATTTCAAGGACCACCAACCCCTTCTACAAAATCTGAACAATAATAATATAACTGAGGATTTCTCTATTTACATTTAACTCACATCTTCCTTACTATCTAATACCCCTAATATCCTAAAGATTCACCAACAAATCTTCAAAATACTAGACATATTAAATATAAAATCTATCTCTCTAAATTATCTTTGTAGACTAACTATTACAAAAAAATTCACTTATGCTTCAAAGAAAAACATCTCCAACAGTGATAAATCACTGTATATTTATCTTTTATAAAATATACAAAATTATTTTAGTACCTTCACCGAAGGTTTTAGATAAGACAAAATCCCATGTTGGTAATGTTACAGGAATACTAAATACAATAAAGTATGCACCAATCATTCTCATCTTTATTTTTTGAAGTTCTTTTATCCAAAACAATACCCTTACAGATCTGTTTTCAAAAATCCATAATAAGTGAAAGGTGGAAACAATATTTTAACAAGGCATCTTTTTCTATCACAACCCAGTTTACCATGCTGATAAAAATAAAACAATTATCACTGCAAATTCCAGTCAAGATTTGTAATTGAACCCATATCATCATGAACCCAATAATCAAAACAAACAACTCTTTTAGAATCCAGATAATGAAGAAAAATGTAATTGACTTCAAGGCAAACTATTCTGACACATCATTCAACAAACCATTTGCACACTTTCATATTCGAGCAAAGAGAAGTAACTTCTCTTTTATACATCCTTCAAATAAAGAGAATAATACCTATTCATGCAGCAAGAAAGAAAAATAAATACCAAAGAGATATGATGCCAACCACCATAGTTGCATAGGTTTGTAACTCCCATCGACTTTCCTTGAAATACAACAACCGATAGCAACTTTCCATGCACAGAGAAATCCCATATGTTGGTCGAGCTCTCATGATGAGCTATTTTTTGGTAACAAAGAATGATGATAGAGAGAGCTAAGAGCAGATTCATAGTAGAGAGGAGATCACACTCATGGCAGCCGTTAGGGTTACCAACCCTAGTAAAGTTAAAAGCACAAAATGACTTTTCCCTAACCTTTTCTCAAGACTTTCGGTGCCTTTTCCAAAACAAGATAAAACTTGAAGTCCGAAGGATAAACACATGATTTAATAAAAGATTATAATGACTTTAAATCTGTTGTCAAAATAAACTTTTACCAAGTATGCTGACACAATAATCATCTTGATTATTGGATCCTTCAATTTTGATCCATATTACCACTTAATAACCTTTATTCAAGTCAAAGATTTTTCAAAAATGCCGACAGAGTTAATGAAAAATGATGGCTGTCAAATGCACATATTAATGTGCCAAGAATTATTTTAAAGATACTTTACACAAAGTCAAAGATAAAGGGATCGATAGGAACCATAAACATATGCTTAAGGAAACCCGATAGGGTTTATAAATCATGGAACCTTATTAAATACCTTTTGATTCCGAATTCACCAACTATGTGACACATTTCATATGCCTTTCGAGCCACAAGGTGACTTTTCCTAAGTCACATGTATTTAATATATGATAAAATAAGATGCCAAAATAAGGACCTTTAGTTTCTCAAAATCATATGTTAGATATGCCAAGATTTTAGACCTTTGAAGCCTTTAGAAATGCCATCAATGGATTATATTCCCATTAATAAGTGACACAAGAATCTGTTTCGAATGTTTTCCGAAGTACCAATGGTGAAGCCACAACAGTCAACCTAATTCTCAAGAATTGTCAAGACAATATGACATGTTGAATCACTTTTTTTGAATTAACCAACCTGAAATACTGAGTCAAAAGTTATGAAGGCATAGAAAAATAATAATGCCAATTTCACAGGACCACAATTTGGTAGTAGACCTTTCAAAAACAAGATGTCCAAAACCTTGCACCTATGTATTCTTTATGACACCATGCATACTTATGAATTATATGTGTCTTGAAGACATCACATACTCTCTTAACAAATAGTCATATGTATAGCAGAGAATTAATACTTGTAATCCATGCTTCAATGCAAACTTCTTGTGAACAGGTATGGTTTGTGGAAACATAATATGTACCACTTAAATATCATTTGATCTGACAACCCAAGTAAAGAGTGCACAAATGTATAAACAAAAGTATACCTATAAATGAATCTTCCAGTATATGTATGTCATTGTGACTTGTAACCCTACTTAATATACCTGTGACATGCAATAATGAATAACCATCCTTAAACTAAATTAGCAAGAGCATGATCAACCTGAAGCATAAAGATCCTATGACCTGTCAAGATAACAATGACATATATATCTGAATAAATCGCATGCCTTGAAACAAATGCATGCCCTATCACAATGAACACCATGTCATATATCAGTACCAACATGTAAAAACATAAACTTGAAAGTGCATGCCATGAACCATGTGAATCACCATATTAATCAATTGTAACCACCATGTATCAAAGCAAGCTGAAATTTGAAACTGCATGTCATAGACCATGTAAAGCAACTGACACCATCAAGAGCCATCAAGTATATATCATGTCAAGACAACTGAATACTAAATATGGAGAGCATAAAGATCCTGAAAGAGACCAAATCTGAAGCATTCAAACCATGAGATTGAAGCCAAGTGGATTTTTCATCAACGACAAACCATAAAACAACTGAAATCCAACAGACCCTTCATGGTGGGCCTAAATTTGAGTTGCCTCATCATTTCAACAAATAGTTGGCATCTTCCACACTCACTTAGCTTAGCAAAAAATAAACTCCATATCCTCTATGCATATCTTTGACATGAACAATTTGGAATATTATCAGGCATCCATTTCAAAACATTGGAATCAATATCAATAAAAAATGTAGGTTTTTTATGCAAAAATATAGGAGGAGTTCTCAAATGTAAATTTGTATCAACATTAGGAATGTCAACAACATTGATAGATCGTGTACCTTCAATAAAAGGTGCAATTGATGATATACCTTGAGATTGAGATGTAAACGATGTTGTACCTCCAACTTGAGATGTCGTTTGTGGAGTACCCTCAAATAGAGATGTGTTTGCTAATGTACTTTCAAAATGCAATGTCGTTGATGGTGTGTCTTCAATTGGAGATGTGATTTCTGATGTAATTGGAAATCCACATGTTGTTGAAGGTGTTTCTTTAACTAGATATGTGCATTGAACTTCACCTATGGTTGATGATGTGCCCCCAACTTCGGTATCCATTCGTGTCCTTCCACAAAATTTTTTCATCTACTTCCTTTGTTTTTCCAATTGGATATCTCTCTTAGATTGCACTGGAATTTTTGGTTATATGGGCTACAATTCCTTTGCTTCATGAGCTACAATTTTTTATAATCTCCTCCTTTCATTTTTAACTACATGTTCTTTCGATTTTATATCCTTTGGTCATTTCCTCAACATGACATTGAATGCTACATGTTCACAAACACACATAGAAAAAAAGTAAGTAATGCATTTTATGAAACATATTGATATCGTTGATTACATTGCATTTTATGAAACACACTAAAGCATTTTATGTAAGAAGGAAGTGAGTAGTTTGGAATTATCAAACATGTCTATGCTACAACATTTTTTCATACATACATCTACCTCCATACCGCAAGAAAAGTAAGTAATGCATTTTTTCAAACATACCCATATCGCTGATTACATTGCATTTTATGAAACGCGCCAAGTATTTTATGAAACATATTGATATCACTGATTGCATTGCATTGCATATCTTTAAAACTCAAGGAATTACTTTACATTGCATAACTAATTTGACTTATCAAACATTGTTGTCCCCAACCTAGGGTTTATAGCGAGATTCAAAATTCCCATAACGTTTGATGTGTTAGGTGAAAATATATGAACTTAGTACTAATTTTAATATGTATTCCTATATGCATGTGTTGAAAAAAGGAGGTTTTTTAAATCATCATTTTGTGTGAGTTATCGAGGATAGTTTTTTTTTTTTGCAACTATATTGTGTAAAACCTAGTACTTTGAGGGATTTGTACAAAAATTTCTTTATGTAAGCATTGATCAATGTTAAGACTTGGGTTTGAGGGGAGCATTTGGAGTGTGGAAAAGTGCTTAGGAGCAAAGAAGAGCCAAACCTAGGGTATAAGTTGTTTCCACCTTTGGAAACTGGAGAATCTTGTGTTTATTGTTGTCAAAACCACATTGTGATTTTCAACCAAGCCATGAAGAACATGAATTCCAAGAAGGGTTTGTGATGCTATATCTTGGAATTATTCACCATTTCTTTGGAAATGAGGTAACTTAGAAAGACAATAAGCATTTTCAAACACACAAAATTTTCCCCTTTTTATTTCTTAGAAAGGTAAATGGTATGAATGAATGGAAACTTTCATTAACAACTATGTAAATTCACTTGAATTTATCTAAGCACATGATGAAGGTGATATTTTTATGGAACAAAAAAATTAATGGAAACTTGCATTAACATTGACGAAAGCTCTTAGGTTTTCCAAATTAGTTGAAAATAATTTTTTTCCCACATCCATTACTAATAATGAATTTCAATCTATTATGTCATGTTTTCCATTTTATATCTTCAAGATCCTCAAAATTAAAATTTTACATGCAACATCCATCAAATTTAATGTTGAATTCTATGTGTAACAATGAAGATTAATAAAATCATCAAATGAATGGTCTATAAATTATCAAAACAAAACAAAAAAACTCAATATAAACATCTACCTAAAATGAAATAGAGTGAATTCCACTAGCCATGCTAGAAATGGACTACTATAAGCAATTCAAATAGAATTCATAAGAAAATTTTTGTTAATTTGATGTCATTTATATAATTTTAGACATGAATTCATCTAAATTATGTCATGTTTTTCTTTTTTTCTTCAAACTCATAAAAAATAAACTTTTTTATGCAACTCCCATCTAATTCAATGTTTAATTCTATGTCCAATTGTTATGATTAATAAAATCATTAAAGTAATTTAGTTTATATTATCAAAAACAAACAAATATACTAAATATAAACATTTCAATATTACCAAAATGAATATATTACCTAAGATAATGTAAAATGATGTAGAAACTTCAAAATGTCTTCTTCTACATTGTCTAGCATGCAAATTGGTGGTAAAAAGGTGATGGATCAAGCATAGATTGGTGCAATAGGGAGTCAACTACATAAAATAGGAATTTTTGAGTCGGATAAAGCATTGAACTAGAAAAATGCAGAAGCATGTAGGCCTGAATCACAAAGTCAACCCCTATTTACCATTCCAAGGTAAAACACATTTGCACTCACAAATTTTGGAGAGCACCAAATTTGGCGCATGCCAAATGTGTTCCTTTGAAATGTTCACCTTACATAAAGAGGAAGAGAGTGAGACTTGAGATAGAGAGAGAGGTGATAGGAGTGAGAGAGATTAGTCTAGGTAGCATGGTAGGGACTGAGACTTGAGAGTGATAGAGACTTGAGAGGGATAGAGAGTTATCTAGTTAGGGTGGGGGGAAATACCTGACAACAAGAGAGGGGTTGGGAGGGATGAGACTTGAGAGATACAAAAAGACCAAAGGGGGAGAGAGAGAGGGAGTGTGGGAGAGGGGGTTAGAGTGAAATATACTTGTCTAGGTAGGGTGGGAGGTACATGAGACCTGACAGAGAGGGAGTGTGAGAGAGAGAATTGGAGTGAGACAAATTAGTCTAGGTAGCATGGGAGGGAGTGAGACCTCAGAGAGAGAGACTTGAGAGGGAGAGAGATTTATTTAGCTAGGGTGGGGGGGAAGACCTGAGAGAGGGAGCGAGAGAGAGAGGGAGTGGGAGATAGAGGGATAGGAGACCTAAACCCTAAACCCTAAACCCTTAAACCCTCTACCCTCTACCCTCTACCCTTAAATTGTAAATCCTAAACCCTCTACCCTCTACCCTTAAACCCTCTACCATCTACCCTCAACCCTCTACCCTCTACCCTCTACCCTCTACCCTTAATTCCTCAACCCTTAAACCCTAAACCCTCTACCCTCTACCCTCAACCCTCAACCCTCTACCCTCAACCCTCACCCCTCAACCCTTAACCCTTAAACCCTAAACCTTCTACCATCTACCCTTAACCCTTAAACCCTAAACACTAAACCTTTAAACCCTCTACCATCTACCCTAAACCCTTAAACCATTTACCCTTAAACCATAAACCCTAAACCCTTAAACCCTCTACCCTCTAGCCTTAACCCTTAATCCCTAAACCCTCTACCCTTAACCCTCAATCCTCAACCCTCAACCCTCAACCCTCAACCTTTAAATCCTAAAACCCTCAACCCTCTACCCTCTACCCTAAACCCTTAAACCCTCTACCCTCTACCTTTAACCCTCAACCCTCAACCCTTAAAATTTAAACCCCAAACCCTATATACCCTAAACCATAAACCCTTAAACCCTAAACCCTTAAATTGTGTACCCTCTACCCTTAAACCCTTAAACCCAATACCCTCTACCCTCAACCCTTAAACCCTTTTAAACCCAGCTAAACTCTCTACCCTAATCCCTCAACCCTCAACCCTTAATCCCTCAACCCTTAAACCCCATACCCTTTTCTCTCAACCCTTTAACCTCTACCCTCAACCCTCAACCCTCAACCCTCAACCCTCAATCCTCAATCCTCAACCCTTAAACCGTAAACCCTAAATGTTGAACCATCTACCCTCTACCCTTAACCCTTAAACCCTAACCACTAAACCCTTAAACCCTCTACCATCTACCCTAAACCCTTAAACCCTCTACCCTTAAATTGTAAACCCTAAACCCTAAAACCTTAAACCCTCTACCCTCTACCCTTGACCCTTAATCCCTAAACCCTAAAACCTAAACCCTCTACCCTCTACCCTCTACCCTAAACCATTAACCCCTAAACAATTAACCCCTAAACTATAAACCCTAAACCCTAAAACCCTAAACCCCTACCCCACCTCTACCCTATACCCTCTACCCTCTACCCTCTACCCTCTACCCTTAATCCTTAAACCATAAAACCTAAACCCTCTACCCTCTAACCTCTACCCTAAACCATTAACCCCTAAACAATTAACCCCTAAAACTATAAACCCTAAACCCTTAAAACCCTCTACCCTCTCACCCTCTACCCTCTACCCTCTACCCTCTACCCTCTACCCTCAACCCTCAACCCTCAACCCTCAACCCTTAAACCCTAAACCCTCTACCCTCTACCCTCTACCCTCTACCCTCTACCCTCTACCCTTAAACCCTTAAACCCTTTGTACCCTTAAACCATAAGTAGTAAACCCTAAACCCTTAAACCCTAAACCCTAAACCCTTAAATCCTTTACCCTCTACCCTCTACCCTCAAACCTAAACCCTCAACCCCCTCCCTTCCTCTCTCTCTCTCTTATTCAGTTAGGTTGGGGGGAAGACATGAGAGAGGGAGTGAGAGAGAGGGAGTGGGAGATAGAGGGATTTGAGACCTAAACCCTCAACCCTAAACCCTTAAACCCTCTACCCTATACCCTCGACAAAATACCCTTTTCCCTCAACTCAATACCCTCAACCCTCAACCCCCCTCTCTCTCTCATCCCTACACCCTCTACCCTTAAATCATAAACCGTAATCCCTAAACCCTAAACCCTAAACCCTCTACCCTTAACCCTTAATCTCTAAACCCTAAACCCTAAACCCTCTACCCTCTACCCTCTACCCTCAACCCTCAACCCTCAACCCTCAACACTCTACCCTCTACCCTTAACCCTTAAACCCTAAACCCTCAAACCCTCTACCCTTAAACCCTAAACCCTCAACGCTAAACCCTTAAACCCTAAACCCTTAAACTATCTAACCTCTACCCTTAAACCCTTTTAAACCCAACTAAACTCTCTACCCTAATACCTCAACCCTCAACCCTCAACCACTAATCCCTCAACCCTTAAACCCTAGACTCTCTACCCTCTACCCTCTACCCTCTACCCTCTACCCTCTACCCTTAAATCATAAATTGTAAACCCTAAACCCTCTACCCTCTACCCTTTACCCTTAAACCCTCTACCATCTACCCTAAACCCTTAAACCCTCTACCCTTGAACCATAAACCCTAAACCCTTAAACCCTCTACCCTCTATCCTTAACCCTCTACCCTTAAACCCCCACCCCTCTCTCTCTCAACCCTCACCCTCTACCCTTAAATCGTACACTATAATCCCTAAACCATAAACCCTCTACCCTTTACCCTTAATCCCTAAACCCTAAACCCTAAACCCTCTACCCTCTACCCTCTACTCTCTACCCTCAACCCTCAACCCTCAACCCTTAACCCTTAAACCCTAAACCCTAAACCCTTTAACTGTCTACCCTCTACCCTTAAACTATCTACCCTCAACCCTATACCCTCAATTATCAACCCTCTAACCTAAACATTGGATAGTCAACCCTCATTTATCTATGTCCCTCCCTCCTCTTCTCACCTTCTCTTTATCTTTCTTCTCCCTTCATCTCTCCCTCCATCCATTCCTCCCTCTCTACCCTAATCCCTCAACCCTTAAATCCTTAAACACTCAACCCTAAACACTAAACCATCAACCCTCAACTCTTAAACACTCAACCCTAAGCCCTTAACCCTCTTTCTCTCTCTCACTCCCTCTCACTCTCTCTCAAGTCTCTCCCTCCTACGTGAGAGAGGGGAGAGAGGGAGAGAGAGAGAGAGAGGGAGTGGGAGATAGAGGCATGGGAGGGATATAGAAGGAGTGATAGAGATAGAGGGATAGATAGAGGGAGAGAGAGAGAGAGGGAGTGGGAGAGATCTATAGAGGGAGTAGGAGGGAGAGACTTGAGAGAGAGATGGATGGAGAGGGAGAGGGGTGTGAGGGAGAGGGAGAGAGGGTGGGATGGAGATACCTAAGAGAGAGGGAGAGAGAGAGGGAAGGGGTGGGAGGGAGATATCTAAGAGAGGGGAAGAGACATAGAGACATAGAGAGAGTGAGAGAGTGAGAGAGAGGGAGTGGGGGGAGAGAGAGAGGGGGTAGGAGGGAGATACTTGAGAGAGAGGGAGGGAGAGGGGGTGGCAGGGAGAAACCTAAGAGAGAGGTAGAGGGAGAGAGGGTAGGAGGGAGAGACCTGAGAGACACAGAGAGGGAGACAAAGTGGGAGAGAGGGGGTGGGAGGGAGAGACCTAAGAGAGTAGGAGAGAGAAGGAGTGGGAGATAAAGGGATGGGAGATATACAAGGAGTGAGAGAGAGAGAGAGACTTGAGAGAGGGAGAGGGAGAGGGGGTGCCTGAGATAGAGGGATGGGAGAGAGATGGACAGGGTCAAAGAGAAATAGAGAGAGAGAGGGGGGGCTAGGGGAGATACCTGAGATAAAAGGAGAGAGAGGGAGGGAGGGGGTGTGAGGGAGATACCTAAGAGAGAGGGAGGGGGTTGGAGGGATATACCTAACAGAGAGGGAGAGAGATAGATAGAGTGAGCAAGAGAGGGTGTGGAGAGAGATAAAGGGAGTGAGTGAGAGAGATAGAGAGATACTTAAGAGAGGGAGAAGGGGTAGGAGGGAGAGACTTGAGAGAGAGAGGGAGGGAAATGGGGTGGGAGGGAGAGACTTGAGAGAGAGAGAGAGAGGGAGAGAGATAGAGGGCATGAGAGATAGAGGGCTGAGAGAGAGAGGGAGACTTGAGAGAGAGGAAGAGGGAGAGGGAGAGAGATAAAGGGAGTGAGAGAGGGAGGGAGTGGGAGAGAGATAAAGGGAGTGACTATGGGAGGGAGAGAGGGTAGGATGGGGATACTTGAAAAAGATAGAGGGGGAGAGGGGGTAGGAGGGAGACACTTGAGAGAGAGAGGGGGAGAGGGGTTGGGAGGGAGAGAACTAAGAGAGAGGGAGAGAGACAAAGTGGTAGAGAGATAGAGGGAGTGAGAAAGAGAGAGGGAGAAAGAGAGAGAGAGAGAGAGAGAGAGAGAGAGAGAGAGAGAGAGAGAGAGATACTTGAGAGAGGGAAAGGGGGTAGGAGGGAGAGTATTGAGAAAGATAGAGAGGAGGGAGAGGGGGTGGGAGGGAGAGACCTGAGAGTGGGAGAGAGATAGAGGGAGTGAGAAAGATGGAGTGAGAGAGGGAGGGATTATGTGTGAGAGAGAGAGAGGGGAGGGAGAGGGAGAGAGATAGAGTGAGTGAGAGAGATAGGGAGTGGGAGAGAGATAGAGGGAGTGAGTGAGAGACCTAAGAGAGGGAGAGGGGTAGGAGGGAGAGACTTAAGAGAGAGAGATGGAGAGAGAAATATAATGACCTAAGAGAGGGAGATGGAGTGAACGAGACAAAAAGACTAGAGGGGGAGAGAGAGGGAGAGTGAGAAAGGGGGTTGGAGTAAGATAGATTTATCTAGGTAGGGTGGGAGGGAATGAGACCTAAGAGAGTGGATTGGAGTGAGAGAGAGTAGTCTAGGTAGCGTGGGAGGGAGTGAGACTTGAGAGAGAGAGAGATACTTCAAAGGGATAGAGAGTTATCCAATTAGGGTAACGAGGTAGAGAGTGTATGAAAGGTAAAACCTCAACTATCCCTCTACAATCATAAACTTTTCACTCTAAGAATTATCAAAGTGGTTGACCAAAGAGAGGGGAAAGTAAGATTTTGTTCAAAGTAGGTCATTTAGAGAGTGCCAAATTTTTGCTTGCCAAATGACCTACTTTGGACGTGTTAATTGATAGGACTTTAAAAATTTCCTCATATTTTCATCTATGCTCATTGTCACATTTGAACGTCTTTCAATGCAAGTTTATAAAAAACCCATGATGGTTTTAACCTCTCTCTTATCTATCTAAATATATATAAAAAAAAAAATCGTTTTGATTCAACTAAGGTTTTGATCCATAGCTTCAATTGGAAATGCCTCTGTTTTTTGTCAAAAACCAACATGTGCTAGTTTTAGGATAGATTTTTACTTTTTCATCAAAACGTGAAACAAATTACTCTTTTTAAAACTATACTCTATTCTACACTTCATGAGGAAAATTCAATTTTTTATTAGTTTTCAAAAAATTTAGGGGGGGAGCATGCTCAAATTTCATCTTTTCAGGATGTGTCCACTTTGAAAATTCATAAAATATTATATATTCATTAATGTTATTTTTTTATAAAAACAAGACCTAATTCCTTTTGAGACCCTTAATCTTTACTAATTTAAAAAAGAATTAGCAGCTTAGAAACTAGACTCGGATCACTTCAACTTTTGTTTTTTTTTGCATCTTGAAATTTTGAGCGTAACTATCTTCATTTTCTCATGCAAATCAGATTTTGCTGATTTCAGAAAAAAAAAAAAGTGGCATCTTAAGAGCCAAAATTGTGTCACAGATCTATGCACTTACCCCAAATCATTATTGTATTGTACATTGTTGTAAATATTTGATTATTTTTACTTAGTTTCAATAAGAAGTAAGAAGGGTTCCTCCCGTTTCCGAGAGGAGAGATTTTATCTCACATAACTGTGGCTAAAATTAAGTTTTGTAATCTGTTAAAAGGGATTATAGAATATTCACCCCAATTTTTTGGCAACTCCTCTGGGGAACGAAGAACACAATAAAATCCTCACACTTTTGATTGAATTGAATAAGCACTCTAGTATCTTATTATGATCTTGTGTATATTATCGTTGCTAATTTCTCTTTTGTTTCAAAGTCTATATTTTGGCTGATAGAAGCTATACATGAGGTTTAAGGGCTCAAAGAGTGGTGGATCCATTTTTCCAATTGTTGTAGCGATATAATATCCTTCCTTCTCCTCCACAAGCAAGGTCACCATTACAACGAGCTGGTATTTATCCTCCATGAAAGTTAAGATCACCAATTCCAAGTGAATCTTCTATCTTTCATAGAGTTCCAACTCAAGTACGTATTTTACCAAATATCATGGTTGTACCACCTATTGGACCTTGGGGAAATGATTTTGGTCCTCTTGGTTTGGCAAGCCCTTTACATGAACTTCCACATATCTCACAAAAGAATATCTTGAAGTTCCATGGAAATGACAAGCATCACCCCAATGAGCACATCATTGCCTTTTACATTGTTTGTGGTGTTCTCGGAGTTGAACATGAAGATGTTTCTGTGAGATTATTTGTTGAAAATTTACAAGGATTAGTTGTACAATGGTTCTATACTCTTCCTGTTGTTGTGGTTACTAATTGGAATACTCTTTGCACCAATTTTGAAGAAAGGTTCAAACCTGTTGAATATGCACACACCTTATTGGTGCAACTTACAACCATGTGAAAAGAAGCCCATGAACCCATATGTGAGTTTGTGGCTAAGTTTAATAAGCTGGTGACAAGAATTCCTATAGTGGCGAGACCAATGGATCATAATATAAAGTATTTCTTCATCAATATGCAACTTCCCAAAGTAAGTTTTCTTTTGTGTAGGGAAGCTCTTGCTAATGTTGAAGAACCTCAATAGTTAGCTACAAGTCTTGAGGATGACATGATTCTTGCCACTGAGATAAGAATGAATACAAATAGAAAAGTGCAAGTGTAAGGATTTTCAGCCTCCAATACCAACTCTAACTTTGTTGATCCTATGGTTCAAAGATTGGAAAATGAAATCTTGGCTTTAAAGAAGCAAGTTGCTAATAATAATTCCTACAAAGATGTTCCAAGAAGGACATACCCCAATTCTTCCAATAATTTTGGAAATGCCAACCAAAACTAGAATCGTCTTCCAACACCTCAAGGAAGACTTTCTTTAGAGGCTCCACCCACCAATGCTATTGGGGGGTATTATGAAGCAAAGCAAAGTGATTACATACAGGTAGGATACCCTATGGAAGAAAATGCTAATATATTCCATGAAGATGAAGCAGATTTAGCTGGAAACTCTAACATTGGTTATTTGCATGTTGAGCATGAACTTGATGAGGAGGACATATTGATAGATGCATATGTTGTCCTCACTCGATCGTAGAAAAAAAAACTTTACCAAAATCAAGTTGACAATACAAAAGAAAAGGACAAGCCACCAATCACAATTGCAAAAAGAGGTACTCCTTTATCGCTTCAACCAAAGGACGTAGTAAATAAATCATTAAGTGCTCCTGATCCTCCTATTGTCTCTTCAAGCTCAAAATCCAATTATCAGGTTCCTAATACTAGTGCTCACTTTGTTAAACCTATCCATGAAGTTACAATGGTGGGTAAGACTAGTATTGTTATGCAATGGTGGGTTGTCATGTGACGTATGGTGATGGATTTGATGGCTGTTGGTAGGGATGATTCTATGACTGCAAAGAATTGGTGTAAGGTGGCAGTTGGGTCTATGTTTGGTTTTGATTAGTCTTATGAGGTTTTAAATTGAGATGGGATGGAGAAATGTATGTGTTGGATGGATCATAGAGATATTTTGTAAGCAGATTATTTTGTGTTTTCGTAGGGATATGTATGTGTTGTTGTGGATGTTGTTGGTGAGATGGGTGAGATGGAATATGTTGTTGCTGGGGGATTGCTACTGAAGTGCCATGCAGTGGTTGCGGTTGTTGGGATGCTACTTGTGTTACCTGATGTGGCAGTTGCATGGGAGCCAAGAAATTTTTTTGTGGGATGGGAATGTTGTGTTGTGCCGGTTGTTGATAAGGTGGTAGGGATGAAGCAACAACTATTGTAGTGTGTTGAGGTGTTGTTTGTAATGAAGTGGATTGATGGGGATTGATAAGAGGCTATTGGAATGCAAGTGGGGGTAAGTTGTTAGCAGGTGTAGATCCTGGAGGTGGCATTGATGCAAGGGTAGGTATGCCCCTAGTATTGATAGGTGGTTGACTAGGATGTTGAACTGGAAGTGGTGGAGTGGATGGGATATAGGATGGCATGTCATATGCATAGGGATCATGATGCTCGGGTTGTGCTACCGAGGTTGCGGTCAGGAGGCGAGGATAACTAGTGAATTGATGTATTACAACGTTGCCAAACTCAGGATGATACCAGTTTTCTGTGGATGCACCTTTGGGGACATATGAATTTCCTTGGACATTTTGTGAAGTTTGCGGATTGATGGGTGTAGGAAGAGTGTGTGTACCAGGATATTGTGATGCGTCGAAGTCAGATGGTGGCTTTACTCCTCTCATGAGCAAGGGGGAAAGAATCTTATCTCCATGTTCATTTAGGAGACGATCCATAATCTGGACATTAACAAGATCATTGAGGTATTCATCAATGATGACTTTGTGTTGGGTAACCATGTTCTCGTCACCGGGTGGTGTGGTGTTCTAGATGTCGGTATTGGATTGGGATGAGGCACCATTATGGGGATCTTGTGGGGTGTTGGGAATGTTGTTGGGATCTTGTGGGATGATTGGTTGGGAACATTGGGTTTGTCGGTCTATCATTTGATTTTTTGTTTATGAACGGGTCTGAACGGGCATGAACGTGCAAAACAACTAAGTGATCTAAGATGCAACTAAGCTTCTAAATGATGATCTAGATGATGATTTGGATTAATTGATTTGGATTGGATAAATATTGTTGGATTGATTGATAGCATATATGATGGATCGATTGATGATGTATCAATTGATCAGATGATCAGATAAGGATTAGATTTGATTAAACTTGATCGATAAAATGATTGATAAGATTGGATGGAATCAGATTAAAGATCAATTGATTGGATGATTAAAAGGGTTTCTAAACTGGATTCAGAGATCACCCTAAGTGACGTAAGGTGTTGATTGATCGGATTAAGGGATGAATTGATGATCATGGCACCGAATCTACCTTGAGATGGAAGGGGATTGATAGGGCCGAGGATGATGATCGACTTAGGATGGATAGCGATCCTAAATGGATGTTCAAGGATGACAATCAGGTTTAGGCACCTAGGTCAATTCGGATAATGACTTCAAATGAAGTTCAGAGGATTTGGATTGATAAAGTGATGATGGATGTTGCTACCTAGAGATGCTCTGAGAGTGCCTATATGATGCGAGTAATGATTGAATGACCTTTGGAAAATGAAAATGGACTAAAGGATGAATTGTGAGCATGATGGTGTTTAGATCACATAAAATGACAAGGTTTTAGATCCCTAATTGTTGGGCTTTGGCAAGGTTGATTGTACCAAAAAGAGAGCCAAAGATGTTGATTTTACTATAGAGGGGCATGTATGCCCAGGTGTGGCTGCCCCTACTAGGGCAAGGTAGCCCCTGCTGGTTTTTGAACTTGTCCAAATAAAGAACAAGCCCTGCGGATGGTGAAACGGACTTGCCAAATGATGGAACAGGTTCCCTGAATGGAAAAATGGATTCCCAAAATGATGAATGGGTTGACGAACCGGGAGAACGAATCCTCCAAAAGAAAGAACAAGTTGATGGAATGACGAAGGGCATATTGAGAAATGACCTTCTTTTGGGTGCGGTCGCCCCTACTAGGGTAAGGTCACCCCTTGAGTGAAAACAGGGATCATAAATGGTTGATTCTGGTGCAAAGGAGCACATGTGCCCTAGCATGGCTGCCCCTACTAGGGCATGGTCACCTCTTCTAGGGAAAGGTTGCCCCTGCTAGGGAAAGGCCACCCCTTCTAAAAAACCTAAACTTGACTTAGGTGAAAAATGGCTATGGCAAAGGATTGAAATTACTTCAAACAGCAAGAAAAAATGGTAAGACTGACTTGACTCCTAAGATATGCACTATTTTTAAATAGAAAAAATAATTCAAGTAGCATAATCCTAAGATTAGTAAGAAGGGTATGGCCAACATAGTTCTCTAACTAGGGTAGATAAGGTGATCTAGGGAGTCCTCAATATACGCACGATACTTGAGGCCCAAATCATGAACATCAGTCTGTCACAAGTGTGATTCAAAAACCCCAACGAGATACTGAAAGGTTCAGACCAACTCTTCACATCTATCTAGGAATCACCTTAGCTTCGACGCTCTGCCAATTACGACGTGACTAGATTGGGGTATAGCTTTTGCCTCCCCCCTTTATATACCTCACCGGTACATGTGGTCAGGACCGTTCCTTGGGGTGATGAAATCCCCAAGAAGGTCCCACTAAAAAGAAGATGTTAATCATTTTTAGCTACTCCCGAGGCTTACACAAAGTGCAAGGGGAAAGCTTGAATGATTTCCACCCCCTTGGGTAACACAAAGAACTAAGTAAGCTATGATTTCTCTTCATCCAGGATCACCAAATGGAACAAGGGGATTGGATACATTGATAGCTTACTTTTCAGAAAAAGATAGTAAATTCTTTGACCCCCTACTTATTGTATGTGCCTAATTAGTGTAAGATAAATGAAAACAAATTGCTAACTAAAGGTCTTGGTCCTCTCATCCTGCAAGAAACAAGTTATTATTTTTTCCACCGTTCTTCGTCAATCATAAATTTCTTGCACAAATGTTAGTATAAAACCCTTCAAAATCATCAAAAACACACATTAGGGGGTCAGTGTTAACAAAATGATAGAAAATGGAGTTTCAAAAATGCACTAAAATAATGTTTTTACCTTCTGTTTGGACTTGGCCGCCTTCCCTGGTGAAAACATAGAGCTGAAACACTATTTTTGCTGCAGAGAGGCACGTATGCTAGGGTGTGGCCACCCTTGCTAGGGCATGGCCACCTCTGCTAGGGCATGGTCGCCCCTCTGGTGAAAATAAAGAACTTCTGGTGTTGGTTTTTCATGGACAAGCATCCCTGTAGGACATGGCACGTGTTCCCAGGCATGGCCACCTCTGCTAGGGTGTGGTTGCCTCTGCTAGGGCCTAATTTCCCTTTTGGGTCACCCAAACCTACAAAAACACAAATAGAAAGCAAAAAATGTTGATTTTACTATAGAGGGGCAGGTGTGCCTAGGTGTGGCCGCCCCTGCTAGGCATGGTGGCCCCTTTGAGTCACCTGAACCTACAAAAATGCAAAAAACAACAAACTTCAAAAGAAACTAACTTGTTTGTGGATCCCACCAGGCATGCCAGAAATGTGACCAGTAAATTTTAACTCCCCTAAATCATACAACACAATATGCAAAATGCGAGAAAAAGAACACTAGACCTCAATGATTAGCCTAGTTGGATTCAAAACAAAGAAAGATGAAAAGAAAAAAATTGATTATACCTTGTCTTGAATCAATCCTTTGGTTGGCCCTTGGCATAGATGGAAATATGTGCTCATTAGATGACAAATCTTATGCAAAGAAGTTGAAATGCAATGGAAATACAAATGGCTAAGATGGATGGGGAGTGAATGCAAAAGGATGTGATAAAAGCTTATGGAATGCAAGTCTGGAGGCTCAAATGGCTTAAGATCATAAGTTTCTTACAATATGCATGAGGTCCCTTAAAGCATGTAAGAGGGGGGTATTTATAGAGGAATTTGAATTCTCTAGAGAATTCAATGGTCAAGATTGAGCCACCATGGCCAAGATGGAGGGCTGTGATGAATTGAGGACTCACAAGCCCTCACATCTTGACATGTGGAGGGTGAGTTGTCCAAGGGGCAAGGTGAGATGGGAAAAGTACAAATGATGTGGAGGAAGGACAAGTACTTTACAAGTACCTTGGCTCATGAGAGGATTTCCTCAAAAGGAACCTCTTGTCCCCATATGAAGGTGAAAGTGGCATATGAGGAATTTTAGTATTCCTCAAAAAATCCCCATGGAGAAGAAAGAAGGCGGTTAGGAGAATAAATATGAATTTTAAATTCATATGATAAGTACATTGTGAATAAGGCAAGGTTCTTGTGGAGGAGGCTGAAAAGTGCCTTGTGGATAAAACAAGGCCCTTTTAATGGAAAGTTCCTTGCCTTCATGTAACTTGATGTGACCTTCCAATGATCACATGGGGAAGAGGAGATTCCTTGGAGGAACCAAAAGTGAATTTGAAATTCATGGGGAAGAGGGAGATTCTTGGAGGAATAAAGAGTGAATTTTAAATTCACATGGGGAAGAGAACCTATGCCAAATATGGAAGATGTGAAGGTTGACCAAAAAAGGCATGCCAAATGTAGCAAGGGGGTTACATTAGGATTGTGAAAATACATGATTAAGCAATTTAATAAGGGATTATAATCAAGTGGGAAATGTAGGAGGATGTGAAATTAATCTTGATTAAGTGGTGCACATCCTAATCCAGATTAGAAGAGGGGTTATGGAGGATGTGACAAGAAGAGAGGAAAAGAATGAATTTAAAATTCATTTAAATTCAAAAGGGGCAAATGACTAAATTAAATAATTGATATGTATATTTAGGTTAGAGAAGAAAGGATAAAGGATAAAGTATTTAATTGTTAAATTAAATACTTTAGGAACCTTATGTAGAAGTTGGAATATTAATTAAATAAATACATTAATTAATATTGGTGTCATAGAGGTGTAAGGAGATGGATTTGGCCATGTGGAAGTGGTCAAATTTGGAAGTCTACATTTTGCACCTCTTTGAAATATTGTTAGAATAACATCGTTTTGGAGATAATAAAATGTAGATGACTCTTTAGAAGAAGCGACTAGAGAATGATGCCCCAACATGGGGGAAATTATGTGAGCTACCCAAAAGAAGGGAAATGAAAAGAGATGCCCCGATCTCGCCAAGAAATGACCATTGTGGAGGAATGGGTGAGAATGGTGGGGAATGCCCCCTCGAGAGGGTGATGGGGGAAGAAAAAAAGGGGACCCCAAGTGACGTCTCGATATGAAGAAATGGAAGGTACAGTTGGATAGAGCACAAAAAAGTAGGCAGGTTTTCCTTTTGAACTGAGTTGATCAGACACTCGAAGTGCAAATGGCGGCCCGCAAAAGTTTTGGAATTAATGAGGGCCTAAAAAGATTAAATAAAAAGTAAAAATACCCCACTTAAAAGTGATTTTAAAAATGGGAGAGAATTACTTATAGTAATTTGAGAGTTACTATTTCTCATTCGCACACCTGGCAGTTGAAGAAGAGAGAGAGAAAGAGGAGAAGAAAAAGAGGAGCAGAGGAGATGAGGATGCCAACTGATTATGATGATGAGATCATCCACTGAGTAGATGAGGTGCAGGAATTCTTCCATGTGCACGTGGTGCCACGGCAGGTTAGGTGTCAAAACCCAATTTTTAATTTGTAGCATTTTTGAGATATTTTTAAGTTTCACGTTGTTTTCAAAATATGGGTTTTGGTTTCGGGGTAGGTTAGGAAAATGGCTTGAGGGTGAAATTAGGATTTCACTGATGGGGTAGGTAGAATAGGCTATTACAGGCCCCAGGAGGGGTGGCCCTGACCCGCAAAGGGTGACAACGCCCAAGGAGGGGTGGTTGCGTCCGAAAAGGGGCAGTCACGCCCAGGAAGAACAAGATAGGGATGAAAAAGAGAAGAGAAGAACGTGAAAGGTGGTAAAAGGGGAGGGAATAGTGAGGAAAATAACCTGAGGCTAGAAAAGAAGATGAGATGAAATGTGGGAAATGACTGATAGAGTGTTGTTGTATGGGTGCAGCGATTTGATCAATTGTGGACGCAAGAGAGATAGTTTGAGGTGTTCACAACGATGATGGTGTCCATGACCAGAGTAGACCACCATGTGTTGGAGGTGGTAAGATTATGAAATCTACTTGGATATCCCATGATGAGAGCACATCAAGTGCTATTGACAGTGCTCATAGAGCATTGGAGTTCAGACACATCCACATTCCATCTATCGATAGGGGAAATGACGGTGACATTAGAGGACGTATGGCATATTTTGAGGCTCCCTATAGTAGGGGGACTAGGGAGCGAGCTAAATTCTATGGGGGAGGAGTTGGATCGGACCCTATTTGTGTTATTTGGACATGAGGACCTTCCCATTGATGGGCATGGGCTTGATGTGGATCAATGTTTGGCAATGGGGGTACCAGCACTACCACTGTACTTGTGTGGTTTGATCAATGGGTTACTATTATCGAACAGGAGTAGATGGTTCTACAACCTGAGATACATGGAGGTTATTCAACATATTGTCGAGGGGAGGGAGGACAATTCACATGGGGACATGCATACTAGCGTAGTTATACCGAGACATGCACATGGTGTGCTATCGAGGGGTAGTCAATGTGACATAGGTGACCCTATTGTAGGTGTGGGTATGGGAGCATATTAGTGTTTCTAGGCTAGGAGTAGTCAGAGTGGGGACAATGGATGACACAGTGCATGTGGCTTGGTGGTATAGTTTTGAGTATGGCTGGGTCTTGCATTATGAGGGCCTCAAGATTTTAGATAGATGGAGGTGGATAATAGATAAGTTAGGGGAGGAGGACGTAGTATGGTGGACATACATGTATCAACATTTTACTAGGTGGAGGATAGAGAAGGGGATACATAGGGGTTATTTCCACACTAGGTGCTTTATAGTTGGGACAGTGTCACGCATAGTGGAGGCACACAGGCCTGACGGAGTGACCAAGCAGTTTGGGCCCATACACAATATTCCGCAGGGGCCAGACATGTTTTGTCAACTTAGCCAAGAGCAGCCATGGGGGGAGCTAATTGCTCCAATATTTTTTAAAGACTATTGGGTGGCACTATAGCTAGAGTCTTATCTAGGGAGAACCAAAGGAGAGGAGGAGGCAGGAGTGACACCTCGATATGTGAGATGGTTCCACAGGCATCGATGGGAGAGGATTACACCAAAGGTTCCTATTATAGGTGCACTTGGGTGGGGATCCGAGGATGAGTAGAGAGTGGTAGCAAAGAGGAGAGCTAGGAGTGGGAGAGGTTAGGAGGGAGGTAGGGCAGTAGATCAACAAGGCACATGAGCCATAGGATAGTTGGTGAGGCCGACGAGGAGGAGTAGACCACAGAGGAGGGAGCAAGTGGTGCAGGAGTAACGGGATGTGGAGATGAGAGGTGAGCCTGAGGTAGAGGAGGTAGCTAGAGATAGTAGATGGGGAGTGTAGCATAGGAGGACATAGGAGGAGGTGGGGTCTCAGTAGGAGATAGGTCAAGAGAGGGAAGAGACCTCAAGTCAGTAGGGCACATGATCCATAGGACAGGCAGAGCTATGGTTCGTAGGATAGCTGGTAAGGACAACAAGGAGGAGGAGGAAGCGGAGGAGAGCCTAGGTAGAGAGTAGAGCTGAGCAGGTACCCAATGAGATAGAGATGGAGGTGCACAAGGAGAGAGAGGAGCTCAAGGTGAGACAATAGATGAGGGTGAGGTGGAGAGGATAGTCAAGGAGAGTTTGGGTGGCGATCAGGGCTCAACAGGAGCCCGAGAGACTAGAGATGGAGATGCACGAGGAGAGAGATGTGCAGGAGGAGGCGATGGATGTGGACTTCCTTATGGTGGAGCCACTGGTGATGATACCCTATGTACCACCCGAGGAACCTATCATATTATTGAGGGGGGACCAGGCGAGGATCTGGATGACAGAGTAGAGGCAAAGGTTGTCAGACTCGGGGCCGAGGGGATGAGGCTTCAGGTAGAGGTAGTTAGATTAGAGGTTGCAGGATAGAGTTATTATGGCTTTATGGTTGACCTCCTGACTTCACAGGTATAGGATGTAGAGAGGGAGAGAGATGACCTACATGGTGAGCAAGACATGATCACCTGGGACCAAGATCGATTATAGGAAGCAATGACTATATCGCAGGTCAGGGGACAGTAGGAGTCTAGAGAGGTAGCAGATCAGGTATTAGCAGGGGATGGGCAGTAAGCCAAGAGGGAGATGGAGGAGTTGAGGGCACAGGTGACAGGGTTGATGAGGGAGAGGACTAAGCTCCAGGATAAGGCATATGTGATAGAGACAACCCTTGGGGATGCCAAGTCGAAGGCATAGGCAACAGAGGCACACTTAGAGATTGCATAGAGAGAGAGGGACAGGGTGCATGCAAAGGTACAAACCTTACAGGCACAGGTTCAGATGATGCAGGGGGAGAGGGATATGACACGGGTAGAGGCCTAGGCTATGTAGGCAAAGAGGGATTTTACACGAGCACAAATAGTAACACTGCAGAGTGGTAGTGACAGATCAGGGATAAGGGTGCAAAGACTGTAGGGAGAAGGGGGTGCCTTAGAGGTATGATCTATGGAGGAGGTGAGAGATCGACTACAGATAGAGATCGATCAACTGAGGATGGCACAGGGGGCATGGGAAGAGGAGAGGAGATTCATTAGCCAAGATTGAGATAGATATAGATAAGAGCAGAACATTCTCAGGTGTCAGGCTATAAAGAGAGATGAGTATATGAGAGAGGCATCCTTCTGGATGGTTGCTTATCTGCAGGAAGTTCCAGATCCATCCCAACGCACATTTCACTTTGAGCGGTGGGCTCCTCAGATGCCCGTGCCATCCTAGTCACTGGGGACACGGACCCAAGGATACAATGGCTCTCAAGGACCATCCCTCATAGAGGGTCAGTTACTAAGATGTGGGTAGCTCATGGTTTAGAGGAATGGAGGGGAAGGATCCCGATTATTGACACGTACAGGATGGGACACAATACAGAGTAGCAGAGATCAGAGCAGATTCATAGCCTTGTACTCATACTTTATTTTTGGTGACAAATGATATATATGTATTGTGATTATGATAGACATGATATGGAACGTGTGATGGACATCATATTTTGTTTTTTATATGATATGTGAGAGCCCTTATTGACACTATGTGATGCTTATGTGATGGATGATTTATTTATGCCTGTGTATGTATGTTGATGGTTTATGATGGATGATTTTTCTGATGTAATGCATGGATATTCCTATAATTATTTATGTTTATTCTTATATGGATGTATGATTATGATGTATGATGATCATGTTGATGCCTAATGTTGGTGATGTAGGATGTGATGGATTAAGCATGATTATTTCTATGTGGATTATTTATTGTGATATGCATGATGTCGTAACACCTATGATGTAGGATGTGATGTTGAGTTATGATATGGATAATTTTTATGATGTTATGGGTGTGGAAATGAACCTAGAGTGATTATGAATTTTAAAATGCACAACATAATTAAAATTAACCTACACAACGTAAAATGATTATGCTTACGCAATGTAATGTAATGAACCTAGAATGAGAATGATATGTGATCCTAAATGCAAATAAGGGTCTGAATAATGAATGATGTGATGGGTGGGCGATTGCACCGGTCAATAACCTTAGGACTCCTGAGAAGAAAGGGGAAGATGGAGGGAATCATCATTTTCACAATCCAAAATCCTAAGTCAAGGGAAAAGAAGGGGTGAAGGATACATGAATGCAATGGAGGAGAAAATGAAATGCAATCCTAATGCAGGTTACCATCTTCTAAGCACTATTTTTTCCTATAGCACAAGACACCAGTTACCATGGTATATGGACCAAGGCAGATTAGTGTCTAATGCATAAACAAACACAACAAACAAGAAGGTTATCCCAATACCCCAAAGTCATGATGACTTTGGTGGGGCTAGGTATTGGAATAACCACAAGCACAGAAGGATGTCCCAACATAATGCAAGACCTCAGGGGTCTTAGTGGGTACTACAGGGGACAACCAGGAAAACAACATATAAAAGAAAAATCAAGATATGCCCCTATGTAAACTAGTCAAAACACACCATAATATAAGAGATTACGATGGCCTTGACAAGTGATGATAGGGAGCTTAAATGATAAACAAAAATCAAAAGCATCAAAAGATTGCAATTAATTTCAAAACATCCTTTACCATAGGATCAAGATGATGGATGGGGTTGATGTGGCCTATTAGGAAGGATACATCCTATTGAGACCAAAGATGGATGCTAAACTAAAATATTGACAATGACACAGGATATTCAAAAACCAATTAAATCTTGTGACACAAATGGATTCTATTTGTGAGGTATCAGTGAGATGAGGACATACCTTGACAACAAGACACAAGACTGACACACCCTAAAGACCTAGGGGCTTGGGGGTTGATCAAAGATCAACCTTGCCTACGTGAAAGCGCAGAGCCCTCGTAGATCAGGAAAAGACCATGATAAAAGCAAAAAGAGAACGATGAAGAAAAATGATGGAAGATGATGACCAGACAGACTGAACACAAAAGAAAAAAAAAAAAGAAAAACCCTGGGGCAGATCAAATAATTAGCCTTGCCTGCGTGCAAGCGTAGGGGAAACATAGTTCGAAAAGGACGAATGACCAATGATGGATAAGATCAAAAAGTGGAAAATGGTGACAGATGATGAAAGACAAAGTGCCAAGGGGGCAGATCAAGTGATTGAACTTTCCTACATGAAAGTATAGGGCCAATGTAGTTTTCCAAAGAGGGACAGATGGGAAAAGGATGACAAAAATAGCCTCGGGGGTAGATCAAATGATTGGCCTTGCCTACGTGAAAGTGCAAGGGCAACATAGTTAGCCAAGGATGGAAAGATGAAAAAGGACCAAAAGAATAGCCTCGAGGGAAAATCAACTGCTCGACCTTGCCTACGTGAAAGTGTAGGGGCAATGTAGTTTTCCAAGGACGAAATGGGATCTAGATAGAGACAGACATGATGAGTGATCCTAGATGGAAATGACCAAATTGTCGAGGCGATACACAAGCTCAGATTAGGATAGAAGCTCAAGATATTTGATAGCGGATGATGTTCATCCAATTCTCAAACAAAAATATACCAAGCGACCAGGGGATGCAAGTGGGTGGGAAGATATTATTGATAGGATGATAAGGATATTGAGATTTGGATATATAAAGCATAGAGTAACTAGGACGCGAGGTAGATGATGATTAATCCCTATATGAAAGGTTCCTATTGTCAGGTTTTCAATAATTGTACATATCCAAGGTACCACACAGGGGTGGTTTTCACCATAGGATGAATTATTTCTCTTTACTATTTTTGGATTTTTTTGATTTTGATAATTTTTTGTATTTTTTGGATTTTACCAGGAAGGATACCCCAGCTAACCTAAGTATAGAATTTCTTCAAATGCATGATGTTGATGGGTTCTTCTAGGGGCTCTCCTTCAGGTGTAGATAGCCTATATGATCCAGAACCATATTTGGTGGTGACAACGTAAGGGCCTAACCAATTAGCTTCAAACTTACCCTTCTTATCTCGATCTTGTTGATTCCACTGATTTTCTTTGAGGACTAAGTCGCCAAAATTGAATTGACAAGGGTGGACCTTCTTATTGTAGCTTCTCTTGAGCTAGTGTTGATAGGCTCATAGATGGTTGTAGGCCTTGACCCATTTTTCATCTAGCAATTCCAGCTGTGCAAGTTGTGCAACCTGGGTGTCTTCTTCAGTGATCAGATTCTTTAGAGATATTCGAAGTGAGGGGATTTTTACTTTGATTGGTAAGATGGCTTCGGTGCCATAGACAAGGGAATATGGAGTAATGCCAGTGGAGGTGCAGATGGACGTGCGGTAGGCGCAAAGGGCAGGATGGAGGTGGAGGTGCCAATCTCAACCATTGCTATTTACAATCTTTTTAATGATTTTGATCAATGTTTGTTTTGTTGCCTCTACTTGACCATTACCCTGGGGGTAATAGGGGGTAGACCAACGATGTTGGATATGATACATTTTAGAGATGAATTTCATGCACTTATTTTTGAATGGCTTTCCATTATCAGTGATGATGGTGGAGGGAATTTCATACTTGCAGAGGATATGGTAGAGGATGAACTTAGAAATTTGAACACCGATGATTTGAGTGAGTGGTATGGCTTCCACCCACTTGGTAAAGTATTCAGTGGTTGTGATGATGAAAGTGTGACCATTGGAGGATGGAGGGTAGATCTTTCCAACCAAGTCGAAACCCCATTGTGAAAACGGCCATGGTCTCATGATAGGTTGTAACTCTTGTGCCGGGGTGTGAATCAAATTTGCATGTTGCTGACAGGGAAGACACTTTTTGACAAACTCACAAGCATCATGTTCCATAGTAGGCCAGTAATACCCTACTCTTAGAATCCTTTTGGCTAAGGCCATACCATTAGAATGTGCCCCACAGATACCACTATGCACTTCTGCTAATGTGGTGTGGGATTTGGTCTCGTTTAAACACTAGAGGAGGGTTCCATCATACCCATGTCGATAAAGCATGTCACCAATGGTGGTGTAGCAGGCTATGTGTTGAATGAAATATTTATGTTGGTTTTGTGTGAGTTCATATGGGAGGGTGTTGTAATGAAGATAAGTGTAAATGTCTTGGTAACAGGGGGATTCAGGACCTACAAAGTCACATACCATTTCATTCTCAGGGATCTCATATGCAGGGATTAATAGTTTTTCTACAAGGAACTCACATTCGGTACGATCTCTGGGCATGTCCAGGAGGGAACCAATCATGGCCATGGCATCAACTGCTTTATTTTGTATCCTAGGGATTTGGTTGAACTGGATGGAGGAGAAACATTTCTTGAACTCATTCACCATACGTTTGTAGGGTAACAGCTTGTCATGTTTTGTGAGTAATTCATCATTAACTTTCTTGATCACCAGTTGGTTGTCACCAAAGATGTGCAAGTGTAAGATATGCCATTGAACGACAATCTTAAGACCTGTGAGGAGAGAATCATACTCAAAAATATTGTCGATGCAAGGAAAAGCTAGTCTGAATGATTTGGGTATGTAGTCACCTTGGGGGGTGATGAGCAATACTCATGCTCTTGACCCGTTGTTAGTGTGGGACCCATCAAAATATAATGTCCATATGCTGGATTCTAAAACTAAAAAGACTCCTTCATTTGGAAACTTTGTCTCTAAAGGATAGGCATCTACCAGTGGAGCATCCGCTAATTGATCCATAATGACTTGTCCTTTAGTTGCTTTTTGATCCACGTACTCTATGTCAAATTCACTTAGTAGCATGACCCATTTAGCCATGCAGCCTATCAATGTTGTTCTTGATAACAAATATTTTAGCGGATCAACTTTGGAGATTAGCTTAACCGGATGACTAAGCATGTAGTGTCTGAGTTTCTGAGAGCTAAAGACAATGGCTAGGCAGACTTTTTCCACTGGAGAATAATTGAGCTCATAACCGACTAAAGTCCTACTGATGTAGTAAACTGCTCGTTCTTTGGAGGATTCATCATGTTGTGCCAATAATACCCCTAATGCCACGAAAGTAGCTTAAATGTAAAGGAGGAGGGGCTTTCCTAGGATAGGTGGCATGAGAATAGGCGGGTGATCCAAGTATTCCTTAATCTGATCAAAACCAAGCTGACATTGTGGTCTCCACTTGAATGCACTGTCTTTCTTCAAGACGTGTGTGAATGAATGACATTTGTCGGCGAGTTGAGAAATGAATCTACGGATGGACTAGAGCTTACCTTGGAGGCTTCTAAGTTGTTTGAGAGTGCAGGGTGGAGGCATTTCCATGATTTCCTTGACCTTAGTGGGATCAACCTCAATTTCTTTGCGAGAGACAATGAACCCTAGGAGTTTTTTGGCTGTGACACCGAACACACATTTCTTTGGATTGAGGCGTAATCTATACTGTTCTAGTCGGTCAAAGATATTTTTGAGGATGGAAGCATGCTCTTCCCTTGTTCTTGACTTTCCTAATAGATCATCAACATAATATTCCATTATTATGTGGATAAGGTCATCGAAGATAACCGTCATAGCCCACTAGTATGTTGCCCCCGTGTTCTTGAGGTCGATGGGCATGACATTATAGTATAATGTACCCTAGGGTGTTGTGTTGACGGTCTTGTGTTGCTCCTTAGGGGCAATCTTAATTTTTTTATAGCTGGAGAAACCATCCATGAGGGACAACACCTCATGTCTTGCGGTTTGGTCAACCAACATATCAATATTTGGTGGGGGGAAGTCATCTTTAGGACAAGCTTTATTAAGATCTCGGAAGTCTATACAAATTCTGATGTCTCCGCTAGTTTTAACAAATAGGACTATATTGGAGATCCAGTCAAAGTAGTCAATTGGTCAAATGAACCCCACTTCCAACAGCTTTTCTAATTCTTTCTTAACCAAAAGGGCCACTTGAGGATGCATTTTTCTGAGCTTCTGTTTAATAGGTTTTGCATCGAGGAAGACATTGAGGTGATGTACCAATAAAGTTGGATCAAGGTTGGGCATGTCTGAATATGTCCAAGAAAATTTGATGATTCCTTCTTTCAAGAGATTGATGATGGTAGAATTTTCTTGTTTTGACAGCACCTTAGCCACATAGGTGATCTTGGGGTTCTCCTCGGTTCCCAAGTTGACTGCTTGTATTTCTTTAATCAATATGGATGATCGACCGAATAATTGAGTTCCTACAAGGGGAAGATGAGCGTCCCCATATTCTAGTGCATCTTTGAGGTTTTCACTAGCAGATACGCCCTTTGTTTTTACTATTTCTAAGTCACAAAGTGCCTCAGAGAGGTTTTCACTAAGTGACCCTTTTTTATTTTTTTTCTTTTTGTTTTTGCGCTTGGAGCATTCATCTTCCCCCAATCCCATGAGATGCACATATTGGTCCACTGAGGGAAAGGTGTTGAGAGGTATGGTACCTTGTAGGTCATAGTCTATAAGCTCGGGATGTTTGATGGATAAGGTTATGGTGCAAACAAATATGCATTCAAACATGGCAGGGAGGTCAACATGATCTAGGTCATCGTATGCATAAATGATGGATTCCTCCTCCAATATGTCTTCGAGGGAACCGTCATCGACACTAACATTGTTAGAAGTTCTAGCGGATGCCATAGGACCCTTTTGTTTTTTTTTCATAACCCAAGCCCAAATTTCTTGGCCAGATGGTTGTTGCTTCGATGGGTTGACGTTTTCCTTTCTCTTCTATACCAAGACGTCTGCCTTGGTAACTGCACTTTTCAACAAACTTAGATGCACATGGGTAGACCTCCTAAAATTATTCTAAGAGGGGATGTGGTAGATTAGGTTCTTCTCTATAAACCCATTGACTGATATCTTCATCCATTTGATCCTGAAGGGAACCCATATCTTTGAATATTGTTGAGCCCATGTTCTTGGAAGTGAGTGTGAGTGTCTTCTCTTCTTCTTTGGAGACAGATGGAGAGGGTTGTCCATATGTACGTGATGATGGTGGCATGGTTGCCATGTTCAGTATTGTACATTTTTCATACTCACTACATCCCTTGTCAATGATCTAGACCTTGGTGATGGTAGAACCAGGCGAGGATGATGGCATGGATGAAGGTGTGGATGATGTGGTGTTTAGTGTGTTGGTGGATGGATGAGAATCATATGTTTGACATGCCCCCATTTCTACTCCAAGGAAGTAATGTGAATGTGGAAAGGAAGATTCTAAGGCACAACAATATTCAAATGGCTGAGGGTCAACCTATATGGTTACTTCCATTCCTTGAAATGGGAACTTCAAATATTGATGTTAGGTTGATGGGATGACTTGCATAGAGTGGATCCATGGTTGACCAAGGAGGATGTTATAGGGAAGTTCCAGGTCCAGAAAATGACACATAATATACTATACAATAGGATCCACATGAATAGGAAGACAAATAGTGCCCTCAAAATCTCTTTCTATGTTATCATATGCCCTAATGGTGATAACCTGATTATTTAGGTCAACCTGGGTGTATCCCACCTATTGTATAAAATTTAATGTACAAAGATTTAGGGCTGACCATTATCTACCAGTACCATTTTCACTTTATGACAATTCACCCCAACCTCAATAGGAAGGGGATGGTTCTGACTTGATTCAAGGTGTGGCATGTCCATCTGATTGAAACCTAATTGTAGGTTGTGGATAGATTTCCTACCAACGCTTGGAATTGTGTGGGATCAATATCGTCAGGGACTTGGGTGTTTTTTAAGGCTTTATTCAAGATGTCTTGATGCATGGGGGAAGACCTAAGAAAATACAGGATTGAAATCTGAGCCAAGGTCTTTCCAAGGTTATCAAGGATGTTGTATTGTGAATTGATAGATGGCATTTGGGAAGATGCGGGGGCTGCTGGAACCATGATGCGGGTGTGATGGGTGGTAACAACATATTGTGGATATTTTCCTTTGACGTGTATCATGGATACATGTGGCTCCATTTGTTCTATGTATGTGACAACACCTTGGTAATTGTATGGCACATTTTTGTAAGTGATATTATTTGTGTTGTTATTTTGATTATTGTTGTTGCTAGGGCTAGGATTGGAGTTGGATCTACTGGGAACCTGATTATGCTTAGGAAATGCATTTTGATATATTTGGAGCTCAGCATTGGACAAATATTTTGTGTTAGCATCCACATGAGTTTCACCCCGATCTATGAGTCTTTGAACATAAGTTTTTAGACCTTGACATTTATCCAATGTGTGTCCCTTGATCTTGTGGAAGTCACAATAATCATTCTCTTTGAACCAAGTCATCTTGGGCTTGGATTCGTCAAGGGGCTTGGTTACAGGATAAGTGATGGGGTAGTTGGATTGCAGGATTTTGTTAAACACGATGCTAGGGGGTTCTCCCAACTAAGTGAATTGTCATTTATTCCCCCCTTGGTCGTTTTGGTTTGACTGTTGTCGAGGTGCTCCTTGGAGCATGTATATGGCATTCGGGATTGACTGCTACTGTTGAGGAGGATATTTTTGTGAGGTGGTAGCCACCTGAACATGTTTGGTATTAGTGACAATGTCATTGACAACATTCTTATTTTTATTCCAATATCGAGGTTTATCCCCAGAGGATCTCTCTTTATCAGAATTGAAAATCTTGACTTTCCCTTTAGCAAGAAGGGATCGTTCCAGGATGGGACCCTTCTCCATGAGTCTCACAAAGGTGGTGATGTAGTGGAGTTGGAAGTTATGAGCCATGTCCAAATGATATTTTTTGATAAACAATGTAATCATGTCTTTTTTTGACAGTGCGGATTTCATCCCGCTGGCAAAGGTGCGCTATCTTTGCAAATAGATTGCAAAGGTCTCTCCATCATGATGTTTCTCTTTCAGGAGATCAAGCATGTCAATTTCCTTCTCCAGATTAAAAGAGAAGTGGGAGATGAATTGTTCAAATAGTTGTGAAAAGTATTTTAAGGATCCTTTTTCAAGGCCCATGAACCAGTTAAGGGTGACCTCCTGTAAGCTCTTAGGGAATAGTCAGATGAGATAATTTCCGTTATGCATGACCTCTCGGCAATGGGCATAAAACTCTTGCAGATGGGCTCTAGGGCCCTTGGTTCCCTTATACTTATCAAATTTTGGTATCTCAAAGTGCTTGGGGAAGGGAACCAAGGAGATGGAGGGATCAAAAGGATAGGGACAAATGCCCTGGAACTTCAATTATTGCTTGCCCATTCCAACCTATAAATCCTTCAACGCAACTTTAACTTCTTCCAATTCCTTGTTGATGGGTGTTGCAGGGGTCAGAGTAGGCTGATTGTATGGATAGTATTGTGAGTGTGATGAGGATGGCCCTGTTGCAATTGGTTCATAGGTGGGTGGAGCTGCATATGAATGTGTTTGTTGATTCTGATTGGTATAAGTGGATTGTAGATTAATGTATGGTAGATAGGAGGATGATGGGTTGTGATGAGTGGAAGCCACTTGTTGGTAGGGTGGCTACTACTAATAATAAGAAGCGGATGAAGGCCCCTATTGTTGTGTAGGATTTTGGTAATACAAAGAGGTAGGATCCCCTTATTGATGTGATGATGGTTGTTGGTAATAAGAGACGGAAGGTGCACCTTGCTGGTAGGATTGCTATTGAAGGTAGGGTGGGTAAGACTAGTATTGGTGTGCAATGGTGGGTTGTCGTGTGACGTATGGTGATGGATTTGATGGTTGTTGGTAGGGATGATTCTGTGACTGCAGAGGATTGGTGTAAGGTGGCAGTTGGATCTGTGTTTGGTTTTTATTAGTCTTATGAGGAATTAAATTGAGATGGGATGGAGTAGTGTATGTGTTGCATGGATCATAGAGATATTTTGTAAGCGGATTATTTCATGTTTTCCTAGGGATATGTATGTGATGTTGCGGAGGTCGTTGTTGTGGCTATTGTTGGTGAGATGGGTGAGATGGAATATGTTGTTGCTGGGGGACTGCTATTGAAGTTCCATGTGGTGGTTGCGGCTGTTGGGATGCTACTTGTGTTACCTGATGTGGCGGTTGCATGGGAGCCAAGAAATTTTTTTGTGGGATGGGAATGTTGTGTTGTGGTGGTTGTTGATAAGGTGGTAGGGATGAAGCAACAATAGTTGTAGTGTGTTGAGGTGTTGTTTGTAATGAAGTGGATTGATGGGGATTGATAGGAGGCTGTTGGAATGCAGGTGGGGGTAAGTTTTTAGTGGGTGTAGATCCTGGAGGTGGCATTGATGCAAGGGTAGGTATGCCCCCAATATTGATAGGTGGTTGACTAGGATGTTGAACTGGAAGTGGTGGAGCAGATGGGATGTAGGATGGCATGTCGTAGGTGTAGGGATCATGATGCTCAGGTTGTGCTGCTGAGGTTGAGGTCGGGAGGCAAGGATAACTAGTGACCATTCCTTGGGGTGATGAAATCCCCAAGCAGGTTCCACTAAAAAGAAGATGTTAATCATTTTCAGCTACTCCCGAGGCTTACACAAAGTGCAAGGGGAAAGCTTGAATGATTCCCTCCCCCTTGGGTAACACAAAGAACTAAGTAAGCTATGATTTCTCTTCATCCAGGATCGGCTCAAGGGGATTGGATACATTGATAGCTTAATTTTTAGAAAAAGCAAGTAGATTCTTTGACCCCCTACTTAGTGTATGTGCCTAATTAGTGTAAGATAAATGAAAACAAACAACTAACTAAAGATCTTGGTCCTCTCATCCTGCAAGAAACAAGTTATTATTTTTTCCTCCATTCTTCGTCAATCGTAAATTTCTTGCACAAATGTTAGTATAAAACCCTTCAAAATCATCAAAAACACACATTAGGGGGTCAGTGTTAACAAAATGATAGAAAATGGAGTTTCAAAAATGCACTAAAATAATGTTTTTACCTTCTGTTTGGACTTGGCCGCCTCTGCTGGTGAAAACATAGAGCTGAAACACTATTTTTGTTGTAGAGAGGCACATATGCTAGGGCATGGCCACCTCTTCTAGGGCGTGTTCGCCCCTCTCGTGAAAACAAAGAACTTTTGGTGCTAGTTTTCCGCAGACAGGCATCCCTGTAGGACTTGGTCACCCCTCTGGTCAAACAGAGGGTTAAAAATAATGATGTTGTTATCGAGGGGCATGTGTGACTGAGTGTGGCCACCCTTGCTAAGGTGTGGCCATCTCTACTAGGGTGTGGTCACCTCTGCTAGGGAATTGCCCTTTTGGGTCACCCCAACCTGCAAAAACACAAATAGAAAGCAAAAAATTTTGATTTTACTATAGAGGGGTGGGTGTGCCTGGGCGTGGCCGCCCCTGCTAGGGCATGGTGGCCCCTTTGAGTCACCTGAACCTACAAAAATGCAAAAAACAACAAACTTCAAAAGAAACTAACTCGTTTGTGGGTCCCACCGGGTGTGCGAGAAATGTGACCAATAAATTTTAACTCTCCTAAATCATACAGCACAAGATGCAAAATGAGAGAAAAAGAACACTAACACCTCAAAGATTAGCCTAGTTGGATTCAAAACAAAGAAAGATGAAAAGAAAAAAACAAATTATACCTTGTCTTGAATTGATCCTTTGGTTGGCCCAAGATGTAGATGGAAATATGTGCTCATTAGATGACAAATCTGATGCAAAGTGGTTGAAATGCAATGGAAATACAAATGGCTAAGATGGATGGGGAGTGAATGCAAAAGGATGTGATAAAATCTTATGGAATGCAAGTATGGAGGCTCAAATGGCTTAAGATCATAAGTTTCTTACAATATGCATGAGGTCCCTTAAAGCATGTAAGAGGGGGGTATTTATAGAGGAATTTGAATTCTTTAGAGAATTTAATAGTCAGGATTGAGCCACCATGGCCAAGATGGAGGGTTGTGGTGAGTTGAGGACTCACAAGCCCTCACATCTTGACATGTGGAGGGTGATTTTTCCAATGGGTAAGGTGAGATGGACAAATTACAAATGATATGGAGGAAGGACAAGTACTTTACAAGCACCTTGGGGGATGAGAGGATTTCCTCAAAAGGAACCTTTTGTCCCCATATGAAAGTGAAAGTGACATATGAGGAATTTTAATATTCCTCAAAAAATACCCATGGAGAAGAGAGAAGGTGGTTAGGAGAATAAATATTAATTTTAAATTCATCTGATAAGTACCTTCTAGATAAGACAGGGTTCTTATGGAGGAGGCTGAAATGTGCCTTGTGGATAAAACAAGGCCCTTATAATGGAAGGTTATTGGCCTTCATGTGACTTGATGTGACCTTTCAATGATCACATGGGGAAGAGGATATTCCTTGGAGGAATCAAAAGTGAATTTTAAATTCATGGGGAAGAGGGAGATTCTTGGAGGACTACAGAGTGAATTTTAAATTCACATGGGGGAGAGAACCTATGCCAAATATGGAAGATGTGAAGGTTGACCAAAAAAGGCATCTTAAATGTAGCAAGGGGGTTAGATTAGGATTGTGCAAATACATGATTAAGTAAGTTAATGAGGGATTAGAAGCAAGTGGGAAATGTAGGAGGATGTGACATTAATCTTGATTAAGTTGTGCACATCCTAATCCAGATTAGAAGAGGGGTTATGGAGGATGTGACAAGGAGAAAGAAAAAGAATGAATTTAAAATTCATTTAAATTCAAAAGGGGAAAACGACTAAATTAAATATTTGATATGTTTATTTAATTTAGAGAAGAAATGATAAATGATAAAGTATTTAATTGTTAAATTAAATACTTTAGGAACCTTATGTAGAAGGTGGAATATTAGTTAAATAATTACATTAATTAATATTGGTGTCATAGAGGCGTAAGGAGACATATTTGGCCATGTGGAAGTGGTCAAATTTGGATGTCTACAACACCTACTCCCTTGACCAATTTATTCCAAGAATTTTATATCATTGATCATGCAAAGAAAATAAAAATTGAGATGGCTGAAGCTGAATACTTGAAAGCCAATCCTAAGCAATTTAATAGGCTTGTTATGTTTGTGAAGGATAAAGGAACCAATCCATCTAAAGAAATCCCTTCAAATATTCCTTCTGTCCCAAAGCCTAAGCCTCTGCAAAGTAACTTACTCTCCACTCTCTCATCAATTCCAAAAAAGATTGATCCTTTCTACATCTCATTGTTAGTCAATGGCTTCAAGTTAAGCAATTGTGTTATAGATTTTGGTGCATTAGAAAATGTGATTCTATCCAAGGTAGCCATGGCTTTGGGTTTGAATCATACAAAAACTTCCGGTCATTATTTCTCCATGGAGAATAAACCTATGCCTCTAATTGAGTAGATCAAAGATGCATAATTTTTATTTGTTGCATATCCAGGAAAAAAGATCAAGATGATAGTTGTAGTAGCAAATGTGCCAGCATCTTATGGAATTCTCCTTAGACGCAATTTATATAAATATGTGGGAGGGGAGCTCAAAATGGATATGCCAGTGGAAAGGATACCCGTCAAGGGTGTGATGAATAATTTGTTTCTAGAAAGTGAAGAAATTTTGTTTATAACAAGATTGGGTGACCCAAAACCTTAGATTCTCTTTGAGTTTCCCAGGATAAGTTTTTACTATTTGCAAAATAATGAAATATTTGAGTCTTTGGTTAAGGATGCAAGCAAAGAGGGGGAAAAAAATGGCTCTTCTCTTTCAGATAAGGAATTTTCTTCATATAGAGAATCTTCTTCAGATGGAGAATCTTCTTTGAATAAAGAAGCCACAAATTTTGAAGTTATCAATTTAGTAGATCTAAACAATGTTTGGAATATTGAATTTGGTGGAAATTGTTCGTCCACTGGATAAGGAATGAGAATTTTTCTCATACCTCTTGAAGGAAGAATCTTCCCTTTTCCTTTCAAGTTGAAATCCAACAGTAATAATGACAAAGAAAAGTATGAAGCATTGTTGTTAAGAATGGAGGTCACATGTAAGAAAGGAATTAAAAACTTTCATACCCAAGGTGATGTCAAGTTAATGATTTTTCAGAAGAGATGGTACCAAATCAAAAATGAAAGGTTACGAAATTATCACAATCATGTTTGGGATCTTGGAATAAGAATGGTATGATACATCATGGGACAAAAGGAGAGGACCTATCACTGATTCACCAACTTTCTGGTGAAAAAGGTTTCTTTTTCATTTTGAGTCTTTTTGTGTCTTTTTGTTTTGTCGCCTGAATCTATGCCCAATGGATGGATAAAGGCACTTGGAGTCTAGAGTTCTTCTCCCTTAATTCAATTCAAAGAATGATTGAAGGAAGCTCTGTAGCTAGAGCCAACTGTTATCCTCAAATTCAGTGCGATCAATTCATGAGATAACCCCTATGAAACTTGTCTATTTCATAGCTCACATACTCTAGGAATGCAAAATGAGGTGAATTGCATTGGTCCTCATGCATGGTCCCCCTTCCTCAAAAATTCATTCTAAACATTAGCCTTTGTTAGTTCGTCAAAATTCACATTTTAAAGAAAGTTGTGAAAATTCAATTTTGGGAGTTAGAAATTTTTCTGCACGTGCAGGAGCTTTGTTTTTTAGCCCTTTTTCATATTTCATTCAGGAGCTCTGTTTTTCAGCACTTTTGCATATTTCATGCGGGAGCTTTGTTTTTTAACGCTTGTACATATTTCATGCAAGAGCTATACTTTTTAGGACTTTTGCATATTTTCCATGCCTTAGCCATTTTCTAGAACATGTAATGTTGGGGATTTTTAGCACCTCTGCATATTTTCCAACGTGTAATTTCGCAGAATTTTTTCGCTCTTGCACATGTAATGTTTGGGTTTTTTAGCGCCTTTGCATCTTAAACCACAAGTCATATGTTAAAGCTCATTTTTTAGTGCTCTTGCACTCAAGTGTCCTTCCCACATGTAGAAGCAATGTTTTCACCGCTTTTACAAGTCACATGCAGAAGCATTGTTTTTCACCGCTTTTACAAGTCACATGCAAAAGTGTTGTTTTTCACTACTTTTACAAATCACATGCAAAAGCACTATTTTTCACCGCTTTTATACAAGTCACATGCAAAAGCTCTATTTTTCACCACTTTTACATATGAAATGTTGAAGCGTTGTTTTTTAGCGCTTTTACACAAAATGCAGTTTCTTCCAAGTGTAAGGGCGCTGATTTTTAGCGCCCTCGCACAAATTTCTGAAAATTTTACTAACACCCAAAAACTTCCAAAAATGAATTCTAAGCTTTGTTTCACGCATTTCACTTAATTTTTCTCACTCCATTGCTCACATCCACTTGCTAGTTTTCTTGTTTCTACTCTTTTCTTCATCATCATTGCATCCAAGTTTCCCAAATCCATGAAATTCCTCATATTTAAACCCAATATGCAATGTCTTAAAAATTTATGTAATTACATCTAAAGTGCAATACCCCATGCTAAGAACTCAGTTTTTCCTACCTTTGCATCAAAATTTTTAAATCCTACTCTTGCATACATTATGATCTCTTGAGCACAAATTCCAGAGCAGTTTTGATCAAGTTCTTGCTTATCACCAAGCAAGAAGGCTTTGAAGTACAACCAAAAAGTTCTTCCCATGTTTCAGTTTTTCAAATAAGTGTTCATCAATGGTTCAAGAAGAATTTGAAGACAAATATTTCTCAATAGCTTCAATGAACAAAATAATGGATTTTCAGCTTGCTCTAGATTTAAGAATTATTCCTAAAAGGCACCAGAAAGCATTCAACCTCATCGAAGGAGTCAATCTTAAGAATCCTCGTAATCTCCAAAGTACACTCCAATGCCAGACAGTGATGAAGTGCACGTTGAATCATGAAGTTTTCATGGAGAAAGATGTTGAAGAAGGCCAAATTTTTCCTTAGGTTAGATTTCCCAGTTTTAGCTTTTTTCATGCTTTATGTAAATAGGTTTTGAAATTTTACATGTCATTTTGAAAAATGTAATTACATGTAAAAATAGAGATGTGTTCCTACATTCATCGACAACATCTTTGAATAATAAAATAGTTGGTTAGGGATTTTCCTAGATTAGCTCTCCTCTCCCATCTATAAATAAGCAAGGATTGTATTGTATTATGCACCTTTTATCTTATGCAACGAAGTGCTGGCCAATTGTGAAGCAAATATTGAAACTTTGAGTTCATTTTTGTGAATCTATTTTTGATCAATAAAGAAGCTATGTTGTACACCAAACTTTGTGTTGGGGAAAATTATCTTGTTATTTGATTGAGTTCATAGTGTTTAGTAATTGAGATCAAAGGGATTTTGAGTAAATCTGTGTATACTTTGAGATACACCCGTTGCTTTAAATTGTGATATTGTTGGTATTATTGGTCAGTTCTCTATAAGACTTTGTGCTTCTTTTACAACACTGGTTACTATTTTGAAGGATTCACTATCAGAAACTACTGAACAACTTTGTGCCTTCATGAAATTTCTTGTTTGTTATTTATCTTTATCATGCTGGTGTTCCTAGGATTTGCTTTGACAAGATGGTAATATTGGAATTATAACTTAGTTCTAAATTGAATTTGTATTGCATCCAGAGATTAAAATTGTGAAAAATATTTTCTGAAGAAAAAAAAGAGTCATGAATGTGACACACCCCCAAATCATTATTGTAGTGTACATTGTTGTAAATATTTGATTAGTTTTCCTTAGTTTCAATAAGTAGTAAGAAGGGCACCTCCCCTTTCCAAGAGGAGAGATTCTATCTCACATAAATGTGGCTGAAATTAAGTTTTGTAATCTATTAAAAGGAATTACATAATTTTCACCCAACAAGTTTCATACCAAATTTAAAATTCATGTACATGCTTGCATAAGAGAGGATTCTTCTTGTCATATCACTAAAAAGCTCAAGTTCATATTCACAATTGATATAAAATTTTATTTATTTTCTAAGAATGGCCATGTGAAATACATCCCTACTTGTAGAAGTTGTAAGTTAAACATTCATGGGAAAAAGCACAAATCTGTGTTACACTTTATAAAGGAAATGGACAATACTAATCCAACTTTTAAACTTGAATCACTAAAAAGTGGCATATATGTTTTAAATTTTGAAATTATGTAAACTAGTATAATATGTATTTTTTAGTATATTTTATGTTTGTATTTTTATTTTTTATTTTTAAAATGATTTTAAACCAGTTTTTAATAAATTAACACTATAATTTAGTTGCTGATAAAATGCTGAAAAATGAAGTTGCACGAGACATCAAACTTTTTATAGTAATTTTTATTTTTTTCTTTCATTTTTTGTGTATTTATAACTTGAAACTTTAGTGCATGGATATTTTTTTTCCAATTTTGATAAATATATATTTTTAAATAAATATTAAAATGTGCGTGAATAAAAAATAGTTGTTTCCATGGGACGCCAACTTTCATATTAAATATTTATGGAAAGAAAATTATACCATCTTGAAATAGATTTGTTTATCTAGTGCATCATATTTTTACAAAAAATTTAATAAGTTTTGGTATTTTGCCTTGGCATGGTAATCAACCTAATATTTTGTGCCGATAACCTACTTTTAGTAAAAACAAAAAACAAGATATAAATAATAATTAAACTATTAAAATAGATATATTTTTCAAAACTACACTTATGGATCTACAAAAAGGTATTTTTATATTTTTTTTAAATGTTATTTACATTAGTAGGAGTTATTGAAACTTCAAATTTTTCAAATAATTTTATTTTTTTGGTAAATTGGACTCAAAGTGGTGCTCCATATATTTTTAGCCAAAAAATTTAGTTGAAAAATTTGTGGAAGTATCTAACTTAGCTAGAATGAATCTTACTAGATCATATGTTTGACCAAAATTGATTTTTAGTTATAAATACTTAAATTCATTTGTGCTGATAAGTTGGGTGAAAGTGTGGCATAGCTCTGTGCTTTTACCCTCACAACCCTTCCATAGTTTCCATATTAAGAGAAAATGTGGACTACCTATCAAGGCATCTCATTTTAATAGTCAATTTTCTCTATTTTTTGCTCCAATTTTGTGCATTTGATCCCTTTCACCCAATATTGATAAATGATATGATAAATCCTTAATTGGATACACTATGTGAATTTTTTCTTAAGGATACTCAATCAATGTCTTTTTGTCTAAAAATTAGCTAGGTGATGCTTCTATGGTCAATTCCTTATAATATGGCACTTCCCAAAGTGATTTTATGAAATTTCAACTTTTTAGACTTTTTAGGGACATTGGAATCTATCCCTCATTCCTTGGTTCTTTTGGTTCCTCAAATCCTTGCAAAGGTGAAAAATGTGTTTGCCATATTATTATTCATGGTAAAATTACATCATTATGGATTCGGTGGTGTACAAGTAAAAATCTAAGATTTTTTGTGTATTTTGTGTCTAGGGAGTTTGTTCTCTTCTTTGTTGAGTTCCAAATATCTAGGGGTACTTGGTACTTTTGCACCAATTTCTAAAATATTGGGTCTCTTTGAAACCTTGACCTTTGGCCCTTGTTGTTCAATCTTTTTAAGGTGCCATACTTTTAGACTTTCCCAAAACCTCATAATCCGTTATCTCTTTTTTCCTTATGCTTTAAATTCCTTGATTCATCTTTGACCCTACTTCTATCTCTTTTCCCTCTCCTCATCATCTCTCTTCTTGGACCTAAGAATTGTTGGATATTGTTGATATATGGTTTTCATTGATGTCAACACTATTGACATTAATGTCTTTATGGTTGTATATGTCGAGGATACTGAGAAAATCGCAATAAAATAAGTTAAAGGTTGTCAATGAAGTAGTGAAGTTCAATATATTAATGGTGAGAAGTTGTGGATTAAAGGGTTTGTTGATAGGTATATCTAGTTTATCCATTGAAAGATTCAAAGGTTCACATGAAGATTTGATCAAGTTATGAGTATCTGTGTTCTAACAGTTGTTTTGTTGCTTTAGTTGGTGTTCCTGAAAGAAGATGGTGTGATTCTAGTAAACTGATTTGTTGTGAATACTTCTAAGGCAATTCATGATGCTTGTGGATGTTTCTAGATCATGCTCTATCTGTGTTGTTGGTTCGCATCGATCTTTGTGCTTGCGATTGGTGATTTTTTTCTGTGTGTTCATGTTTTTCATGTTCATGGCCGACAAGGTGATTGTAGCATGTTGTGGATCTTCGAGGCTAATAATGGTGTTTCGTGTTTGAGACATGTTGTTTTGGGTCCCTACTATTTTTTGGCTGAAATTGGTTGATTCACATTGATAATTGTTTATTAATTTGGGCTGACAGTTTGTACACTTTTTATATTTTATTGGGCCGACATGTAGTTGATGTTATCCTTCGATTCATATATATATAACCAATTGTTTAAATCATTTGAGACATGCAAGATGTGTGAAATGCGAGTGTTATGTGTGAATAAAGTTTAGATATTTTGAAGGAAAAAGTAAAGTGTGAAAAAGAGTGAGCAGAAGAAAGTGTGTTCATGTGCTTAACCAAAACTGTAATCAAGCATTGGCAGATTCTATCTTCACAATTCAAAATATCTCAAATGGATGTAATCCTAATGTGACTGTAAGACAGTGTGTCTTCCTTTGGGTAGTAAGCCTTTTTGTATTTGACTAGTGAGTTCTAGGCAGTGTTCCTGAATGCATGTGCATTCCCCATTTACTATACTTTTAACAGAGTATAAACTTGTGGATTAAGCTCCAACGTGGTTTTTCCCCTAATAGGGTTTCCACACAAAAATCTTGGTGTTATGTGTGTTTCTAATACATGGTGATTGTTTTTGCTTTCATGTTTAATTATCAAATCTAAGAATAAGTTTAATAAGTATAATTTTTGAGATAACTGATTCACCCCCCCTCTTAGTCGTCTACCCTTGTGTTGCCAAAAATTGGTATCAAAGCAGGTTCCTCTAGAGAAGCTTGATTGCTTGAGGTGATCCAGGATGATGACATATAAGAAATATAGTCTAAGATTTGATGAAACAAATTATTCTATGGATGACTCGAATGGAGTGTCATCTAAGATGCATTGGTGAACCCTACTGGACAATTACAAAGAATAGATATATCATACCTTAGAATGATCCTTCTACTGCAGGTGAGATTAAGGAAACCAAGTACAATATTAGGGCTAAGGAAGCATTTCTAAGTGCTCTGACTCATTCTGAAATGACAAATGTAATGGGGCCGAAGACTGCTTATGAGATCTGGAAAAATTTGAAAAAATTGTATGAAGGTGATACTCGTGTGAAGATTGCTAAGTTGCAGAGCTTGAAAGGGAAATGTGAAACATTGAGAATGGGTGAAGATGAGAACATTATCTCTTTTATGCAGAGAGTGAATGAAATTGTGTGTAGTATCAAATGTATTGGGGGAACATTGGAAGAATCGGAGATTGTTGCTAAAGTGCTCAGATCCTTTCCTACTGCATACAAACATAAAGTTGTTGCTATTGAGGAGATCTGAACTGTGACAAATGTAACTAGAGACATGTTGATTGGTAAGATCGCTTCTTTTGAGTTAAGTGAGTTTGGTGAATCTCTTCCTAGCTAAGATAGAATCTGCATTCAAAGCTACTGTATCCAGGAAAGATAAGTAGAGATATGATCTGGGAGAAACTTCTTCTAGAAAAATTTCTAAATATGAGTAGGAAATGAGAGAGATTGAAGAAGAAGAGAGAAAACTAGATGAGCTTGAAGCACTTCTTGTCAAGAGGGTAGCCAAAGGAGAAGGTAAGTATAAAGGGAAATTGCCTCTTAAATGTTTTTCTTGCAATAAGATAGGTCATTTTTCCTCAAGGTGTCCTGAAAGAGTTCCTAATCCTAGATTCCAGAGAAAGTGTTATTTTGTTGTTGATGAAGGTGTGACAGATGATGAATCTGATAAAGGAAATGTAAGTGAGGATGAGTTTGTATTTATTGCTATCAAGGAAAGTAATCATGTACCTACTGAATCTACTAGTTGCATGAATGTGGAGAAAGCTCTATTTGCTCGAGTTGAAGAAAAATATGAGTGGGTGATTGACATTGGATGCTCTCATCACATGACAAGTGACAAAAGTAAATTTGTGAGCTTGGAAAAGTATGATGGTGGTGTTGTAAGATTTAGTGATGAAAAATTTGGTGTAATCCATGGTAGAGGATCCATTTATTTTGATGGTAAGCATAATACTGATGATGTTTTATATGTGTAAGGTTTGAAGCATAATCTTTTTAAGTGTTGGACAGATGGTTGATACGGGATATAATCTTCAATTCAAGGATGGAAAATGTAAAATATTGAGGAATTCTGGAAATGTGATTGCATCTAGTACAAAAACAAAAGGTAATATTTTTCACCTAAGTACTGCTAATAAAATTTGTCTGATTTCTCAAGTTTATGAAAGTTGGTTGTGGCATAGGATATTGTGTCATGTAAACTTTGACAATATTATCAAGATAAGTTATACCCAAGCAGTGAGAGATCTTCCTAAATTTATAAAACCTACTAATACTATATGCAAGGAATGTCAGTTAGGGAAGCAAACTAGAGTCTCATTCTGAAGTAAACAATATTGTTCAAATGAAGTATTGGAGCTTGTGCATACTAAATTGTGTGGTCCTTCTAGAATCAAAATTTTACAAGGAGATGGGTATTTCATGTTACTTATTGATGATTATTCTAGATTGATATGGGTTAGTTTCTTAAGGGAAAAATCTAAATCTCTAGAGAAATTCAAGATTTTCAAGGCTATGGTTGAGACAAAGACAGGTCTAAAGATTAAATTTTTGAGATCAGATAGAGGTGATGAATTCACTTTCAGTGAGTTTAATTCTTTACGTGAAGAGCATGGGATAAAGAGACAATTGTCTACCCTGTGGACCCCTCAGCAAAATGGAGTTGTGGAAAGGAAGAACAGAACAATTCAAGAAGCTACTAGGACTATGATGTTGGAAGGAAATGTTCCTCATATCTATTGGAGAGAAGCTGTAAGTACTATCGTTTACACTCTCAACCGAGTATATGTCAAAGGTGATACTAGTAAGAATCCTTTTGAGCTATGGTTTGGTCATAAGCCTACTATTAGATACTTCAAAATCTTTGGAAGAAAATGTTATATCAAAAGAGATGAATAAATAAGAAATTTTGATGCTAGAAGTCATGAAGGAATCTTTCTTGGTTATTCTACTAAAAGTAAAGCCTATCGGTGCTACAATAAGATATTGAGGAAAGTAGTTGAAAGTGCAAGTGTAAAGGTTGATAAAGACACATTTAGACAATCCAAAACTTGTGGATATGATTCAAATGATTAGAATGACGGTTCAGATAAAGGAAAGAAAGTTCAAATCATTTCGGTGAATCAGGAAAATCAAGAGGAAGAAACTAGTGAAAGTGCAGAAGCAAGATCACAAGAGCCTAAAATTGAAGAACAGCCTAAGAATCCAAGGTATGTAAGACTAAATCATTCAGAAGATCAGTTTATAGGTGATAAGAAAAAAGGTGTCCAGACTAGGAGAAGAATTGCAAAAGAGTGTTGTTTGATTTTGAAGACTAAGCCTAATAGTGTCAATGAACCATGCAAAGATGAACATTGGATGGAAGCAATGAAAGAAGAACTACTACAAAATGAGAAGAATGATAAATGGACTCTTTTTCCTAGACCTAAGGACAAAAATTTAATTGGAACTAAATGGGTCTTTCGGAATAAGGGTATGTGCAGGATCATTATGGAAAAAATAGGCCCTTAAGTGGCAATGAAAATTCAAAAAAATCAGAGTTAGGCAACTTGACATAAAAATTTGAATAATTTATCTATATTATTTCAAAAATATGTAAAAATATAATATGTGGAAAATTGAATGTAGTTTCTAAACTACTAGGTTAATTTTTGTAAAAAAAAAAATCTATTTGGTGAAAAATTGAAATTTCAATGCAGTAGTACTTAAATTTCAGGGAAAAATAAGAAGTAGGTGTCTATCTGACCACCCTAACCATAATAAAATGATAATATTTTTTTACAAAATTTTAGATATAATTAGAAGACTCATGTCCAGATGTGATGCATATTTTTTTATAATTTTTTTTCAAGTAAATAATTAATTATAAATTTTTTATTACAACTTTTTAAAAATATAAAAACTTGTATGTCTGACCACCTTAACTTGGTCAAAAAATCATGAAATTCTTTTTTTTTCTTTTAATCCTATAATATGCCAAGCATATAATGTGATGCATGTTTTGGATTCAAAAAATGTGATACCGTTTAAAAGTTATAGATGTTTTTCTATCAAACTATCAATAAGGACTTTAGTCATAATTCTAATAGAAAATGAATAATTATTATTTATTAGATTCAAAATAAAGTATAATTTATATTGGTAGAAAGCTGAGAAGCTCCTTTACAAACCCTTTTCATTTCATCAATTTTCGCTAAAATAAAAGTCGTCAACCACATGGGTGAAGTCTAGAAAAGAAAGGTAAGTTGTTAAACACGTTTTTCATGTTGACTTCTTAGGATTGGCAGGTCCGAACCAAATTCCAAAGCAAGCCTGAGCCTAATCCCTAGGAATTAAATTTTGTGTCATCAAATCGGATATCCCATTTGAATCCAATATCTGATATGTTTTAGATATGTTTTAAAAAATTTATACAATTTTTAATATATGATTTCAAAAATGCAATAAAGTTTATAATTTAATATATATAATATATAATATAAAATTTATGATAATCTCTTACCAAATTATGTATAATATTTAAATATTATTTCAATATTTTAGTTAATCTATAAATATTTAAATATATATATTACTAATATATATAATATTTAAATATTATCTCTTTCCCTCTCTCTCTCCACCTCTATCTCTTCCAAGTCTCTCACTCAATCAATCCTCTCCCTCTCCCTCTCTCCCTCTCCCTCTCTCTCTCTCTCTCTCCCTATCCTTGCCTCCCTATCTCCCTCCCTCTCTCCCTCCCACTCTCCCTCTCCCTCTCTCAATCTACCACTCTCTACCATTAACCCTTAGGTCTATGTGGGCACAAATCGGATATCCGATTTGTGAAACTCCAATGTGTAGAGCTAGAATCTTACCGTTGTAAAATATTTTAAAATTTGTTCTATATCATATATCCGATTGGATCAGATATCGGATTTGTGGGCCATAGAAAAACCCCATGTGGGTCATTTTTGTGCATTCCAATGGACCCTACATTCTATTTGCAGCACTGTGCAGGTGCCAAACACGCAGTTTCAGACAAGAAGAGACAAAGATCAACTTTTTGGAGCATCTTGTACTCAAATTTGTCATAAGGAATCATTTTTTAGCATCTTTTATGAGGTATAATGGGGAGCAACAGTTGTCGAAAGAAAAAGCATAAGAGAAAGCTTACAAAAGAAAATATATCAGAATATAGACAAAGAGATAGAGAAGGTCATAGGAAGAAAAGACAAGGTATGTTAAATATTGGTGAACCTGAGCCTTATGATCTTTCAAGTGAAGAGGAAATTAAATATGTTCAAGGTGAAAATGCAGAACATGATATTGAAATCGGGAATGAAAATGTTCAAATTGATGTTGAAAATGTTCAAGGTGAAAATGTTGGAATTAAAGATATTGAACATGATATTCAAATTGGGAATGAAAATGTTCAAGGTGAAAATTTTGGAATTGAAGATGTTGAACATGATATTGAAATTGGGAATGAAATTATTCAAATTGATATTGAAAATGTTCAAGTTGAAAATGTTGGAAATGAAGATGTTGAGCATAATATTAAAGCAAGTGTAAATTATGTTTCACCAGATTACATGAGAAATGAAGAACCTTGTGTGGAAGAAAGAAATATTCCAAATTCAAGACCTTCAAGGACACCTAAATGGTTAGTTTAAATTGATGATAACATTATAAACAATTTTGAAGGCAAGAGGTCAACACAAACTATTCGGTTGTGGGCTAGAAGACTTTTCAACCAATATTTTAGCGATAAGACATTGACCAAGCAATGCCAATTTTTTTTACAATTGCTAAAGATGCAAAAGATGAGACCTTTTCTAGCCAAATTGAAGATTCATGTGAACAAGAAGACCGAAAAAAATTCTATTATTGTCAAAAATATTTTTAATCCTCTCAAGTCTATTGGAAAAAATAACAAGGAAAAAGATAGGAGAGTTGCTCGGAGAGTCATTACAACCGCCCTAGTAAGCCATCAATTGAAAAAGGCTCACTCTATGAGACAAACTTGTATTGATTTTGACATATATCATAAACCTTTGGATAGATCACTTGCAAGAAGAGAAAGAATAGATGATCCTCTTCAAAATGATACATGGGCTTTTTCCGGGAGGCTTCCACGTGTTGATAAGAAGCTAACCGATAATGTAAAGCAAGTAATTCAAAAATTTTGGCATGATAACTCTAGAGTATCACCCAATGCAAAGGGTGTTTTAAAGTTAAGAATTGGCAATCGAGATCGTACACCGCATCCTAAACATTTCTTGGAATCAAGCCAAACAATGTTGTTCGAAAAATTTATTGAAACACATCCAAATATGGAAATATCGCAAAGGACTTTTGAAGGTTTGAAGCCATTTTATTGTGTGCCTCTTAAGATTCGTAATAATTGTTGTTGCAAATACCATATGGAGTTTTCAATGTACCATGGACTATTATGCTATATTCGTTCTACTTTGCATACTAATGAAATGTTGCAAGAGTGTGGTTCAATGCTTCTTCTGAAATCATCACGGGACTTCCTAGATCTATTTTTATGTTCTAGAGATGATGGTTCCTTTTTCTATAGAAATGATTGTTTAAATGCAAAGTGCTCACAATGTGGTGGCTTGTCAAATTTTTGTTCGATGTTTTCATGAGGGTTTCAAACATGAATTTGGAAAGAATCTTGTTGAGAAAAAGAGATATGAGACAGTCAAATATACTTTGTAGAGTCGAGGTGAAGGTTCTAGATGCAAGTTGGTTACAAAAGAATGCAGTGTTGCTGATTTTATTTCATATTTTGAGGACAATCTTTTCTACAAGTATGCAAGGCATAGTCATAGGTATTAGTGGTTGGATCAACAATTCAGGATTAGTAAGGACTTTTTTCTGATTGGCACTATTATATCAGTGGTTGATTTTGCAGAAAAATACACATTGGAACCACAAAACGAGGTTTAATATCAGTATTACAATTCCATTCAGATTGTTATTTTTGTCCACATAACGTTTAGACATGCACCTGATAGTACAGAGGAGGATTGAAAGATAATCAGAGAGTATCATTTTTATATGAGTTATGATAGATCTCACTCATCTGAGTATGTCCAACATTGTTTCAAGAATTTTTTTGAGTTCTTGCAGGAGCATGATATAGCACTGGGCCAACATCTCATTTGGTCAGATAACTGCACAGGTCAATTCAAGAATGCTCGTATGTTTTATTGGTTGAGTAGAATGCATGTAGAGAGGGGTGTACCTAATATTTAGAGTTTTTTGAAGCTGGGCATGGGAAAGGGGAGCATGATGGACTAGGTGCATGTGTAAAGAGAGCTCTAGTTAAGGAGGAATTGAAGATTTCAGGAGAGAAATTCAGTGATGCACATTCTATTATTGATTCGTGTAGTTCAGAATTGTCACAAGGAGGGACACTTGATTCAACATTGTGCAGATTCTTTTGGTTGGTTGAGGAGGGTATAGTGGGAGGCAGATTGGATTGTCATACAATTAAAATATTCTTCAAAGATGCATTCGTTTTGAAGCTCAGATGCAAGCACATGGAAAATTTGGACACGACAGTTGGCTTGTTTTTGTCAAAGTTGTATTCAGTGCGAGTGGGATCAATGCGAGTCAAGTGAGTGGGTGGATACATGGGTTCCACAGTATCTAACTAATTTATCTCAAACTATATCAATGACAAATGACACAATGGAAAGTTCACTTGATTATGACCAGATTTCATATCTACTACAACCAGGACATGTTTTTGCAGTTGTTGCATCATAGGGGAATAAAGAGAGATCAAAATATTGGTTGGCTCGATGTGTGTGGGTAAATCATAATCTAACACAATTGATGGAAGATGATGATGGGTTCGTGTATCCTACAGGTTCATTTGTGGTTGCAGGAACTTGGTTGCAAACATACATGATTAGAAAGAATGGCATACTTGCATTTGAAGACTACGAGAAACACAAAACCATTTTCATGTATTCGCACCTTGTTATAGCAACAAATGTTAAGTTGTTGAAGCATCATGCCAAACCAAACATAAAACAACTATGGACACTTAGTAATGTCGATCATGTATCAATATTGGATACTCAAGCAAAGAGATGACACTTTAAGCACACTTGAATAGCATATTCAAGAATGGAAGGTACAATGCTTAGGTTCATTATGCTTAAGTTCATTAGTCTTCTTTTTTTAATACTAATATTTTGTATACTATTGCAATGCAGGTGTCTTTAATAGTGATATTTTTGGAATGATTGATCATGGACCTGCTGCAACAATAGCCAACTTTGATCCTTTCAGAGAGGTATGCAACAGATTACAATAATATAGATTGGTTATTCAAAGCGTATTTTATAGTTTGCATTACCATATCATCATCAATTAGGTCATTTAGAATAATATAGATTGGTTATTCTAAGAATATTTTTTTTTGTGACAATATAGATTTATCATTTGACAACTTTTACGATATTCCCGGCATGATTGATATGCACCTACTGCAACAATATGTAGCTCTGATCCTTTCGGAGAGGTATGTGACAAATTACAATAATATAGATTGTTTATTCTAAGCATCTTCTCTATTGTATGTAGTTTAACTGCTACCTTGATGGTTTGTACAGGTGCTTGTCACTCCAAAACGTTAGCATACTACTCTTGTGGAAGACTATGCCTTGAATGCCTCCAATAGGCAAATTTTGTAAAATTATAATTTTGAAATGTAAAGAGATTTTTGTACTTAATCAAGCTACAACCGGAGGTTTTCTTCCTGGTTCTTTCCTGTCGGTATGCTCATTTGAACCAAGTTTTGTAATATCTCCTATTTATATATAATAAATTACAGTGGCTTGCCACTTTTTCCAAAAACAAAAATGTAAAAAGTTAATGTGAATTTCATTTCCTGTGTAATTGATTCTTTGATCTAGCAAAGTGGAAACAAGGTATTTGGGTGTGCATGATGTTCAAGTTGATTGGGTAAGATTTTTCTGATGCAAGAGCTAGGTGGCTTTAAACAACACAATTACAATTAAAGATGATTTAAACTCCAATTTGATCGTCAAAACCAAACTTGGGTGCAATTTCACTCCCCAAACCTTGCCACACCCTATAAATTCATCAAAAATGTCTATTAGGACTTGCAAAACCTTGATCCAACCTTAAATATTTCTACCCCCACATTTCATTGACATTAGCATGTTGTAACCACCATTTTTCACCTAATTTCACTCATTTTTGCCATGCATGGCAACTCACCAACTCAACTATAGACCTTTCTAGCTCTTTAAACCCACATATTCACCTTATATAGTCCTAATAACATCTACCATGTCTATACCATCGAGCTACAAACCGTACAATAGATGGTATGGCCTTTTAGCACCTTGGACTCTTAAGGGAAATCGTCAGTTCAATGTAGCTTGGAGTGATTTGGCATATTTGGGTGCAAAAGAGGACCATCCCTAGTGTAAATGTACCCATCCAGACATGTTGGATTAGTCCATTTGGTTGTATGAGTTGGAGAATGAAAGTTGCACCACTTTGCAACTTTACACTGCTTGCATTTGGCAACTTTTCCCTCAACTAAAAACTCATCACCATGGGAAAAAGCCTCCGAGATAGAAAAAAATGAGAGAGGTTATTGTAGATGGTCCCAACACAATCTCATATCCTCATACAAAGATTTTGTAAGAATCGCGGTTTCCAAGTAACAGTCCATCAAAGATTACTGCCTTTTAGCACTTTGGACTTTTAAGGGAAATAGTAGGTCCAATGTAGCCCAGAGTGATTCGGCGTATTTGGGTGCAAAAGAGGACCATACCTAGCATAAAAATACCCATTCAAATGTGTTGGAATAGTCTTTTTGGTCGTACGAGTTGGAGAATGAAAGTTGCACCACTTTTCAACTTTACACTACTTGCATCTGGCAACTTTTCCCTCAACTGAAAACTCATCACCATGGGAAAATGCCTCTAAGATACCAAAAAAAAAGAGAGATTATTGTAGATGGTCCGAACACGATCCCATATCCTCAGACAGAGAGTCTGTAAGCATCACGATTTCCGAGTAACAGTCCGTCAAAGATTGCTTCCTTTTAGCACTTTGGACTCTTAAGGGAAATCGTTGGTCCAATGTAGCTCAGAGTGATTCAGCATATTTGGGTGCAAAAGAGGACCATACCTAGCGTAAACGTACCCATCTGGATGTTTTGGAACAGTCTATTTGGTCGTATGAGTTGGAGAATGAAAGTTGCACCACTTTGCAACTTTACACTGCTTGCATTTAGCAACTGAAAACTCATCACCATGGGAAAACGCCTCCGAGACAGAAAAAACCGAGAGAGGTTATTGTAGATGGTCCCAACACAATCCCATATCCTCATACAAAGATTATGTAAGAATCATGATTTCCAAGTAACAGTCCGTCAAATATTGATGTCTTTTAGCACTTTGGACTCTTAAGGGAAATCGTCGGTCCAATGTAGCTCAGAGTGATTCAACATATTTGGGTGCAAAAGAGGATCATACCTAGTGTAAACGTACCCATCTGAACGTGTTGGAACAATCTGCTTGGTTGTACGAGTTGGAGAATGAAAGTTGCACCACTTTGCAACTATACACTACTTGCATTTGGCAACTTTTCCCTCAACTGAAAACTCATCACCACGGTAAAATGCCTCTGAGATAGAAAAAACTAAGAGAGGTTATTATATATGGTCCTAACACAATCCCATATCCTTAAACGGAGATTCTGTAAGCACCATGGTTTTTTAGTAATAGTCCGTCAAAGATTGTTGTCTTTTAGCACTTTGGACTCTTAAGGGAAATCGTCGGTCCAATGTAGCTCGGAGTGATTCGGTGTATTTGGGTGCAAAAGAGGACCATACGTAGCGTAAATGTACCCAACCGGACATTTTGGAATAGTCTGTTTGGTTGTACAAGTTTGAGAATGAAAGTTGCACCACTTTGCAACTTTACACTGCTTGCATTTGGCAACTTTTCCCTCAACTGAAAACTCATCACCATGGGAAAACGCCTTCGAGATAGAAAAAATAAAGATAGGTTATTGTAGATGGTCCCAAAACAATCCCATATCCTCAGACGGAGAGTCTGTAAGAATCATGGTTTATGAGTAATAGTCCATCAAAGATTGTTGTCTTTTAGCACTTTGGACTTATTCCCAACGAGTCATAGAACTCCCTCTTAGGGCAATCTTGATTAGGCCTAGTAGGGAAATCCTTCGCATAGTGACCAAACTTGTCAAATCTAAGGCATTGAACATGAGAGAGTTCCCACTTCTTCTTGAATGCAGGAGCACCATCTGACCCTTTATCTCTATTCCTCTTGAAGCATCTTTTCTTTCCTCCTTTTCCTTCCTTCTTCGAGGATTGAGCGGAAAGAACATGAATGTCTTTATTTGTAGGGCTTCCTCCAATACCTCTCATAGCCAACCTTGAATCCTCTTGAATACAGTCAGCCCTCAACCGATCAAACTTGGGAAGTTTCGATCTCGTGCGGATTCCTTGAATGTAAGACTCCCAAGATGAAGGAAGACCATTAAGACCCAACATGGTCAAATCCTTGTCATCAACAATATGACCAATGGTAGAGAGTTGATCTCTCAATTCGGAAATCTTCATAAAGTAGGTGATGACAAATTCTCCTTCCGCCATCTTAACATGATGAATTTTTTGCTTCAAGGCTAGAGCGCGACTTGTTTTGTTGATCTCATACATCTCCTCCAAATTCTTAAGCATTTCTCTTGTTCTCTTCACCTTAGAGGTGACAGGAACAATATGGTCCTTCACAAAATCAACTAACATCTTCTTCGCCTTGATATCTTTCTTCCTCCATTGAACTTTCTCTTCCTCATCCATAGGTTCGAAAAATTTGCTCTCCACACTCAACCAATTCATTTTCCTCCAAAGTGAGCATAATTCTGAATCTCCATGAAGTGAAGTTTGATGCTCCTTCGAGTCTATCCTCAATTTTAAGACCATTCACCATCTTGACTAAGATAGAGATAGATAAAAAAAGGGAATAGAGGTATTGCTGCAATAAAAAATTTGATCATGATATTTTCCAAACCCGCTTTGATACCATGTTAGTGTTTTAATGATCAGATAATACAACTGAAAACACTCATAAAATGCAACACATAATAAACACAACAAGATACCTTGGGAAAACCCTCTTCTTGAGGGAGAAAAACCTAGCAAATATGTCTCTTATATAATAAAGGAATAAGAGTAGAAATCTGCTTACAGCTCAGGCCTAGCTCATGGTTGAATTTGATACAATGAATAATAACACCTCTCCTAGATGCAAAGATACAATTGAATATGCTTCTCCTTGAAATCGGTCGGCTGCTGCAAGATGAAGTGTTGCTGCTCAAGTGTGAACTTCTGCTTGGAATGCAAATTATGTTGAATGAACTTGATTGAGGAAATGAACAAACATCACCTTGTATTTATACAAAATAAGGTGACTCTTCAAGGAGGTCGGCCTCTCTTGAAAATAATAAATTACAAAATAATATCAAGGAAGGTCGGCCTCATCCATTTAAATCAAATGAGTATAAATTAAATAGCCATAGGCTATCATTTAATTTATTACAACTTAATGTGATCTCTATGAAAAACGAACTGTTTGATAAAAAGCTTTGGTAGACATGTATGAAAAATGTGGTAGCATAGACAAGGCAGTGGACTATTTGAAAAAAAGTTTCAAAGAAATGTGGTCTCATAGAATTCCATGACAAGCAAATACAATTGACAACTGCTCATAGTTTTTAGTTATGCAATGTGAAGTAATTGAATAACTACTTAGGTTGACTTTGTAAAAACTATATTGTAATTGAAATTTTTTCATCTATGAACATCTATTTGTTAGTTATGCAATGTGAAGTAATGATTTGAGTTTGAAAAATGTGTAATGCAATGTAATTAGCGATATAAATATAAACTACATAATATAAGCATTCTTTTTTATGCTATTGTACATTGTTATTTAACCATTTCTCAAGATAAAATTTTCAAAGAGTTTAATCATGCACATGAGGAACAAATTAAATTTTGATTGTCAACTTCTATATATCAAATTATCCAATAATCAAGTGTATGTCCATATACAAAAATGGCATCGACACCAACTCAAACAAAGTTTTATAAAATGTGGCATATGCCATCTCCATATGTATTCAAAATTTACATGCCAAAATGTCTATCTCATCCTAAACTATTGGTGGATCATCAAAATGAAGCCTCTTTGAAGCACTCGTTGGCTTTGAAGGTAGCTGCACAAGAAAAATTCAAGCCACAATTGAGATTAGTTATACTATATAATTTAAAATCAAATAATTAACATCAAAATCAATTGAATTTTAATTGAACTCTAAAATTGAAATCTTGATTACCTAAAATATATGTCTCTTCAAAGGGTCAGTTGTCCTAGAATATACCAAACCAATTTTTGAAATGCCAGTCTATATATGTGAACAAAAACATAAAATTGATCCAAGTTAGCATATGATTATTGGTAATAGGAACATATTTACTAAACACAAAATAAAATAAACACATACCTCTTTAGGTTGATCTTTTTCTTTATCTCCTTTAGGTGTTTCAAGACCTCCTCCTTGAGGTGTTCCAATACCTAATCCTTTAGGCGGTGTGTCACTTGTCAACAACGATGTATAGCTCATAATTGCATGTACATAAAAATGACAAGTACATATGAAACTACCAATCTATGTCGATGTATGTATAATGAATATAAGATCTTAAAAATATTAACTCAATCCAATTTGAGTTCAATTGCCTTCCCCTTATCTAACTTTGTGCCTCCATAGTCTAGACGAGGTTGCATCTCACTCCCACTAGGTATTTCCTACAAGAGGAAAATAAGATAAACATATAAGTTATTATATAATTTCATTAATGACAATTCAAATGACAAGCAAGTATATAATAAAAAATGTAAATGAGTGAGTGCAAAAATATATACTTTGTGTGTGTGTCCAAGCCAATGAAATGACCCTAAGGGTGCTATCAGTAACCCGTGTGAGCTCCTCCTCAGACATCAATTGTTAAATAGACCATGTAAATAAATATTAGTACTTGATACTATCTCTTATTAATATTCATTTAATTCAGCATATAATTTTTTAATAAAGTAAAATGGTATATCATAATTGTTGTTCGGTGGTTTATCAAAAACCATACACCAACGATCCCAAAAGTTATCTACAATGTCCCTATTCATGCATTATTTTATAGAAAGTTTTGTTTTATTAACATTCACTGGAAAATCGGTGTGGGGTTTAATGAATAAAGATGCTATTTGGGCTTTGGTTATTTGGAGATCTTTCACATCATTGTAAGACAATCCACATGCATAATATTCCCTCATGTCTTCTTGCCATGAATGAAAGGCATTATGTTGGGTGGAGAGGGTTTCTATATTTTTAATTATTTTCTTCAATGCGTTTGTCATATCTCTAAATCGAGGGATTGTCTTATAAACTTCACAAATGCCCCTCAATTGCCCCAATTTCTCACCAATTAAGTCTTCAATTGGTGGTTGCGGAGGTGGTGGAGCATTTGGAATTTGTGCATTTTCATTCTCAGCCATAATACCTTATTAAAGTTAAAAACCAATTAATCTAATTAAAATTACACAATATAAATGAAATTATTGTAAAAAAAACCCTAGTTTTTAATAAAAATCCAAAAAAAAAACTACTTTTTCACAAAAATCCATAACAAACTCTAGTTTTTGATAAAAATACATCAACAACCCTACTTTTTAATCAAAATCCATTTAAAAACATTAGTTTTTAATAAAAAATCATTGTAAACTCTAGTTTTTAATAAAAATCAATAAAGAACCCTACTTTTGCAAAAAAAATCGTAAAAACTACTTAAAATTATAAGAATCTAATTGAAAAATTTATTAAAACATTAAAAAAACCAAAAACTTACCTTTCAAATCGGATTTCTTGTGAAATCGGATATCGGATTTCTTCTTCTCCCTGTGTGCCTGCATCCAAATTGTGTGAAATGACTTTTAACAGTTGAGTTTTTTATTTATATAGGCTTTTCAAATCAAATATCCGATTTGCAAAAGTAGGTTGGGCATTGCTTTGGAGCAATGTACTGACACCCGAACCTAAAAAAAGTCAACTCGACATTTCCGTGTTTTTGAGTCGATCCAAAACGTGATTTTTTTCCCATTGCCACTTTTTGGCCCATCATGATCCTACACATACCCATAAACTGAATGAGCAAGGTGAAGTTTTCATAAACAAAGCAAGATTGGTGTGTAAAGGAATCTCTCAGATGGAAGGAATTGACTTTGAAGAAACTTTTTCTCATGTTGCTAGAATTGAAGCCGTGAGACTATTTCTTTCTTATGCTACTTACAAAAACTTCAAGGTTTATCAGATGGATGTCAAGTTAGCATTTCTAAATGGTGAACTGGATGAAGAAGTGTATATTGAGCAACCTGATGGATTTCAATTGACTGATCAGGGAGATATGGTTTTCCAACTGAAGAAAGCATTTTATGGACTTAAGCAAGCCCCAAGAGCATGGTATGCCAGATTGGACAAGTATTTTTTGAAGCTTGTATTTAACAAAGGTACTATTGATAGTAATTTGTATTTCAAGATTCATCATGATAAAGATTTGATTGTTGAAGTCTTTGTTGATGATATCATTTTTGGAGGAGATGATATTTTGTGCATGAAATTTGCTGATGAGATGCAGAGTGAGTTTGAAATGTCTATGATTGGAGAAATGAAATTATTTTTGGGATTGCAAATTACTTAGTTAGATTAAGGGATTTTCATATCTCAGTCCAAGTATGTGAAAGAACTACTAAAGAAGTTTGGTATGGAAGATTCAAATCCAATTGGTACACCTATGGTGACCGGATGTAAGTTGACTCAAAATGATGATTATCCTAAGACAAATCAAAGTAGATATAGATCCATGATTGGTGGATTGTTGTATTCGACTCAAACTAGACTTGATATCATGAATGGTGTATGTATTGTTGTAAGATTTCAAGTTGATCCTAAGGAATCTCATGTGACAGCTGTGAAGAGGAATTTTAGGTACTTGAAGGGAACAGTTCTTTTTGGCCTATGGTATCCTAAAGAGGATGACCTTACCTTGAGTGATTTTACTAATGTTGATTGGGCAGGAGATGTGGATGATAGAAAGAGTACTAGTGGTGGTGCATTTTTCTTGGGAAAGAAGTTGATTTCATGGTTAAGTAAGAAGCAGAATGCCATTTCTTTATCTCCTACAGAGGTAGAATACATTGTTGCAGCTAACAATTATACTCAAGTATTATGGATGAAACAGATGTTGAAAGATATTAGAGTTGTGTATGATGAACCTATTTCCATATTCTATGATAATTCAAGTGTTATTAACATTTCTAAGAATCCGGTACTGCATTCAAAAACCAAGCATATATCTATCAAGTTTCACTTTTTCAGAAACAAGGTGAGTGAAAAGGAAGTTAGACTAAATTATGTACCTATTAAGAAACAAATTGAAGATATCTTTACCAAGCCCTTTCCTAAGGATACTTTTGAGTATCTCAAAGGGAAGCTAGGGGTGATTACCCCTCCTAATTAGAATTAAAGATGCATTGACTTGCATCAGTTTGTGCATTTCATAGTCATATCTTGAGATTCAGATTGATGTTGTGGTGGCTGCTACTCAAGGGGAGTAGTCATATGTTTAGATATGTGGTTCATAGCTTATGTGGAGAAAGATAATGTGTACCTTTGTCATTGATGTCAAAGGGGGAGAAGATTCATGTGAAAATTTATGAAAGAAAAGAGTCAAAATCAAAGGGGGAGAAAGTGTTAAGAGAAAGTATCGTTGATGTAATTTTTTACATCATGTGTTGCCATCAATGCCAAAGGGGGAGATTGTTGGATATTGCTGATATTTGGTTTTCATTGATGTCAACACTATTGGAATTAATGTCTATAAGGTTGTATATGTCGAAGATATTGAGAAAATTGTAATAATATAAGTTAAAGCTTGTCAGTGAAGCAATGAAGTTCAGTATGATGGATAGTTCAATATATTGATGGTGAGAAGTTGTGGATTAAAGGTTTCATTAATAGGTATATCTAGTTTATCCACCGAAAGTTTTAGAGGTTTGCATGAAGATTTGATCAAGTTATGAGTATTTGTGTTCTGATAGTTGTTATGTTGCTTTAGTTGGTGTTCCTGAAAGAAGATGATGTGATTCTGGTAATCTGAGTTGTTGTGAATGCTTTTGAGGTGATTCAAGAAGCTTTTGTATTTTTCTAGATCATGCTCTATCTGTGTTGCTGGTTCGCATCGATCATTGTACTCGTGATTGGTGATTTTCTTTTGTGTGTTCATGTTTTTCATGTTCATGACGGACAGGGTGATTGTAGTGTGTTGTGAATCTTCGAGGCTAATTTTTTATGGTGTTTCATGTTTGAGACATTTTTTTTGGGTCCCTACTATGTTTTGGCCAACATTGGTTGATTCTCATTGACAATTGTTTATTAATTTGGGCTGACAATTTGTACACATTTTATATTTTATTGGGACGACATGTAGTTGATGTTATCCTTAGATTCAGATATATATAATTGATTTTTTACATCATTTGAGACATGTGAGATGTGTGAAGTGTGAGTGCTATGTGTGAATAAAGTTTAGATCTTTCAAAGGTAGAAGTAAAGTGTGAAGAAGAGTGAGCAGAAAAAAGAGTGTTCATGTGCTTAACTAGAACTGTAATCAGGCATTAGCAGATGCTATCTTCTCAGTTAAAAATATCTTGGATGGATGTAATCCGAATGTGACTATAAGATAGTGTGTCTTCCTTTGGGCAGTAATCCTTTTTGTATTTGAGCAGTGAGCTCTAGGCAGTGTGTTTGAATGCATGTGCATTCCCCATTTTCTATACTTTTAACAGAGTATAAACTTGTGGATTAACCTCCACCATGGTTTTTCCCCTAATAGGGTTTCCACGCAAAAATCTTGGTGTTATGTGTGTTTTTGATGTGGTGATGGTTTTTGCTTTCATGTTTAATTATCAGATCTAAGAATAAGTTTAATAAGTATAATTTCTAAGACAATTGATTCACCCCACCTCTTAGATGTCTTCCCTTGTGTTTCCAACAAGAATTTTGGTGGAATTCAACATGTTATCATTTTATCCTTGTTGTTTGGTCCTCCTAAAGTCCCATAACCCAATCCTAAGGCTTTAAATACCCTTGACATTCATTTCCCTTTTGGAATTTAGGATTTTTGGGATAAATTATCACCTTTGTACTTTCTACAAAGTCCCTACCTTCTCCCACAACCTAACAGCTTGACTCGTCCTTTCACCTTTATGTCCTAATCCCTCCATGCCTCTAAAACCCATAAGTCTCCCAAACTTTTTGGGTTTCCTTGCACTCCTACACCTAAATCCAATGTCCTTGTTCCTTTTGACTCCTCAACGCCTACAATTCATTCATTCCTCCTCCTAGACTTATGAGGTCCTCTAGCATGCCTACAAATGTTTGTGGGTTCTAAAATGGCCTAAAATACATGTATTAGTTCCTTTCTTAACCAAAGTACCTAACAAGTCAATGCACTTCTCTCACATACCCTTTAGCCTTTTCAAGATGTCTCAACTTCTAGGAATGATGTCATTTGACCCTTAAGGGTTATTCCAACATTCTTTATTTGTTGATCTCATTCCATATCATGTAAAAACTATAAATTCCATTAATGATGGATGATTTGCATATCTAAGAAAATATATATCCATTCCTTGGTGGTATTTTTTGATATATTTGCAGGTGGTTTAGTGTGATCTCATGTGTCAAACATAAAGGAAGATGCATAAAATGTATGGGAAACTATAAAAGTACACACAAATTTTTGAATCCTATGATTTTGTGTGTGTTTGCACTTCAAAATTATATAAATTCCCCACACTTTAATGTTTTGGATGTTTCTTAAAGATCTATAGCTCCAACCTTAGTTGTAATGTGCATGGAGGATATAAAATCCAAAAAATATTTTAAAAAGGGTTGACTATAAAAGGAGAAAACAAGGGAGCTTAGGAGAGGAAGGAATTTTCTTATTAAAACCCTATGCTTCTCAATTTCTATCTTTGGGTAGAAAATTTTGATAATGTAACATGATCTAGATTCATCCTGAAATTTGTAACAAACACTTGTAACCTTTGAAGAATAAATGTTCAAAGACAAAATAAACCTCGATTTAGTGTCTCCTTATGTACAAGGTATGCATTTTTTGGGTTCTATAAAGGCATAAAATATGTATTGGTTCCTTTCTCAACCAAAGGAGCTAACAAGTCAATCCTCTTCTCTCACATACCCTTTAGCCATTTCAAGATGTCTCAACTTCTAGGAATGATGTCATTTGACCCTTAAGGGTTATTCCAACATTATTTATTTGTTGATCCCATGCTATATCATGGCAAAAATATAAATTCCATTAATGATGGATGATTTGCATATCTAAGAAAATATATCCATGTCTTGGTGGTATACTTTGATATAAATTTACAGGTGGTTTTGTGTGATCCCATGTGCCAATCATAGAGGAAGATGCATAAAATGTATGGACAACTATAAAAGTGCACACAAATTTTTGAATCCTATGATTTTGTGTGTGTTTGCAGTTCAAGATTATATGGATTCCCTACAATTTAATGTTTTGGGTGTTTCTTAAAGATCTATAGCTCCAGCCTTAGTTGTAATGTGCATGGAGGATATAAAATCCAAAACATATTTTAAAATGATTGATTAAAAAAGGAGAAAACAAGGGAGCTTAGGAGAGGAAGAAATTTTCTTATTAAAACCCTATGCTTCTCAATTTCTATCTTTGGGTAGAAAATTTTGATAATGTAATGCGTTGGATTCATATTGAAATTTGTAACAAACACTTGTAACCTTTTAAGAATAAATGTTAAAAGGAAAAATAAACCTTGATTTAGTGTCTCCTTATGTAAGGTATGTAGTTTGGAGGTGTTGCTAATTAGTTATCCATCTAGAGATGAATATAAAATCCCTGCAAATATTTTTTAAGGTGTATATTTGGGTAAATAAGGAAATGTATAAGTATGCTCATGGATTGCTAAGTATAATAATTTAATATTCTAGGCTTGGTGAAAAAACATGGGGGACCAAAAAGTGGCAACTCTACTTTTTGGTCCCAAAAAAGTGAAAACGAGAGCACGATACATAATGGAACACACTCACATTATGGTTTGGTTTTCACATAATGTGAACGTGTTATAATGTGCTTGCATTATAACGTTCTCACGTTATGTGAATGCTTTCATAAAATGCGAGCATGTTATAATGTGCTCGCATTGTGTTCTACGTTGAAAATTTTGTTTCTCTTTTATTTTGTGTTTCTCTTTTTCTTTCTCCTTCTCTATTAGTGGAGCTATATGCATGAAATAAAGTATAAGTTGACATTTGCATATGGAAATTTACTTTATTATACTTTAAGTTATATTTCATGTATATAGTTTTAGGATGTTTGATAGTGGTTCCAGATCTCTAGGAGTTATAATACAAATTCTAGTTTTTGGAAGATCTTATGATTTTTTAGACAGTCAAATTTCAGTAATCAGGAGGCCAAATTTTAGTAATTAGCAAGTTTTATCATCTTTCTCTCTTTTTATCTCATTCAATGTTTATTCCTTATTCTCTAGAACACACTCTCTCTCATTATATACATCCCTTATCTAACTCTCTCTCCCTTGAGCTCAAGAACTAGCTCTCTCTCTCTCTCCATTACATCCACCTTCTCTCTACTTATTGTCATCTAACCTCTCTCTCTCTACTTCTTTGTATCTCACTCCCTCTCCCTCACTCCCTCTCCCTCTCTCTCTCCCTCCCTCCCTCTCTCTCACTCGCCCTAGTATTAAAATAATGTTAGAGAGTAGTATTAAATAATGTATTAGGAGGGTAGATAAATAAGTAAATTTTAGGTGTCCACACTTTCCTTTGCAAATTTTCAACCTAAACCAAAGCTAAGAAGGTTATCTTGGAGATAAGTTAGATTGCATAAAAATCCCCTCTTCATAGTGATGAAATCTTTGATTTTGCAAACAAAAGAGCATCTCCTTGGTTTTCTTTCTTTCTTTCTTTATTTTCTTTGTGAGAATATATTTTTTTAATCTTTTGGTGAAAGGATTTTATGCAATTGAAATGCAAGTGTGATGACGGTTCTTAGTAGAGATATTTTCAATCTATTTATTGAGTTTGACTTCAATCAAAATTTCATGATGGATTTTATTATTTTTCTTGAAAAATGTCCTTAGTCACACTAACCTTTCTCATCTAAGAGGATCACACAAAGATGAGATAACTACACCACCCTCCTCTAATGCCCAACACCAAAAGAGAAAAATGCCCAACACCAAAAGAGAAAAACAATTTTCTTTAATTTTTTTGTATTTTTCCGAACAATTGCTTGGTCATGGAAATAGTTACCAATAATTTGACCAAATTTATATTAATTTGAACATTCTTAACTTTAAGATTCTTTGATGTTGTACTAATTTTATTCTTAACTTTTTAATATTTTTTAAAAATATTGAATGAGATTAATTTATTTTTTGTTGTCAATTAAAAAAGCTCAAAATTAAAATACAATTTTTGGGATATTTATTTTATCTAGCCATTCCATGATACTATTCCAATCATGATACAAACATAGTAAACTAGGTATAGAAGTTTTGTGCATAATATGTTTCATTTCTCTACACTCTACTTAAACATCACACTCTATATTAGTCAAAAAGTTCATACCAATTTTATAATTCATCTAGACTATAAAAAAGTGGTAATTAATTAATTTCATTTCCTAAATATTGAATGAACTAACATTCACTAGAGGAGCTCAAATGGTCGAACATTGTAAGGGTATAGATTCATTTCTAGGTGTACATACGACATTATGCACAAGAGTAATTTTAGCCATTATTAGACATTTTTACATAGATTTTAACTTTAATTATTTTTTAGTACTTTTTTTATAAGGATTGTAATTGTTTCTACAAGGAATTAAAGACACGCTAATAAGAATTTTGAATAGGCTGACACTCAAACTTAAAATCTACTTGTGGCTAGTGGGATTTACAACCACTAAGCCACTTGCCTTTTCATGAAGGAAGCTTTCAAATTTTATCAAGAATTGTATTTCAATTCCAACACACCCTCTAAAGTACATTCATGGTCAAAACAGTGATGACATCAAATTCAAAATTTTAGACATGATATAATTTAATATTAATAAATTTTAGACATGATATATATTTCTTAATTTAATTATTTTTCCACTACTTTACAATAAAATTTATTTGATTGATTTCTATTCTATAATAATGAATTTAATAAATAGCGTACATTTTAGATCATTTTCTATTTAATTATAAAGTTGACAATAGAAAAATTATCTCTAACAAAATTTTACTATAATCAAAAAACTATT
>CM021107.1:180534519-180667067 GCA_007115665.2 Sequoiadendron giganteum | reverse complement strand
GTGGGCGAAAAAAACCCATAAATTTGTTTTTCGATTTGACGCATGATTTAGATTCTATGGTTGTGCGAAATTAACCCTGACGGATACTGGTTCTTCTCCCCTACCTTCCCATTACACATATAGATCTAATTGCTAGTTTTATTCCTTTACACAATTGACGAAGTATTTACAAATATATTACATTTTTTCAGTTGAGAACAACAATTTGGGAAAACCTATCAACATCCATTTTGTTCACGTACTGGTCAATGTGCTCATTATTTACGTGGCGACCGACTGCCAGTATACAGAACCGGCACGTGTAAGCTCTTCCTTATCCGCCAAAGGATCAGGAAACATTATCCGATCGAGACTTGAGCCTACCTCACTGGGCAACATGATCCTCTTTCCTTCTAACAGAAAAAATATTTATATATCGTGCACGCCTACGCTGGCTGGGTCATCATGATCATAAATTCCTGAAAATTGACAGAACCATCTCCGTCACGATCAACGCCATCAATCATCCTCTGGCACTCATCCAAGCTGTATTTCTCCCCGAGATTTTTGAAAAATCTCTGCAATTCACCTGCAGAAATGGATCCATTGCTGTCCTGATCAAAAAGATCAAAGGCTATCTCCATGTCCCGCAAGCACCTGTCAAGATCGATGTCTTTTGTGTTCAAATCCATGAATTCCGAAAAATCAAGAACCCCGTCACCATTAATATCCCCTGCCTTCACCATAAGCTGAAGCTCTTCTTCTGTGGCGTTGCCCCCAAAACAGCTTATAACCTCGCCGACCTCTGACCACGAAATCTTTCCGTCGCCATTGATGTCAAATGTTTTGAACACGACTTCAAGCTCTTTCCTTGACGGCAACAATGACTCCGGATTCGAAACAGAGATCTTCGTACTTCTGTTATTATCACTGGAAGGACTCTTCCGTTTAGGTTTTGCGCAATTGAACACCTTATTCATAAACCAAGGAAACCCCATTACTGAATCGCTTTCTGCTATCTTCACAATTTTAACGGTGCGAAATAAGTTGTGCTTTCATGTCTTTATGTAAACATTTAAAGCTCTGAAATAGCCCGCCCACTGTTTTATCAAGATAAACAAAGTAGAATTGAAATCTTGAAAATTCCTCCACAGTGCAAACTGTTAGAAACGGCGCCCACGAAATCCAGAAAATAAATCCACGCAGATCTTTATCTGTATGACTGCGCAGATAACGATAAATGCTTGAAGACAAATTTGGATAATAGGAATATCCGTCCAAATTTCTCTAATTAAATGTCACTAATTGTTTAAATTTAATAACTAAGTCTATTTTAACCATAATAAATTGCTTTTCAGATTAATTCAAGAAAAATTAAGTCTTGAAATTGAGTTTGCATTAATTAGGAAATGAAATAAGAAAAGATTAGAGAAATTATGTTTGGTTGACTAATTGCAGAGAATTGAAGAAGGTCAAAAGTTGATTTAAAAAGGTTTGGAATTATCAAAATATGTTCTCAAAATTATAGTTTTATGAATATAATTGCTTGTGTTTTGAAGGATGTGATTATGTTCTAACATCTAGGGGTGTATTAGTGTTTTGTATAAAAGTACTAATGCCTTTTGTACTTAGCAATCATAACTCATTTCTACGTCTTAATATTTATCTCTACCACAACAAACTTGTTTATAATAAGATATGATATATCAAATATGAAAAGGAAAAAATGGTGTGCCTAAAGAAATTTTGGGAACATGCCTCAACCAAGCCATAGAAAGCATGTTTCAACTTGAAGTGTGTTGGAAATGATAAGTGTGTGGTCCTAGAGTGTCGGTTTATGTGAGTTGCAACAATAATGGTGTGTGCAATAGAAATGGAGGATGCCCTATGTGCTCTATAAAATATGGAAAATGTATGTAAGTGCAAGAGGACAAGGGAAATAATCATTGGGAAAAAACCACAATTTTGAATTGTAGGGGACACTTGTATGGACATGAATGTCCAAGAGGACAAAAGCAGTAGCATTAGTGTCCAAAGTGATTGAGAATCAAGAAGAATGGGTAGAATAGGGTGTTTGGAGTAAAGGAAGCCTATTTTTTGGTGAGAGGACATTTTTTGGGATAGTTTAGGTTATGAAAAAGATAAAAAAAAAAATGGTCCAAAACATTGCTAATACAAGTGATCACTAAAATGGTGTAACATGAGATGGAAAAGTGTGAAGTATAAACTTATGATATTACTATCAAGATTCAACCATGTAGTTTTGAGTCAAACTCATTGACCCATATATCATAATTTGACTCAAAACTACACGGTTGAATCTTGATAGCAATATCATAATTTGACATGTCGTGGAAAATACCTCCTACTTATCAAGTATAACAAAATTATTTCTACATGTTTTCTCATTTGTATCAAGCATGTCAGCTACCAAAAATTAAGTACACTAAATAAAAAGTGTTTTTATAATACTTGATAATAAAAGGTATCAGAAAGGATATTGAAGAGATCTACTTAAGGCCATGTGTTTGTCTTTTGTTTAAGATTTATCGTTAGGCCTATAATTCAATGTTCATCATAAAAAGACTTAGAAGGAAGAGTTTCACACATTTTACATATGTTTTTCTTCATTTTTGTTGGATTAGGTGAGCAAGGAGGTCAATTTATGGATGCTTGTTTGAATTGAAAACAATATGAGATAGGGTTATAGAGGAAAATTTTGACTTGAAACTACATGGTTGAATCTTGATAGCAATATCATAATTTGGCATGCCATGGAAAATACCTCCTACTTATCGAGTATAAACTTTTTATTTCTATGTGTTTTCTCATTTGTATCAAGCATGTGAGCTAAAAAAAATTAAGTACACTAAATAAAAAATGTTTTTATAATACTTGATAATAAAATGTATCAATTATAAAGTATATTAAAGAGATCTACTTAAGATCATGTGTTTGTCTTTTGTTTAAGATTTATCTTTAGGCCTATAATTCAATGTTCATCATAAAAAGACTTAGAAGGAAGATTTTCACAAAATTTTACATATGTTTTTCTTCATTTTTGTTGGATTAGGTGAGCAAGGAGGTCAATCTATGGATGATTGTTTGAATTGAAAATAATATGAGATAGGGTTATAGAGGAGCCAGTATTGGAAGTAGGTATGTATCTTCTAAGTGGCCTACACAAGGTAGATGAGGTATAGCTACAAAAGATCCTACACAAAACATTACTATATGGCTATGATAGACCTAATATCATAAAAGGGGTATGGTTGTGATGTCCAACCACCAAGATCAAAGGGGTTGCATGTAACAAATCCACCATTATCAAAAGGATAGTGGCTCCTAGAGAGTCACTTTAAATAAGTCAATGATGAAGGATCCATGGAGGACCATTTCAACCATTGCACACATATTCAATTGGTTGTAATGTAGAGTGTACATGCACCTTCTTAAATTAATTAGATGTGAAGGACGGAATCAATTTAAGAAAGAAAAGAAAGAGGAAAATAGTTTAGTAATCTTATTGGGAATAATGTGTGAGGATATAAGTGTAGGATGAAGAAACAAAAAAGAAAAGAAAACTAGGAGTGTTAACCTCAAGGATAACCCCACAATGTTGCCCCTATGGTCAATGAAAATAGGGAAGAGAAGTGTAGATAGGAACTAAGAAAGGTAATAAATAAAGTAGATATATTTAAGGAATGAATAGCTAAGGGAATAAGAGGCAAAGAAAGCAAGATAAGAACACATGATGAGAGCAAGAATAATATGTTTAAGAAGGTTGAGTGCTAGAGAGGGAAAATCCTTATCATAGGATGTAGTGGGAGGAAACATATGGGCATAAGAATAAGGAAAGGGAGAACATTGTATGGTTAGGATCTATTTGTTCATAAGAGCATATCAATGATTAGTCACAATAGAAGTGAAAAGGGGTTCAAGGATAGGAAAGAGATACAAAAGATAGAGAATGTGTATAACATGTGTAGAAATAAAAAAGGGAAAAGGGGAAATAATAGGGGATGCCCCTTATAGTGTTTAAATTTACATGCCTTCAAATTTCCACCCTATGTGTTTGCTTACCTTAGTGTCAATTTATAAAAAATAACCATTGATTGATCTTATGTAGTTTCCTAATCCTTTTCTTCAATGGGTTGCCAAGATCCAACAATTAACTTGGTATTAAGCCCACTTTTGTGACCTTGTATTTCCCTGTTGCAAGTATGAGCAGATTGGTGTTGTCATTGGTGTCAACTAGTTGATGGAAGAGGTGTTAGTTAAATTGTCTAGGTATGCATGTATAATTGAGATATTGAGGAAGTGTTGTGAGTACATGGAGCTATCTTTATGATGTGAGATGCTAAGATGATGTCTCTGGTGCTTGGTTTCCAAGTGCACTATTGAGAAAAGTTGAAGAAAAGAGAAAATAGTGTGATGAAGGTGTGTTCAGTGGTTCAGAATGTACTTTGGGATGTGCTATGTATTTCTCCTATGTTGATGTTATGCATATGTGGTTCAGATATGTTGGTGAGATGTGATCAGATATGTTATATTCAAGAGATGGTATGCTAGATCATTGTATAATAGAAGAAATGTTCAACAGTGTGTGAACTTTGTATTACAAAGGTGTCTAGGAGAATTGTTTTGGCTTCGTGTTTCTCTACAGTAGTTCTTTAGGTCTTTTAATTATGAAGGTATGTTGATGGTGTTGGTTTGTTGTTTATGTCAATAGGATTCATGGTTTGGTGTTTCAGAAGATGGTCTTTCGAGTTACAGTGTTTGATAGTGTTGTCTGGATGTACTGGGCTTGTACATTCTTCAGGTGAAATTTGTTGTAGATTTTGATGGATTTTAGGATGTTGGAGGAATATTTGAGATTGTGTTGAAGTGTGGTGTGTGGTTCACAATTCGTCTTGAGTTTGATGAAGCATATAATTGATCAATTTACACGAGTAACAGTCAACTTGGTGTTTACACTACATGTGAAGCATCTTCGAAGTTTGTGGAAGTGTGATGAGGTGTGTTAGGACAAATTTGGGTCCTAGCTAAGGATTTATAGGGTACTCCTTCATTCCTATCCACAACATGAATATTTTGGCATCGAACTAATTTGAATTTTCACATTTGAGGTGCATTGTTGACCTTGGAAAGGGTATCAAGGTTGAGGACGGTATAAGTATGAGTTGAATTGATGAAGTAGGTGAAGATATATGCAAGATAGATGTGTGTGTGAATTTTATGATGTGAGTGATGAGAAATTGATAAAATCAATGTGAACTTTCAAGTGTTGGATTACCAGATGTAGTGAGTAGAAGGTGTCTACAATCATTCAAATAGACTATGAAGGTGTTGGAGTTATTGTGGTGGAATCCCTGCTACATTAAGATCATGTTCTTTGTGTAAAATTTCTTCTTTATCTTCTTTGTGTACTCTAATAGTGATCCTTGATTGTGAGCCTTTTTGGATAGTGTGTCCTATTCTAACAGTGAACCTTTGTATCAGTTTTTCTATTACTTATATTGTGAGATAATCCTCACTGTGGTTTTTCCCTTCTTGGGTTTTCCATGTAAATCTAGTGTTCTCTTATGTATGGTGTTGTTGTTTCAATTTTTTTTATTTTCATTTCATGTTTAAACATCATAACAGATTAAGGGTTTAATGAATGCATGTGGATCTAAATAATATTGAGGGTTTTGATATTTTAATTAGATACAATTGATTCACCCCCTCTTAGTTGTCTTGTTCATTCAAAAATTGGTATCAAAGCAAGGTTCCTTAGAGAAAAGATTAGTTGCTTGAGGTAGATCTAGGATGGTGAACAAGAAGGAGATCCCTATGTTTGATGGCACAAACTATGCATTCTAGAAAGTGAAGATGGAATGATATTTGGTTTACCTTGGATTTGATGTTTTGCAAGCAGTGAAGACCAATTACACTATACCGAAAAATGGAGTGAGCACAAGTGATGAGATCAAGGTTTATGAAAAAAATGGTAAAGTAAGGTTTGTTCTTTTGAGTAGTCTTGCAAATTTTGAATTAGTGAAAGTTATGGATCTGAAAATTGCTAAACAAATTTTGGATAAGCTAGAAAGTATTTATGAAGGAGATGATAAGGTTAAACAAGCTAAGATGTAGAATCTGAAGACACAATTTGAGAACTTGTGAATTTATGAAGATGAAACAGTTACAAGTTACATGTAGAGGGTTGATGAACTTTTTAGTGCAATGAGCTTGGTCTTGGTGCAAAATTCAAAGAACCTAAAGTGGTAAAGAAAATTCTCAAAACTCTTCCTAATTCTTATGGTCAAAAAGTTTATGCTATTGAGGAAGTTGCAAATTTCAATACTTACACTAGAGATTAGTTGTTTGGCACACTAATTGCATTTGAAATGAGAAAATTTGGTTACAATAATGGTGCAAAAGTGGAGACTGCTTTCAAGGCTAGAAAATCAAAAAAGATTGAAGATTCAGATGGAGATGATCTTGATGATGTGGAAGCTAACTTTATAAGAAGGATGAAAAAGGGCACCGATAAGTACAAAGGTAAATTACCTTTCAAAAGTTTCAGTTGTGGATAAATAGGTCACTATGCTTCAAGATGTCCTAACAGAAGTATAAGCAATAAGAATAAGGAAAACAAAGGTAAGTTGATAAAGAAAAACTATTATGTTAGAGAAGACGTTGGTATTTCTAATGATGAATCTGATTATGTATACTATGATGATAATGAATGCTTGTTCTTGGATTTAAAAGATGAATATATTCTTACTAACTCTAAAAGATGTGTGAAGGAAAGTGTTCTCAAGACAAAAGTTAAGGCTGAAGGTACTTTGGTATCTTCTTTCCATGTTAGATAGGATAAGAACTATTAGATCATTGATAGTGGATGCTCAAATCATATGACCAAAGAAAAGAGTAAGTTTTTCAAATATGAAAAATATGATGGAGGACTTGTTAAATTTGGAGATGATTTAGGTGCTAAGATTTGTGGAATAGGTTCAATAAGTTTTGATGGAAAGAATAATAATGATGATGTGTACTAAAGGGTTTAAGGCATAATATTTTGAGTGTTGGACAGATGTGTAGAAAAAGATATAATCTTATGTTTCAAGATAATGGATGTGAGATCAGAAAAGGGTTTGGAACTATGATTGTTGCTGGAAAAAGGATAGATGGAAATGTTTATCAGCTTAAGGGTGTTGATGGTCATTTTTTATGACTCATATTAATGAAATTTGGTTATGGCATAGAAGGATGTGTCACATCAATTTTGATAACTTGGTAAGAATTGGTTGAGTTCAAGAAGTGAGAGATTTTCCAAGGATTACAAAGCCTATCAATGTTTTCTGCAAGGAGTGTCAGATTGGAAAGAAAACAAGAAGAAGTTTCAAGGGTAAAGAACAATCTTCTACCGGATTATTGGAATTGGTGCACATAGACCTTTTTGGTCCTACAAGAGTGAGAATTCTAGAAGGTGATAGGTATTTCATGCTTTTGATTGATGATTATTTTAGAATCACATGGATTACTTTTCTTAGAGAAAAATCTAAAACCCTAGATAGATTCAAAGCATTTAAATTTATGGTTGAGAATGAAATGGATTTGATGATCAAATGTTTGAGCTTTGACAAAGATGGAGAATTCACCTCCAATGAATTTAACATGTTTTTTGAGAATCATGGCATAAAGAGGCATTTGTCTACCCCTAGGACTCCTCAACAAAATGGAGTGGTTGAAAGGAAAAATAGGATTGTTCAAGAAGCTGCAAGGACTATGATGAAAGACGCTAATATATAGAAAGTCTACCGGAGAGAAGCAATTCATACTTTTGTTTACATACTTAATAGATTTCAAGAAAAAGCAAACAACACAAAGACTCCCTATGAGTTGTGGTATGAAAGGATCCCTATTGTCAAGTACTTTAGAGTTTTTGGAAGAAAATGCTATATCAAGAGAGATGAAGAAAACTTAGGAAAGTTTGATGCAAGGTTTGATGAAGGAATCTTCCTTGGATATTCTACTAAAAGTAAAGCTTGCAAATGTTACAATAAAATATTGAGAAAGATTGTTGAGAGTCCAAGTGTCAAAGTGGATGAAGATTTGTAGAATTCAGTGGTGATAGATGGATATGAATCCAATGAACCTACCTACAGAGAAGAAGACAAATATATGGAATAGGAAGCACAAGATGAAGAGGAAGAAGCTCCAGAAAAGAACCCTAGAACCCCTAAGCATGTGAGGAGAAATAAGTGTAAAGAACATATCATTGGAGACAAAATCAAAGGTGTGTTGACAAAAAGAAGAGATGTTGAATCAAAGGTAAATTTGTGTTTACTTTCTAAAGTTGAACCTAAAACAGTGATTGAGGTATGTCAAGATGAACGTTGGATGAAATCTATGGAAGAATAAATTATGCATATTGAGAAGAATTGGACTTGGAAACTTTTCCAAGACTAGCAAACAAAAACATAATTGGATCTAAGTGGGTATTTAGAAACAAGATGAATGAGAATGGAGAAGTGGTAAGAAACAAGGCAAGGATTATGTGTAAGGGCTATGCATAAGTTGAAGTAATAAACTTTGAAGAGACATTTTCTCTGGTGGCTAGAATGGAGGCAATCAGGATGTTTTTAGCTTTTGCAACACATAAATATTTCAAAGTTTATCAAATGGATGTGAAGTTTTCTTTCTTGAATGGAGAGTTGGAAGAGGAAGTATACATGGAACAACCAAAAGGATTTCAGTTGTTAGATAAACCTAATATGGTTTGTAGATTGAAAAAGGAATTATATGGATTGAAGCAAGCTCCTAGAGCTTGGTATGCAAGGTTAGATAAGTATTTGATACAACAAGGATTCAATAAAGGCACCACATATAGTAACCTTTACTTTAAGGTTGAGAAAGATCAAATCTTGATTATAGTTGTGTATGTTGGTGACATAATTTTTGGAGGCAATGAAGCTAAGTGTAAGAAGTTTGTAGAAGAGATGAGGAAAGAGTTTGAGATGTCTATGTTTGGGGAGATGAATTTCTTCCTTGGGCTACAAATCAATCAAATAGATTAAGGCATATTCATTCCATAGTCAAAATATGTTAAAGAAATGTTGAAGAAGTTTTGAATAGAAGACTTCAAACCGGTTGTTGTAAGATGGTGTGTCCCATGGTCTTCCTTGTCCAGCATGGTGCTTGGGTTTGTGACATGGCTTAACCGCCTCTTGTGGATCTTACATAAATCTAGTGGTTGTATCGGGCATTGACAGATCAATCTTTTGGTGCAATGACAACCACCAATGTAACAATTGGTATCAGAGTCGAGGTCACAGGTTCAAACCCCTCGCTTGTGCGAGGGGGAATTGTTGCAAGATGGTGTGTCCATTGGTCTTCCTTGTTCAGCATGGTGCTTGGGCTTGTGACATGGCTTAACCGCCTCCTATGTATCTTACATAAATCTAGAGGTTGTATTAGGCATTGACAAGTCAATATTTTGGTGCAACGACAACCACCAATGTAACATCAATATATAATCCTATGGTTACTAGTTACAAACTAAGAAAAAATGATAAATCTCCTAAGGTTGATAAAAGAAAATGCAAATCTATGATTGGTGGACTGCTATATCTAACTACTACTAGATTGGATATTATGCATGCAGTTTTTATTGTGGATAGATTTCAAGAAGATCCTAGAGAGTCACATGTTGCAACAAGGAAGAGGATATTTAGATACCTAAAGGGCACTCCGAATCATGGCTTATGGTATCCAAAAGATACTTATTTCACATTGAGTGCTTACAAAGATGTAGATTGGGCTGGTTGTGTGGGTGATAGAAAAAGTGTAAGTGGTGGTGAATTATTTCTTGGATGTAGATTAGTGTCATGGCTAAGTAAGAAACAAGATTCAATTTATTTATCTACTACAGAGGCTGAGTATATTGTAGTAGCATCTTTCTACACACAGGTGTTTTGGATGAGGAAAACATTGAAGGATGTCAAAGTGGTGTATCGTGAGCCTATTTCTTTTTGTGAAAATATACAAGTGTGATAAACACTTAAAATAACCTAGTGATACATTCAATGACAAAACATATTTCAATCATATATCACTTTCTAAGAGAGAAGGTTGTGGAGAATGAAGTGAAGCTTGAATATGTACCTATAAAGGATCAGATTACTAACATATTCACTAAGGCTCTTCCTAAGGATACTTTTGAGTATCTCTGAGAGAAGTTGGAGGTCATTGCCCCTCCTCTTATCTAGATGCATAAGGAGATGCATCAGTCAAGTGGATCTCATGATCTATCCTTTATTATGGACTGATGTTGGTGGCTACCTCTCAAGGGGAGTATGTAGTGACATTCTTGCAGTATTGAATGAGTGTTTTCATTATGCAGAGGTTCATGATTTGGTACAAGTTGGTGTGTACTCCTAAGGGGGAGTATTCAGAGTAGTAAAAGTATGTTACAAAGAAGTGGTGAGCAGTTTGTCTAAGGATCTTGGTTCAATGAAAAATGGGGAGAATAATGCAAAAAATATATCCTTTTCTATTGATGTCAAAGGGGAGAGAGAATCATGTGAAAAAGGAACAAATTAATAGGGAATATAGAGAATCAGCTAGAGAAAGAATCATGTAAGGGGGAGAGTGTGCAAGAGAAGTTGTGTATGTTGTCTAATCATTATTATCAAAGGGAGAGAGAAGAAAGTGAAAAAGAATAAGTTGAAAGGAGGAGAGACAAATGTTGTGTAAGTAGTCTAATCAATAAGAAAAAGAAAGGAGAGTTCTCTTTGATGGTTTTTCACATCTTGTGTTGCCATCAATGAAAAAGGGGGAGATTGTTGCAAGTATGACCATATTGATGTTTTCATTGATGTCAACAAGCTTGTGTTGTCATTGGTGTCAATTGGTTGAAGGAAGAGGTGTTAGTTGAACTATTTGGGTATGCATGTATAGTTGAGATATTGAGGAAGTGTTGTGAGTACATGGAGCTATCTTTGTGATGTGAGATGCTAAGATGATGTCTTTGGTGCTTGGTTTTCGAGTACTCTTGATAAAAGTTGAAGAAAAGAGAAAATAGTGTGATGAAGGTGTGTTCAGTGGTTCATAATGTGATCCACGTTTATTTTATTTTGATGCTATGTTGTGTGGTTTAGATATGTTGTTGAGAGGTGATCAGAGATGTTATATTCAAGAGATGGTATGTCAGATCATTGTACAATAGAATTTATGTTCACTAGTGTGTGAATTGTGTATTACAGAGGGGTTTAGGAGAAATGTTTTGGCTAGTGCTTCAGGTCTTGCAATTCTAAAGGTATGTTGATGGTGTTGTTTTTTTGTTTGTGTTAAGAGGATTCGTGGTTTGGTGTTTCAAAAAATGGTCTTCTGAGTTACAATGTTTGATAGTTTTGTTTAGATGTACTCGACTTGTACATTCTTTAGGTGAAAGTTGTTGTGAAGGAGTTTGATGGATTTTAGGATGTTGGAGGAATATTCTAGATTATGTTGAAGCATGGCATGTGGTTCACAAGTCATCTTGAGTTTGATGAAGCATATACTTAATTGATTAGTATGTGTTTGCATGGGTAATGGTCGAGTTGGTTTTTACACTACATGCAAAGCGTCTTCGAAGTTTGTGGAAGCGTTTTGAGGCATGTTAGGATAGATTTGGGTCCTAGCTAAGGATTTGTGTGGTCCACCTTCATTCCTATCTACCGCAGAAATGTTTTAGTACTGACCTAATTTGAATTCACACATTTGAGGTGCATTTCCAACCTTGGAAAGGGTTTCAAGGTTGAGGATGGTATATGTATGAGTTGAATTGATGTAGGTGAAGATAGATGCAAGATAGATGTGTGTGTGAAGTATATGATGTGAGTGATGCAAAATTGAGTAGAGCAATGCAAAATTTCAAGTGTTGGATTACCAAATTTAGTGAGCAAAAGGTGTCTACAATCATTCAAACATACTACAAATATGTTGGAGTTATTGTGGTGGAATACCTATTGCATCGAGATCATGTTAATTGTGTAACATTTCTTCTCTATCTTCTTTTTGTACTCCGGAAATGAGCCTTGGTTGTGAGCCTTTCTAGATAATGTGTCCTATTTTGGTAGTGAGCCTTTGTACTGATTTTTCTATTACATATTTTGTGATCTAATCCTCACCATGGTTTTTCCCTTCTTGGGTTTTCCACGTATATATAATGTTCTCTTGTGTATGGTGTTGTTGCTTCAGTTTTTGTTAACTAGATTTCATGTTTAAACATCATAACAAATTAAGGGTTTAATAAATGCATGTGGATTTGATTACTATTGAGGGTTTTGATGTGTTAATTAGATACAATTGATTCACCCCCCCCCCCCCCTCTTAGTTGTCTTGTTCATTCAACATGCCCTACATGAATTTGGATGCATACATAATTGTCTTGATGTTAGCATGACTATGGATGCATCCTTGACTTTAAAAGGATTAAAGCGCATTTTATTTCCCTTCTTGACACTTAATACCCTAATCAAATGAATTTTAACCCTAATGAGTATTTTTTCCAAAAAAAGACCATCTTTGGAGCCATTTATAATGTTAATGCCTCTCATTATTCCCTCTTTCTTATTTTGTTCTCTCTCTTCTCTCCAAGATCATAGAAATAAGAGAAAAATAGAAAAGATAGTAATGGATCAAAAATATATTGCAATGATGAAGATTAAAAATAAGGGGACTCCAATGTCATTCCCTCAAGGGTTTATTAATTTTGAACACCTAGAATGCTGAGAGTGGGGGTGAATCAATATTCACTAAAATTCATTAGTCTTCATCAACTTAAACATGCATTCAAGGAATCTCATCAAACTTGCAGAAATGGAAAGGAACAATTAAAGCATGCATCATGTCAATAAACACAAGAATACCATATTTACATGGAAAACCATTGAAGGGAAAAAGCATGGTGAGGATTATCTCACAATATATTATAACTAGTTACAATGGATTACAAAATAGAGGACTCACTATCCAAAAAGAATGGATCACTGCCAAGGGCTCACTACCCAAAGGACTCACTATCCAAAATAGATAAGAGAATAAAAGAATGGATCTCTACCAGATTTTGGACTACTAAAAATGCATCTTCGACATGTTGAGGATACAGTTCCAATTAAGCTCAAAAAATCGGTATTGCACACTTTATACTTCACCACTATCACCTTTCACACTTTACTCTACATCGCATCTCACACACAATATCTACATCACCATTCAATTTCCTCATGTATCATCATCACAACACTAAATTGACCTTCTATGTATATACATATACTCTACAAACACTCATGTTATCAATTAGGTTGACTAATTAGATGAAACATGCAACATCATAACCTGTCAGCTCAAAATTCCAACTTGCATACCTTGCGGAACAAACCAAAACATGTTCTTCACCAAAATAGGTCGACATGACCTATAACTACTTTCATGAATCCACTCCTTTCATAACTCAATTTTGTATGACCCCACAACACTTAGGTTGGCACCACACAACAAAATTGGTGAAACAACAACTAAATGAACCATTTGTTCATCCATAACTTGATACGCGGACCATAAAATCACTTGACACTTGGATTTCATACACTTCTAACATTATCAAACACTTCCTTAAAACCACACATCATAATAATCATCTGCAGTGAAATGTGGAGCATTCCAATATGCACTTTGCACCTTTAACTCTACTTTTATTAAGCCTAATACTCTGTCACCAATATCTTCAGCTACTAAAGACATGCAACCCTAAAAATTTAGATATAGATACCTTCAATACATACCATTATTACCTCAAAACTGCATGACAATATTTTTCAAAGCGGAGTAATGCAAACCACAAAATTGTTGCTTTGTTTCTTACTATTCCAGTCTGGGACTTAGGAATTTTTTACCAAAACACTTGGTCTTCTCCAAACTTCTTTGGACTATGTGCATATAGATGCACCATAAATTATATGTTGAGTTGCCATCAATTACAAAACCATATACTTTCATGCTCATTTTTCCAACAATCTTCCCCTTTATCATTAATGGCAACATGCTTCTCCAAAACACTCTCCTCTGTATTACTCCCCCTTTGACATCAAGGGAAAAGGGTACCAAAAGGATACTTATCTTATTTACTCCCCCTTACTCATATATTTATATGACAATAGCCCTCTATCTTTTGTACTCCCCCTTTCTATATTATTCATCACCAAAAGGAAAAACTATACCACAAAACCATCTACTAACTCCACAAATGTACATTAAAATTAGAAAATTGCATATACAAAGAAAAAATGTACACTTTAACTAGAGGAGGGTAAAATGTCCTTATATGACACCTTCAATTTTAAAATGTGTGCCTCTCAATCCTTCTTTGAAAACTCTCAATCCTTCTTAGAAAAGGAAAGCATATGGCACTTATTTTCAAACTGAACATGAAGGTTTTCTCTTTCTTCTAAAGAACTAGGCACTAGATTCTCTTGCACAATCTTCTCAACATTAGCTAAAAATTCAGCTAAATGAGTAAGCCTTGCACTTACTATATCTCTGAGCTGACTATACTACCTTATTATTTTATCCTTTTGTTCTTGCATCTTAGAAAGAGTTAACCATGTAGATTCCCAATTTCAACTCTTGTAGCTCCATCTCTATCACTCACATGATCATAAACACCCGAGGCCTAAGAAATTTGAGACTCAATTGAGTCCTTTTGATCCTTAATGCTCCTTGTAGAAACTGCCCACTTCAAATAGAATTGAAATAGTTGTTTGGATTCTTCCAAACACTTCTTAACATCCTCCAAGCTCCCTTGCAACTTGGTGTGTGCAATAGCACACTTATCATAAACATCAAAAAGCTCTTTATCATTGACTTTCTTTGCTATTTCCTTCTCTATATTTTCTTCCAAACCAATGGAATACTCCTTAAAGGAATCTAACAATAACTTCAACTGTTGAATACTTGACAAAGAAGTATCAATAGATACTCTAGGAAGGCCTTCTTGCAACACCTTCATAGCTTCATCCACCAAATTAGTACTCTTTGGTGAGTTTGAAGAATCTCCTTTCTAAAAGAAGCATGAAAAAAATCACCAAGCTGTAATTTATGTAGAGGGGAAATCTTATCCAATTCCACTTGACCTTGTTGCATAGGAATCTGCAACTATTATGCAGACACCACCAATTCAAACTGTAATTGCATGTCCAAAATATATTTTAATGAATCTTTAGAGGGTCTGAAGGATTCACCACCAATTTTAGTATTTTTTCTTCATTCTTATCAATATTCTCCTTATCACCACTAATAGAGCATTCTTTTGTAGGATTTTCCACTTCTAGAGGTGGCAAGTTTTGTTCATCTCGAGCTTCATTATTCTCTGGGACATCCTTCTTATCTTCTTTATTCTTCTCATCATCTATCTCCACATTCAGAGGGGTATTATCTATCATTATTTCTTCTTTCTACTCATGTTCATGTTGTTCATTAATAGGGTCATTGATTTTTGGGAGGGGTGTATCATATTGCATCTAATCTTTATCACCCAAAGGAACTCCCAACTCTTTAGCAAGTGTTTCCACTATTTGCAATATCTCTTTCCTTAACCTCTCAATATCTTCCTTATCTCTTCTCATAAGAGTACTAACTCTTTGCTTTGTCCTGAATCTCTTGCTATACAACAGAGACAACTTGAGTCTATCCTCATGAGACAATGAGGAACCAATCTTCTCCAAGGTAGATATCGTCATCTTTTCATCCTCTGCAATAGCCTCTTGTCTCTTTGTATTCAACACGCCTTTTAGATCATTTGGCAATTGATCCTCTATCTCACCCAGGCCAATATCGAATGTCACTATATATTTGACTATAGCCTCTTCAATTCTTTCCTTCTCTTCATTATTTTCATCTTGATACATTGTAGATGTTTCCTTCAACATACCAAACCTTGCAATACCATTTAACAATGCATCTAGCTTCACAAGACTATTCTTTTGGACTCAAGGGGTCTTCTTAGATTTCTTAGCTATCCCTTTTCCTTTTGCCTTATCTTTAGATGATCAAGCTTATTCTTCTCTTGAACTATTTAACTATTTTTCTCTTCTTTGAAAAACAAAAGATTTCTTTTCCTTTTCTATTTCCTCTTCACTTTCTATATCCACCACATTAAATTTATTTCTTTTTGTACCTGTCTCTTCTTGAGAGACACTTGACTTCCTATTTTGGGCCAATTGGGGTCCTTCTTCTTATTCTTCATCTTCACAACTGATATTCTTTTCTTTGGTTTATTTTTCTTTCCTTCACCTCTTCAGAGACTTTTTTTGCATAGTGGTGCTAGATGTATCTTTCTTCTTTGAACAACCTATTGGTTTTGTTCCAGAAGGAAGAGTTTTGGAAGGCTTTGTAATATTATGTGGTGTGGGAACTAAGGTCCTACCTAGCCTTCTTAACTTCTATGGAGTATTCTACAGAGGAGCAGATGCACCTATGGATTTCTTAGTAGGATCCTTAAGGTCACCAAACTCTCTCTCCAAGTCAGACTTCATTTTTCAACTTTTTCTTGAATTTCTTTCTTTTTCTTTTCGAGGTTAACTTGACTCTTTTTCTCTTTATCAGTACAATATCTATCCACTTATATATCTTTGAGTTTTCTCAACACTATCTCTGCAAGACTAGTGCATATAGACTCATTTACCTCATAAGGTAGCTTCAAAACCCAAATAGTTATGTGTTTCAACTGCTTCCATATAGCAGTATTCTCTACTAACCATAAAAATAAAATCAGTCTTGTATTTTTCCACAACTTTGCTAGGAATCCTTTCTCTTTCTTGCATTTGAGATTGAAAAGGATTAAATAATCCCCATAACATTGAATCACAAGAGTCTTTACTAGGGAATATTCTCAAATGATCTCTAATTTGAGTGCATATAGGAACATTATCTAGCCAAAAAACATTCTTTGCCCTGAGTAACTCATTTAGAAAGTAAAACATCAAACAAATGATAAGAGTACCATATCGGAAAGGGTATTTTGACTCTTTTGTCTTCTACGAATTCTCTAACAATTTTAATCTCGAGATCTCACAAAGATTAAAATCTTTTCCTTCTTTCACCATCTGATGGGTTGTGTGTATTGTGGTGGCAGAAATTGAATTATCTTTATTTGTGAAAAATATCTTATAGACAATCATCATAGAAGCATACTTTGATGTGTCCCATTAATAGCTAGTTTTCTTTTGCTTAGTTCATATATTTTAGACATTTTAAGCTACTTATTTCATATGGATTCCTAAACTTATATACCTTTTTATCCTTCATGCAACTTAAACAAGATTTTGATGGATGGAAATATGGTTATGATATGTTGATAATTGCATGGTCAATTATGTGAATTTGTATGAAATGCAGTATGGATCTATGACTAATGTATGGTTATTATTAGTGTGTGTATGTTAGATGAACTAAATCCTTGTATCTTATAAGTTAGAGTGAGCATATTGTAACACACAACAACTAGGAAGTTCAACCCACAACCAAAGGATCACAAGTTTCAAGGGAGAGTCCAGATTGATGAACACGCAACAATTCTAGATTAAATGAAGGTGATTGATGAAGGGGACGAATTGTGAGTCGCCAAGATAGTGCATAAACACAACATAGGAAGAAGGGGTCAATATTGTTGGGCTTAATGTGGTTGTTTGACTGTCTCTATCAAAACCATTTGAGCAAGAGTCATGTTTCTACTTCTCTTTTGTTGTTCTTTTTAATTAAAGCTTATGTTGCAAAAGACTCGTTCACCTCTTATTCATGACAAGAGTGGAAACTAGCATTTATTTTTCTATTTCATTTGTTGTTATGAGTCCTTGTGAAAATAAATCTCCTCTCATGCCTATATCTGGGACTCAATGGTCAAGGAGTAAATCTAGTTGGAGATATAGTTAGAATTATAGTTGAAGTTTATTCTCAGTTTTATGCAAGTTTACTATTATAATCAATGTGAATTTTTGAATGAGAAATCTATTGGAGATTCATATTATATCGTGAGTGTTCAATTTTCAATGCAATAAATATTTTTTTATTCTACTAATATGATTAGTTGATTCTATAGATTTGGTTTATCTCATGGGCACAATAGCTTGAGCAAGGGCCACTCAAGGTATTGTCCACCCACTTCAATTCATGTCGTTGTAATAGATGTTTTATGTTGCATTAATTTCAGAATAGATTCATGGTTGTATGCATGTTGTAACATTACTTTGATTCAAGCCCTTGGGGTAGTTTATTAGTTGAGTTGTAAAGAGTCAATAGTTAGTGATATAGTTTATTGCAGAGCTCAATTTTGTAGTTAATTAGTTATAGTACTAAGCTGAGAGTACCCATAGCATAGGTGCTAGATTAAGCCATTTACTTTGTTTTATAGTTAAACCTTATTTCTCTTTCCAAGATATTTGTATTTCATGCGCATGTGTAAACCACCTTGAAACATAGAAAAAGGGAATATATAGGTGTGATGAGGTAGGTTCACCAAAATGAAGTGATGACCTAGGACACCCTCACTTTTCCTAGTTTCATTAGAAAAAGAGATCTCCCAAAGGTAGAATTGAATTTCAACCTTGAGGTGAGTCAACCCTATTGGGAAGGATATGTTGTTTCCTAATGATAGAAATTTACAAAAAATGACTGAAATACACTTTGGGGAGATGAAAATAAAATACTTAATAAACTCAATTATATGATATAAGACTTGAAATGTAAAGTTTAAGGATAACACAAATATAAATAGTAAATTTTAGGCAAATCTAAGAAAGGAAGACCAATGTGTACCTAGCTCCAAAAGAAGGTTATGAGTGTCTTGCAAAGACAGATTCAACCTAGGGTGAATGGGTCTCTATACAAGGGTCCAAAATCTAATTTCACAATTCTCTAATCTTGAATCTTAGCTCTTGATTTCTCCATATTCCACCGTTGGAAAGTTGGAAATAAATTTTGTAAGTGAGTTTTCATGGATTGACAACTTTGATGACAATTTTGACAACCTTGTAAAATCTCTCCTTTGATCATTTTTCAATCTTTCTTTACCTACAAATCCGCACACACAAAGAGGGAATTTTTTTTTGGTTTTGGGTGAATAAGGGATTATCTTGGTCAAACCCCAGTTTAATTAATTAAACCTTGATAATGAAATAATGACAAAGTGGAAAGAATTTGATGAATGAACAATACTATGTCACAACTCACCAAACCCTTAATGGTTTCCCTTAGAGGATTGAATTCTAACACATCTCTCTAAGGATTGGATCTTTCTTGAATTGTCTTAAATGATTGGTTGATTTGATGCTTTAATGCTTGCTTGAATGCTTGAAACCTACATCACAATGTTAGCTCCAAAATTTAATATGAACACACATGACTTTGACATGATGATATAATCTTGATTGTTGTTGTAGATGACTAATAGATCTTCTCTTCAATGCTCTTGACAATAATATTTTCTCTTGTGAAAGTTGAATTATGCATGCTTAGATTTGAATTGATAAAAAGACCTTGTATTTATAGGTGTTTATCTAATTTCCCAAAAATTGGATTCCACAAGCTGACATTTGAAACTTGAATTTGAATCATTAAAATTCCACCCAAAAACATATTAAAAATTGGGACCTAGGACTTAAGGAGGGCCCATTCACCCTTGGGTGAATGGGTCTTGGGACCTAAATCTAGGACACATAATTTCCAAGGTTTTTAAATTAGTGTTAACATTTGTTTAATGTCGGTTTCCTTTCGAAAAACAAGAATAATATGGCTTGGGAATGCATAATTTAGGAAATTAGAAGCTTGATTAAGTCCAATTAATTAAGGGGATGCAAACATAGTATGAAAATGTAAAGGAGTATATTTTTCAACATGACATTTAGCCCCCACTTTAGTGAGAGTATGAGCCCACACTCACTCACACTAAAGTAGACAAATAAGTCAAGAGAGGTCTAATTGAACAATTGTTAGAAATATGAGATGAAAAAGATCAAGGAGGATGATCAAGCCCCCAGGATCAAAGATCCCATGGCAAACCAATAAAGGTACAGAGAGACATACGAATGCAGCAATGACACAAGATACAACATCATAAAATATCAAAATTAATGTAAGAAAATATGAACTAGAAAGTTTCATTATGCCAAATCCATCAAACACACTCACATGGCTCCACACACAAGCAAGTTGTGTTATGCTAGGTGTCCATGAAAATTACGCTCACAAGGGCTAGAGTAGTTTGATACACACTAGGTGATCCCCAAGGCTATATGAGAAACACATAATGGTTTAGTTTAGTCTGAAATACACCAGGTGTGTACCCATAACCATACCAGAGTTATACTCCCTGAGGAATTTGATAAGGTGCCACATATGACAATCAAAAGGCTAAAAATTTATGTTATGCTAGACACTCATGAAATAAAGGAACCACAAAGAAAGTTGTGTTATGCTTGGTGGCCAATTTTTTTTGTTTATGATAGTCAAAGGGGTTTTTTTTAGTTCATGAAAGGTCTCACTTTAGGGAACATCACACTCAATATCACTATCAAGAGAGGACTAGTCGACAGATAAAAGCTTCACACCTTAGGGAATGCAAGCCATAACATTACCACTAAGAGGAATTTCATATGCCAAGAAAGGTCACACTCTTGAAGGACATCAATCCCAATGTCACCACCAAGAAGACACATCATGTGAAATAAGAAGATTGAACTTTAAACAAATTCATGTCATCAAGCAAGCAACAAGCAGGAGGCATAATGTCCCCACTTTAAATAAATTGATAAACACCATGTTGTGAGCAATTAATTTAAAGTAGAAAATGATAAATCATAATAAATAAAAGAAACATGAGAGCTTATTTGGAAAGACCTATGCCAATGATGTGTTTCCAAATGAAGCTACGCCATGAAAAAAAGGTTGCCCCCATATGAAATCTTAAGATAACACATAAGGGATCCATGGATTTGGGGTCATCATATGTCTTTGCTATAGTGATATAATTGAGCTTGGAATCATCATCATTCCCCAAATAACTCATGGAATAATGAGTATAAAGGAAGAATGACACATAGAGAGAGAGAGAAGAAAAAAAATCCTTTTGGGTCAACATGGAAGAGACCTAAATGTCTCAATGCTTTGCATTGTCCCCAAAAGAAAAACATAAGATAAGTGAAAAATATAATGGTTATGAAAGATAAAACAATGTAGATAAAAATAGAAGAATGTCACGACATATTCTCTTCCTTTGTATCCTTGTGCCAATAGAGTGACAAGGGTCATCCAAAGTAGGATAAAAAATATAAAGACACACCAAGCAACACCATATGGGGGATCACATTGCGTACATGCAATCACATAAAGAACATAAATATACATAAATCTATTATGACACATGTGAGTTGACCTAAAGCAAGTCATTTGCATCCCAATCTTGTTCATCATACACGAAAGGTGGATGAATAGCCAAGGGGGGAATGAGTGTCGCACTGGGACAATCACCAAGTTTGACATGTGGTGATGCACTCTTATTAGGAGGATCATCACATTTGTTCTCATCTAATTTCATGGAAGAGGAAAATAACAAATTCATCTCATGATTCACTTCCTCATTAATCTTAATAATATCATCATTATCATCCAAGCTAATCACAATAGGAGGTCTAATTATAATTTCCATAGAGGTTTCATGTGTTTGTTGTTGTGGAAAAGGTGGAGAATCATCATGCTTTATTTTAGTTAAATTTTGATCTTGATTTGTTTGTTTGTTCTATTCTTTTAACTTATGAGCAATAGCATGATGTCTATGCCTACACTCTTTAGCATTTCAAATTCTTTTTGAATGGTTTTCAAGTTGTGATTGTGTAGGAATGGGTTTATCAACCATAGATTTATTGACTTCCCACAAGGGAGGAATGAAAGGAACCATCAAGGGTTGGTCAACCACTTTCTCTTTAGGTTTATAAACTTATTTGATCTTAGCAAGCACAACAAGAATTGTATAGTTATCTCTTGGTCTCTTATAGGAAATAGGTGGATGATTTGTCATGGATTTGTATTGGTTACTCGGAAGGCTTTTGGTTTAATCGTGTTTCATCAATGATAGGAGACTCAAGCATGGGTTGAGGGATATTGCTAAGAGATAAATTTTTTATGTGCTTTGCTTTGAATTTTTTCTAAGATTTGAAAAATAAGTCCTCACGAGGCTTAATAGGTTCCATAGGTCTAGGCCAAAATAAATCCAATGAGAAGTTTCCATGGGAAGACACAAGATTAAAATTGTTATGATGCACAATGAAAATTTCATTGGCAATTGGAAATTTAAGCATTTATGCACTAATGATGGGACAATATCTATAGAGTGTAGCCATGGGTAGCATAGCTTCACAAAGAATTGGTTTGATGATGGGATGATGAAGAATGAGACATCTAGTTGCTTCATTCCAAATTTTAAGGGGAGAGTGATTGAACCTATCATAGGGTAAGAAAAACCATTATGTGTTTTGATCCATGCTTTTGATTGTTCATAAGAGTCTTGATAAAGTTTATGCACAAACAAGAATTCCTTGATGATCACATTCTCTACACACACGAGATCAATTAATATCCCACTAGTAGGCTTGTGATTGATTCTTCCAACTATGTAAAGAGGACCATCGGGTGCATGTTTGATTATGTCATTTTATGAGAAAGAAATGTCAAGAGACATATTGGTTTGGCCCTTACGATATTGAACATCAATCAAGTTTAACATACTTATGTAATTATTGTCTTTTAATGCAAATTTTATGTTTGAACCATGCACTTGTTTTGAACAATTAACTTGAATGCAAACAATTTCAGAAAATTGTAATTCCAAAAATTGAAACTGAGATCTACCAATAGCCAGATGTAAAGGAAACAAAGATAAATTTATGCCTAAAAATTTGTAAAATGACCTATATAATGACAAATTCACCCTAAGGAAAATGGGTCCATGCACAGGGGTTGAAAAAATTAAGTTATGAATTTTTGAGTTGATGTATAAGGTTGTTGATTCAGGTTGTAGATAGATACTTTCAGTTACAAATTTCTAGATTTTTATGATGAAATGCAAATGAAATTTTAGGACAAATAACAAGTAAAATGATAACTTTCTAGATGTAACTTTGTTTGAATTTTCTAATATAAATGAATGAAAAGCACTAATTTGAAAACTATTAGAATGCAATATGTATGGAAATTTTGGAAGTTTTGAAATTTAAAGGATGCAAAATGCACTTTTAAAACCCTAAATAAAATGAAAACTAATGCAATTTTGAAAAAAATTGAATGAGATGCAATGCAAATTAATGAAAACTAATACAAATCCTAGATCTAGGGTTTGAAGGATCTCCAATTTTAGAAAGCATATAATGTAAGAATGTCAGGTTCACTAGAATGAAACATAGAAAAAGGGAATATATAGGTGTGATGAGGTAAGTTCACCAAAATGAAGTGATGACCTAAGACACCCTCAATTTTCCTAGTTTCATTAGAAAAAGAGATCTCCTAAAGGTAGAATTGACTTTCAACCTTGAGGTGAGTCAACCCTATTGGGAAGGATCTATTAATTCCTAATGAGAGAAAGTGACAAAAAATGACTGAAGTGCACTTTGGGGAGATGAAAAATAAATTGTATGATGTAAGACTTGAAATGTAGAGTTTAAGGATAGCACAAACAAAAATAGTAACTTTCAGGTAGATTTGAGAAAGGCATACTAATGTGTACCTGGCTCCAAAAGTGGGTTTTGAGTGTCCTGCAAGGATAGATTCACCCTAGGGTGAATGGGTATCTATACAAGGGTTCAAAATATAATTTCACAGTCCTCTAATCTCAGATCTTAGCTCCTGATTTCTCTAGATTCTACTGTCAGAAAGTCAAAAATAAATTATGTAGGTGAGTTTTTGTGGCTTGACAACTTCGCAAAATTTCTCCTGTGATCAACTTTCAATCCTTCTTCACCTAAAAATTTGCACACAAAAAGAGAGGGAAAAATATTTGTTTTTGGGTGAATAGGGGTTTGCCTTGGTCAAACTCAGTTTGGTAATTAAACCTTGATAATGAAATAATGAAAAAGTGGAAATAATTTGATGAATTAATAATGTTATGTCACAACTCACCAAACCCTTAATGGCTAGCCTTAGAGGGTTGAAGTCTAACACATCTGACATCTCTCTATGTATTGGATCTTGCTTGAATTGTCTTGATTGATTTCTTGATTAGATGCTTGAATGCTTGAAACCTACATCACAAGGTTCCAAAACATAATATGAACACACATGACTTTGACATGATGATATGATCTTGATTTCTTTTGTATATGACTCATAGATCTTCTCTTCAATGCTCTTGAAAATAATATTTTATCTTGTGAAAGTTGAATTATGTGTGCTTAGATTTGAATTGATAAAAGACCTTGTATTTATAGATGTTTATCTAATTTCCCAAAAATTAGATTCAACAAGCCAACATTTGAAACTTGAATTTGAATCATTAAACTGTTGCCAAAAACATATTAAAAATTGGGACCTAGGACTTAAGGAGGACTCATTCGCCCTTGGGTGAATGGGTCCTAGGACCTAAATCCAAGACACATAATTTCCAAGGTGTTTAAATCAATGTTAGCATTTGTTTAATGTCGGTTTCCCTTTTGAAAAATGGGAATAATAAGGCTTAGGAATGCATAATTTAGCTAATTAGAAGCTTAATTAAGTCCAATTAATTAAGGGTATGCAAACATAGTATGAAAATGTAAAGGAGTACATTTTTCAACACTACACACGTATACTTGATGATATATGCAGTGTAGAATCTTTGGATGAACATATAGTGCCAACATCATCAAAAGTTTTGCGTACCCCTAGTTGATAATTAAATGGAGCCTTGTAAGGGTTTAGTGGATTGTTCAGCTAGGAACCACCTTTGAATTGTATTTCTAACACCAAGTTGACTAAGAATTAGTTGGGCCTTACATTTTTGATATTGTTGCTATGGATGGTGTTATTTTAGAGCATTGATAGGTTAATGTTTTGTTTCTAGCATTAGGATAATTAGGTTTTAATCCATCAATACTAGAACATTTTACTAACATTGTGCAAGAGTGGTTGACACAAAAATTCACAACTATTGTATTTGGAGGCAGCAAGATTCTTTGAGAATATTTCTCCCCCCAATTCACAAAGCTACAAAGGATATTGGTGATCGAAGTGAGCGAGGGTATTCCTAAAGAATAAATTTCCCTAAAACCAACATCCACTATGGATATAGAGGGGACCTTCCAAACCATGGGTGATGCAATGGTGGATGACCTACCAGAGCATGTAACCTTTGATTTCCCCATTACTAACCAGGAGAGAGAAACTTCCTTGAAGAATATACCTCCTTTGGCATTGCATGTCTTCTATGGTTTGATCACTGAAGACCTAGATACCTTCTTGTTTGGGTTTGATGTTATTTTTAGAAGTTATGACTATACAACAAATGCACATATTAAATTTCTTTTCAAATTAATTCAAGAAAATTAAGTCTTAAAATTGAGTTTCCATTATTATGAAATGAAATAAGAAAAAGGTTAGGGAAATTATGTTTGGTTGATTGGTTGTAGAGGAATTGAATAATATCAAAATTTGATTTAAAAAGGTTTAGAATTATCAAAAATATGTTCTCAAAATTATGGTTTATGAATATAATTTCTTGTGCTCTAGAGGATGTGATTGTATTCTAGGGGTGCATTAGTGTTTTGTACACAAGCACTAACATCATTTGTACTTGCAATCATAAGTCACTTCTAAATCATATAATTTGTGTCTATCACAAAAAAATTATTTATAATATGATAAAATTTATCAAATATGAAAAGGAGAAAATGGTGTACCTAAAGCAATTTTGGGAACATGCCCCAACCAAGCCCTTGAAAGCATGTTTCAACTTGAACTGTGTTGAGAAATGATAAGTGTGTCATCTTATGAGTGTTGGTGTATGTAAGTTACAATAATAATGGTGTGTGAAATAGTAATGGAGGATGCCCTAGGTGCTCTATAAAATATCGAAAAATGTGTGTAAGTGCAAGAGGACAAAGGAAATAATCATTGAGAAGAAAACACAATTTTTAATTGTAGGGGACACTTGTGTGGACATGAATGTCCAAGAGAACACAAGAACTATCATGAGATTCCAAGGTGATTGAGAATCAAGAAGCATGGCTATAATAGGGTGTTTGGAGCAAAGGAAGTCTATTTTTAGGTGAGAGGGCATGCTTTGGGGATAGTTTAGGTTATGTAAAGGACAAAAATGGTTCAAACCATATCTAATACAAGTGATCACTAAAATGGTGTACATGAAATGGAAAGTGTTTGAAATATAAACTTTTTATTTGTAATTTTTTTCCCATTTGTATTAAGCATGTGAGCTACAACAAATTAAGCACACTAAAGTAAATAAAAAATATTTTTATAATACTTGATAATAAAAGGTATTAGAAAGGATTTTAAAGAGATCTTCTTAAGAAAATTTGTTTGTATTTTGTTTAACATTTAGCTTTAGAATTATAATACACATAAGAGAATAATTCAGTGTTCATCATAAAAGAGCTTAGGTATAGTCACATATTTTACATATGTTTTTTCTTCATTTTTTTCAGACTAGGTGAGCAAGGAGGTCAATCTATGGGTGATTGTTTGAATTCAAAATAATATGAGATTGGGCTATAGAATAGTCAATATAGGAAGTAGGTATGTAGCTTCTAAGTTGCCTACACAAGTTATATAAGGTGTAGCTACAAAGGAGTCTACACAAAACATTAGTATAATATGGCTATAATGGTCCTAGTATCATCAAAGGGGTATGGTTATGATGTATTGTGCATGTATTAGTGACTCATTTAAGAATTATAAGGACGGTGTGCTTAGGTATAGTCACATATTTTACATAAGGATTTTAGGTAGGTCAATCCAAAATAATATGAGATTGGGCTATAGAATAGTCAATATAGGAAGTAGGTATGTAGTAAGTTGCCTACACGTAGCTTCTACACAAAACATTAGTATAATACATGGTCCTAGTATCATCAAAGGGGTATGGTTATGATGTCCAATCACTAAGATCAAAGCGGTGTGCATGTAAAAAATACCCCATTATCAAAAGGGTTAGTGACTCGTATAGAGTTACTTTAAACAAGTACACGATGAAGGATTCATGGAGGACCGCTTCAACCATTGCAAACATATTTGATTGGTTTTAAAGTGGGGTATGCATCTTCTTACATTAATTAGATGTGAAGGATGGAATCAATTTAAGGAAAAAATTAAGAGGAAAATATTTTAGTAATAAAGATTATTAGGAATAATATATGAGGATATAAGTTTAGGATGAGCAAATAGAAAAATAAAAAATTGGGGGTGTTACCCCCAAGGATACCCCCACAATATTTTCCCCTATGGTTAGTGCAAATAGGAGAGATAAGTATAGATAGTAAATGAGAAAGGTAATAAATAAAGTAGATATATTTAAGGAACGGATAGCTAAGGGAATGGGAAGAGAAGGAATAAAGATAAGGAAACAAGATGAGAGCAAGAATGATATGCTTAAGAACGTTGAATGCTAGAGAGAGAAAATCCCTATCATAGGATGTAATAGGAGGAAACATGTGAGCATAAGAGTAGGGAAAGGGGGGACATAGTATGATTATGATCTTATTTTTTGTAAGAGTGTATCAATGATTAGTCACCATAGAAGTGATAAGGGGTTAAAAGATAGGAAAGACATACAAAATGTAGGGAATATGTATAACATATGTAGGAATGAAAAATGGAAAAGGGGATGCCCCCTATAGTTTTTGAGTTTACATACCTTAAAATTTACACCCTATGAGTGTTCTTGCACCTCAGTGTCCATATATAAAAAAAAAAACATTGATTTCTCTTATGTAGTTTCCTGATCCTTTTATTTAATAGATTTCCAAGATCCAACATTTTTCTTGGTGTTAATCCCACTTCTATGACCTTGTATTTCCCTACATGCATTTGGATACATGAATAATTGCATTGTGTTAGCATGAATAAAGATGCATCCTTAACTAAAAAAAATATTAAAACACATTTTATTTCCCTTATTGATACTCAATACCCTAATCTAATTACTTTTAACACTAATGAGTATTTTTTCCAACAAAAGGCCTTCTTTGGAGCCATTTTTAAGGTTAATGACTCATTCTTCCCTCTCTTCTTTTTTTCTCTCTTCTATCCAAGATCATAGAAGTAAGAGAAAACTAGAAAATATATTAATGGATAAAAAATATATGGGTTCATGATGAAGATTAAAAATAAGGGGACTCCAAGGTCATGCTTGCAAGGGTTATTAATATAAAAAATTGTTAGGATATTAAGAGATAAATTAATGATGAGAAATGAAAAGGTCAACTCTAGTTTCATCCCTCCAAGGGTGGTTCAAGTTATTAACCACAATTAGATCACAAATATACAACAATTATGGTACTAAAAGGGGGCTCTATGGTTATTCTCTCATGGATGGTCAATAGAATCCTAGCATAGGAAATTAAGTTGGCCAAAAAAATGTGAAAAGATCCCAATATTCTTATTACAATGAATAGAAAATAGCAAGTGTGAATCTTGATCTCTTTCTTATTATAATGATGATTTTATTACATTCAATTAGTTATGCATTATCATTAACTATAATAGTAATATGCCAACATCAATAAAAAATTAGATCAATACAGTGTGACTAGAATTTTCATCTAATGAACCTCAAATATGAACTTTGTATGAGATCATCCTTTGAAATCACTAAGGTTTTCATCCTAGAATTTGTGTGCTTGAGCATAAGTTCTCAAAATATATTCTATAAGTAATTTGGTTAATTGTAGATCATAACCTATATGAAATATTTTTTTTAATTTATTTTTATATCCTCCACACAAAAAAACAAGTTGGCTATCATGTACACCTACAAATTCAAATTTTAATAATGATCATGGGTAAGAAGACTCCCCTTTGAAAATAATGGAACAAAAAATAGACTACTTGAAATAATATGACATGTGGAGAAGTTAGGAAGGAAATGGAAACATAAGAAAAAGTATCAAGGATCAAGGGTTAGCCATAAACAAGACTCAAACTATAGGATGAGGCATTGGGGGTCAAGCAATGGGCATGCCAAGATGGAGAAGTCTAAAAAATACAATGGAAAACTAGATGATAAATGGAAGACATGAAAGGATGGAGAAGTATGAAACTTTGATACAAAGAAGGGAAGAGAAGGATTTGGAAGAAAAGGCACACCTAAGAAGGGAGAGCACATAGTGTTACAAGTATGTTGTTGGTGTTTTCATTGATGTCAATAGTATGGAGATTATTGGTTTTGTCAGTACTGATGCTAGTATGGATGTGTTGTGGTTTGATAATAAGGTGTTGTCATGATGTCATCAATTTTTTCATTGCTGTCTTGAATGGTTGTGATGGATAAGTGTTGCAGTTGCTTGGTTTCCAAGTGCTTTTAAGAATATTTGAATAAAAGAGTGTGTAGTGTGATAGAGGTGTGTTCAGTTTTGTGATCTAAATTTCTTCATGTTAAAGATATACTTGTGCAATTTGGATATGATGATCAGATGTGTTCATAGGTTCTATATCTAGAATTTCAATTTCTAGATCATTCTATAGTGCAAGTTGTGTTTGATAGAATGTTTATCTATGTAGAAGGTTATCTAGGAGAAATGATTTTTTTATGAATTTCTCCATAGTGAGGTTTATTGCCTTACGGATTTGGGAAGATGCTTATATTATCTATATTTATCTTCCCTTGAAGTTTCTTGTGTTGAGTTGCTCCAAAAGTTTAGTTCTTTTGTTGAAGTCCAGTGGTAGTGTGTTTGGTTGCATAGACTAATAGTGTTCTCAATTTCAGGTAGTTGTGGCAGTGTTGTAGAATATTTTGATGATGCTACAATATTTTGAGATGTTGTGTGGATGTTTTGGAGTGTTTCTATGTGGTCCGCATGACCTAGAGAAGTGTGTATGTGATCACTTGTAGTATTATTTTAGGTTTTGCAGACTTGGCATGCTAGCGCTATTTGTGGAGGTACCTCGTGGATTGTGGATGTGTTGAGTAGTATGGTGATGTAGATTTGGTTCCTAGTTAATCCTTTGTGCGGTCTACTTTCACTTCTTTCCACTGTAAAAGTGTTTGGTGGCGACCTATTTTGGTGTTTCACATTTGAGGTACATACATTTCATTAAGACCGACCTAATTGAGAATATTTAGGTCATGGATGGTATAATTGAAAGGTGAGTTGTTGGATATGTTGTATGGCAAGTGTGAGATGAAAATTGATCAAGTGTGGTGATCTAAGTATGAGCTTTAATGCTTGTGACTTCAGATGCAGTGAGTAGAAGTTGTCTACATTTTCAGTGTGCTTGAAGTTGCTAGAGGCAGTGAGCCAAAGGTTGCAGATGGTAAAAATTTGCAATGGTGGATTTTCTTGTTTCTTTGAGATAGTGTATCTCTCTATAACAATTTCTTCTATTCTTCTTTCTTCTTTGTAGTGAGCCACTCGGTAGTGAGCATTTCTTATTTTCTTGGGTAGTGAGCCTAATTGTATTTAGTGTTGTTATTCATATATATATGTGAGCTAATCCTCACCATGGTATTTCCCTTCTTATATTTTCCACATAAATCTAGTGTTCTTTATGTGTTTGGATGTGTTTGCATTGTTGTTTCATATGTTTATATTTTTTTAATGCATGATAATGGTTTAAAGGCTAACAATGGTTTAAATGATGACGAGGGATTAAACATTTTTAATGTATAACTAATTCACCCCCTCTCAATTGTCCTATGCATCTAACAATTGATATCAGAGTTGTGGCTCCTTGGAGAAAGCTTAACCGCTTGAGGTAGATCCAGATGGAAAATAGGATGGGTATCAAAGCTCCTATTTTTGATGGAATGAATTATGCTTACAAGTAATATGGGATGGAGTCCTTTCTAGTGTCTCTTGGATTTTGTTTCTAGAATTCAATTGAAAGAGGATATACTATGCCTAATCCTAGTCCAACAAGTGATGATAAGATCAAGGAATATGAGAAAAATGGAAAAGTAAGGAATGTTATATTGAGTCTAGAATTTTTGATTCAAAACTTGGAAAGGTGATAGATCTGAAAACTACAAAAGAGATCTGGACAAAGTTGGAGAGTATTTATGAAGGAGATGAAAAGGTCAAGCAAGCAAAGGTGCAGAACTACAAAGCCAAATTTGAAACCCTAAGGATGTCTGTAGATGAAGGTATTACTTCTTACATGCTCAGAGTGGATGAGGTTGTTAATGTTGTGTTATGGAGACTAATCAAACTCAAACACAAAATATTCATATTATTTTCATTAAATAATTTGCTGCACTTATTAAATATTTATGCTACACTTGTATCTAAAAGGATGGTTACAAACGATGGTCTTAAGATCGAGCGAAGATGTGCGAAGGAAGCCCTGGTACTGCTACCATTCACAAGCATGGTGAGGGCGATGTTTTGGCCATGGGGAGGAAGAATTGCAGTTCGCGACACCTCAAACCCAAAGCCAAAAGTGTGACTATGAGCAAAAAATCATTGGGGTACTAAGGATGGCTCTTGTGCAGCAAGAACTATGGGGAGGAAGAGGTATGCGCTAAGTTCAAGTTCTTTGATGGGGTTTTTGGATCCATTGAGGCCCCCTTCTCCCTCCCTCACCTTTAATCCTCTCAGCTTGGCTCTGGATGGATCACTGGTTGTGGAACCTATTAATGCTTCTATTGTAGCTTGCAAAAACAAGTCAAAACCTTATCATGTGTGTGACACTTTCTATTTGGATCATGGTTGCAAGGCTACCTCCAGTCCCAATTTTCTAGTCTCATCGCCCTCTACTTTGTCTTTTACAAATTTTGTGGGTGTGGCTTCTAGTTTCATGCCCTCGATTTTTGTGGATGGGTGCAAAAATAGATCTAATCCATTTCATGTATGTTCTGATTATTTTTGCAAGCATGCTTAGACCTCAAACCCTTGTTCTATCAACCATGTGGCTTCTCCTATTCTACCTCCACCCTCAAATGTGGTTGACAACGCTTAGTCTGGCAATGCTCATTTTCCTTTGGGGATTCTGATGTGATTTTCTTTGAAGATCCTATGGATTTTTGCATTTTTGACAACTATATTGATACTATAGTTGGGGATTGTGGCATTCATTATGTGATTTTGTGTTGCTTGCATAGGCATTCGTCAGTGGCCTCTATTATGGATTGGATCAATAACTCTTGGATTAATCGGTCTCCCCTTGTTGTTGAATCTCTTGACTTTGGTTTTCTTCTAATTACATTCAGGTATATGGAGGATTGTAATTTTGTGTTGTTTAATGGACCATGGTTTTTCTGTCGCTTTGGCCGTTTCATTTCACCACGGTCTCCTTTTTTTGATCCGACCATAACCAAAATCACATGCATTCCTGTGTGGATTAGGCTTTACAATTTTCCCCTAGTTCTGCATAATGTAGATATGCTTAGCAATTTGATTAATCACGTGGGGGCCTTTTTCAAGCTTGATCCAGACACGATTGCTTCTGATCGCAAATTCTACAGGGTTTGCACTATGGTGGATATCTTTAAACCCCTCTCTCACTCTATATGGATCCATTCCTCTCATGGTGTTTGGACTCGGTTTTCAAACTATGAGGTTTTACCTTTTCATTGCTTTTGATGTAACATGTTAGGCCATAGAATTGATGCTTTTTCCCTACAAAATTTGGCTAGGGTGAGAAATATGTGTCTAAAGAAATGGGTTATGAAGAATGGGCCTCCGAATACTAAGTTTATCTAGTGAAATTATGGAAGGTTTTTTGAACCCCCTCAAGTCTCTGGGTTGGTTCTACAAAAACATGTGGATACCTCTTCTCCTTTGATCATCCCTGCTCATGATAGTTCACCAGACACTCCTTTTGGGTCAGAGGAAGCAGGTTCTAAATCTGATGGAACCTTCCCTTTCATCGACGATTTGTAAGATCAAAATCATGACTGTTTTGATGACTTTACTCTGGTTTCACCGTGAAAACTTGGGATTTATCAAACTAATAGTGGAAAATTAAAACCTGATTGCGGCTCAAAATGTAAGGTTGGGAGGAATTATGATGCTGAAAAGGTTCGTATTGAAGGTCTGGAAGTGGTGGAGGTCGATTCCCAACGGACTTTGGAAGATCTCTTTCTCCGAAAAAATTGAAGGGATTAGTCTTTGTGACATCTGTGCTTCTCTTTTTTTCTCCTTGGGTGAAATTGTATCATGACTGAAAATTTGTTATAGTTCTCTTTTCCTCGATAGGTTTCTTCAGATCTCTTTTCACATAAGTTCTTGGCTTCTCAGTGCCTTTTTATTTGCATGGAAGACTTTTGTAATTCTTTCTTTCTTTATAATAAAGGGAGTGGCCCCCTCACCCATGGCTTCCACACCAAAAAAAAGGATGATTACAAACAAATATTAAATGCTAAAAATGTATAGTTACAATATTTTAATATAAAGTTATAAGATGGTTGGAAATATTAAATGTAACCACCCAAAAGGAGAGTGTTATTGGGTGCATGAGGCACAACCAATAGACACACTTCATTTGTGATTAATGAGACATGTGTGGGAGCCTATATAAACACTTGGTGATGAGTTTTGAAGGCAGCAGGTCGTGAAAAATGTTAGTAGAAAATTGCATAGCAATGGCTAGAAAAATGCAAGAAGCGTCGCGGGTACATGCAACAAAGGCTGTGTAAAATTAGTTGTGGGAAAAACATGGAAAAACATTGTTGCATGTTGTTGCATGTATTTGCATGTCTTTGCACATCATTTTAAAAGTTATTTGTTGGGAGATTAATGTATTTTGGACCCTCTTTTTGTTGGATGTAGCCTAGTTTTTTGGGTGAACCACGTTAAATATTTGTGTTGTCTTCTTGTTGTCTTTTTTTTTTGTGTTCTATTTCTCTTTTTTATTGATCAAATCCATAATTAACTAATTTAAATCTTCCTTCTATTCCTAACAAGTGGTATCAAAGCAGGTTGTGGTTATTTATCCTTTGCAGGAAGATCTCACAGTTGAGTGGGATTTATGGCGGACGAGGGTAAGTTGAAGGTTGACAAGTTCAATGGGTAGAACTATCAGTTACAAAATATACAGATGGAAGAATATCTCTATCAAAAGGATTTTTGGTGTCCATTGAAAGGGAAAGCCAAGAAACCCTCGACTATGTCTAATAAGGATTGGGATATTCTGGATAGAAAGGAACTTGGCAGTATTCATCTATGCCTGACACAATTAGTGGTGTTTAATATTTCAACAGTGAAGACAACTGAAGAATTAATGAAAACCCTGGTAAAACTATATGAAAAGCCTTCAGCTTCGAATAAGGTATTCCTTATGAAGCTTTTTCTAATATGAAAATGGTAGAAGGTGGGTCAGTTGCTGATCATTTAAATGATTTTAATACGGTTACCAGCCAATTAAATTTTGTAAATGTAAATTTTGATGAAGAAGTTAGGGCTATTTTGATTCTATATTCTTTGTCTGAAAGCTAGAATAGCTTGGTAATGATTGTTAGTAATTTTGTTTTTGGTTCAAATATGTTGAAATATGATGATGTTGTTGGTGTTATTTTGAGTGAGGAAATTTGTAGGAAAAGCTTGGGTGGTACATCCACATCAAGAAGTGTTTTGAATGCAAAAAGCGGGGTAGAACAAAGGAGAGAGGAAAGAATTCTAGAGGTCATGGGAAGCAAGGAAAATCAAAGGACAAGAGGTCCCAATCCATAGATAAGAGGGATTGTTGGTACTGTGGTACACTAGGCCATTTAAAGAAATATTGTTGGTCTCAAAAAAATAAAGGAGACTAAAAGGAAGGTAGTAAAGAGGAAAATGTGGTAAGTAATAAATCTGATGAGGATGCTTTGATTCTTTCCCTTGATAATTTTGATGATTCTTGGGTGTTAGATTCGGGGGCTTCATTTCATGCTATGCCCCATAGAAGTTATTTTCTTGATTATGTCCAAGGAGATTTTGGGTTGGTTTATTTGGGAGTTAACGAACCTTGTCAGATTGTTGGAAAGGGAAGAATCAAGATTAAGTTGCAGAGTGGGAATCATTGGCTACTACAAGAGGTAAGGCATGTTCCAAGGTTAAGCATAAATTTAATTTCATCAAGGCAACTAGATGATGAAGGTTGTGTTGTTACATTTAGTGATAAAAATTGGAAGGTTACAAAAGATTCCTTAGTGGTAGAAAAAGGTGTGAATGTAGGCACCTTATATTTTTGTACAGGTCATACTGTTCCTTCTACTTTAGCTATTATAGATAAAAATCAAACAGGGAAGTTGGAAAAAATAGCTACAACAGTTGTTGCAGGTTCAACAACAGTTTTTGTGGGTTCTGTAATAGTTTTAGGAATAGTTGTTGTGGGTCAGCAAGTAGAAAATTAGATAGTTGCTATGGTTGAAACAACACTGTGGCATAATAGACTTGGGCACATGAGTGAAAAATGTATGAAAATACTTCATTTAAAGAAAGTTTTACCAGGTCTAAAACGTGTTATATGGATTTTTGTGAAAGTTGTGTATGGAAAATAAAGGAGAGTTAGCTTTCTCAAGGATGGGAATCAAAAGAAAGATGATAAATTGGAGCTTGTGCATAAGGATGTATGGGGACCAACTCAAGTATCTTCTCTTGGTGTCTCTCAATATTATGTTACCTGTATTGATGATGCAACAAGGAAGGCATGCATTTATTTCCTTAGGCATAAATATGATGTATTTGAAACTTTTAAAAAATGGACAAGCTTGGTTGAGAATGAGACAGGTACAAAGTTGAAATGTCTCAGATTTGATAATGGTGGTGAGTATTGTAGAAAAGAGTTTGAAGATTATTATTCATCTAATGGTATTCGTAGGCCGAAAATGGTTCCAAGAATAGGACAATAATGGAGCATGCAAGGAGCATGAGATTATGTTAGGTTGCCTTTAAACATGTGGGCAAAGGTTGTAAACATTGTTATTTATTTAATTAATAGAGGTCCCTTTAATCCTTTGGGTTGTGATATTTGTTGGATATGGCATTGATGGATTTGTTTATATAGGCTTTGGGACTTTGAAATCAAAAAATTGTGAGAAGCATGGATGCCATATTCAATGAGAAAGTGTTGTACAAAGATCAATTACAGTAGAATGAGAAGAAATAAAATGATTATGTAGTGCTGGATGACACTTCGAACATCGATGTTCTAGTGGTTCCTCATGCTCTACAACAACAACATAAACAAGCACCACAAACTCCACTGAATGTTAGACGATCTTAAAGGATAAGTAGACCCCCGAAAAGATTTTCTCCCTCTTTGTATTTTATTTTATTAATTGATGTTGGTAAATTAGAATGTTATGATGAAGCTATGCAAGTGGATTCCAAGGTTTAGTGGGAGCATGGAATGCAACAAGAAATTTACTCCCCTCTAAAAATTCAAACTTGGGAATTATGTAAGTTTCCTGCAGGTAAAAAGGTTTTACCAAACAAATGGGTTTATAGGCTGAAAGAGGAAGATGGAGGTAAGAAAAGATTTAAATCTAGGTTAGTTGTAAAAGGATTTGCATAGAAAAAAGGCATTGATTTTGATGAAATATTTTATCTAGTTGTTAAAATGACTTCTATTTGTACTATTTTAAGTGTTGTGGTTGCTGAATATTTTCATTTAGAACAACTTGATGTTAAAACAACCTTTCTCCATGGTGATTTGGAAGAGGAAATATATATGGAATAGCCACAAATATTTGAGGTCAAAGGTAAGGAGAAACTAGTGTACAAATTGAAGAAAATTTTATATGGCTTGAAGCAAGCACCTCGGCAATGGTATATTAAATTTGATAGTTTTATGGTTGAGCATGGATACAACTGATGTAATTCAAACCATTTTGTTTATTTTAAGAGGTTAAATGATGATAGCTACGTTATTTTATGTTTATATGTCGATGATATGCTTATAATGGAGTCTAACATGGATAGTGTAAGGGATTTAAAACAACAATTAGCAAATTCATTTGCTATGAAGGATTTGGGGGAAAGAAAATAAATCCTTGGTATGAAGATTACTAGAGATAGGAAAAACATTTTTTCTAATCTTAGGTTGATTATATTGATAAGGTGTTGCAGAGATTTCATATGGAGAATGCAAAAAATTTCAGCACACTTTTGCCTAGTCATTTCAGATTGACTAAGGATATGTGTCCAAAGACACAAGAGGAGGAAGAAAAAATGTCCAAGGTACCATATGCTTCAGCTGTAGGCAGTTTAATGCATGCCATGGGATGAAAAAGACTAGATATTACCCATGTCATAGGAGTTTTTAGCAGGTATATGAGTAATCTCGGAGTTGAGCATTGGAATACGGTAAAATGGATTCTCAAGTATTTGAGAGGTACATCCAATAAATGTTTATGTTTTGGGGGCTCTAATACTAATTTAAAAGGCTATGTTGACTTAGATTTGGAAGGAGATATAGATACTAGGAAGAGTACCATAATTTATGTATTTAGAGTTGGTGGGACAACAGTGAGTTGGATTTCTTGACTACAAAAGGTGGTTGCTTTATCCTCCATGAAGGCACAGTATGTAGTTGCAATAGAGGAAAGAAAATATATGATATGTCTACAACTTTTCATGGAAGAGTTGGGAAAATAGCTGGCTGAAAGTTACTTGTTTACAGACAGTTAGAGTGTTATACATCTTGCAAAGAATTTAACCTTGCACTCAAAAACAAAACACATACAACTGAGATATCATTGTATTCGGTCGGTGTTGGAGGATGGACAGGTAAGGTTGGAAAAAATTCATACAGAAAAAAATCCAATGGATATGTTTACGAAGGTGGTGACAAGGGAGAATTTGAGCTCCTCTTTAGCTTTGGTTGGCCTTCAAGGTTAAATTTAAACAAAATAGAACGGAAGGGTCCAAGGTGCTGATTTTCGGTGGGAGTTGCAGGGTAGCAATGTTATGATCAGTCTGTTGAACATCCGAAATACTGGGAGGGGGGGTAAATTAGTATTCTACAAACTGATAATAAAATCCATTAACCATTATCAAAATTTTGACCAAATCAGCAAGAGAGAACATAGAAACAAGATAAAGCAAGCATACACATGAACACCAGGATTTTTACATGGAAAACCCAGAATGGGAAAAACCGCAATGAGGGTTAACTCACAATATATTATATCTAAATACAAAATATTACAGGGCTCACTACCAAGACTCACTGTCCTTAAAAGGCTCACATCCTAAGTACAAAATATGGCTCACTACCAAAATGATGAACTAATGGAATAAACCTTCAATGTATAGGGTTCAGTTCTGTTGAAGCTTAGAATATAAAGTATTGCATTACTCAAAAAATCTATGTTACTAATAAAGCATTTAGGAACTAATCTTCTCCTTCATTCACATTCACTTCTCTCTTTCTTGTTCATACACCCACATATCTCTCTTTTTCCACACTTTTTCTTGCACACCCTTATGCACCTTTTTTCTCTTTGTTTTTGCTTGCTTCTATCTCATATTTATACAAGTATATCTTATTCATCAATTAGGTTGAAACCATATAAGATTTAATCATTTCATTCATGCAGTGCATTATACCAAGTTGGCTATTAGTCTTCATAATATATTGCATTCGCTGAGTTGGCCAAGACTAAATCATAATCCTCCAAACCAACAAATAATCCTCAAATCAACCACCTTCTAGATCTAAGATCGCATTAATTTCCCAGCATACTACCAGTAAAGAGACTATCAAAAAAACTGCCATACAAGAATGTTCACCTTAGTAGAATGCAGAGTCTCCCACATAGTATACCTCACACAAAACAATAGTAGGATACAGAGTTAAACTCTGTTAGAGATAAATTTTTGTTCATAAAAAAGGACATCTCAAGATCCAAGATATAGTTGTCTTAATGAGTCAATAAAACATGGTTAGGAGATCAGAGTCATGTCAGATCTTGTGATGAGTTCTAGACTCAAATACCAACATACTGATCCATCACAAAGGAGTATTATCGACAAAGAATTTTTTTTGGTAAACCAAGCAAACTTCCCATACTATTATCACCATGTAGTTATTATCATGTTGACGTTAATGACAACATAGGAACAACCAGCACAACCATCCATACTTCATGCTCATGTTGCAAAGCTTCCAAAAATCTCCCCCTTTGGCATTGATGGCAACATGCATGACAAAAACTTTTCAAGTATACCACACTAAATGTTCTTACTACTCCCCCTATCAAAATTGTTCTTCACAAAAAGTTTTTCCTCTGACTCTTCATCTCTCCATCTCTTTATCTCTCCCCCTTTGACATCAATTACAAAGGAAGGGGTCTGGAATAAATGTATATATGCATAAAAAATTAGTCAAAAAGATATGAACACTGAATTAACCTAAAGAAGAACCTCTAAGACTCTCCAAGATAGCCTTTCATGATGCTTTACCTTCTTCCCATGACCCTTTTGCACTGACTAGAGTTTTGTAAAATAGATCAAGTTTAGTTAGAGACTCTAAACCATTTGTTAAAGTATTGGGATTAAGATTGATCTATGATAATTCACCAATACATCCAAGAGCACCAGAAAAAAAAGTATGTCTAAATTTAATCATGTCTCTGAATGCCACAAACTTCTTGATAAAATTTGTCCTTCGATCCTGCAGAGAGAAAAAAAATTCCTGAAGCTGCACAATGTAGGACCACCTCTGATTATCTCTATCTTCTGCTAATCTATATGTATATGTCTGAGTGCTCAGTCGAGACTCACTCATCCTTATCTTATTTCTCATATTCAATGTATTTCCAGACCAATCTTAGAAAAAAGGAAAGTAGTTCTTGTGCCTCTTTTTCACAACCTTGTACATTCTCCAATTCCTTCATTACTCAATCATGTGCATTCACACATTTTCCTTTGATATCATTCAAATTTTCTTCATCATACCTAGTTCTAGCAGACATTTCAAGTCTGGAGATGTAGACTTTCAAAGAATTAATCATTCCATGGAGATTCTCCACAGCAAAAATAGATGAATCAAAATTAGCATCGGGAATAACCTTCTACAAATCTTCAAGAGTTGTCTGAATATTCATTATTTCATGCTCATGTTCAAGCTTACTCTCTTTTGCACCTTCTAGCTTCACTACACTCTTGGACTCTTCTTCCCTATTCTGCTCACACTATCGAAGGTACTTTCTTCATCAAGATGCTTAGGGATTTCCAATAGAATTTTAGCATATATATCAATTTAAGCCTCTGACACTTCATAATTCAATTCAAATATCCAAACTAACATTGATTCAACTACTTGCATGTGACAAAAATTTTTAAACATAAGAAAATTTATGCTTCTGGAGTATCTTTCCAAAACACTTACTAGAATTCTAGACCTTTTGTTCATCCTCATCTGAAATGTTCCAAAGAATGCAGCAAGGGTAGATTCTTATGCATCCAAACTACCAAGATTTATCATGAAGTTCCTGATTTGATAAGCAATAGGCTCTAAATTTGACCATTTTATCCTTCCTATTACTAGAAACTCTTTCAAAAAGTAAAAGAGTAGACAAGCAACCAAATTTCCATACCAAAAAGTATTCTTCTTGCTCTTCTTAATATCCTTTAAATTCTTCAAAATATGTATGCGAAGTAGTTCACACAAGTCATATAACATACCTCTTATTACCATATCAACAACAATATTCACCGTAGTAGTAGAAACTGTAGAGTCATTGTTAGGGATACAAACTTTATGACCAATGACCATAGCAACATACCTTGTTACCAGATCAACAATCGATCTCAAACCAATTTTTTTCCTTTAGAACTCGCACCTATAACCTCAATTATTTCTCTCATTCATTGTTTTTAGTTTAGGAACTGGTCCAGAGGAACACAAACTAGTTACATCTCTAATAGCTTCTTTGGTGATTAGATGTGCCTCATCAATCCATAAAGATTCATCATGAATTTTCATCAATACCATCTGAATATACTTCTTCTCAAATTCAAACAAAGGAATTTTTCTCCAAACATCCAACTTCTTCTCAACTAGTACTTTGTAGGCATCATGATTCTCTTTCAATAAACACTCTCGAAGGGATGCAAGAGAACACACCAAAAGACTCTTCTGAAACATTCCTCATATATCTCTTCAACCTAGCTTTATCTGCACAACTCACAATCTTTGAATTATCCATCAATAAAAGTAAAAGATTGTGCAAACAGGAATAACTTTGAAAATGTCAACAAGAAATGTATAGATATCTTACTTTTGGATCTCACTTTGAATTCATCTAATACATTCTTCAAATTATGAAATTCCTCCTAAACTTACTTTGCACGCTTCTCTGAAAATACGTAGGCCTTTAATTTCATCTAAAATTATTCCTTTCATTTCGAATGATTTTGCAATAAATATTCCAACTTGCAAGTAGATTTCCTCGAAAACTATGTACGCCTTCATTCTTTCAAATTTTACAGACCTCATTCTTCACACATGCAACTAATAAAATACCTTAATCTTGTTACCACATTAAATATACTTTTGTCATGATATGACACAAGTACCAATAAAGGGGTTTATTAGATTTTTTGAAGATTGCTCCCCCTTAGCCGCTCCTTTTATTTAAAGATTGATAAGAGTATATGTACCAGAGGTCGGCACAGATAAGATCGATAATTCCTTTCTCCAAATTCTTTCCATTTCTTTTCTTGAATTTCCTAGATCAAAGGATTGATCATTCTTCTTTGTTGAATAGATGTTCTTCTTTCTTCCACTGCTACTACCAAGATGTTTCGATTTTATTTTTGTATCATGTCATTTGACAGGATTTTTTTTGGAATCGCTTCTTCGCTCCTTGACTTGTCTACCTTTGTACTGTTTCTTCTTACCAGTGAATTGCTTTGCTTTAGAACTCTGACCTTTTTCAAACCCTAAACCGCTCTTATCCATTTCTGGTCTTTGAGAGGTAATCAAATCATCAAGCATTGTCGAGCTTATCTTAAATTTATCTTCAAAAATATTTTCCCTTTCCAAATTAGATCTTAGGATTCTTTCTTCTAATTCCAACTTTGAGCATTCATCTGTCTTTTTTTGAATTTCAATTCCTTGACATTCTTCAATTCTTCTCTTCTCATCCAATTGTTCTAGTAGGCTAGAGATGATTTCTTCTCCTTCAGTCGATAGATCAGATGCAACCAGACTTGTACTTTGTAGCTTTTCAATATGCTCATTTTCTTTTATCAACTTGTCCTTCAAGGCTTCCATTACTCTAAAAATTCGGCAAGGGCAATTTTCAGAGGAAAAAATTTCTCATATTCAAATTTTGGGACCTTCCTCAAGTTGTTAGGCTTCTTCTGAGGAACCAAGCTCTGATACCAATTATTGAACAACCAGAATATTAAGAGCGGGGGTGAATTAGTATTCCACAAATTGATAATAAAATCCACTTAACCATTATCACAATTTTGACTGAATCAGCAAGAGAGAACATAGAAACAAAAAAATGCAATCATACACATGAACACAAAGATTTTTATGTGGAAAACCCAGAATGGGAAAAACCACGGTGAGGGTTAACTCACAATATATTATATCCAGATACAAAATATTATGAGGCTCACTCCCAGGACTCACTACCCTTAAAAGGCTTGCAACCTGAGTAAAAAAGATGGCTCACTGCCAAAATGATGAACTGATGAAATACACCTTCAATGTGCAGGGTTCAATTCCATTGAAGCTCGGAATATAAATTACATCATTACTCTAAAAATCTGTATTACTGATAAAGCATTTAGGCACTGATCTTCTCCTCCATTCACATTCACTTCTCGCTTGCTTGTTCATACACCCACATATCTCTCCTTTTCCACACTTTCTCTTGCACACCCTTACACACCTTTTTTCTCTTTCTTTTCGCTTGCTTCTATCTCATATTTATACAAGTATATATTATTCATCAATTAGGTCGGCACCATATAAGATTTAATCATTTCATTCAAGTAGTGCATTATACCAAGTTGGCTATTAGTCTTCATAATATATTGCATTCGCTGAGTCGACCAAGACTAAACCACAATTCTCCAAACCAACAAATAATCCTCAAAGCAAACACCTTCCAGATCTGAGAGCACATTAATTTCCCATCATACTACCAGTAAAGAGACTATCAACAAAACCTCCATACAAGAATGTTCACCTTAGTAGAATGCAGAGTCTCCCACACAATATACCTCACACATAACAATAGTAGGATACAAAGTTAAACTCTATCAAAGATAACTTTTTATTCATAGCAAAAGACGTCTCAAGATCCAAGATATAGTTGTTTGAATGAGTCAATAAAACATGGTGAGGAGATCAGAGTCATATCAGATCTTGCGATGAGTTCCAGACTCAAATACCAACATATTGACCCATCACAAAGGAGTATTACCGATAGAGAACAACTTCTGGTAAACCAAGAAAACTTCCCATACTGTTATCACCATGTATTTATTATCATGTTGACATCAATGACAACATAGGAACAACCATCACAACCATCCATACTTCATGCTCATGTTGCAAAGCTTCCAACATAGTATCCAAGTGGGAGATGGTATGCAGTGGAGTCTAATCAGTCTCCAAGTGGGAGATTGTTATGTTATGGAGATTAATCAGACTCAAATGCAAAATATTCATATTTTTTCATTCAATAATTTTCTGCACTTATTAAATATTTATGTTACACTTGTATCTAAAAGGATGGTTACAAAACAATATTAAATATTGGAAATGTATAGTTACAATATTTTAATATAATGTTATAAGACGGTTGGAAATATTAAATGTAACCGCCCAAAAGGAGAGTGTTATTGGGTGCAAGAGGCACAACCAATGGACACACTTCATTTTTTATTAATGAGATATATATAGGAGCCTATAAAAACACTCAGTGATGAGATTTGAGGGTAGCATGTTGTGAAAAATGTTGTCAAAAAATTTCATAGTAGTGGCTAGAAAAATATAGGAAGCGTCGTGGGTACATGCAACAAAGGTTGTGTAAAATCAACAGTGGGAAAAACATGGAAAAACGTCGTTGCATGTTGTTGCATGTCTTATCATGTCATTGTAAAGGTTATTTGTTGGGAGATTAATATATTTTGGACCCTCTTGTTGGTGGATGTAGCCTGGTTTTTTTGGGTGAACCACATTGCCTTCTATTCCTAACAGTCAATGTCATCAATGGTCCTGGTGGTAAGTTGGAAGAAAGTGAATTTGTGAAAAAGGTATTAAGAACTCTTCCTAAAACTTATAGTTCTAAAGTTTTTTCTATTGAGGAAGCTCAAAATTTGGATAATTATTCTAGAGATTAGATGTTTGGTGCTTTAATTTCTTATGAATCGAGAGAGTTTGATCAAGATTCTACAAATAAAGAAATTGTTTTTAAAGTTTGCAAGGTAGAGAAGAATGATGAATTAGATCTGAATGATCTTGATGAGGTGGAAGAAAACTTTGTAAGGAGATTGAAAAAGGGTCCTGGGAAATACAAAGTTAAGTTACCCTTTAAGTGTTTCAATTGTTGAAATATAGGTCATTATGCTTTTAAATTTCTAATAAAAGTTTCAAATGACAAACCTAAGGATCATAAAGGAAAATTTGTCAAGAATATTTATTATGTTGAAAAATATAATAGTGTATCTGATGATGTCAGTGATGAATGCTTGTTCATGGCTCTAAATTTTGTAACTAATTCTACTAATTCTAAAAGATGTGTGAAGGAAAATGCTCTGGTAATAGGTCATAACATTAAAGGAAATATTGTGAATAACTTTCATGTAAGAGAAGAGAGGAATTGATAGATAATTGATAGTGGATGCTCAAATCATATGGCAGGTGATAAGATTAAGTTTGTTAAACTTAAAAAATATGATGGTGGTCTTGTTAAGTTTGGTGATGATACATCTACTAAGATTTATGGAAAAGGTTCAATTATTTTTTATGGCAAGCATAAAACAAATGATGTTCTTTATGTCAAGGGTCTTTGTGATAATCTTCTTAGTGCATGAAAAATGTCTAGCAAAGGATACAATTTGGTGTTTTAGGATGATCGTTGTCAAATTAGAAAAGGAAGATTTGGAACTTTGGTTGTTGCAAAGATAAGGACAAAAGGTAATGTTTATCAGCTCAAAGGTAGTGGTGTTAAATGCTTTATGTCTCAAATTAATGAAAGTTGGTTATGGCATAGAAGAATGGGTCACATCAATTTTGATAGCCTAACAAAGATCACCTCTACTAATTTTGTGAGAGATCTACCAATGATTACAAAGCCTATCAATGCAATGTGCAAGGAATGTTGGTTTTGAAAGAAAACAAAGAAGAGGTTCAAAACTAAGGAATATTCTATTGCAGGTCCTTTGCAGTTGGTGCATATAGACCTATGTGGACCTACCATAATAAGAATCTCTCAAGGTGATAGGTATTTTATGTTATTGATTGATGATTATTATAGAATGATGAGTGACATTTATTAAAGAAAAATCAGAAGCTCTAGATAATTTTAAAGAATTTAATTCTATGGTTGAGAGTGAAATGGATTTGAAAATCAAGTGCTTTAAGGTCTAGTAGAGGTGGTGAGTTCACCTCCAATGAGTTTAACAGTTTTTGTGAAGATCATGGAATAAAGAGGTATTTTTTAGCTTGTAGAACTCCTCAATAGAATAGAGTTGCGGAGAGGAAGAATAGAATAGTTCAAGAAGAAGCAAGGGCTATGATGAAGGAAGCAAGTCTACCAGATGTATATTGGAGAGAAGCAATCCATACTATAGTCTACATTCTTAATAGAGGTCAAGCAAGAGTGAACAGTTCAAAGACTCCTTATGAGTTATGGTATGGCAAAACTCCTACTGTGAAATACTTCAGATTTTTTGGAAGTAAATGTTGTAAGGAAGCTAAGGTATTAGAAAAAATTTCTACACTAATCTTGAGAGGAGAATAATGTAAAACTTTACAGATCTTTACAGTAGTTATAAAAACTTAAACAACAATAAACATAAATATGATGCATACCAAAACACAGTGATTTACATGTGGAAAACCTTTTCAGGAGAAAAACCCCACACTCCAAAATTCACCCAATATATTATTCAAAAATTAAAAAGATTATAATATACTTGCAGACCAAGCTTCTCATAGGAGTATCAGCACCAGAGATCCAGAGACAACATGACCGCTATTAGACTCTCAGAATACATCACAATATTGCAGCTATAGTACAATGCCCTCATAAAATAGGGTTATCTTCTAGGGAAAGACAAGCCAATAAAATATCTACCATTAGATCTCAGACCTAATAATAAATAGTCCAAATTTACAATATATCATTAATTTAATGTAGATTATTTAAGAGTTTTTGTTAAAAAAAAATGTTAACACACATCCCACTCTCCCCTCCACCCTGTTGTCCCATTGTATATTACACCTATAAGTGTAACTAGGATATACATAAATATATATATATATATATATATATATATAATACATACTATCAACAATAAACCTTATATAATTACAAGGTTGAGACACATTTTCCTAACAAATTTCCAACTTGTCGAACACCTTGCAAGAGAAATGGGAGGGATTAAACATCATCTCTTAATTGATAGGGGCCAAAAGGCCCATAGTATTTGAACACCATCTGAACTTCTCTATGCTCACATGCTTAGTTAAAGAATCAACAACATTCATCAAAATATCTACCTTAACTAGCTTCACCCTGCTATCTTCAACCATATCTCTAACAAAATAATATTGTACATCAATGTGCTTGGTCTTGGCATGAAATTTCTTCTTAGCTAGACAAATCACACTCTGACTATTGCAATAAACTATCACTGCACATTTTTTTATTTCAATTTATGAACACAGTTTCTTAAGCCAAATGGCTTCTTTACAAGCATGAGTAGCTGCCATATACTCAGTTTCAATAGTAGAAAAAGAAATGAAAGCTCATTGCTTACTCATCCAACTAATTGCATCACCAAATAAAGTAAACACATAAGCACTAGTGGATCATCTACTATCAATATCACTTTCCCAATCTGAATCCACATAACCATGAATATCAAGGAAACTATCATCTTAATATAAATTACTATGATAACACAAGGAATACTCTTAGGTACCACTCAAATATCTGAAGACTCTTTTAACTGCATCCTAATGAACTCTACTAGGATTAGACATATATTTGGAAAGAACTCACACTTCTTGGGCAATGTCTAGTCTAGTATAGACCATAACATACATCAAACTTCCAACTAAACTTTGGTAGGGCACTCTGATCATGTTTTCCATATTTAATGGAGATGTTGGACAATCTGAAATAATAACTATGTTCCAATTGAAAAAGGAACACATAATGGTCTACAATATTGCATGTTAAACCTTTGTAAAATTGAATTGACATACTTGTTTTGGCCAATCCATAGCTTTTTGTTCTCTCTATCCCTTCTATTTCATCCCAATAATGTGCCTAGCTACACCAAGATCTTTCATTTCAAATTTAGCAGCAAGTTGAGATTTTAGTTCTGAAATCATACCTTTCCCTTTGCCAATAAATAACATATCATCAACATATAATGCAATAAACAAGAAAAAATCACCATTTGTTTTATAATAAACACAATGATATGATTTAGAATGCTCAAATCCCAAGCTCAACACATATGTATCAAATTTATTGTATCACATCCTAAGACTCTATTTTAGGCCATACAAAGATTTCTTCAATTTTCAAACCAAATTACTTTTACCTTTCACCACGTAGTGCTTTGGTTGTGTCATATAAATATCCTCCTCCAAGTCACCATGAAGAAAAGTAGTTTTCACATCCATTTGCTCAACCTCTAAATCATAAGCAGCTGCAATAGAAAGAAAATATCTAATGGATTTCATTTTAGCAATAAGAGAAAATATCTCACCATAATCAACACCCTCAATTTGAGAGTAAATTTTTTCAACCAACCTTGCTTTGTACTTCTCAATACCTCCATATGAACCAATATTTTTCTTGAACACCCATTTGTAGCCAACAGGTTTTCATCCTTCAAGCAATGGTACAAGATCTCATGCATCATTCCTTTTCAAAGCTACCATTTCTTCATCTATAGAAATCTTCCAAGATTTTGTATCATTTATACCTAATTACTCTTCTACAGATTTGGATTCATCCATGTTAGTATTCAAAGAAAAAATAGATCTCCAATCATCAGTTGAATACCTTTCAAGTAGTTGTCTATGCCTTGTATACCTATGAACAATCTGAGTTGGAGGTTCTCCTCGTCTTCTAAAGATTTGAATCTTGATGAGCTCTCCTAAACTTCTTGTCTATCAATGGACCTCAATTCAACTTTCTCAAGCGTAGAAGGAAGCTGAACCACATATTCCTATTTACTTTGTTCTGGTTGCAATGTAACAATAGAAGGCTTAGTTTCTCTAAAAATAATATTTCTACTATATATTACCTTCTATACAATAGGATCCCAAAGCTTGTATCCTTTCACACCATAATTGTATCTAATTAATATTTCTTTCAAAGCCTTGTTCTCTAACTTTGTTCACTTCTCCTTTGGCACATGTGCATATGCCTCACAACCAAAAACTCTAAGATGTCTTAATGAAGGCTTGTGACCCAACCATGCCTCTATAGGTGTCTTATCAACAAGAGTTGATGTAGGAGACATGTTAATTAGGTAATAGGTAGTGGAAACAACTTCATCCCAAAACATTTGTTCTAGACCAACACCACTCAACATATTCCTAGCCTTCTCCATTAGTGTCTTGTTCATTCTTTCTGCAACTCCATTCTATTGTGGATAATATAGAGTTGTCTTTTTTCAATTAATACCACAATATTTACATTATATATCAAAATCATTACAGAAAAATTCACCACCATTATTAGTCCTCAAATATTTTCTTTTCTTTTTTATTCTACAACTCAACCATTGCTTTAAATTCTTTAAATTGATTGAAAAATTTAGATTTGCTCTTTAGAGAGTATACCCATGTCCTTCTACTATAATCATCAATAAATGAAACATAATATGTGGATTTTCCAATTGAAGGTACATCTACAGGAATAAACACTTCAGAATGAATAAGATCCAGCACATCACAAGATTTATGAGAACTCGAGTAAAAATGAACATGGTTTTCTTTTCCATAAATTTAATGCTCACAAAAATCAAATTCAAGATTACAATCAGACAAACCTTCAACAAGGTTTTTATTTTTCAAGGTTCTTAAACCATTTTCTTAAGTGTGGCAAATTCTCTAGTGTCATAACATATTTTTCTTTGTAGGTAACTTTGATTCAGAAGACATAACACCCTTGGCTACATAGAAGCCGTGACCATCTGTTGAAGGTGAAACTCCCACCTCTTCTAATGGAGTAGCCAAAAACTTTATTTTCACATAAGTACTATTGCACTCAACAATTCATGCATCAAGATTATACAATGTGCCATATCTGACACCTCTAGCAATCACAATAACACCTCTAACCATCTTGCATCTTACATCAAAAAATACTACCTACACACCTACATCTTTTAGTTTGTTCAAAAATAGAAAAAAATGTGCTAATCTAGGGATAGGAAACACACCATCAATTCATTTTATTCTACCATCAAGAAATGTGATTCTAACTTTACCATGACCAATAATATTTAAATAATAATCATCACCCAAGTACACCTTACTTCCATCAAATTATTCATATTCAAAAAACCAATATCTATTAAAGGTCATATGGAAATATGCACCTGAGTCAGTTAACCATGTATTATTATCTACATGAGTTGTCAAAGCTATAATGAATGTGTTACCATCTTCCTTCTCGAACTCATTATCATAATCAAATCTCTTCTTTTTCTTCTTCTTTTCTTCTTTGCAATCCTTATGAATATGTCTAGTCTTACTATAGTTCCAACAAATAACTTTAGAATTTTATAGGAGATTTAGATCTCCCCTTGGACTTGGATTTGTCATGCTTCTCATTCTTCTTTCCTTTTTCCTTAGGTCTTCCATGAACATTTAGGGCCTCCTTCTCATTGATGGATATGTTTCTCCTCATCTCTTTAGAAAGTAAACAACCCACCACATCTTCAGTATTCAAAATAATAGAAGTACTCCCAATAGCCATAACAAGAGAATCCCACGAATCAAGCAAAGAACAAAGAAATATCTGATATTTATCCTCGTAATCCATTTTGACACCAACTAATGCCATTTGAGCCACCAGCATATTAAATCATTCTAGGTGGTCTATGATTCATCCACCCTCTTCCATTCTCAAGGAATATAATTTCTTCCTCAAGAAAATATTGTTCACTAAATATTTGGTTTGATGCATCTCACCAAGCTTCTTCCATAGCTTCTTTGTAGAAGTATCTCCACGAATATTAATTAAAAAAGAGTTTTTCAAGCACAATTTGATTAAACCCTAGGCTTTACGGGCCATAACATCATATTGAGAAGCCAAATTAGGATTTGCAGTCCTTGAAACTTTCTCATCAACAACATCCCACAAATCTCAATCTATCAACACAACCTCCATCTTCAACTTTAATATATCAAAATTATTTCTAGAAAATTTATCCACATCTATTCTCCTTGATGAACTTTTCATCTAAAAATTCATGTAACAAGATCACAAAGTATCTTTTGCACAAGCTCCTACTCAAATCTGGATAAATTCAAAAAACCCAACAACCCACAACTGAAACCAAAGGTGATAAGGCTCAGATACCACTTATAAGGAAGCTAAGGTAGCAAACCAAATTCCTACAATCTTGAGAGGAGAATAGTGAAAAAAATTACAAATATTTACAATAGTTGTAGAAACTTAAACAAAAATAAACATAAATATCATGCATACCACAACATAGTGATTTACGTGGGGAAAGCCCTTTCGAGAGAAAAACCCCACTCCAATATTTTCCCAATATATTATTTAGAAATCACAAAGATTACAATATACTTGCACAACAAGATTCTCACAATATTTATCACCACCATAGATCTTGATACAACACAACCACTATCAGACTCTGAGAATACACCACAATATCATAGTCATAAAACAATACCCTCATAAAAGAGAGTTAGCTTATAGGGATAGATAAGCCAACAAAATATCTACCATCAAATCTTAGACCTAATAATGAATGGTCTAAATTTACAATATATCATTAATTTAATGTATGCCGACCATTTAAATTTTTGCTAACAAAAAAATGTGAACCTGCATCCCACTCTTCCCCTCCACCCCATGCTCCCATTGAATATTACACCTGTTGGTGTAACTAGGATATATATTAAATACATCCTATCAACAATAAACACTATATAATTGCAAGGTTGAGACACATTTTCCAAAAAAGTGCTATATTCCAAGAGATGAAGAAAACTTAGGAAAGTTTGATGCAAAATTTTATGAAGGAATCTTCCTTAGATACTCTACAAGAAGCAAGCTTATCAATGCTATAATAAAAGGTTGAAGAAGATTGTTGAAAGTGCAAGTGTCAAAGTGGATGAAGAATCACATCAGAGTTTTGTATTGATAGAAGGATATGAATCTAATTAATCCCCTTGCAGTGAAGAAGAAAAATAATAGAAAGAAAAAGAGATGATAGTTGAAAAGGAAGAAGCTCCAAAAATATCCCTAAGAATCCTAAGTATGTGTAGAAGAATAATTCTAAAGATTAGATCATTAGAGATAAGAGAAATGGCGTGTTGACTAGAAAAAAGGTTGTTATGACAAGGAACACATAAAATTTTGTTTAATTTTAGAGGTGGAACCAAAAATAGTGACTGAGGCATGCAAAGATGAGAATTGGATCAAAGTTATGAAAGAAGAGTTGGAAAACATTGAGAAGAATCAGACTAAAGAATTGGTCCCAAGACTAGAAAATAAGAATGTGATAGGAACTAAATGGGTTTTTAGGAACAAGTTGAATGAGGATGGAAAAGTTGTTAGAAATAAGGCTAGACTTGTGTGTAAGGGCTACTCACAAGTGGAAGGAATATATTTTGAAGATAAATTTTTCTCTAGTGGAAAAGATGGAATCCATTAGAATTTTTTTGGCTTTTGCAGCACATAAAGCCTTCATGGTTTATCAGATAGATGTGAAGTCTAGATTCTTGAATGTTGAGTTAGAAGAACAGGTGGACATTGAACAACTGGGAAGATTTTAGTTATCATATGATGTTGGTGTGGTCTTCAAGTTGAGGAAGGCATTTTATAGACTCAAATAGGCTCCTAGAACTTGGTATGCAAGGTTACATAAGTACTTGTTACAACCAGGATTCATAAAAGGTACTGCAGATAGTAACCTTTACTTCAAAGTTGATGGAGAAATTTTTTTGATTGTGGTAGTGTGTGTGGATAAAATTATTTTTGGAGGAAATGAAGGCATGTGCAAGAGGTTTTTAGAGGACATGCAAAAAGAGTTTGAGATGTCAATGTGTGTGGAAATGAATTTCTTCCTTGGATTACAAATCAGTCAACCAGAAAAAGGTATCTTCATTTCTCAGTCAAAATATATTAAGGAAATGTTGAAAAAGTTCATAATGCATGATTCTAAACTAGTGTGTACCTCTATGGTTACTGGTTGTAAGTTGATAAAAAATGATGGATCTCCTAAGGTTGATCAAAGAAAGTATAAATCAATGATTGGTGGACTGCTATACCTAACTTTTGCTAGACTGGATATCATGCATGCAATTTATCTTATGGAAAGATTTCAAGAAGATCCCATAGAATCACATGTTACAGTAGTTAAAAGGATATTTAAATACTTGAAGGGCACTCTAGATTTTGGTTTATGGTATCCTAGGGATACTGATTTCTCCTTGAGTGCATATACAGAAGTAGATTGGGTAGGTCGTATAGATGACATAATAAGTACAAGTGGAGATGCTTTCTTTCTTGGAAGCAGATTGGTTTCTTGGTTGAGTAAGAAGTGGGATTTAGTATCATTATCTACTATAGAGGTAGAGTATATTGTAGTAGCATCATGCTATACTCAAGTGTTATGGATGAAGCAGATATTGAAGGATATCAAAGTATCATATGACGAACCTATTTTTATCTTGTGTAATAATACAGGTGCTATCAATATTTCAAAGAACCTGGTAATGCATGCAAGAACAAAACATAACTCTATCTGGTATCATTTTCTAAGAGAGAAGATTACAGAGAATGAGGTGAAGTTGGAGTATGTGCCTATAAAGGATCAAGTTGTAGTTATTTTCACCAAGGCTCTTCCTAAAGATAATTTTGAGTATCTTTGGCAGAATTTAGGGGTTATTGCTCCTCCTTCTTTCAACTATATGCATAAATGATACATCTATCTAGTGAGCATTTAAGATACATTCTTGGTCTTGGACAAATTTTGAAGGCTACCTCTTAGGGGGAGTAGGTAGTAGTGTTTCTGGTTGGTGCAATCAAGTGGAGAATATCTTGTGTCCCTAAGGGGAGTGTGTAGAAAAGAGAAAGCAATAGAGGGAGTAGTGAAGTGTGTGTAGTAATGAGAATTATACAGAGAAGAGTAGTGGAGAGAGAGTAGTTGCTTGTTGGTTTTTCCTGAAGAGAAGTGTGCAAGTTGTATCAAAGTGATGTATGCATATGTCAAAGTGGGAGAGAAAAAAAGAAACATTATATGCAAGTGTTGTCAAAGGTAAAGATTTTTCCCTTTGTTATTGATGTCAAAGGGGGGGAGAGAGTGAATTCTAAAACACATGAGGAAAGAATGGATGTCAAAGGGTAAAGTAATGGTTGAAGAACTCCTCAGATGGGGGGAGAGAAAGTGATGATTGCAAAGAGAATGGTGCTTGAAGAAAAAAGGTAAAGGGAGAGAGTGAAATGTACCCCAACAAGGGGGGTGTTGCTTAATGCAAAGTTTCATTTGTTGTTGATAGTTTTTTCGAGATTGTTTTTCCATCAATGACAAAGGGAGATATTGTTGCAAATATGTTGTTGGTGTTTTCATTGATGTCAACAGTTGGACATTGATTTCAGAAGTATGGAGATTATTGGTGTTGTCACTACTGGTGCTAGTATGGATGTGTTGTGGTTTGATAAAAATTTGTTGTGGTGATGTCATCAGTGCTTTCATTGATGTCTTGGATGGTTTTGAAGTATAAGTGTTGTAGTTTTTTGGGTTCCAAGTGATTTTGAGAAAATTTCAATAAAAGAGTGTGTAGTATGATAGAGGTGTGTTCAATTTTGTGCTATGAATTTCTTCATGGTTGAAGATATGCTTGTGTGGTTTGGATACGATGATTAGAGGTTTTCAGAGGTTTTATATCCATAGTTTCAATTTTTTGATTATCTACAATGGAAGTTGTGTTTGACAAAGTGTATGTTTAAGTAGAAGGTTGTCTAAGAGAAATAAGATTGCTCCACATTTATCCATAGTGAGATTTCTTGTCTTGTGGATTTGGGAGCATGCTTATATTATTTATAACACCTCTGCAACACATTGTTTTCTCTTTTTATTCAAATTTTCTCAAAAGCACTTGGAAACCAAGCACCAGAGAAACATCCTCAACATCTTCAACACTTCCTCATCACCACCAAGCCAACTGCAACATATCAAATCAACCATACATCCATAGATAAAATATTATCAAAGCAACACTTAAGGTTGACACTAGTAGTTTACTAATAACAACATAATGCAAATAATCAAAGCATCAATATCAACTGAATACCAACTACACAAACCCTTACAACAATCTCCTACTCATACAGTTGACACCAATGACAACACCAAAGCTTATTGACATCAATGACAACACCAACTGCACATACTTACAACAATCTCCCCCTTTTTCATTGATGACAACACATGATGGTAAAAACTGTCAACAACAAACACAATAGCTCTGATCCACAAATTTTTTCTCCATAGCAACTCATTATCTCTTGTCTCTTTTTCACATGACTCATTCTCCCCATTCATAGCTATCTCACCTTATTTTTCGTATTGATTTCTCTCCACCTTTGACATAAATGGAAAAGGACAACAAATTTGCATTCCTTTGACATAAAATAGCCTTGTAATGTTCTACAACTTCATTTCCTTTACTGGCCTACATACTCCCCCTTAGGAATGCACACCATACTGCATCAATCAGTAACCACTGAACAATGACAACACTCTCTCATCCTAAGTACAACAACCAATAATGCCACTACCTACTCCCCCTGAGAGGTAGCCACCAACATCAGTCCAGACCAAAGAATGAATCTTTAGATCCACTGGATTGATGCATCTCCTTATGTATTTAGTTCAAATAAGGAGGGGCAATGACTCCCAACTTCTCCTGGAGATACTCAAAAATATCCTTAGGGAGAGCATTAGTAAATATTTCAACAACTTGATCCTTTGTAGGAACATATTTAAGATTCATTTCATTCTCTACAACCTTCTCTCTCAAAAAGATACCAAATTGAGAAATTAGTTTTCCTTGAATGTATTACTGGATTCTTTGAAATATTGATAGCATTTATATTATCATAGAAGATAGAAATTGGTTCATCATATACCACTCTGATATATTTTAATTTTTTCCTCATCGATAACACTTCTGTGTAACAAGATGCTATTGTAACGTATTTTTCCTTTGCAGTAGATAAAGACATTGAATCTTGTTTCTTACTTATCCATGACACCAATCTACGTCTAGAAAAGAATGCACCACCACTTGTACTTTTCATGTCATCTACACAACCAACCCAATCTACGTCTGTGTAAGTACTCAGAGTGAATTCAATAACCTTTGGATACTACAAGTCATGATCCGGAGTCCCCTTCAAGTATCTGAATATCCTCTTCACCACTTCAACATGCGACTCTCTAGGATCTTCTTGAAATCTAGACACAAGACAAGCTGCATGCATGATATCCAATCTAGTAGCAGTTAGATATAGCAATCCTCCAATATTTGATCTATACTTGCTTTCATCAACCTTAGGAGATTCATCATTCTTTCTCAACTTGCAACTAGTAACCATAAGGGTACATACTAGTTTAGAATATTCCATTCCAAACTTATTCAACATTTCCTTGGCATATTTTGATTGTAAAATGAAAATACCTTTATCTATTTAATTTCTTTATAGCCCAAGGAAGAAATTAATCTACCCAAACATTGACATTTCAAATTATTTCTACATATCTTTTGCAAATTTCTTACACATATCTTAGTTTCCTCCAAAAATTATGTCATCAACATACACAACAACAATCAAGATTTGATCTTTTTCAACTTTGAAGTAAATATTTCTATTTGTGGTACCTTTATTGAATCCTTGTTGTAGTAAGTACTTGTCTAACCTTGCATACCAAACTTTGGGAGCTTGCTTAATTCCATATAATGTCTTCTTCAATCTAAAGACCATATATGGCTTATCTGATAACTGAAATCCTTTTGTATGTTCTATGTATACTTCTTCTTCTAATTCTCCATTCAAGGAAGTGTAATTCACATTCATTTGATATAATTTGAAATCCTTGTGTGCTGAAAAAGCCAAAAATATCCTGATAGCTTCTTGTCTTTCCATCGGAGGAAATATCTTCTCAAAGTCTATTCCTTTTACTTGTGATTAGCCTTTAAACACAAGCCTTGCCTTGTTTCTTACTACTTCTCCATTCTCATCCAGTTTTTTATGGAGTATCCATTTAGTTCCAATCACATTCTTGTTTGTTGGTCTTGGGACAAGTTTGCAAGTCCAATTCTTCTCAATTTGCATTAGTTCTTCTTCCATAGCCTTCATCCAATACTCGTCCTTGTGTGCTTCAATCACTGTTTTAGGTTCAACTTCAGAAAGTAAACATAGATTTACCTATTCTTCAACAACCTTCCTTCTTGTTAGTACACCTTTTCTCTTATCACCGATGATTTATTCTTCAAAATGATTCTTCTACACATACTTAGGAGTTATAGGAATCTTTTTCAAAGCTTCTTCTTCTTCAATATGCACTTCTTTTTCCTTAGATTTTTCTTCTTCTCTACAAGTATATTCATTGGATTCATATCTATCTATCACCATTGAATTCTTTGTAGGTCTTCATCAACCTTTGCACTTGCACTCTCAACAATCTTTCTTATCCTTTTGTTGTAGCACCCATATTCTTTTCTTTTAGTAGAATATCCAAGGAAGATACCTTCATTAGAACTTGTATCAAACTTTCCTAAGTTTTACTCATCTCTTCTGATATAGAATTTTCTTCCAAACACTCGGAAGTATTTTATAGTAGGAATCCTTCCATAGCATAGTTCATAGGGAGCCTTTGTGTTGTTTTCTCTTGCTTGCACTCTATTAAGTATGTAAACAATAGTATGAATTATTTATCTCCAGTAGACTTCTAGTTGATCTACTTCTTTCATCATTGTCCTTGCAGCTTCTTGAACAATCCTATTCTTTCTTCCAACCACTCCATTCTGTTGAGGATTCCTAGGGGTAGATAAATGCTTCTTTATTCCATTATTCTCACAAAATATATTGAACTCATTGGAGGTGAACTCTCCACCTCTTTCAGACCTCAAGCATTTGATTTTCATATCCATTTCATTCTCAACCATAACTTTGAATGCTTTAAACTTATCTAGAACTTTTGATTTTTCTTTGAGAAAATTAACCCATGTCATTCTAGAATAATCATAAATCAATAACATGAAATACCTTTCACCTTAAATACTTCTTACTCTAGTAGGACCACAAAGATCTATATGCACCAATTCCAACAATTCGATAGAAGATTGTTCTTTGACTTTGAAACTTCTTCTTGCTTTTTTCCCAACATGACATTCCTTACAGGCATCATTGATAAGCTTTGTAATCTTTGGTAGATCTCTCACATCTTGAACTAAACTCATTCTCACTAAGCTATCAAAATTGATGTAACAGATTCTTCTATGTCATAGCCAACTCTTATTGATCTAAGTCATGAAATAATAACCATCAACATCTTTGAGTTGATAGACATTTCCATTTTTCCTTCTTACAACAAGTATAGTTCTAGATCCTTTTTTGATCTCACAACCATCATCCTAAAACATAAGATTGTATCTTTTACTACACATTTCTCCAACACTCAATAGATTATTTCGTAAACCCTTAACATAGAGAACATCATTAGTGTTATGCTTTCAATCAAAATTGACTGAACCTTTTCCACATATCTTAGCAAATATATCATCGCCAAACCTAGCTAGTCCTTCATATTTTCAAGTTTAACAAACTTAATCTTTTCACCAGTCATATGATTGGAGCATCCATTGTCAATGATCCAGTATTTATTCTCTTGTCTAGTATGAAAAGTAGACACCAAAGTGCCTTCAATATTAGCACTTTCTTCCAGAGCACTTTCCTTCACACATCTCTCAAAGTTAGAAGAATTAGTTTCATCTTTTAAATCCATGAACAAGCATTCACCATCCTCATCGTCATATTGATTAGATTCATCATTAGATATACTGGCATCTTCTCTAACATAATAAATTTTCTCAATCATTTTACATTTTTTCTCCTTGTTTTTGTCGTTCAAAGCTCTGTTTGGACATCTTGAAGCACAATGACCTATCTTTCCAAAACTGAAAATTTTTAAAGGAAACTTACCTTTGTACTTTCTAGTACCATTTTTTATTCTTCAAAGTTAGTATTCTCTGATTTTCCAACCTTAAAAGAAGTCCCATCTTTTACATTGCTTGGACCAAATTCTCTCATTTCAAGATTAGTTAAAGAACCATACAACTAATCTCTAGAATATTTACTCAAATCTTGAAATTCCTTAATAACAAAAGCTTTATGACTATAATATCTAGGAAAATTTCTAAGTACCTTCTTTAGCACTTTCTCTTCTTTCAGTTCTCCATCAAGAATTTTGATGGAGTTGACAACTTCATCCACCTTCTGCATGTAGATTGTGATGTTTTCATCTTCAAACATTTGCAGGGTCTCAAACACAATCTTAAGGTTTTTCATCTTAGCTTGCTTGACCTTTTCATCTCCTTCATAAATGCTTTCTAAATTTATCCAATTTTTTCTAGTAGTTTTCATATTTATAACTTTCACCAATTCAAAATTAGAAAGACCACTTAAGAGAGAATACCTTTCTTTACCATTGTTTTCATAGGCCTTGATCTCATCACTAGTCTTTGGACTACTTGCAGGTATAGTATATCCAGTCTTGACAGACTTCTAAATTTCAAATCCAAGAGAAACGAGAAAACCTTCCATCCTTGTCTTCTAGAATGCATAATTTGATCCATCAAACAAAGTAATATATTTCTTGTGCACCATCCCAAATCTACCTCAAGCAGTTAATTTTTCTTCCAAGGAACCTTGCTCTGATATCAATTATTGAATGCACAAGACAACTAAGAGGGGGGTGAATTATTTGTACCTTAAAACTTCAACACCCTCACAAAAATTTAGATTCATGTTAATTCAATTAACCCTTAATTTGTTAGAATGATTTATCATGAAATAAGATAACAAAATAGAACCAAAGCAACACCATGCACAAAGAAACACCAAATTTATGTGGAAAAACCACGGTGAGGATTAGTTCACATTATAAAGTAATATCAACACTAATTACAAAGGGCTCACTACCAGGAAGACTCACTTCCAAAGGCTCACTACCATAATAGAAAAGTAGATAGAGAAAAATGTTACAGTGAGAAATCCATCTCAATGTAACAAAAAATTCCACCACAACATCACCAACACCTTTGCAATCTTACTAAAGATTGTAGACACCTTCTTCTCATTGCATCCACTAATCTAACATATGAAATCTCACACTACACTTCATAAATTTTTACCTCACAACTATGAAATTCACATCATTCGCATCACACACATCTAGCTTATCATCCCTGAACAACTCAACACATATTTATACCATCTTCATCCTTGAAAACATTCTCCAAGATTGGATATGCACCTCAACCGTGCAAATTAAAATTACGTCGGAACCGAAAAATTCCCACAATGGAAAGGAATGAAGGAAAACCAAAAAACACCTTAACTCAAACCTAAATACACTCATACATTTCATGCCACACTTCTACGAACACTTAAGCAACTCCGCAATTAGTGTAAACACTCAAGGTCGGTCAAACCTATCTTAACACCATTAACATTTAAGTGCATGCTTCCTCAAAACCAAAGATGACTCATGGACCACACACCATGCTTGAACATGATCTATAATATTCCATAAACACCCTAGAATCCAACAAATTCCTCTACAACAACTTACACCTAAAGAATGTACACACCTAATACAGTCAGATAATTTTGCCATACACTGCAAATCAAGAAACTGGCCACTGAAGCACCAAACCTCAAACAACTTCAATTGAAGAAAGATACAAACACTATCAACACCCTTCCATATCCACAAGACCTGAAACCACTCTATGGAGAAATGCGAAGCAAAACCATTTCCCCCAAACACCTCTATAAAGCATAGTTCACACACTACTGAACACAACTTCCTCTAAAAAACCAACTAGCACACCAAATTCTGGATGCAACACATTTGAACACCTTTGATCAACATATCTAAACCACACAAGAATATCTTCAACACAAAATAAATGTAGAGCCAAACCAGAACACAACTCTATATACCAGAAAACCTCTTTAACACACTGTTTCCTCTTTTTATTCAAATTTTCTCAAAAGCACTTGGAAACCAAGCACCAGGGACACATCCTCAACATCTTTACCACTTCCTCATCACCACCAAGCCAACTGCAACATAGAAAATCAACCATAAATCCATAGAAAAAATCTTATCAAAGCAACACTAGAGGTTGACACTAGTATCTTACTGATTACAACATAATGCAACCAATCAAAGCATCAACATCAACTCAAAACCAACTGCTCACACCCTTACAACAATCTCTTGCTCATATAGTTGACACCAATGACAACACCAAATCTTGTTTACATAAATGACAACACCAACTACACATACTTGCAACAAAGTTATCATTATTATAATTTTATTTAATTAATTATATCATCCTAGGGCCTATATAGGGTTATCTAAGTCGGCATGTGTGATATCCTAGGCATAAATAGGTATATATAGGAGGTTGTGAGTCTTATTTCATCATCATATTATGAATTTTGTTTTCATTAGAGATATTTGGAGGTTTTCCCCCTCAAAGTGGCTTTCTATTATCAGCTATTATAAAGTATTTGTAGCATATTTCATATCATATTATTCTATTGTGCAATTTATTTCATTACAAGTGGTATCGGAGCATGATCTAGGCACCGTTGCATCAAGGCATTTTTTTCAATTTTGGAGTTCAATTTGTGAAATGCATATCTCCAGGATTTTGGTAAAAAAAATTCTAATTTTTATAGAGTTTTTGAAGAACATATTTATCAGCTACAGTCCAGATTTCAGATGAATTGGAGTGGAATTGAGAGATTTATTGTAGAATCAGGGTTTTTTCCCAATTCATTTAGAGAGTGCATATCTCACAAATCCTGCATAATTTGTTCTTGAATTTTTTGTGGTGTTTAAGAACTAATATAAGGTCATACAATCCAAATTTTAGAGAATTTAAAGAAGAAATAAGTGATTTATTACAAAATTAGGGTTTCCAACAATTTCACTCTCAAGGTTGAAAAACACAAAAAATTTGAGATATTTTTTTGGGAGAGTATGACCTAGTCCTTGGTAAGTTACAATAAAAAATTAGGTTATTTTTTAATTTATTTATGTGATTTATTGCAAATTTATTTTTTACCATCATGAAAGGGCTTGCAACAAGAGGCAAAAAGAATGCTACCACACCAAGGAAATATTCTGATAAGGATGAGGTAGAAATTGAGGATATTAACCCTAATGATGAGATGATTAGAGTCAAGGGTGAAATTTAATTAATTAGGAATGACATAAATGAATTTTATAAGAAGTTGGACACTATTATTCAAGGGATGAAGTGTAAGGGTGAAGCTTCACCGAATATAATGCTTTTGTTGCACACGAATTCCTTGGGATTGTCTCTGATTTCAAGAAGGATCCTTCATTTAACAATCATATTCCAAGGAATTTCATACCCAAGTTGGATATGAGAAATTTTGATTGCAAAGATCCAACCAATTGGCTATGCCAAATGGAGCAGTTCTTTGATCTTTATCATGATCCTAGTCAAAAACAAGTGGCTATGGAATCATTGTACTTGGAACCAGATCAATTTATTGGTGGTGTAGGTGGTGTAGGAGCACCTTAGGTCTAGTAGGTGTAAGTTGATATTTTTCTTGGTTTGATGATTTTCCATGTAATAAGGTCTTTGAGACCATTTCTTATGTTTTTAAGTGGGTTGGAATCATTTTGGAGTCAATTTGGTGAAATTTGTAAAAGTTGCAAAAAGTTGTCAAAGCAACTTTTGCTTTTTTTGCAGTTTTGGGAAGTTGAACGGTTGGGGCTTTGGTTTTTGGTGGGAAAATGATTAGTTATGATTTTTAATGATTTAAAAACACTTGTGAACATTGTTTGAAGGCTCTGTAGTTGCAAATTTGAATTTTGAATATTAAAAGTGTTATGTTTCTGTGTTTTGGAAGGATAATTTTCTGCTACATAGGCTTGTATGACTCTGTACGGCCTAGGAGTGAAAAAAATTTGGTTGGAATTTATGGTTCTTCGAATCATTATTCTTTTGCATTTGGTTTCATCCGATTTCATCAAGTTTGAAGTTAGAGCAGATTTACTAAAAGCTATTTGAAACCCTCACTAGGGTGTGCCTTGGCTATAAATAATGGACTTCTTTCCATTCCACCAGTGAAAAGTCCCCCAAATTGGTGGAATGGATGTAGGTAGGGTATATTCCATGTTCACAACTTTGCATAAGTAGGGGATGATGTTATGGACAAGTTTGGTAATGCCCTAGCTTAATTAACTTCATGAATTAGGCATAAAATTTGCATAGGAGCTAGGGTTTGTAGAAGAACTCTTGGAAGATTGTTGGAATTTCTTTGAAAGGTGTTGGTAGGCACAATATGACATATCTGAGCTATTGGTATGAAGATTGGAAGTGTAGAGTTTGTAGACCTAGTTGAGACCTATTCAAACAAGCCTAATTAGGCCTAATTCAAAGCGTAGCAGCAAATATTTGGCCTCTGTGTTCCAAAACACCCCCACCTGCAATTGAGATATGTTGTAATGGGTATCTATAACTGCAATTATATTTTTGGTATGATGTCTTTCAAGAATATTTTGTTTGAAAAACCATCTATGGAGTACTACTAGGAATTAACAGACCTAAGAAGGGAAACCCACCACCAAGTGCTTGCAAACTTGAAGAATTGGTTATTTTTGGTCAATTTGAGACTAACCTCCCCTTCTCTACATAAAATTTGTATTAGAGCTTAGGTTTTCTCTGTAAAAAGGGAAAGTGTGAAGCAAAAGAGAACAAGATGCCTCCAAAAGGTAACACTATGGCTAGAAAAATGAATGAAATGGAAGAGAAGACTGCAAAAGAGATTAGGAGATCGAAGGAACTCCAAGATAGGATGGTAGAAAGGCTTGTGGCTATTGAAACAGGTTAGAGGAGAGGTATGGTCACAGGTGATGTGAGTGGCCATGAAGAAGAAGGGGAAGAAGAGAATTCCCAAGGAGAAGAAGAGTTGGATCTTGACAAGCAGAAGATGGCCAAGCTATTGAGAGAAGTCAAGGGAGATAGCCACAAGGTAAAGATTGATTTACCTATGTATGGAGGGAACTTAAATGATTAAGAGATTTTGGATTGGATTGTAGAACTTGATAATTATTTTGAATGTGAAGTTATTCCAGAGGAACAAAGGGTAAAGTTGGAAAAAAAAATTGAAGGGCCATGCCTTACTTTGGTGGGATTATGAGAAAATTGAAAGGAGGAAGAAAGGTAAGTCAAAAATTATTTCTTGGGATAGAATGGTAGCCAAACTCAAGGGAAAGTTTCTACCAAGTGATTATGCAATTCAATTATACAAGAAACTTCAAAATCAGAAAAAAAGAGCTATGAACGTCAAAACCTATACTGAGGAGTTTTATAAGCTGAGTATAACAGTTGGTCACATGGAGGATGATGTGGAGAAAGTGGCTAGATATCTCAATGGGTTAATATTTAACCTTCAAGATGATTTAAGTTTGAAAAACCCAAGAACGGTAGAGGAATGTTATCAATTGGCAATCAAGGCTGAAGAAAAGCTAAAGAGAAGGAAAGACAAGAAAAACAAGGGCAAAGGCAGAAATTCCAGAGGAAGAAGGTCATTTTCTAATCCAAGGAAGACATATGGGAGCCAAGAAGATACAAGAAAATTCCAAGAACAAGTTGTAGATGCAAGAGGTGGATTTAGAGGAGGTAGATCAGGCTTTAGAGGCAGATTTGGATGTCAAGGAAAAGAATCACAAGGATTCATAGGAAGGTGTTACCTATGTAACAAGTTTGGACATCAAGTATGGCAATGCAATGAAAGTCAGGCCACTACTTCAGTTGGAGGAGAAAGGAGAAATCAAATTGTTCAAGGCGATGATTGTGAAAGTGTGAACTCTCCATCACAACATGTTGAGCTAGAATTTGGTGAATCACGCATGGTAAGGAGAACCCTCATCAAGGTACCAATAGAGAAGGAGCCTCCACAAAGAAGAACTTTCTTCAAGACAACTTGTAAGTGCTTGGGTAAGGTTTCCAAAGTTGTAATTGATTTAGGTAGTCAAGATAATATGGTTTCAATTGAGATGGTTGAAAAACTTAAGTTGGAATGAATACCATATGCCACTCCTTACAAATTCTCTTGGTTGAATGAGGGTCAAAATTTTTTGGTGAATGAAAAAATTTGGGTGGAGTTTCATATAGGAGGGTACAAAGACAAAATTTTATGTGACATAATACCCATGGATGTGGGCCATTTGTTGCTAGGGAGGCCTTGGCAATTTGATAGGTATGCCAGGTATGATGGAAGGAGGAATACTTATGAGATAGAAAAAGATGGGGTCTCTTATACCTTGACACCATTGAAGGAGGAGGACAAAGGAAAAACAATGGGATCTAATTTGATGATGGTAGGTAGAAAGGAGTTTATAAAGGTAGAAGAAGAGGAGCACATGGACCTTGTAGTCACTTCTAAGCCTAGAAATACTATGCCAATAGAAATGAAGAATGAATTGATGTTGGAAATCCAAGATTGGCTTGAGAAGAATGTTTCTAGGATGGTAGAAGGGGTGTTACACTCATTATCTTCAAAGGGGAATATTGGTAATTCCATTCCTTTCATTCTATAGGTTAGTATGCCTAATCAAGCAGTAGTCACAAGGACACCACAACAAATGGAAGAGATGAGAAGCAAAGGTGAAGAGGTCAAGGATAAACTACAAAGGAATGTGGACAAGTCTAAGCACACAATTGAAGTGAAGAAGAAGGAATTCCATTACAAGGATGGAGGATATGTGGTTGCAGGTGATGATGTAGGTTCAACAACATTCTCAGGTGGAGAACAGGTCAAAGATCATCCATCAAGTAGGCCTTTGAAGTTGGAGTATGTCCTAGGTGCCAAGGAACTCAAGAAGGCAAGGGATAATGCCTATTTCTAGTATTTAGTCCATTGGACGGGTTTACCAAATGAGGATGTCACTTGGAAGTAAAATAATGACATGATCAAGCATGAATTTACTGTTGCAGGATTGTCCTCAAATGGGACTTGAGTTCATTTTTCCTTGGGAGTATGGTGCAGGAGCACCTTAGGTCTAGTAGGTGTAAGTTGATTTTTTTCTTGGTTTGATTATTTTCCATGTAATAAGATCTTTGAGACAATTTCTTATGTTTGTAAGTAGGTTGGAGTAATTTTGGAGTCAATTTGGTAAAATTTGTAAAAGTTGCAAAAAGTTGTCAAAGCAACTTTTGCATTTTTTTGCAGTTTTGGGAAGTTGAATAGTTGGGGCTTTAGTTTTTGGTGGGAAAATGATTAGTTATGCTTTTTAATTCTTTGAAAACACTTTTGAACATTGGTTGAAGGTTCTGTAGTTACAAATTTGAATTTTGAATAATAAAAGTGATTTGTTTATGTGTTTTGGAAGGTTAATTTGCTGATACATAGGTTTGTATGGATTTGTACAGCCTAGGAGTGAAAAAAATTTGGTTGGAATTGATGGTTCTTTGAATCATTATTCTTTTGCATTTGGTTTCATCTGATTTCATCAAGTTTGGAGTAAGTTAGAGCATATTTACTAAAAACTATTTGAAACCCTCACTAGGGTGTGCCTTGACTATAAATAATGGATTTATTTCCATTCCACCAGTGAAAAGGCCCCCAACTCAGTGGAATTGATGTAGTAGGGTATATTCCATGTTCAGAATGTTGCAGGAGTAGGGGATGATGTTATGGGCAAGTTTGGTGATACCCTAGCTTAATTAACTTCATGAATTAGGCATAAAAGTTGCATAGGAGTTAGGGTTTATAGAAGAACCCTTGGAAGATTATTGGAATTGAGTTGAAACATGTTGGTAGGAACCATATGACATATCTGAGCTATTGGTATGAATATTGGAAGTGTAGAGTTTGCAGACCTAGTTGAGACCTATTCAAACAAGCCTAATTAGGCCTAATTCAAAGCATAGCAACAAGGATTTGGCCTTTGTGTTCCAAAATACCCCCACATAAAATTGAGATATGTTGTAAAATGTCTTAATGGGTATCTATAAATGCAATTAAATTTTGGGTATGAGGTCTTTCAAGAATATTGTGTTGGAAAAACCATCTATGGAGTACTACTAGGAATTGACATACCTAAGAAGGGAAACCCACCAATAAGTGATTGAAACTTTGAAGTTTTGATTGTTTTAGGTTATATTGAGGATAACCACCCCTTATCTTCATCAATTTGTGTCATTGATTATGTGATGAGAAGATAAAGAAGGGTTGTGTGGTCACATGGTCAATTTTTCAAGAGGAACTTTCTACCCATTATGGAGATAACTTTATGGATAGCTACTTTTTCCAATTTTATAAATTAAAGTAAACAAGCATGGTCAAGTATTATATTCAAAAAATTAAATCCTTTTCTCTAAGAGTGGAGAATGTGAAAATAAAATAAAATTGAAGGAACTATTTCTAGATGGTTTGAAGGATCACATAAAATATGAAGTATGGTTGTTCTGACCACACTCCTTATCATAAGCAAGAGTAATGGCAAGAAGAGTTGAGGAGATTTTTTTTGGCTAGTAGGAAACAAGGGATTATAAATACAATTGAAAGGAGATCTCCTACACATTCATTACCTCAACCTACTAGGTTGACTCAACAACATTTATTGAGGAGAAAAGAAAAAAAAGGGTTATGTTTCAATTGTGACAACAAATATAGTCGAGGGCATAAATGAATTAAAAAATATTCTATATTGAAGGTTTGATTGAGGAAGAAGAATAGGAACCAATATTAGAGGGTGATAGGGATTTAGATAAAGAATCACATGATCCCCAACCAATCATATATTTTCATGCACTCTCTAGGTTTAGCACTCTACAAACTCTCAAGGTAGTGGTTTTCTTAAACAAAGCGAAAAGTAATAGTGTTGATTGACTCAAGTAGTAATCATAACTTTGTCAAAAAAATTTCAGGCTACTTGTCTAAATTGTTTTGTATATCCAGCTCCAAAGTTTTAAGTTTTGATTAAATATTTTGGTATTGTTAGTTGTTCTAGAAAGTGCCATTTCATTAAATTATCCATGGGAGATTATCACCTCGATAGCCCAATGTATGTTATCTCCATGTGGGTGCAACAAATATTATTTTGGGAGTACAATGGCTTACTACTTTGGGAACAATTGAGATGAACTTCCAAGAACTATTCATGAGATTTCAATCAAAATGAAAGAAAGTAGAGATAAGAGGGTTGAATTCAAAGTCGCCGCAAATGGTAAGCTCTCATTAAATGCATAAGTTGCTCAAGAAAGGAGTTGATGGTTTTGTGGCCCAATTATATTCATTAGAAGTCACTCAACCTAATGCTCCCACCCATCTAGATTTACAAGAAATAATTTATTGTCACTCAACAATTTTTAGAGATATTCCTAAAGGAATTCATCCTAAGAGGGATCATGATCATGCCATACAACTAGTTCCAGGGAGCCAACCACCCAACATCAATCCTTATCGGTACCCACATATATAGAAAAGTGAGATAGAAAATATTTTTGATGAGATGTAAGAGGTAGGAATTATCAAGCATATCCAAAGTGCTTACTTCTTTCCTATGGTGATTTTGTAGAAGAAGGATGAAACTTGGCACATGTGTCCAGATTATATAGTGCTCAACATGTACATCATCAAAGATAATTTTCCTATTCCATTCATTGATGATTTTCTAAATGAATTGAATGGAGCTATATATTTTACAAATTTAGATCTTAGATCAGGTTATCACCAAATTCGAATTAAGGAAGAATATATTTGTAAGAGAACATTTAGGACTCATGAGGGTCATTATGAGTTTTTTTTATGCCATTTGGCCTTACCAATGCACCATCTACATTTCAAATTCTGATGAATTCCATCTTTAAAACATTATTGAGGAATTTTGTATTAGTGTTCTTTGATGATATATAGATTTATAGCAAGACATGGGAAGAACACTTGCAACATGTAGATCAAGTATTATAAGTTCTCAAAGATCATCAACTCTATGTTAATCCATCCAAGTGCACTTTTTGTCTCAATGAGATGGAGTACTTGGGAGACATAGTTTCACATGGAGTTAAGGTGGATCCTAACAAAATTAAGGCTATCATGGAATGGCCTATTCCCCAAACCATTACAAAATTGAGGGGTTTCTTGGGATTGACTGGATACTATCAAATATTTGTGAATAATTAAGGTTGTATAGAAACACCCCTCACAACTTTATTGAAGAAGTATTCTTTTCACTAGAATGAATCCACTAATGTAGCATTTGAAATGTTGAAGGAGGCTATGTGTACAACTCTAGTGCTTTTCACTCTAGATTTCACCAAGGATTTTATTGTGGGATGTGATGCTTTAGGAAATGGTATAGGAGTAGTTCTCATGTAGGAGGATCAACCCATTACTTTTAAGATTCTTCAATTAAAGGGTAAGAATCAACTCAAACCTATTAATGAGAAGGAAATGCTAGCTATTACTCATGTGGTAAAACAATGGAGGCCTTATCTAATGGATATACACTTCAAGGTTAAAATAGATCATGATAGCCAAAAATATTTTTTGGAACAAAGATTATCTTTTGAAGAGCAACTAAAATGGGTCACTAAAATGTTGGTATATGATTTAAATATTGTATATAAGAAATGGAAAGAAAATGTTTTGGCAGATGCACTATCGAGGAAGGATGAGAAATATGAAGCTTTTTTGTGTGTCATTTCAATATTACAATAATATTGGGTAGTAGAGGCCAAATTAGAGTGGCAAAATGATGTTGCTATAACTAATCACATTCAACAATTACAAAGTGATCCTAGTAATTCAGATAAGTTTTGTTGGAAGGGAGATACTTTGTGGTAATAAAAGTGATTGTATCTTTGCAAGAATTCCTCTCTCAAACACAATATTCTCATAGAGATTCATGAGTCCCTAGTTGGTGTTCATTCATGTTTTTTGAAGATATATCATTGGGTCAAGAAAGACTTCTATTGGGAAGGGCTAAAATGGGTTGTTCAAAAAAATTTGGCTGAATGTTTGGTTTATCAAAGAAATAAAGGGGAGGCAATTAAGACACCTGGTCTCTTGCAACCCTTAGTTATTCCTAGCCAATGTTGGGAAGAGGTCTCCATGGAATTCATCACAGGGCTTCCAAGATCTAATGGTAAGAATATCATCACAGCAGTAGTGGATCACCTCACTAAATATGCAAATTTTATTGCAGTATAACATCCTTTTAAAATAAGTTCAGTGGACAAAGCATTTTTGGAGAATATTCAAAAGTGTGGTCTAGGTCATAAGTCCCTTTTGTTGAGTTTGGGCAGTGAATCCATTGGTCAGCATCAAAAGTAGGACGCACCACAACCTAAAGAATGGTGAAAAATAGTCAAATTGTAACAACTCCAGAAATCGATACTCAAGATTTAAGTCGAGAGAAAAACACACAAGTCTCACGAACTTTATTACTCAGTCTAATCAAAATTTTACACAAAATAATTTTGAATCTAGTATAGTTAATGCAATTCAAGATTCTAATCGTAATGCATATGGCCATTTCAAAGTCCCTGCAATCAATCCTGAAAAAATATATCTCGATGTCTAGGGTTTTAAGGGTCTGATTCATTACCGGTCTAAACAGTTATGTAAAGTATGTGAAATTCAGCACCAAGTCAAGAATGGTAGTCAGTGTACCTTATAGTTATTTTTAGATTCAAAAATCTAGAAGTATAGATGCATGGCCCTATCAAGTTCAAAAGCTTATCAGTATATACATTTGTCTTGGGTTCGCATAGGTATTGAAGGAAATTACCGCAAAGGTCTTCTTGTCCAGATCTTCATGATGCTCAAAGAAAATAGACATATAAAAACTAGTGATGCTATTCTTGGAGTCGATAGTGATACTATGGCTTCTAGACCTATTATCTTTGACTCTTCATTAAAATTTTCTATCAATTTGAGAGATGAAAACCTGAATGAGGTTCTAACATATAAGTTTCAAACCAATAACTTGCACATGAAATAAGGGTCAATAGATCATACCCTTCATTTTCTAGTTCATTTTCATTTATTAATACTACAATGCCATTTATGAATGATCCTAGAAAAGGCCTACCTCTACATGAACAATTCAGTGTCATCTAGACTTCCTCCAGTAACACAACTAAACTTAGAGCCCCTAAGAATGTTAAATGACAAGATATCTAGATGCCTATTCACTAAGCATTAGAACTACAAACAGATTATGTTGACTCTCATGTCAAGCCACCTCAACTTTTTGGTATTCAGATAAGGGAAGTAGATGACCAAGCTATAATAGATTTTGGAAATTCCAACGCTACCCCAAGATGTAGTTTCTCCTAGGGTTCTACTTCTAGAGCTTCTACTCCTTTTTCTCATCGCTCCCAATCCATGAGAATAACCAAATGTAGTGATCCAACCAATTATTGTTCACACGACATACCTTGACATTTATTTCCATTATGATGGCATGTTCCCAAGCCTAGACCTATAATTCATCCAATCCCTACTGATATATGTATTCATGGAACCTCTAGCTAGTTGTGTCAACTTTGTCTCTCACCTGCACCTTATCCACCTCATCTGGATACTATTGAATGTACTCATGTGCATTACTCTGAAATAGATACCAATATAATGAAATGTGACAACTATTCCTATACATTCTCCATCAGTAATTGTTGAATGATGTTTACCAAACCTATTACATTTCCTGAACCAGATAGTCTAGCAAACACTGATACTGAAGTTTCCACTCCTTAAGGTCTCCATTTAGTTCCTGGTGTTTTACCTCGATTCCAATATTTTATGCAATATGATCCCTCTAGCAAATACCAAATACAATTCTGGGACATCATGTTAATGCTTTAGGAAAGAGTCTCCTTCTGATTCTAAACTATTGAACTAGTCCAACCTTTTTCATCGCAAAGCTCTTCTTTTGCTTAAAGATTAGTAGTTGTATGCTAAACAAATAGCCATTAGCCACCAGAAGTTCCACACCTCCTAGCAGCAAAATTCCCATGATATCCTTTCTAAGCTTACTGAGCTTGAAAATCTGATCACACATACCTATGAGGACGTCATTAAGCCTAAATTGGCTGCTTTACGTCAAAATTTTAATCTTTTCAAAGCACATTCTGAAGCGTGGTGGACTCGACAACATTCCACTAGCACAATTGTACAATCTACTATCACCACCATCTCACAAGTCATTGAGATTCAACACCGACAGGACACATATCAAGGCACTCTACTTCATACGATTGATCAAGTCCATCAATCTATCACTACGGAGTCCCATAATATTCAATCTGTGATCCATACACAAGCACCCGCTAAAGTCCTTAATTTTCTTTCCAATAGCACAAGTTTTTAGAATATCCAAGTTGTTACAAAGGGATTTTTAAATCCTACATTAAAATAACTTGAGGCTTTAAAAGAATGGGATCATGTTTTGGGACAATACATGATAAATAAGATTACTCATTAGGCAAAGATAAATATGGCCAATGGCCATTCCAATGTAGGGCCTTCAGGATCTCCTAATTTGTTTTCAAATCTACAAAAAATTAGAGTTGAGACACCTCCATGGTCAAATTTTGATGAATTTGATGTTATTGCTAACTTACGCAATATTGAAGCTCTTAGAGCATGGGTGCAGAATTATATTAGTACTAGCCAAGGTGTTTCCACCAGAGATGCCATCCTTCAATCTCTTAATGCAATGAATGGCCTTTGAGATCTCTTAGATGCTCAACATAAATATGACCTCCTCAATAGTGGCCTTAACATTGAATGTAACTAGTTGATAATCATGTTTGTTGGTAGAACTGACACTATAGAATGCATGTGTTACAATTCTTTTGTCACCAACAAATGTTGTGATATTGCTCAAATAGATTCATATTTCAAAGAGCAATATTTTAACTTCTATTACAATGGTCATGAGCAGGATTATGAGGTCATGTACTATAAATTCTTGAAAAAATTTCCCCAAGTAGAATATTATTACCTAAACAAGGTAATGTAAACTCTTGTCAGAATTGGGCATGAATTCAAAGAAATTTATTTTCCCTGGTTATGCAATTATACCAAGGAAATTAATGATGATGCTTGTCGAACATATTCAGGCAAGAAAAATTCAAGAAAGATAAAGCCTCTATTGTGCACATATGTTTCTAAACAACTCAATTCTAACTTTAGATGTAATGAGTATAAGCCGAAAAAGAAGAAGTTAAATAAGCATAAGTGCTTTGAATGTAATTTGCAGACTCCTAAGAAGCATTTTTCTAAAGAACGGAAGTTTCATAGGAAATATAGAAAAGGCTTCTTCAAAAAGAAAAGGTTTCATAGAAAAGGAAAGGATTGGAAACCCACTTGCTATATTTGCAAAGCTAAGCACTTTGCCAACAAAAACAAAATAGTAAGAAAGGAAAAGCTAAATTTTGGGCAGTAAAAGACTTGGGTATACAAATGAGTCAGACTATGAGTTCATTGATGACTATCCTAGTCACAATGATGATATTCCTCTATCAGATTCTAAGGTAGATAAATCTGAAATAATTGAGGAACAAGAAGAAAAATATAGTTATGACAGTTCACATTACTCAGATGTTTCCTCAGAAATATCTGTCTTATGTCAAATGATGAAAAATCAGCCTTGATGGTGTAATTATTATTTAATTCTGTTAGAATTGGCTATGGATGCCAAGATCTATGGACCAAATAGAAAGCACAAAGAAGAGAGAAAATAATATGACAAAATAAACTATATTCAATGTCAATGATAATGCTTCAATTTGTACAATGAGAGACCCCTTGGTTATATAGCCAAGGTGAGAACATAGGAGTGCATAAGATTATGACAAGTGTCGTAATCTTATGACATGAGACAACAATGAAAAGCTATCACTCCACCTAAAGTGGAAAGGTGATAATGTGATAACCACCACAAATAGTGGATCTACCACAAAAGGTGGAACCCTAATCACATGATATGTCCATGAAAGGTGGAGGTGATAGAGTGATAACATGATAAGTCCACCAAAGGTGGAAATTCTTCAACAACTCCTATGTGGTCCCTAAGTAAACTTAACTAAGGTGTAATTATGACCTAGGACAAGGTACAAAATATTTAATTACACCAACACCCCCCCTTAAGTGCAACTTAGGGAGAATGTAACCAAATGCAAACAATGCAAGATGGGTCCCGACAACTAGGCCATGTTAGGTACCCATGTACAAATGCAATGCAATCTCTCACAACCGGAGAAAAGGAGAAAACCCAGTGGGACAAAACTCCTCCCCAAAAGAGAGATGAAATACAATAAATAAATGCTCTCAATGAAGAATGAGAAGGTAAAAACCCCATGTGAGGAAAAAGACCCCCCCATAAGAGAGAAGTAGAAGAGAGACAAGGCAGCCCCCCCTCAATGTTGAGTCTCCTGCAATGATGGTAGAAGCTCGACATTGAATGCTGAAGATGATCCAATTTCACCGAACAACGTTCCTCCCCTTAGGAAGAAAAAAAACCAAGAATGTATGCAGGATGTATGATGTCTCTGAATGATGCTCAAGTGTCTCCATGTCGATGTCAAAAGCTGACACACTCCAAACAGGCATTCTAGGCCACACTGCTGAAGAGTACAATCCAACATCTAGTAGAGAAGAATGTAGAACATGATCCAAAGAGAAAGATATCCCCTCTAAAGACAAAGAAGCCTCCTCCAAATGCTGTCCAAAAGTATCCACACTCATGTCAAACTGCAAAGAATGATCATGTAGAGAATGAACAAGAGGGTCAGAGTGTTCCCTCACAACAACTGAAGAAGGAGCATCTTCATTAAAGAGAAGATGGATGTCATCAATGGTGTCCCCCAAATCTGCAAGATGAGACTCCACAAACAAGTCTGAAATACCTATCAAGAAGCCATCCAAAGTAGCCATATCTGGAAGACAATGTATATCCTGCTGCACTGAATCACAAGGAACCCAAACTATGGAATCACAAGCATCATCAACTGCAACAGTAGATGGAGGAGATGAAATGCATGGCTCAAGTACTGGATCTGATGTGAGAACTCCCAAGTTCAAGTAGCCAAATGTCTCCTCTAAATCATGGTTCACACTAGAAGTGTGATCAACAGCTGAAGGAACAATGTCATCATCAGAAGCAAAATCTGCAAAGGTATACAACCGAGATGAATGATCAACCACCCCAGTAGCAATGATCTCTCTACTCTCCAAGTCTCGAATGATGACTGAATCAGGTGTGAACTCCACAGTTCTCCCATTTCCACCATGTGTAATCTGATATATGGAAAGAAGATTGTTCGTCAAATGAGGAACACACAAAACATCCTGGAAAGTGTTGTCCCCAAAACTAATAGATCCCTTCCCAATTACACTCATGTATGTATTGTTTCCCATCAAGATAGGAGACATAGAACAAGGCTGAAATGAAGAGAAAATAGATTGTGAAGATGCCATATGATGTGATGCTCCTGAATCTAGAAGCCATCTACCTGATCCTAGACTTGAATAAGCACAAAGAGCTTGACCTTTATTTCCTGATGTAGATGCTTGACCTTTGTCCTTAAACTGTTTTGAAGAAGAAGAAGGAGAAGATTCAGACATTCTAGAAGGCAAATCAATTTGATTTCTTTTGAGAAGATTTTTCAACTCATCAATATCCTTCTTATAACAATAATGTTCTTCATGTCCATCCTTCTTGCAATATGCACAAAAAGACCTCTTCTTCTTAGATGATTCTTCTTTTGAATGAGTGGATTCTGATTCTTTATGTGGCTTGTTCTTTTTCATCTTTTGCTTCTTATCAAGATTCCCTGATTCTTTCTGTACCTTTGACTCACTAGAAACCAATGCATGTGGCTTGGAAGACTTGATTAGACCCATGTTCATTAACTTAGCTTCCTCTTGGATTAGGAGATTTGCAAAGTCATCAAACTTAGGATCAACATATGATGCTCCCATAGAAAGTCGATGGGTATGAAAGCCAGAAACAAATACTGAATACTCAGGACCAAGCTTGGATAACACATTCAGAATCAATTGTAAATCCTCTTTTTCAATACTGCATTCTTTCAACTGTGTTCTTAATTGCTTTATTTTGGAGATGTAGTCTTGGATGTGGTCAAAACTTTTAGGATCAAGATTCATCAAATCATTATCAATATGATATCCCCTAATCTTATCTGTTTTACCATACAAGTTTTCAAAAGTCTCCCATACTTCTTTAGCTGTTTTACATGAATCAATATGAAATTGTAAATCAAATGAGACTAGTGAACAAATGCATCCAAGTGTTTTCTCACAATTAATCTCCCATCTTGCCAATTCATTAGCATCAGTAGGTTGAGAAACAGTTTCCTTTAGATAGCCTATTAGACCTTTTCCCAAGAGATAGTTCCATACTGATTTTCTCCATGTAGCATAATTATGTGGAGTTAGGAGTTCAATTTGAGATTTCCCCATTGTAAGAACACAATCCAAGCAAAAGAATGCAACCAATCACTGCAAGATTACCCCCCCAAATCACTCAATCATGAAGCCCCCCCAAGCAATATCTGATTTGGCACTTTATACTTAGTGCGTTTACAATTGCCACTGCCAAAAACAGCAAGGTGGACTTTGATTTTGGTACATGCAGATGCCGAAATAGGCCACAAACTCACAGTATAAAAATTACAGTAGATGAGATAAATCTGATCACACCACTGGAAAGTACAGGAAAAATCATGCACTTTCAAAAAAAACGGCACGCAAAAATGTTACCGTAGGAGCAAGTTATGAGCTCTCGAAGTGCCCAAAATGAGGACGAAGCAGCAACACCTGTGAGAATCTGCAATTTCTGGAAAAACCAGAAGCCAAAACCAAAAACTGATTGCACCACTGTGTAGAGCACGAAAAATTAACCCAAATCCAAAAAAATTGCTCGAAAAAAGGAGCCAAAATGACTGAGATATGAGCATTTGAAGTTGGACTACAAAAACAAAAAACTCATCCGAGAGGGGTCAAAAAATTTCAATAAAGTGCTGACGCAGTGCTGACATCAGCAAAACATGATGTTAAATTTGACGGCCTACGGCCTGTCAAACTCGCCGCCGCCCTTCTCTCGGAAAATTTTGGCCGGTAATTGAGCGCCGCCTGGAAAATTGTGGCCGAACTGCCGATGTAGGGGAGAGGGGACCCACAGGTGGGGCCACGACAAAGGAGCCACCACGTGGCTGGTGGCGGGGCCGCTAGTACCCGGTGGCAGGTACACTGCCGACGTAGGTACCCTGCGCAGGCGTACCCTGCACTTTTTATATTCTTTTTGATTTTTCAAAAATTTTGATTTAAAATCAAAAAATTTCGACACATATTTTGTTTGAAATTTTATTAAAAAAAAATTCAAAACATTTTCAACAATAAAATAATTTATTTTTGCAAAATCGTATCGACTGCAATTATGACGACCTGGGGGCCGTACGACTCTTCGGGCAAAAAAAATTTTGCCTCACCAAATGACTTGCTCCGATTTGGACGATTGGACAGTCGATCTTAGGGTTTTTGGCCCTTTTGGACGCGATGGCAAGGTTGGATTTGACCCAAAATGCTCCAAAAATGCAGCTACCTTCTGGATCTGGCAACCACAATGCAGCTTCAAACCCTCTTAGATTTGGCCTCGTATGTCCGATTTGGATGAAACAAAAGGCAAAATCGACTTTCTCGGATCTTCCAGACGCAATGGTGAGATCAGATTTGCTCCAGCAAGCTCCGATATAAACCTGCAATAAAGAGCCAAAAATGGAACCTCCCCAAATCTGGTACCTCTCTTCAGAAAAAGACTCTCAAATGGCACCCAACCCGCTCTGATACCATGTTAGAATCAAACATGCTTTGATACCATGTTAGAATTGGCTATGGATGCCAAGATCTATGGACCAAATAGAAAGCACAAGAAAAGAGAAAATAATATGACAAGAATAAACTGTATTCAATGTCAATGATAATGCTTCAATATGTGTGTGTGTACAAATGAAGTAGAGACCCCTTGGTTATATAGCCAAGGTGAGAACATAGGAGTGCATAAGATTATGACAAGTGTCTTAATCTTATGACATGAGACAACAATGAAAAGCTATCACTCCACCTAAAGTGGAAAGGTGATAATGTGATAACCACCACAAATAGTAGATCTACCACAAAAGGTGGAAACCTAATCACATGATATGTCCATGAAAGGTGGAGGTGATAGAGTAATAAGAAGATAAGTCCACCAAAGGTGGAAATTCTCCAACAACTCCTATGTGGTCCCTAAGTAAACTTAACTAAGGTGTAATTATGACTTAGGACAAGGTACAAAATATTTAATTACACTTGCATAAGTTTACTTAGGCATATTATTTAATTAATTCCTAGGTTGCATTCACTAGGCAATTAGTTATAATAGGGCCATACCCCGTCACATGTATTTAGGATAAAATATTCCTTCTAGAAGAATGAGTTCTCTTTTCTAGAAGCTTGATCCTATCTTCACATCATTCTAGGTAGTTAGTTAGTTGTCACATGTTGTTAAATCATGACACATGGCAACATCATATAGCATACTACATCTCTCTTGCCTATATATACAAGGAATTTGTATATTTATAAATCATTCTAGATCAATATCAATCTCATAATAGAATCTCAAATTGCATGCCTAAGTTGCAACACTTTCGTGTGGTTGAATTTTTTCTTGGCAAAGATCCTTTGAAGGCTACAACTTCATAGGGTGATTCAGCATCCATAATTTCTACATGGTATCAGAGCTTGTCCATTCAAGATTCATCTCAAGATTATAAAGTTGTGCTAGAGAGATTCATTGCAGGCTTGAAGGATTTCATTGTAGGCTAGTTGGCTCCACCCAAGGACCAAGCTAATTTTTGGAGTAGATTGGGTCTAATCCGAGCTCGTCATTGTCTTCAGAAGGCCTCAAAACCTTAGGATCGCATGTTCATTCATCAAAATCGGAGACACCTAACTGGGATCCATCTGTTGACATAGAAAATTGCATGTAGCAGCAGTCTCATGAGAAACTTAGCTATTGGGGGATGTTGTGTGCTAGCTAAGTGACCTCTGGGATTTTACCGAAGCTGGCTCTTCGTTTAGTGGGGGGAGTAAAAAGTCAGGAAGATAGCAAAAATGTAAAATTTACACTATAGGTGATGTGCCAAAGTCTTAGACAAATTTACCAGAGCACAGTGCAAAATGCAAAGGCCCAAACCACTAAATTGTTGTTAGTTAAACTAATTTTCTCAAAAGCACTTGAAACGTAAGAGTACCTTCTATTTTGCATGACATAATTTTAGCATAACTTTTAGCTAACACAGAAGAGTTGAAGTAAACATGGTTTGTATTTATTGAGTTATGAAAAATTACAGAAAAGCTAAAAAATAGGCATTCATACAATAAAAGAAGATAGCGGCACAGATCAATAGTCTCATTAAATGCATAAACAAACAGAAAGGCCGAAATTATTTGGCACTATCTAGAATCTTCAAATTCAATAAATTTATTACAAAGGCCTTCTTTCCAGTGCTCGAGAGTTTTTCAAAACTTAACCAACAACCTAATAAAAAGAAACATGGTCATACATATAGGCCAATCCACCGCCTGAAAGCACATTAAGAGAAAAAGAAAACCACGAGTAGAGACCGACAGCCCAGATCATCTCGAGCCGTCACACCGAACATCAATCGGCCAGGAGCATGCTAGTGAAGCCACAACATAGAATGGAAAAACATGCAGCAGCAGGGGAGAACACGTAGCACCACAGCAAGAAATGTGGTAGCAGGTGAGTATAAAAGTTCAACAGCATTTCCAAGGTAACTGGCGCAACAACAATCACCACATGTTGCTCAGATGGAGCCCGGTAAGAATTCAAAGAAATGCTCAGCGAAAAGCTCCGAGAGGGAGCCACGTGGAGTGCTCCGAGCAAGATTAAGTACCAGGTGGGCCCAGCTCGGAAAGCAACCAGAGAAAGCCACGTGGCACGTAGACGGAGACCAAAAAAAAGTGAAGCGATACAACAAGAAAAAAGCCTCGAGAGGCAGCCACGTGGAGCTCTCCAAGGGCAGTGAGTAGTTGCAAATTAAGGCACGGCCGTAAAGGTAAATATAAAACCACAAAGGCTTGGTAGTTTTTTGTTGAACAGTTTGGCGACTCACAGGGGCATTTCGCTCGCAGAATGAAGAACCCCAGAAACTTTGGTTCAGCATCCCAAAACTGCTCACAACCTCGAGAGGGTGGCCTGTAGGCTGGTCCATACTTCATTTGACGATGTAGAGAGAGCTCGCAAATTCTCGTGAGCTAGCCTAAGATCGATGATTGCCTTGAAAGGCAATCCACCTGATACTTTTGTCTCCAATTCCAATTGGAAGAAGAGCTGCACCAGCTGATGCACGATTTCCTATATTTCTTCAGCGATCGGAGATTGATCAAAAGATTGGAAGACAGAAAGGTCCTGCTTCTTCTCTTCAATCATTGCAACAATGTGTTCCACACCTGCTACCGCCTGATCTGCAATGAAGGGCGAGGGAAGGCCTCTCTGAGTGAAACGGGAAAATTTCGTCCGTATATCGCTGGTAACCTAGTTCAACCGAGACCTGCGTTCTACTACCTATTGAACGACCTCATGCATAGAGATGAAGACACTTGCGCCCATGGCTATCATCGTTTGGTCATCGATGCCCATGCTACTCAATGCTTCATCGAAAGCTGTATACAACTTGCCCAATAAAATCTTAGCCTCTGAAACCTTGTCAAAAGTTAACTCCTGAACCTGCTATATTGATTCACCTATTGTTCCACAAAGGCTAGCCGCTTGTGCCATAAACTTTAAGGTGGGCTAAAGATTAAGGCACAATGCCTTCACCTTATCCCAGTATGATGCATACAACTCTTTGGCAATTACCAATGATTTTATCTGGGGCGCAAGTGGTTGGGTCCTTAGGGTAGCCAATTCTACCTCTCTGCTGCTCAAATTTGCCCTCAGCTCCGACAAGTTTTTGTCCAATGTGGACATCTACTCCCTCAGAGTTGAAACCTCTTTTTCCTTTTCTTCCAGGGCCAATTCGGCCCGCTTTGCTTTTTGATTTTCCAACTCCACAATGGCATTCATTTCACTGACCACAACATCCGTGCTTCGTCGGAGCTCCTTCATTCCCTTGCTTAGTTGTTTAGATGCAGCACGGAGTTTTTCTTCACTTGCTCGGCTCAGCTCAACCTCCTACTAGAGAGTTGGAATGATCTCCGTGCTCAAATTTTGCAGCTCCTTTATTTGACTTTCGAAGGCACTCCTCTCCTTCTCCAGTCACTTTATTTTGTTCTCCTGGGCTTTAAACTTGTTTACCCAGATGTCAACCTTGCCCTTGAGCTCTGCTATCTGATCATCCTTTTTCTTCATCTAGTGGTTAAGCTTGAGATAATTAGTAGTCACTATTTTCTTGGTCTCTTCCATCAACTCAACTTTATCTCGCGGGCGAGCCTGCTGCAAGTCTAACCCGACAACATTCACAAAATAATCACTCGGTAGCATTTCTCCTACCGGCTTGATCACATTAGGAGTGATTTTTGCAATCATCAAGGAATTCTGACTTTCATTGAATACGGTTTGCAATTGGGGCTTCACCTGCCCGATTCTGTCTTTCTGTCTTCTTTTATTGATCTAGTTGGCACGAGCGCTCTTGTTTGCATCAACCTGCAAGAAATATTCCTGGGCAGGGATACCCAAGCCACTAGCAAAAAGGGTACTCCTGAGGGTCGGCCAGCAGGAAAGACATCATACTTAAAGCATCAAAAGTCTTGTTGGGCCATGTTATAATAGCCAGGGAGAATGGCGGAATGAATTAGCCACTCGGAGGAGATGGAAACAAGGTGTAAGGGAAAAATGGAGATGCACCAACCACAGGGCTGGGCCTTAGAGATACAAATTGTTGGCCTATGAGCCTAGTACTCACACTGAATTGCATTATGGGAAAGGGATGGAAAGCAGAGGATAAAGGTGGGAAACTAGGAGGGGCAAGATTGGACTGCCCAGGAAATCCAATGGTAGAGAAAACTCGTGCAAATAAAAAGGAAGGGGCTGACGAGGAAGAAACCAAAGACATGGAAGAGAGAGAAGAGGGAGGAAAAGTTACTTGAGGCTCATGTGGAGTTGTAGACATTTCGACCGCTTCCTCCATCAACTACTTTTCCTCCCCACTGGCTTCTCCGGTTCGTTGTCGTTTTTCCTCCGGAGAATCATCAAGGTCAAGAATGATCTGCCTTCGACTACTGGTAGTCCTCGTCCGCTTCTGCATTGATTTAGAGGAGTTGGATGGCTCTGATGCTTGCGCATGTGGATCCTCTTCTTGTGTAGGTTGTTTACTAGTATCCCTCTCCTGCAGTGGGTTCTCGAAAATGATGGGGGGATTCTGAGTTACTTCCTCCCCAGGCTCTGTGGTAATCTCTTCATTTCTATAATGCTGCACAGATGTTGAACGGTTCAGAGATCTTTCAATGTCTGGATGCTCATTCTCTCATATATCATCAAATCTTTCATCAAGGGCTACCCCTTCATGAAGCTTTCCAGTTGCCAGAGTCTCCTACCGGTATATCCAAAAGTCTTGAATCTTCAAGAACATCCAATTGAGCGTAGTCAATTGAGTGCATAGGGACGGGTTGATTTTCTACTTTGGGTTGGCCTTCCTCGCAATGAAATAAAAATTCAGCCACGACTGACAATCATCCTCAGTAGGAAAATACTCAAGGCCTACATATCTACTTAAATTATCCTCTTCGGCATTTCTCCGAAGGTCCCAGAATGGCCGAGGCGAATGTGGGACTTTGATACCAACCTTTGACAAATTATTTCCAAGGTTGTAATGCCAGGTATTTTCTATCAACACCAACCCGAGATGGCCCAACTTTGAAAGTAGAATCTCTGAAGTATCAATCTTCGGAGTCCTCTTCTTGATCAGTGACACGGATCCAAACATAATTGGCAGCAACAAATAGGTGGTCAAATGCTTTCCTCCCCAGTAATCATTGTCAATATTACACAGCTATCTCATTGCTTCTAGGGCCAACACTCTGTCAGAAAGAAAACAGGGGAGCCGGAAGGGCTCCCAGATGAAACCTCGCATGCGGAGTATGGTGAAATCCATGCCAAAGAACCAATCACAAGGGGGTACCAGCTTCCCCAACCAGGACTTCTACCGGGGTGATATGCGTTTGGTCATATTGATTCCAACTCCATCCAAAGCCTGCAGAGTTGGGGCTAGGAACAAATCTGAAAATGCATAGAAATCAAAAAATTTTGACATGATAGGAGTCCATGTTGAGACTGGCTTCCTCAATCCGCCCTCGTCAAAAATGGCTAGAGACATAAATGTTGAAAAATAATTTGGATTCTGATATAGAATCAAGTAGGCCAAGAAAGAAGGATACCTGAACATAGAGCCGGCTTGGAATTCCTACAACTGTGCCAAATTCCATCACTGATAACTCTTGCAAAATCTAGGAGCAGAGCCTCATGATTCCTCTTCAGCATAAAGCTGAGGCACATTTGAAACTCAAGAATGTGTTTGTCTGGATCCAGACCACACACCAACACTAGCATAGAAGCAATAGAAGAAGACCCACCTTTCAGAGCCTTCAAATTAAAAGGGAATTTGGGCGGTGTTGAATTACTTGTTGGCTGATTGATCTCAGAGTGATAAAACTATTGCGTCTTTTGGAGCTCTCCCCACTTTTGCTGCATTCTTCACTTCAAAAATCTCAACCTCTCGGGTCAAGGGAAGCAGGACACACAACATATCTTGAATAGCTTCAGGGCTAATAACTACCCTGAAATTTTTGCCGCTGATCACTCTAGTGTCCAGGTCACAATTTCTGGGCAAGGGTGTATCAGAGGAACCATGTATTGTGGAAGCCCATAGAACCATAGACGCTTATTGAAAGGGTCTGTTACATGCTTCATTTTCTTGCATGCGGCTTCCCTAAGGCTCTTAGGATTGTGGGATAGCTCGGGATCAAAGACGTTATCCCAATCCTCTGTGACCAAAGTCTGATCTCTGTGAGGAACTATGTTTAGTATTCTCTAGTCCACCGGATGGGTGAACAGCCAGCAAGTCTTTGTGGGGATGCCAGGAGTAGCATAAGACTCCTGGTCGTAGAGCTGCACATAGGGCATCCTTCTCATTTGCTCGCTTAGACTTGCTAAAGCCAAGGTCTACGTTGGGTTTTCTGCAATTTCAGCCATGTTTGGTATTCGCAAGAACTTTTCTACAAACTTTGCAAATGGCTTAGCTTTTTCTTGAAAATTTATTTCCTCTTGTGAATGCCTTAGTTGTTTAATCCTTAGGTAACTCCTCGCAATAAATTTATTTCTGCATGTCTTAACCTACCTTTTCTATTTTCGAGAAAAGCAACCGAAAAGGGTACATGTCAGCCATTTATACCAAGTTGCCATTATGTGTCGCCAGCCTTTCATATGTGCAAAAGAATCGCCAACCAACCAAATTGCTCTCAACATTTAAGAGACAGCCTCTCGCGTGTGACAGAGCTTGATTTTTCTTGAAAGATGAACCAAGGCAACCTTGCAAAACTACTTTTGCAAGCTTTATGCATTTACTGATTTCATTGAACGTGCTTGGGCACGTCGCCCAATAGCCTTTCCAAATGATTTTTCCTTGATTTAGATGGAATGAAATCCCTTTGTGTTGACACCTGGCCTATCTCTAATGAATTTGGCGACTTAACAAAACAAGTTGCAACTGTACCTACATATTCCCATCACCTCACACGCTGCAACATTGAAAATCGAGGCAATGTGACACACTTTGGCTCAGTCGTAATTATGGCTTTCCTCGGCTGGAAAACCTTAGCCAGTCTATAAATAAGACCCTTAGCAACATAGAAAATCACAAAACTTTCTAGCATTCCTAGCTTAGCAAGCTTTCTGCATTTACTTAGCAATTGCATTTTTCTAGCTAGAAAAGTAAATAGCATGGAAACACCAGTAAGGCTTGTTTGTAAGAAGACTCAAGCTACCTTCTTAGGAAAAATTAGATGTAGGCGCTTAAAATGCATGACAGGTGTGAAGAACTTATTGTATGTGAAGGCAATCAAGTGGGTCCTGGGGAAAGACTGCGTGGAGTATGCGAACCAGTATCGGGTGAATACTAGCATTTGCTCCCACTTTGTCACCTCGCTGCTGGACATTAGCATTTCCAAATGCAAAATCTTAAAGCTAACAAAGTGGGTCTTCCCTCGATGCTACCTCGGAGGCCTAGATCAGATTGTGCGCGCGACTTAATTTGATCGTGGGATTCCCTCAGTTCGCAATATTCACCTACAACAACTGCATGGAGGAATTGTTCCAACCAGGCCCTTCCTCTTCAGCTTTGAGTTGGAGACTCATGAGGAGCATCATGCCAAGGTCCACACCAGCTGCTACTTCCTTATGCATGTGCACTACATTGAACCATTCCAAAATCTTCAGTGGTATGAAGATTTTGAAAGAATGGTGTTTCCCGATCTCACACCACCTGTTGCCATGATGGTTGGTCCTTCCCACTAATAACTTGAGAACGAAGATAATCCCCATTTTTCCCTTTTCACCTTACAAGCTCCGCTCTATAGCAAACATATGTAAATATGATACAAGGCCTCTGGCCCCTCAAAAATAATGTAAATTTTTGACTCTTACGAATATAATATATATCTTTTCAGAAAACTTAGCCCATTTACAATATTTTCTTCTATTTTCTTGCATTATTTCTATTATTATAAAGCACTGAGAATAACCAAAACTTAAAGCAGGAAAAATTAATTACATATTTACAATTTACATGGCCTTTGCATAGGCAGAATTAATAAAATATTTTAAGATGTATCCCATTAACTGGAATACTAAGGGGGTTACCTTCTTCGTCTTCCAACTCAAAAGAGTTGAACTGTTTGCACTGGGTAATTTTGAAAGGTCTTTCCCAAAGGCTGTCAAACTTGTTGTGCTGATGGGGCTTTGCTCCATGCTCATTGAACTTGAGCATTAAATCCCCGCATTGTAACCCTTGATCCGACGCCTTTTTGTCAAACCATTTCTTAACCACCTGCTAGCGGCTCTTCATCTCCTAGAGGGCGTGCTCTCTTTTTTTTTGTACCTCGAGTAACTCAGAAAACCTCACCTCCATTGCTCTGTTTTTCTCAATTTCTAGAGATTTAAGCAGTTACAGGGCAGGAATTTACATGGCAATAGGCAGCAAGGCCTCCTTGGCATACACCATCTCATAGGGGGATGTCTTTAGTATCTACTTGGGCGTAATTCGGTCTGCCCACAGCACTGTCTGGAGGTTCCTATGTCATTTTTTCTAGTGTTTGGAGCCTATTTTCTTTATTAACCTGATGAGGTTTTTGTTAGTAGACTTTGCGAGGCCATTCCCCTGGGGGTAATAATTAGAAGAGGTTTTTAGGAAAACCCCATATTTTAATATGAACTGGCTCATTTTTTAGCTAAGGAATGCTTTAGCATTGTCAGAAATGATTGTTTTAGGTGGGCCGAATCTGGCTACCAACTCCTCTAAGAAATTAAAAATCTCCACCTCTGTAGCATTTTTTAATGGCACTGCCTTTGCCCACCTGGTGAAGTAATTTATAGCTGTCAATATCCACTTATGTCTAGCTGAAGAGAAAGGGCTAATCATCCAAATGAAATCTAATCCCTATTGAGCAAAAGGTTCTTCTACTACTATAGGCCTTAATGGCATAGCAGCATTCTTTCTCCTCCCGACATGAAACTAACATTCGTTGCAAGACCTAATCAGTAAAAATGCATCGTTGAAGACTGTTGGCCAAAAATAACCAGCACATATAACTTTAATTGTTATGGTCCTTGCGGAAAAATGTCCTCCAGCCGGGCTATTGTGATATTGATCTAATATTTTCTTGGCCTGCTCCTCGTTTACACACCTTAGCAGGGCGCCATTAAAATTTCTTTTAAACAAAACACCCTCCAGGAGAACATAATTACTATTTTTCAAATGATAGAAACTCCTTTTGAAAGAAGGTAGATTGATCGGATACCTTCCTGTCTGCATGAAGTTTATTCTATCTTGTAGCTAGTCACCCTAAGAAGTTTCTTCGTTCAGAAACATAGGTTCTGGAGCCTCAAGTTTTGTCACTGTTTCACTATTTTTCATGAGATATTCACACAGTCCCTTTCCTTTGACAGTCTTGACGAGTCTAAATTCAATACCATATTCTAGGATCTTGATGATCCAATTAGCTCTTTTCTCTGTGATTTCTCCCTCCATGATATACTCCCGCACACTAGGATGCGGTACACAAACAATCACCTTGTTATATGATATCAAATGTCAAAACTTCTTAAGCCCTTTAACAATGGCAAAGGCTTGCTTTTCTACAAATTTGTACTTTACTTTGTACTCTTTCAAGGTTTATGAATAGAAAGCAACAGGGGACTCCCTTTTCTCTTCATCATTCTTTTGCATAAACACTGTGGCAATACTATTTCCACCACCAAAAACATACATAATAAAATCTTTTGACAGGTCAGGGTTTACCAACACAGGAGCAGAAGAAATAGCCTCTTTTATAAGCTCGAAAGTTTTTCTGGCTTCTGTCATCCATTTCAAAATCTGGTCCTTCTTTAGCATCAAAGTAATAGGTCAAACAGTCCCTTCGAAATCTACAATGAATTGGCTAATAAAGTTGACCTTACCCAGGAAAGACTACACACCCTTCTTGTTGATAGGTAACGGAAGTTTTTGGATCACATCAATTCTTTTTTGATCAATGGAAATGCCTTCCTTAGAGACAACATATCTCAATAGCTTCCCCTCGGGAACTTTGAACACACATTTCTTCGGATTTAAAGAAATCCTGAATTCCTGGCACTTCTGGAAGACAAGCTCCAAATAATCAAAATGATCATCAGCAGATTTTGAAAATACTGTCAAATCGTCCAGATAGATGAGTATAACCTTATGGATCAAATCCCTAAAGGCAATATCCATAGCCCTCTAAAAAGTGGCTTTGGCGTTTGAGAGACCAAAAGGCATTTTAGCATATGCATAAGTCCCCCACTTCGTGGTGAACGTTGTCTTGTGTTGGTCCTCCTCTTTTACTTGAATCTGGTTGTAGCCCGAAAAATCGTCCAACATTGAAAACATTTCGGAGCCAGCTACAATTTGCAGAATTACCTCCATTGAAGGCAGGAGGTAATGATCCTTTAAGGATGCTCTATTTAGGTCTTGAAAGTCTACACACAGACGTATGTCCCCATTTTTCTTTTAGACTGGCACTAGGTTTGACACCCAAGTGTTGTGTTTGATCGGGAAGACTATTCGGGATGAGATCAACTTATTTAACTCTTGTGACATGAGAGACTCTATCTTTGGGTTCACAGGTCTGTGCCTTTGACAGACTGGCTTTGCCCCTTCTGATAACTTAATCGTATGCTCGATGATCCCGAGATCATATCCCTTAAGATCATCATATGACCAGGCTACTACACTCGGATATTCTTCATAGAAATGCCTTAGTCTATCCTTATTCTTCTGAGAAACTTCTTTCCCAACCTTGAGCTTTTTGTCTTCCTCGATATGCAAATCAGTGTAATCGCCTTTTTCATCCATGAGCTTCCTTTTGTCTCTTGTCGCATCCTCAGAATCAAAAAGGCTCTCTAGAGTGACGAGCCCTCTCAGAAGCTTATTTGTTTTCAACTGGATAATTTGATCCCCATAAGCTTTGGTGATCTTTGGTTTGCAATTGATCAGAAAATTCACCAAATGACTGGAGGAATGATACAATATGAGCATCGCTATCAAACACTTGCCAATCTTGATTGTTATCTGGAACAACGGGTCTTACAATCACCTTCACCGCATGCTTATTTCTCAATAATTTAGAGGTCGACTCGAACTGAGCCTTGACAGTTGCCATTCCATTGGTTTCGGAATTCATCTCCCTAGGAATAGCCTAAATATTGAAAGCCTCAAAGTTGTCAATCAGATCCCAGACCCTATGTTGATAGGATCGCATACGAATATTATTTGCAACAGAAGTTCCACAAATTTGGTTGACCACCAGCTTCGAATCTCCGAACACACTTATTTGCTTTGCACCCATTTGTTCCACAAGGCTTAAACCATGGACAAGACCCTCATATTTTGCTTCGTTGTTTGAACATGTGAACTGGAAGCGATACGACCTCAAGGTCTTTTCCTCAGAAGGGGATATCAAATAAATTCCTACTCCAGCTCCCACTCTACATCTTGCGCCATCAAAGTACAAAGTCCATATTTCTAAAGATAGTTCACCTCTAGGCTCGTTAGTAACTTTAAGCATAATCTACCCTTCTTCATGTATAACATAGGTTCTGAGGCTAGTTGCATGGTAATTCCTGAAAGGGTTTGTATCAATAAACTCTCTCAACAAATTTTCTTCATCTTCTATCCAGGAGCTAGTAGCCTCCTCTTCTTCAAGAAATTCCACATTGAACCTTTCTTCCTAAGTGATTAAAGTGTGTGTTGCTTCAAAATTGAGCAGGGCCTCATCAACAACATGTTCGAAATGCAAATTTTTTGACAATAGTTTCATCTTGGCTCCATGTTTGGTCCTCAGAATCAGGTGCAAACAGTCTAGTGCTAGATATCCTCTGACATTTGTTGTGAATTCCCAAGATAAAAAAATCCAAAATAGAGGAGGAATATCAATGAGTATAGTATCCTGATTTACAGTGATACTAGGGCAGGCAAACAAAGTCATAGGCAATCCCTTGATTATCCTGATGGTATCTACCTTATTTCCATCTAGCTGCATGACTCCCTTGTTCAAAGGCTCATATTTTAAGCCCAAAGCATCAACTACTTGCTTTGGCATGATAGTGGTGCTAGCGCCAAAGTCAATCATACAATTATGTAACAGCTTGTCACCAATAATAAGTGTCAGAAAGAAAGGCTTAGGTTTAGGCTTACTTTCTTTTCCGGACTTGAGTTTTTCCTCTGGCTAAATTATTAGCACTTTATCCAGGTCGGGCCTGGATACTTTCTCTTCAGTATTAGGTTGAGTAGGTGCCTTCACATCATCTTCTCCCGACAAAGCCTTTTGTAATAATACTTTCTGCTCTGAAATAGCCAAGACGTCCCACAGAGAAGCATTGGCAAATGACTTCTTCAGTTGTTCAACCATGTTGAACTGCACTTTCAACTGGTGACTCGCGATTGCTTGTTATTTAGGTTTTTTAGTCGACATTAGCTTCACGGCTGGTGCATCCAGCTGTTTGGCAACAGCAGGAGTGATCGATGGAGCCTTCGCCTTCAAAGGAAGTAGACTTAGAGAGCTAGGAATAGCCACCTTAGACTATGGTGGGATTGGCAATAGGCCTGCCACTGGGCTAGGCATTGGTTGTGATGAAGCATTGGTAGGCAAGGCTGTGAATTCTCCGATGAATCTACGCTTTGAATGCATGTTGTAGTCTGATTGCACTCGGGGCACCTGATCCATAGGGATGTCATTCGGAAATGCTGACTCTTCTCCTTCCATCCAAGAAAAGAGATCCTAGTCTGGAACAATGTCTGATTCCTACTTAATGGACATCCCTTGCATTTGAGTGGCAAGGAAAACATTTTCCATCTACTGAGAGGCATATGATTAGTTGCCAAGATCCGATGCACCGCTTTGGCTACGTTGGTTTGCGATTTTTTGTTGCAAGTTTCCCCGCGGACAATTTATCGGCATGTGTGCATCATTGCAAGGAAAGCACCATGAATTGGCATCTTCAACTAAGTTGTTTTTCCCAACCACCAGCTCCTTATTCGAACTAGGATGAACAGTCTGCATCGGCAGTGTTACCGGAACTATCTGATTACTCGACTGAGCCGACGTATTTCGACGTGACCTATCTTGCCATTGATTTTGATTGGTACGGAGCTTTTCCACCTTGGTAACTCTGGTAAGCTAGTTTCTGATAGCTATATTGTTGCTGCTTCATAGTAGTTAACTCATTAGTCATGGCTTGCATTTGTTCTCTCATCTCGTTCATCTCAGCGGCCAAGGGATTAGGCATAGGAGCTACTATCAGAGCTGCCATCGGAGCATTTTCGAGATAAACATACATAGACTGGGGTGGAGCAGTAGGCACACTAGTGGAAGGAACTTCAGCCTCTGTAGCATTGCATTCAGGAAACAATGGCATTATTGGTCTTGGTGCCAACTTTCCGGCGGTAATCAGGTTATTTTCCATAGTGACAGCCAAGGCATAAGCATTGGGTAGTCTCTCTACCAAGAGCTTGTAACATCATGGAGATGTCGGCATTGATCGACTTTAGGTAGAACATAAATGCCAGATCCAGAGGTGGTCGGCTGCCAACAGGCACTCTCTGCCAGGTCGAATGGAACCTCGCATTGAAATCGAGCAGAGCTTCATGAGGAGCTCGCTTTATATTTGTCAGTTGATGGTATAGTGATGATATATTGCTAGCATTGGAGAAACGTTCATAAAATGGAGTTCCGAGCTGGTCCCAAGTTGCAATAGTGCTAGCCTCAAGAGTCTAGTACCAATTTAGCGCCTTTCCTTGGAAGAAGGCGGTGAGCAGCCTAAGAGCTACGTTTTCATTTGATATGTCGTGTACCAGACATACATTTGCTACATCTTGCAGATGCTCCGTTGGTGTCTTTGACTCATCCCCGAAATACTTAGGGATAGCTTTTAGGGCAGATGATGGGATGGGAGCCCATACTGCAGGGGGCACAGGTGCAACTAAAGGACTATCGAAGTCCTAGGCTACATAATTTCTAGCAGCCATAGGTACAGTCAGAGCAGGCAATGGCGAAGTAGGAGGCGACGGAGGAGACGGGGGAGGTGAAGGGCTGCCTCGACGACCTCTCGTGTGCACAGAAACTAATGGTGGTATAAGCTATCCAGTCTGTGACCTTGTTACAGGCCGATGGCTCAGACACACTTCTAAAATCAGGTGATTGTGCTAGTTCGTAGTCCCACCGGGCATGCTAGAAAGAGAACTGTTGATGCAGAATTTTGCATGTAGCAATAGTCTCATGGGAAACTTAGCTATTGGGGGACGTTGTGTGCTAGCTAAGTGACCTCCAAGATTTTACCAAATCCGGCTCTTCGTTTAGTGGGGGAAGTAAAAAGTCAGGAAGATAGAAGAAATGTAAAATTTACACTACAGGCGATGCGCCAAAGTCCTAGACAAATTTACCAGAGCACAGTGCAAAATGCAAAGGCCCGAACCACTAAATTGTTGTTAGTTAAACTAATTTTCTCAAAAGCACTTGAAATGTAAGAGTACCTTCTATTTTGCATGACATAATTTTAGCATAACTTTTAGCTAACATAGAAGAGTTGAAGTAAACATGGTCTGTATTTATTGAGTTATGAAAAACTACATAAAAGCTGAAAAACAGGCATTCATACAATAAAAGAAGATAGCGACACAAATCAATAGTCTCATTAAATGCATAAACAAACAAAAAGGCCCAAATTATTTGGCACAGTCTGGAATCTTCAAATTCAATAAAGCTATTACAAAAGCCTTCTTCCCAGTGCTCAGGAGTTTTTGCAAACTTAACCAACAACCTAATAAAAAGAAACATGGCCATACATATAGGCCAGTCCACTGCCTGAAAACGCATTAAGAGAAAAAGAAAACCACAAGTAGAGACCGATGGCCCAGATCATCTCGAGCCATCACATCGAACATTAATCGTTCAGGAGCATGCCAGTGAAGCCATGACATAGAATGGAAAAACATGCCGCAGCAGGGGAGAACACGTGGCACCACAACAAGAAATGTGGCAATAGGTGAGTACAAAAGTTTAGCAGCATTTCTAAAGTAACTAGCGCAGCAGCAATCGTCGCGTGTTGCTCAGACGGAGCCCGACAGGAATTCAAAGAAATTCCCAATGAAAAGCTCCGAGAGGGAGCCACGTGGAGTGCTCCGAGCAAGATTAAGTACCAGGAGGGCCTAGCTCGAAAAGCAGCCAGAGAAAGCCACACGGCACACAGATGAAGACCAGCAAAAATCGAAGCGATACAACAAGCAAAATGCTTCGAGAGGCAGCCACGTGGAGTGCTTCGAGGGCAGTGAGCAGTTGTAAATTAAGGCGTAGCCGCAAAGGTAAATATAAAACCGTAAAGGCTTGGCAGTTTTTTGTTGAACAGTATCAGAGCTTGTCCATTGAAGATTCATCTCAAGATTATAAAATTGTGCTAGAGAGATTCATTGTAGGCTTGAAGGATTTCATTGTAGGCTAGTTGGCTCCACCCAAGGACCAAGCTAATTTTTGGAGTAGATTGAGTCTAATCCGAGCTCGCCATTGTCTTTAGAAGGCCTCAAAACCTTAGGATCGTATGTTCATTAATCAATATCAGAGACACCTAACCAAGAGCCATTAGAGGTGTTTTTTTAGGGTTTGCAAATTTATACCATTTAGATCATACGGTCTGCCAAAAAAAAATCATCCCTATCCATCATACTCTGTGGCAAAAAAAAATTAATCAACAGGCTATTGTTTCAAAAAAAATAATCTGGGCTTTTTCAATAGTTCTAGCAAAAAAATATATTGGAGCAACTACTATTAATATTATATAGTCGACATTGTAGATTTTTTTTTTTAGTGGCATATATTTTTCCTCCACCGGCATCAAATATTTGACAGTCGGATTATTATAGTCATTTTTTTAAATAAATTTGAATTGCCTTTTTGGAAAATTCAAATTTATTCTACGACTTATTTGTCTGCAACATATAGTGTGCCAGCCGCATTCATTGTGTTTGCAGGGGAGGATACATCTTGTTAGCTTCATTCATTATCTAGTTTGGCCTTTGTCCGTTGTTGTTGACCAACCTGTCCATCGTCGTTTGTCGGTTGTTCGTCGTCGGTCCCACCGTTCACCATTTGTCCTCCTCTTTGCCAGCACCAAAAAATCTACCAATCGACTATTATCTACCTCCTAGCCACCGTTCGTTGGCCCCGATTACATCTAGCACCAAGGGGTCTGCTCTATTAGGTGGTGCCGCCCAGAAAACATTGCTCGACACCCAAACTAACAACTCCACTACCGCTCCCAGGAGGGGAGTGCTTATCTTAATTTTCCAGCAGATCTCACGGTCACATCAAGGACCGAGGGCATTTTTTTTCTTAGCCCAGGTGCTAATTTTTTGCACCTAGTTAGCCTATTAGGCCCTAATAGGGCAGTAATCTTCCGAGGGGCATATCTTTTCACCACGATCTCAAAAATCATCAAACAAGATATCATTGGAAAAGTATTTCAATGTAATTTCTAGTGGTTCCCTCCATTTTCCACAAATTTTCTACTATAAAATGATATAGGGGTGAAGCCACAATAGTGGTTTACAATTTGAGTGAGGAAGAGAAACTTCCAAAAAACTCACCCATTCAAAACAAAATCATTTTGAGGGGTTTGAGCGAACTCAAGATTTGAATGAATCACAAAGGGGTTCACTCAAACCTTGGTTTGAGCGAACCCCTTTACATGTGGAACCCGCATTTCCACATTGTGGAAAGGGGGTTCGCTCAAACCCCGGTTAGAGTGAACCAAGGTTTGAGTGAACCCTTGGGGGTTCGAGTGAACCCCTTAGGTTCGCTCAAACGCCCCTTTTCCCACCTTCCCACCCTCTAACATAAAAAGACTCCAAATTTTTCACTTCGAAGCTCAGTTTGAACATGAAAATGGTAGAATCTTCACAAACCCAACTGGAATCAGGTAGTCCTTGGAACGAACTATCCAACGAATATAATTTTGATATTTTTTGTTTTATTATGTATTTATTTTTTTAGTTTTATTAAACATAGGTTTTTCACCGAAAATGAAGGTCTTTATTCTACACATATGGAAACATAGAAGATTATCAAAAAAAAAATTGAAAAATATGAGTGCACTAGATATTGAAGTCCTTGATCCAACAAAAAAGTAAATTGAATTTCGATATATTCAAAAAAAGTTGCGTGTTATACGATTGTGCTATGTTTGAATTGTAATTAATTTGACTTCGAAACTTGATTAAAGAAAAAATATTCAATAAAAAATTATCTAACCAAGTGGAAGCACTAGATATCGAAGTTACAAATCTAAATTCGAAAGAATTAGAATTTTATCCTTCATGGAAAAAAAGTTGTGTTATACAGTGTGCATCACTTTTTTTAAATGTTGTTTTCTAAAAAAAAACCAGTTTTCGTGGGAGATGGAAAAAGAAGTGCAATTTGATTCCAAAATTTTTGAAAATAATATTTTTAGAATTTACAAACAAAATGTGACGAGACTCTAGTTTGCATCATCTTCAAATTCCTCACGGTTTAGCTGCTATAGGTTCCCGAATGTGAAGATTTAGTTAAAAATAATATTTTCAGTGTCCAGTTTGGCCAAAAATTGTAAACCACTATTGTGGGATCACCCACAGTCAATTGAAGTCAAAACCCTAATTTGGACTCAAAATCCAATATCTTCCAATCAGTTTTTCAAAAATTAGTGATTCTAGCGGCATCAAGAAGGTATTTCAGTGCTTTTTTCATCAGTCCTTTCCTTTTTTTCAGTTTCAGCTCTAGGTGCTTTGCATTGGTTTTTTGCTATTTGGTGCACTTTGTCAAATACTTGGACATCCTGAAATTTTAGGAAGGGTTTCTTGCATTGAGGGACATCATTTCAATTGCACATCATATTTGGAAGTTTCTATTTGCCATTGAAGGTCATTATCTTTGTAAAATTGAAGATTTGTCATAATTTTTCATGGGATTTTCAATTCATCCTTCACTGACAATGTTGGAAAAGGGAAACAATAGACAATGGAGAGATTGCATCATACATCATCTTCAATCACTTCAATTTTTTCCACATTTGTATGGTTTGGTTCCCCCTCCTAATAATTGTATGCAAAAATTTGCTTGGAATTGTTGAAGGTACGATGTTTTAGGGGTTATTGCAATGCATGTTGCTAATGGTGTTTTGAAAGCTATTGATCTTTTGGATTGTCCTCATATTCTTTGGAATAATATTTGGGAGGTATATGGAGATCTTGATACTCCACCATTCCCTGATGATCATGATTTTGAATGTCATGTGCTTCTTCATTCTTCAAACAGGAGACCCTATGATGATATTGTTCTGCGAGAGTTTGATTGTTTGGAATACTTTGAATCTTCCAAAGAGGTTGACAAGGTTTCTTCAAATGCTCCTTCTTATCCATCAAAGACTATTGATATACCTTCACATTCAGTGATTCCTTGTCCAGAGTCATTGATTGAGGCTTCCATCATTTATATTCATCAGGACACATTCAGTTTTCTAGACTTGGAATCTCAAGATGGCTTCATTTTAGGAATTGCAGACTTAGCTACTTCTACATGTTTGGAGGACATTCTTGAGGGGATATCTCTCCTCTATACAGATTCTATTTTGGATGTTTTTCTTGAGTCTCCACATTCCTTTGGTTGGACCCCGATTGGGGATCTTGATCTTGGTGAGCCTATCTTGGAGGCACTTCATTCCTCTTCAGAGATTTCATATATGAGGCTTCTTCCATCTCATTTCATTATGAAGGATTTTCTTCAGCATCTACCATTGGGTTGGCTTCAGTCTTCTCTCAGTGGTTTTGAGGACACTTCATTCTGGGGGCGCAATCTAGTCTCCATCTATTCCTTCAATAGAGGGGTCATTGTATTGTAGTCTTTGGATCTCATTCAACATTAGTTTCCACATAGTCCTAGTCTATCATCGATTGGGCATATACCTGATTTGATTACGGAATCTTCCTCATCTTTGGGCAAGGAGACACATGAGCAATTTTTTCGAGACTTCTTCATCATCATCCTTCATTCTTTCTTCCTTCAATTCCTATATGGAGTGGGAAGCGTCCCTACATTTCTTCTTGGTTTTGTTTCTTCTGAAAGGGAGATAAGTTGTTTGTCGACATTCGATCATGGTTTGTCTTCAAGCACTTACCATTTTTGTTGGTGATCACACATTATGGGGAAGCTACTTATTCTCTCTCTTACCCTCATATGGGGGCTATTGATTGTATTATATTCATGTGATGGATGGTGTACTTGGGGGTATCATGGAGTCCTCCATCCTTCCTCACTTATCTGCATTTCATCTCCTTTTTTGGAGAGGAGTTTTCTTCTCAATGTGTTTTCCCCTTTGCTCTATTTGTGGGAGATTAGTTTCATTCATCTTCATTTGTAAATGGGTAACTACAATTACCATCATGTAACTAGGACCCATCATTGCATTTTCATTTCCTCCATAAGTTGCACTTAGTGGGGGTGTTGGTGTAATTATTATTTAATTACACTTGCATAAGTTTACTTAGGCATATTATTTAATTAATTCCTAGGTTGCATTCAATAGGCAATTATTTATAATAGGGCCATACCCCTTCACATGTATTTAGGATAAAAGATTCCTTCTAGAAGAATGAGTTGTCTTTTCTAGAAGCCTTATCCTATCTTCACATCATTCTAAGTAGTTAGTTAGTTGTCACATGTTGTTAGATCATGATGCATGGTAACATCATATAGCATACTACATCTCACTCTTGACTATATATACAAGGCATTTGTACATTTGTAAATCATTCTAGATCAATATCAAACTCATAATAGAATCTGAATTTGCATGCCTAAGTTCCAAAACTTTTGTGTGGGTGAATTTCTTCTTGAAAAAGATCCTTTGAAGGTTGCAGCTTCATAGGGTGATTCAACATCCATAATTCTACAAGCCTTACTTCAGAAATTATTTTAAAAAGCTATTTGAAGTTCAAAAGCATATAGACAAGTTAAAACAAGAACAAAAATCTATGATGATGATGATGCAGGGAACTTGGCAAGAGCAATGATAACAATTGCACAATCTATACCTTGTCAAAAGAGAGTTAGAACAAATCATAGAAAAACCACCTCCTCGGCTTGTCCGCAATCAACGCCAAAGATAACTCTCCTTAGGCACAAATTTCCCACCAAAATCGGCACCTCCGCCATCAATTCCTCCTATAGGATCTTTGGTACATCACACTTGGCGACATCAAAGAATTGAGTTCTTAGATAAAGTCATTGGTGAAGCTCACTCAAAAATTGAGGAGCTTCGCACAGAAGAAGAAATGGATCAGATGCACGAAGCAAAAAGCCAAACATGAAATTTGGATCTTTTTATTTCTAATATGAAGCTTGAACTAGATCCACCTGAAGGGCATATGATTCATATTGTCCCAATGTGTTCTAATCTAGAATAAATTCTCTAGGAACCAGTCAGGCACTCTCCATCCATGGATAACCTCCTCACAATCAATAATCCAGAAAATGAAGGCAATTGCAAGATGATGAAATCTACCAGCTATCTAGGTATAGTCTTCAAATCCATTACAAGGCTATTAAGCCTTATACTCTTCATTTTCTTGTGGATACCAAATCTGATTTGAATATTGCTAGATATAAATGTTTCCCAATAGACCAATGGGAAAATGCAGATACAAAAATATCTTTCGGTAAAGGAGATCATTTTTCACATAAGATTTGTCTTGCTCCTATCGAGTTCCCTTATGGATCAATTGACATTGTCAAGTTCATTTAGTACGAAATTGACGGTTATGATGGCATAATAGGGAGTGCTACATTAGCAAAATGGGAGCCTATTCTTATTTCTGCAGATCATTTTGAAATCAAAGGTGTTCGTGTCTCTAGACTAACTGCAAAAATATGTTCTACCATAAAGTGGATTCCTGAACTCTCTCCAAAGAAAGATAACAGAGTTTGGTTTGCCAAGAAAAATGCTCAAATTTAGTCTTAGTTGGAAGATCTCAAGAGGGAGTTTGTAGACAAAATCATGACTAAAGATAACCAAATTAACACGTAACATCTCTTGTAAGTTACCTCTCAAAAGGGATGCACTTTGTGTTGAAATGCAGCCTAAGGTATGTGTTAATTATTTTCTTCTCAGTAAAATGAAAGTGAAATTTGTCAGAAAGAGATTGCTGATCTTTTGTCCAAAAATTTGATTACCCCTTCCACATCTTTTTGTTGCCATGCAATGTATGTTCCAAAGAAAGATGAACATGACAATGAATTACCCAGGAAACACCTTGTTGTTAATTATAAATTGGACTCAATGTCTATCTCGAGGACAATCAACATCCTCTCCCTTCCAAAGATGATATCTGGAAATCCATTCAAGGATCTCATATTTATTCAAAGTTTGATCTTACTAAGGGATTTTGGAAAATTGCCATTCACCCAAATGATCGCCATAAAACAGCCTTTTCAGTTCCCAAAGGATTGTATCAATGGAATGTTTTGCCTTTTGGCATCAAGGTTGGAGCTTCTATTTTCCAGCAACACATGGATTCTATCTTCCAGCCATATTCCAAGTTCATCCTTCCTTACATTGATGATATTCTCATCTTCAGCTAATGCCCTCGCAGTCGTCTTGAACACCTCCAGACATTTCTAACCATCTATCTCCAACACAATTTGCTTCTTAATCCCGATAAGTGTCATTTTTCTTAGGAGGATATCATCTTCATCAGCATCAAGCTTCTTTCTCAAGGGAGGATGGAGGCCCAATCTCATATTCTATCTCGCATCAACTCTCTCCCTGTCACTAATCAAAAAGAGTTGTAGAGATTTCTTGGGCTTGTAAACTATATTGTTGGGTTTTATCAAAAAATTGTAGATGACAGAGCTTTACTGAACAAACTCCTCAAGAAAGATCCTCCTGCTTGGACTAGTGTGCATGAAAATGTCATTCAACACATCAAGCAAAAATGTGCTCAATTATCGCCTTTGCGTCTTCTCGACTCTGGTAAGAAGATTATTGAAATTGATGAAAGTGAAAATAGTTGGGGAGGATTTCTAAAAGAGAAAGTGGAAGATCGTGAAGAAATTGTTCGCTATGTCTCTGGTAGCTTTAGAGGAAGTGAAATAAACTATCACAACACTCATAAGGAAATTCTTGATATTGTAAAAACTTTCAAAGAATTCTATTTGTTTATAGTTGACCAGCCATTTATGTTGAGATCTGACTTGTAGAACCTCAGGGGATTCTTCAAGAAATAATCTCAAGACATGGTTAAATGAGGAAGGTTACTCCGTTGGGATCAATTTCTTGACACTTGAATTTGAAATTGAGCACTTTCCATGACAAAAGAACTTGTTTGTCAATTTTCTCTCATGAGAAGGACATGTCCGGGTCATCCGCATTCAGGAAGAAGGATGGATTGAACCCAGTTGTGAAGAATTCATCTCCAATCCCTATCATAGGAGAGACGGAAGAAATAAACATGTTAATGACTATCTACATGATAGGATGCAAATGTTTGACGCTGCTTGGATTCTTACCACACCAAACTTGTGGCATCGGCAAAGTATTATTTTAACCTACCTTATAGAGGAAGTGGACAATGAGATTGCACAAGTCCTCAATCTTCTCCACCCTTTTCCTCAGTGGCCAGTCAAATTCATGAATCCACCAATTAACCGTCTAGACCGTTGGCTCACTGAAGAATGTGGTAGATAGTTCTTAAGGATCTTTTTCAAGGTCCCGAGAATAAAGAAAAATTGAATTTTAAATTCAATGATTATAATGGTAAATTATGGAAGCTGGTTTTCCATTCCCCAGAAGACAACCTGATCAACAGAGAAGTGTGTCATACTTCTGGACTACGTGGCGTTGAAACTCAATTTCAGTATTGGACGCTTGGAGCTCGAATACGTCATCTATCCAACACACAAATGCCTATCTAGATTCAGACCACCACCTACAGTTCAGAAGTTGGTACACCAGAAGCATGAGCTCATGGTATCATCGACGCTTATAAAACTAAGACCCAACGCATTATGTGGAAGGAAGTGAAACCTAGAGTACATCCCTACTCTTTAGGACCACTAGAACAACATAATGACTACACATGTCCTCAATGTTTCAATGGGGAAGTTGATTCAGATGACTAATGAGTGGGTCTATCACTCATAAATTTTATCGAACTTTACTTTATAAAAATTATGAGCGAGAGTATAACTCGTGTTCAAATCCGTAAATGCACCCACGATAACGAGCATACAAGATAATAATCTTGTGATCAAAAGGAAATTTTCATCGTGGCTTTTGGATGTAAAGCCATCAGGTACATGCCCTGCATGTTTTTCCTTCTTTTTTGTTCTCAAGCTAGGGAAATTCGAAAAGTAAAGTTGACAAAGAGAGGGAAATTCGCTATAATTTTTCCAAGGCTAGAGAATAAATTTTTATCAAACACTATTGATTCCCAACAAGCTCAAAATGTGGAATATGTAGTTAATGAGAAAGTGTACCCAACAACTCACTCAATCTTAGTCGTGAACCAACCTGAAGAGTTAAACATTCCAATAAGCAAGTTAGGAGGGGTTGAGGGTAAACTTTTTGATTCATATAGTCCCATTACAACACCTTTATTGTAGTCCTCTGAATTGTATGTCAATGAGCTAATGGCTGTGAAAAAGAGGCTCCAATCATTAGAGGCAAGGGAGCTATATGAATGAATGAATGTATTTTAATGACGTCCACGAGACCATCAGTCTATGGGACCCAGTTCCAGAACTTTAACTATTTTCAAATTCTTTTCCATGTCCGCCCTCCTATTAAAGATCTTGACCATGAAGCCAGCAGTTTCGAGGAGCCTAGTCTCCTTAAAGAGCTCATTTAGATTGTGCACCTTCAAATTGTATTCATACTGGATATGGATATCAGAATAAGCAACACACTCAATAATGAAGTGTCATTCAATCTCCATGACCCCTTTGCTGCAAAAAACACAAGTTCTTTGTTCCCAGGCTTCCTTGGGGACAACCCACCTACCAGTTTCACATCGAAGATGGTGCGACCCAGTTCTCAATTGAGCGATCAAAATCCTAGTCTTACCTTTAATTGCAACTTTTAGTTAGTCTTTCTCATCGTTCTGCCACGCAGGATTGAACTCCTAGATATAATGAGTTTTTTTACGGCCAACTTGCTTAGTCCACATAGTAAACCTAAACTTTTCTAGCACATACTTTTTTATCTCAGCATTCGTGTTGGGGCACTCATGCAACTTAATGGTCCATTTTCTTAACCATTTGCTATTTTGCTTCATCCAAGTCTTCTTTCTATAGTTTAGCTCCTCCCCAACCACCATTTTGGGCCAGCGATGTGTCTCCATGTTCTCAACTTTTTTTAAGTAATCTATTAACCGAATGATTGTGGATGCCTCCAACGGGAATGTACCAGTTTCAGCCAAGAGAATCTCGTATGGAATTGAGGATTTGACTTTGATGCTAGTAGTGATCAAATGCTTTTGAATTCTTTCAACTTGCCTCCACTTGTGGTTTGACATGCTGCCCCCCAAACCTCACACCCATAAAGGACAACCGACGTCACCAACAAACCAAAAAGGGTTTTCTTTGTTTTCCAATCCCATAACTCTGTTGTCCTACACTTGTTCTGTAGTAGATAGGACACCCTCCACCCACTTTGAATCCTTTTCACTCTGCAAGTCTCCCAATTAAGCCTATTATGAAAAACAATACCCAAATACTTGTATTTTTCCACCACCTCCAAAGAGTTGCCTTCAAAAATGAAATTAAACTGTTGCTTCTTCCATTCCAACCTCTTGGAAAAAGAGTTTGAGAGCCTTTAAATGTTCTCTCAAACCAGGAGAAGATTTTGCAATTAAGATAAGATCATCCACATATAAAAGTAACTTCACCACATAAATAGCTAGATGAATACCCTCTCCAACAGTTTTGTTTAACCATTCTTCAAGCTTATCAATTGTGAGCCCCTAAACCTGCAAATGCACAAGAGCAACAAAACACATTAGTTGTTAGATCATATGCATGCAAACAAGTATGAGAGATTCCCCATAAAATCCATCTATTCAAACTAAATTAGGAAAGAAGAACACAATATAAGAAACTGAAATTTAAACTAAATCCTAATTAAGCTAATAGCATGATGATCTTATGGGGGAATTGGTGCCAATGGAGTGTTGTAATTGGCCCTTTCCCAATTCTTAAGTAGCAATGGTATGTGATGGAGAAATGGTCAAATCTCCAAAGAGATTTGAGCATTACCTTGATGCAAATCTTGAAAAGTGATGAATGGTTGATTAAAATGGGCGAAATTGGCTCTCAATATGAAGAGAGTAACTTTGCATATGAATGTGGATGAGAAATGAGGAGAGAAGTCTCCAATTTATAGACTTCAATTTGGAAGAGGTGAGAAAGATTAAGCAATATGGGACAAAAGATAATCCAATGGCATTGTGCCACTTGTCCACATGTGATTAGATGAGGAATGAGCACATTTTGGCCAATGTGCATGATAAATGCATAAATTTGAATTTTGAAATATTGAAATGACAAGGTGGATGAGAAGTCAAATGAAGTTATGACCACTTGGCTCAATGCAAAGGACATGTAAGAGGTCTTAAATGCCTTTTTGGAAGGACGAAGTCCACTTGGCCTTTTTGAATTCAAATGAGGGAATATTCTTTTTTTATGCTTTGTGAGGGAAAATAGATGAATTAATAAATCAAAGTATTTGATTTATTGTGCAAGTTGCATTCTGTAGAGAAATTTAATGAAATGGATTAACTTAATCATGGTTTTGATTAAATTAATGAATAATTAGGTGATGTGACAATCTAGACTTAGATTTATGAATTGATTTAAGTCAAGAATTGAGAGGAAATGATTTATTAAATAAATAATTTGATTTATTTAATCAAGAAGGAACATGTTATATTAAATCAAATAAAGTTTAATTTATTTAATTTAAAGAAAGGACTTTAGAGAATTTAATCAAATAAAATGATTTATTTAATTAAACGGATATGTTAGGTTAATTAAATTAAATTGATTAATTTAATCAGAGGAGGTGATAGACTTAATCAGATAAATAGTGATTCATTAGATTAAGAGATAGAATTACGATGAAATGTTGAGAGTGTGATTTAAGAGGAAATGTTGTCAATAATCGAGATCAGGTGTGCCAAAATGAACTTGTACATTTTCCATGTCTACATCAATATATAAGCCAAACAACGTGGGAGAAAAGGGACAACCTTGCTTGACCCCAATGTCACTACCAAAGCATTCAGACATACCATCCTTTGTTCTAATTTTGGCTCTAACTTTCTCATAAAGTTTATGAACTGCCACTCTAAGCTCATCAGGAATACCAAGTTCCTCCATTTTGTTCCAAAGTTTGTCTCAAGGCACCATATCAAAGGCTTTTTTGAAATCAATGAAACAACAAAAAGCTTCACCCCCTTGAGTGTCCCAAGCTTTCTTAATGAAGTGTCTAAGAGTGATGTAATGATCTATGGTGGAATGCTTTGGCTTGAAACCAGTGCACCCTTTTGCCCTTTTACCTTCCTTTTCAGCCCAATTATTGATTTTGTGTTCTAACATGCTCCCATATAGTTTACCAAGAAGAGGTTTGACCATGATAGTACGATAGTTAGAAGGATTATTGATATCCCCACTTTTGTGTAAGGGAATAACCACTATTCAATTGGAAATCCATTTTGAGTAATGTTATTAAAGAGGTACTTGATGTGAGGTCTGAGGAGCTCACAACCCCACTTTAAAAATTCACCTTGCAGCCCATCAATGTCTTGAGCCTTACCACTTGCGATATTTTTTATACCTTTCTTGATATCTTCTTCCAAGAAGAGCTCTCTTGAGATATGAATTAAAGGGGGCAAGCTTTTCTTCGTTGGTTGTTCATACAAGAGTTTCACATATTCTAGCCACTGCATCCAAGTGATATTATTTTCTGCCTGACTCTTCTTTTGTTGCAACTCTCTCCAAAAGCTTTTGGAGTTACGTTTTCCCATATAAATTAACTCCTTCCTTCTTAGATTCACATAGATTTATTTTTTTGACTCCACTAACTTGTCGTAGTTTACTTTAGTTTCTTTGTTTGACATATTCTTTTTGACCAGTCTCTTTGTTACCTTGCACTCCTCATCATACCACGGATTAGAAGGAAAAGTATTTGAAATCCCCTTCCTGGTTCAAGATCTCTTACAACCTTCAAGAGATTTGTGAATTAGAGGGACCAACATATGGTTGCTAATGTAATCATTTTTTTCATTTCTTTCAATGCATGGTATGTTTTTTCTTTCTTGAAGTTGAAGATCCAGCGCAGCCACGAAGATTTCTTGATTTTCATGATTCACCAGGATTTTGCCTTGTGAATGAGCCTTCTTATGAGAATGGTGAGATTTCCCCTCTTTTCGATTGCCTTCATGTATGCCAAACTTAACAAAAAGGGGCATATGATCAGAATTTAGACCAATAGGACAACACCCAATATTGAACTCCAGCAGCCTAGAAATAAAATTTTGAGAGCATAACACATAGTCCACCACACTTTGTCCATTGTAGGTTTTTCAAGTGATACCACTTGAATCAAACCACATTTTCATACCATTACAAATCACCATGCCATATAAGCTACATAAGCCAAGTAGCTCCACTCCAAAGTGTGACACACCCCCACTACCATCTTGTGAGGTCCTTTCCCAAGGCTGAACTTCCGCTTCCTCTAGCCAAAGAGGGTTGTTATCCTCCTCCCCACCACTACCCAACTGAATGGATTGATTGTTGGTTGTTCTAGCATTAAAATCCCCCATTAGCACGATTTCTCCCAAAGAGCTAAAAACATAAATATCCTTTTTTAAGGCAGCAAACGGATCCTCGTTATCCATCTTTCTCTTCTTGTAGATCTTTGAAATTTTAGAGGAAAAGTAACATGCAACTAGCCAAATTATAGTCCCATTTTTAGCCATATAAATTATTTGTTTGGATCCACTTTTTCAAATTTTATTATTGCTCCCCAAGCTTCCTTTATTAGGACTGCAATCCCACCATGCCCCTTACCAGTTTCAGTCCCTTCATTCCACGCTGAGATTTTAATATATCCTTCAAAATCCAGAACTTTGTAGCCATCATGCTCATGTGTCTCCATAAGAATGATGATGTCTTTCCCTTCTGCTATGGGCCCCAACCCCAGTCCTCTTCTCCATGAGTAACCCCTACAATTCCAACTTACCATGTTTAAATGCTCTCATGGGGCCCCAAATTCCTATTTGTTGTATGGTAATCGCTCACCAATTTGAGCTTTCCCATTTTTTAGCCATGCCCATTTTCTAGCATCTCTTGTTGATTTTACTTTCACCCATTCCTTCATTCGCTCTTCCTGCTAATCGAATGTTAGATCTTCATCCAAGTAGATTTGGGTGCCTCTAAGAGGCCCCCTCTTCCTCAAGATCATAATCGTGTCTTCCATGTTACTTAAGACAACCCTTACATGCCTATCTCTTTCTGCCTCTATTTTCTTTCCGATCCTATTTGCCTGCTGAATATTGCCTACCCACTTTAGTTGGTCCTTGAAAAAGTCCCTTGCTAAAATATCAATCCTCTCTTTCTCCCCAAAGTCCTTCAAACCTTTGATGATGATGTTCCTAGCTTTTTCCTGGTTGAATTTTTCTTCTCTTAATTGCATCTTTATGTGTTTCCTAATAATTTCATTTTATGTGGTTGATGATCCACTTATGACTTGTGCCCAAGATTTGGCTTCTTCTATTTGATCCTTTAGTTTACTTTCGCTTGTTACCATGGAGATCATGGATTTCAATTGGCAATTATTAAGGGAGAACAAGTTTCTCAAAGAAGAAATAAATAAACTTCAAATCTCCATGTCAAAAGGAGAGAAAGAATTGATTTCGATAAGGCAAGTTCTAGCACAAAGTGGCGTAGCAGTCAAAGGCATATCAAGAGAGGTAGATGAAAGCAACATGTAGATAAAAGAGATACAACCAGTTTTGGACAGCGTGAAGATAAAAGAAAACCAACTAAAAGACCAATTGGAGGAGGCCAAAAGTTGGGCTCATATAGTGAAAGGTCCCTCAGACACAAATAGGGACCTCATAGAAAAGCAGGTTCGAAGGTAGATAAGAGAAGAGAATGAAAGAAATATCAGTGTTGTGAATGTCATTATTAAAGGGCTAAAGGACTATGGGGAGAAAGAAACCACAAAAGAGATAACAAAAATTTTTTTCAAGGACGAGTTACAATGGACAGGAGTCATTCAACAAGCAAACAAAATTGGAAAATGGGTGAAGGATGGCAAGAGTAGGCATGTAAGGTTCACTTTGGCAAACATTGAAGATAAGAACAGGTTGTTAAGGAACAAGAGGTTCCTTAAGGGTACGCAAATATACCTTGATGAAGACTTAACAATAGTACAACAAGAAGAAAGGCATAAAGAGTGGGAAAAAGTAAAGGCAACAAGGAACGAAGGAAAATGGGCTTGGTTACAAAATGGGAAAGCTCAAGTTAGTGACAGAATTACAAACCAAAAATAGGAACTCGGGGCCCACCAGGATCAGTTGTCAATGGTAAGTTGGAATTGTAGAGGTTACCCATGGAGAAGAGGACCTGGTTTAGGGCCCATAGTAGATGGGAAGGACATCATCATTCTTATGCAGACTCACGAGCACGATGGTTGTAAGATCCCAGATTTTGAAGGATATAAAAAAGCTTCCATTTGGAATGAGATAACTGATAGTGGCAAAGGACATGGTGGAGTTGTAGTCTAATCAAAGAATCATGGTGCAATAGCATCCAAATCAAGAAAGAAGACCCAAACAAACAATATGTATGGTTTAAAATAACAGAAAATCAGACTGTAATAAGTGTGGAAGCCTACTACTTCGCTCCAAAAGGCTCCAAATCCTACAAGAAAAGGAACCTTGACCGTGAGTCCCCTTTTGCTACTCTAAAAAAAGACATTTCAGTTTATAATGACATGGGAGAGGTTATTTTAATAGGGGATTTTAACACAAGAACAACAAACATACAAGCTCTCAACTTGAAAAGAAAAGATAGGGAGAAATGTGATCTGCTATAGTTGGAGGAAGAGGGCTAGCATATGTGGGAAAGGAATTCCTAAGATAATAAGCACAATGTCACACACTTCAGGGCTGAATTATTGGGACTGTGTAGTCTATTTGACTTGGTCATTTGCAATGGTATGAGGATATGACCAAACTTTGGCAACATCACTTGCAAAACTTACAATGGGAAAGTGTGGTTGATTATGTCATTTGCTCACACGTTTACATGTCAAAGATAAAGGATCTTGTGATTGGAAAGTGTCCTCTAGAGCTGAAATTAGACCATAATCCAATATATGTAAATCTTGACACCCAGATTGACGTGCACCAGGGGGGTAGATTCATATCAGCAAAAATAAAGTGCCTTGGCAAGGTAGAATCATCATCAACCGTGACAATCAGGAGGTCTTCAAGTCTGCACTCAAAAGGATTTTCAGAGATTACAAAAGGAATGTAACCAACACGGAGCAACACACTATAAACAAGGGCATGTTGATCCCCATTGTTCACAAGGCTTTAGATGAGTGTAAGAGGGCTAGGCCTAAGAAGGCAATTACAACTACTTTCCCAGCAAACCCATGGTTCGATGAAGAGTGAAAGATAACAAAAAGAAAACTTTGTGAGGGTGGAAGGACCACTGAAAACAAGAAAGAATACGAAAAGATGATATGGAACAAAAAAGAAAAATATGTGAGCACTAGAAGGCTAGAGCTGATTGCCCTTGGAAAGAACAACCCCAAGAAATTTTGGAAGGAGCTACAACAAAAAAGAAAACAAGTGGAAAACAATATCACAAGCTCTCAATGGTTGGAATATGCAAAGGTGATGTATAAGCAAGAACAAGATAAACATAGACCTACTACAATCAAGGCTACCACTGAAATTTTTACCATCGATGACATCAATCAAGGCATAAAAAGGTTGGCTGGGGGAAAAGCACAGGATATTAATGGGCTGCAAGTTGAATTCTTAAAATGGGGCATTGAGGTCCTTGCACCTTTCATCAAGGGCTTCTTCAATAGGGTTATCCAAGAGGGCTTTCCAGAAGGGTGGACAACTAGCATTGTTATTCCCTTATACAAAATCGGGGACATAAATAACTCATCAAACTACAGCACTATTATGATTAATTTGCTTCTAGGAAAACTTTTCGGAACCACGATTGACTGCAAAATTAGTTGTTGGGCCAAGAAAGAGGGCAAAAGAGCAGAGGGTCAGGTTGGTTTTAGACCAAAACACTCCACTATTGATCATGGTATTACTCTTAGATTTTTGATTGAAAAAATATGGAACGTGCAAGGGGAGGAGGCCTTTTGCTGCTTTGTTGACTTTAAAAAAGCCTTTGACACTATGCCATAGGACAAGTTGTGGATTAGAATGGAGGAACTAGGAGTTCTGAAGGTGCTTAGGGTGGTTGTTCATAGGCTGTATGAACAGGTCAGAGCTAAAATCAGAACAAACGAAGGTATGTCTAAGTGCTTTGGCAGCAACATTGGGGTCAAGCAAGGGTGCCTGCTTTCCCCAATGTTATTTGGGATTTACATTGACAAGTTGGAAGAGTGGTTAGACAATGCGGGTAGGGAAGGTATTCAATTGGTCAATTATGTTATTAAATTTCTCTTGTATGCCGATGATCTCATTCTGATTGCTAAGTCAGCACATGAACTCAAAAAACATTTGAAATCTCTTGAATCCTTTTGTCAAGAAGTTGGGATACAAGTGAACACTAGTAAAACTAAAATAATGATCTTCTCTTTACGAAGGAAAAAACAACAAATTAGCTTTATCTTCAAAGGAAATCCATTGGAAATTGTTGATGAATACAAATACTTGGGGCTAGACTTTCACCACAAGCTCAGTTGGGAAACTTGTAGAGCAAAAAGGATCCAGGGGAGTTGGAAAGTGCTTTACTCTCTACATAATAGATGTAGAAATGTTGAATTATGGGATTGGAAAACCAAGAGGATGTTGTTTGGCTTACTTGTGACCCCGGTGGTTTTATATGGGTGTGAAATTTGGGGCAGCAGCATGTCAGATCAGAAATGGAGGCAAGTGGAAAGAATTCAAAAGCATCTAATTGTTAGCAACCTTAAACTCAAAACTGCAATACCTTATGAGATTTTATTAGCGGAGACAAGCACCTTCCCCTTGGAGGCTTTCGTGATGATTAGGTTACTAAGTTACCTGCAAAAGGTGCAAAATATGGAGAACCACCGTTGGCCTAAATTGATTGTAGAAGAAAAGTTGGATATAAGAAAGAATACTTGGATGAAACAAAACAAAAAGTGGATGGAAAAGTGGGGTGTGAAAATGCAAGATTGTCCAAGTACAAATGAAGAAATAAAAAAATATGTGAAGCAAAAATTCAAAAATGCTATATGGACAAAACAATCAGGACGAAAGAAAGACTACTATATCAAAGAATTTAACCCCAAGGGGGACCATGAAGAAAAGGCCTATATAGGAGCGAATATTAAATGGAGAGAAAAGATGTTGATAGCTCAGCTCTAGACTAGCTCACATCATCTTAGATGTGAAACAGACAAATGGTTGGTTCCTAAAGAAGAGTGGAAAGAAAGAATATGTCGATTTTGCAACATGGGATTGGTGGAGACATAATGGCTTTTTGTTATGGAGTGCTCAGTGTATAATGATATTCGGGCCAGCTATGCGGACACCTTACAAGTTGATAATTTAAATACCCTATTTGAGGAGGAAAGGTTGGCCAAATCAGCAAACTACATCATCAAAATTCACCATCGTAGGGTTGACCTCAAGCGAAGAACTCAAATTGCTTAGGGTCTCCCCTTTTTGGTGGTGGTCTTGTGTTGTTCTTGGGTCCTATAGGCTGTTGTAGCCTCGTGGACATAATTAAAATCTTTCATTTCATTTCATTTCAAGCAATCCCTCTATCACATGGCTACGAAAAGTTGTCTATTGAAATTGTTAGCGTGTTTCTCTTCGTAATCAACAAACAACATTTTAAGCTAATTTAAGCAAACATCAATGCTTCTTTTCATGCGATGTACATGCAAACAACATTGTTTCTTTTCATGTGTAATGCTAACTAAAGCAAACTGCAGGTTAGTTTGCTTTCACCGCCTCTTGTCACTGTAATTTCTTCTCCTTTGATGGTTATAAATCTGTAAATCTATGCATCATTTGATAATAATGAGAAAGATTAGATTGTGCAAAATCATTTTTGTGTTTGAACAAATTTGTCTTTAGATCTGGAGGAATTCTACATGGTATCAGAGCCTTCAAAGACAATGTCAAATCAAAAGCGAATGCATGCTGACTCTCTTCATTCCTCTACTATGAGGTGACATTAGAGAGGTGTCTCATTTTTTCTCCTCTCACATCATTGAGAAACCCATCGTTGGCTACTTGTTCTCATGCCCTCTTTAGGCACATTTTTCATGCCACTGCAAGAGAGCTCATGTTGCAGATTTGGAAGCTCTGATGGAAGGAAAACTCTTATTTGCACAACAATTGTGTAGGAAGTTGTGATCTTGGCGTGTTCTCTTGAGTAGGTTAACTCTTATCTGCATCTAGTTTTTCTCATTCCAAGCTCATCCTTCCAAAGTCAAATCTACCTTCTAAAGACTTCCAAGGTGGAGATAGTTTCAGCCAGTAAGGCTGATTGATCATTGTTGACATCAATTTTTATTTGAGGGAGGCACTTTTCATTGCATGGCGTCAAATTCTAGAGATCTGTAGTCAATTTTCTGCAAATCTTCTTGTCTTTTTTTTTTTTAAGGAACAACTTGTTGTTGAGGCCACAATTTGCACATTTTGGCTTTCTGAGGTGGCAATTTTCATTTTGGGAGAGGCTCGATTTGTCTCAAACCTGTAGATCTGCAATTTGCTGCACTATCCAAACTTTTTGGATGAGAGGATTAAAAGTGTTCCTTCATTCATTCTTTTGCATGTACTTGCATGCCACTGCATGTGAAGGAGAATTTATTTTTTATACTTTTTTCATTCATTTTGGGGGTATATACATGCTTTGTAATCTTGAACTCAGATAAAGTTCCATTTAGGGGGGTTAATCATGTCTTTTAATCACCTTTTTTATCAGTCTATTGTTAGGCTAGATTCAGAGAACTATTTGTCTTGGAAACAAGGGATAAAGAATCATTGCCTTGAGCGGGATCTACTACCCTATCTCCTTGGAATTGTTCCTGAGCTAAGTGACCTTGATGAAAAGAATGCATGGTTAAATAATAACAACATTGTTTATGGACTAATATGTCTTACTATTTCTAAGGATATTCTACATCACATAGAGCACACTAGTTGCCCTTTCACTGCTTGGATCACCATCTGATAGTTATATGGAGACATTGAATCTTCATCTAAAAGTGATGTTTCCTTGGAGAACCAGGCTATTGATGATATTGAGAATTCTTCCACCTCATCTAATGTGGACACATCTTGTATAGATGATCAGTTCATTGATTCCTCATCAACAACACCTGTTGTAGATTTAGATTCAAGAGATGCTTCTTTGAGAGCCTCTAGTGATTCTTTGCAGCAGGGTCATTTATGTCTTTTGGATTCAATTCATTGGGATCAATTTCTACTAGACATTTATTTTTTGTTTGTAGAATCCATCATTTTGGATCTAGATGACACTATTGAGGACATATGTCTTCTCTTTGAGGACCACTCTTTTGTCCTTACATTTTTTGCTACATTTGAGCTCTGTGTTGCTTCTTTGAAAGCTTCCAATGGCTTCTTGCAGCAGGGCATCCATAGTCTTCCTGATCCAACTTTTTGGGATGATCTCTTGACAGGAGTTTCACACTTGTTTATGGAGACTCACATTTCATATTTGGAGGACACATTTGAGGGGTTATCTCTTCTCTTTGATGATAGCCACATCAACGCTATTGGCCCACCATCTTCATCGCCTTTGTGGCGTTCTCTGCATCAATCTTCATAGGATCTTGGATCGCCATCATCACTTTCTATTAAGTGGACATGTGAGCAGTTTTCAAAGGCACACATCATTTGGATTTGGATTCCAGTATCACCCATCTTTTTGGATTGGCTTCTCCAATCACCAGTGGATCCTTTTCTTCCTGAGGGGAGAAATGTTGTTTGCAGGCAATGGATCATATTCTATCTTCAAGCATTCATCATTGGCACGAGAGCTCTTTCATTATGGGGGGATCCATATCTTCTTCTATTATATTCTCTCTATATTTGTGGGGGAATTTAATATGTACATGGGTACCTAAAATGGCCTTGATGCTAGGACCCATCTTTGTTCCATATTTAGGCTTTTACCTCCTTAGTTAGGTTTAAAGGGAGGGGTTTGTTTGGTTTTGTCTCTTAAGAGGGGATTAGCGTAAGTTTCTCTTCGTAATCAACAGACAACTTTTTAAGCTAACTTAAGCAAACATCAATGCTTCTTTTCATGCGATGTGCATGCAAACAACATTGTTTATTTTCATGCATAATGCTAACTAAAGAAAACTACAAATTAGTTTTCTTTCACCTCCTCTTGTCACCGTAATTTATTCTCCTTCAATGGTTATAAATATGTAAATCTATGCATCATTTGATAATAATGAGAAAGGTTAGATTGTGAAAAATCGTTTCTATGTTTGAAAAAAAATTTCTTTAGATCTAGAAGAATTCTACATAAATAAGTGGATTTTGCCACATGTCTTGCTCTGCCCTCATCTTGTTGTATCTCTTTTCCTCTCTCCATCTATAAAAGGAGGAGAGTGACACTCATTTGGGAATCCAGTAGGAATTAAGTCTTTGAGTGTGTCTAAGACCTAAGTCTAGTCACTTGAATTCTAGATTATGCTCTATGTGTGCGCGCCATGAGCGATCGTCCCTACAGATCAAAAATAGATGAACGTATCTTTAGTTCAAGTTAAGTCCCTTTAAGTATTGTATGTATTACTGTTACAACATGCTATTGTCAGTGATTGTGATCATATCTTTACTAGTAACTTTTGGATAAATTTATTCAAATGTTTGGGTACTCAATTGGCTCATAGTTCTTCATACCATCCTCAATCTAATAAGAAAATAGCGGTTGTTATAAGTGTTTGGAAGGATATCTACATTGTTTCACTTCAAATAAATAGTCTTAAAGGGTAGATTGGCTACCACTAGCAAAATGGTGGTATAACACTCCCATAGTTCATCAAAAATGTCTTCATTTATGGCATTGTATGGATACCATCCTCCTTCCATCATATCATCATTGAAGGTATCACGAAGAGTTCACGATGTGGAGAACCACATGCTTCATCAACAACAAGTACTTTCAAGACTTAAAGAAAATCAATCCATGGAAAAAAATCAAATGAAGTAGTAGGCAAACCAACATTGTAGTCAAATAAGTTTTGAATTTAAGGATTAGGTTTTTTTGAGGTTGCAAAATTACAAGAAAATGTCACTGAAGCAACAGTCAAATAATAACAAGTTATCTCCAAAATATTATGGCCCATATTAAATCATGTAGAAGATATCTAGTGTTTCCTATGAGCTTGAAATTCTATCAACAACAAAGATACATATAGTTTTTCATGTTTCTTGTTTGAAGAAGGTAATTGGGAATAATATCCCTACTCACATAATATTACCAGAGCATGATGAAGATGGAAGAATCATATTGGATCTAGAGTTTATTCTTCAAAAATGCACAAGGAGGTTAAGGACCAAAAAAACTCACTTGGTATCTCATCCAATGGAAGAATTTACCAATTAAAGATGCCACATGGGAGGACAAGGAGGTCTTTCAAAAGCATCTAAAATTGCCCAGCATTGAGGTAATGTTTCTCTGAAGATGGGGGGCATGCTACACCCTTAATATTAGAGTACATCAGGTTATGAATAGTCAGATTGTGGCTATATTAACTCCTAATTAAGTCATGTTATCATTATTATATTGTTATTTAGTTAATTAGGTTGGCCTAGGTGATATCCTAGGCATAAATAGGTATATATAGGAGGTTGTGAGTCTTATTTCATCATCATATTATGAATTATGTTATCATTGGAGATATTTGAATGTTTTCCCCCTTGAAGTGGCTTGTTATTATTAGTTATTATCAAGTATTTGTAGCATATTGTATATCATATTCTTCTATTGTGCAAGTCATTTCATTACAGAAGATGTGCTTTATGTGAGAAATATTCTAAAATAGGTTACCATTTACTATTAGATTTCCCTTTTTCTCATAATATTTTGAGCTTCACCCTCAACAAGTTTGGTGTTTAATGGGTTCAACTAACATCTTTTCTAGAGGTGGTCCTCAAGTGGACCTCTCCTTTATCGAATAGTTAATTAAATTTTATTTAGAAGTTATTTTTACCATGTCCTATAAACTTATGTTAGGAACAAAACTTTTAAAAATTTATAGATAAAAAAGTAGTTCTAATAAAGTGGAAGCTATAAGGGGTAACTTCTTGGTGATAAATTGAAATGAAGATGATAGTAATAGGAGTTAACTATTTTAGAAATAGAAATGAATGTTCCTATATATTGAAACATTAAGGAAGTTGTTAAAGGAAAATAAAAGAGAAAATTGAATGGGAACATGATTAAATGACCTTTCCCTCTCCTAAGTAGTACAAGTTGAATTTTAACATGACCTCAAAAGGAAATCCTAATCAAGCTAGAGGTGGATGAGTTATAAGGGACGCACTGGTGAGCTAGATATGGCTTTCACTATTGGTTTTAGAGTTAATACTAACCATTATGTGGAAGATTTGGCCTCTTTTTGAGGTATACATCCCACTAAGGAGTTGAAAAAAAAAATTGCTATTGAGGGTAATTATTTAAAAATTATCAAGTGCTTGAATAGGGAGAGATCCCTCAGTTGGATAGTAAGAAACAATGGCATTGATGCTATTGATATTCCTAATTCATTTAGTAAAGCTAGTATTTGCCACATTTATAGAGATAAATAAATGTACAAACTAGTTTCCTAATAAATTATTTTCTACTACAGGGCTTTATAAGTGGTATGAAGTGGATCTTATACCTTTTTTTATATTTCTAAGTGTTTAAAATATTATGATCATACGAGCATCAATGTGAGATCAATACAAGCTCTTCCAACAACAACAATGAGATTAATACTACCTCCTTTCAAGCAACCACAATAGAAACCACCTATGGAAGACAAAGAGTCACAACTTACAATTTCATATTAGATATCCCTTTGGAATTTGAACTTGTGTCTCCATAATGACAACTCAATGCTTTAACCAATTAAGCTCAACCCCTTGGATAGTGCATCATATACTTGAGATTGTGACTAATCTTATTAATGGTGAAAGCCCTTAAAATTATAAAAAATATTATTTGAAATTATTACCTTCATCATTACATGTATAAGATTATGATTTTGGTTGCTATCAAATATATTATATCTCTCATTTATGGGTTGCCTTTGTTAGAGTAATCGGTTATTTACTTTATTAATTAAATAATATTTGTTTAATTACTTAAAGTTCCCTTTTACCTCTTTTTCACTTAAGCTAACATTAGGTGCATAATAATTAATTACTTTATAAATTATTATTGTGCAAGCCTAGGGTTTTTCTTTTTAGGGTTTTCACCTATATGTGGTTGAAAACTATTTTTTGTATCATTATTCATTTTACATTTTGAGTGAATACATTGCTCCACATTCTTGAGCATTCTCTTTGTTGCTTCTCTTTGCTTCTCCTTGTAACAGGTATTCTTTGCTTGCAGAGGTCACTGGGCTCCTATGAAGTTATATTTCTCAACTCCAACATGGTATTAGAGCTTCAGATCTGCAGTTGCTTGTTCTTGTTTTGAGTTTTTTGCATTGGAAGCAAATCTAGGGTTCTAAGGTTTCTTCTTATGGATTCAGCATACTCCTAATTTTAGGTTCACTTTGGGCCCAAACGGACAGTGCCATTGGATTTGCAGCACCCAAAAACCCCTAAATCGACTGTCAAATCATCGATTTTGGTTACAGTCAACCAGGGATGCAAAAACAATTTTAGGGTTTTGGCCGTACGGCCTTCCCCGTAGCAAAAATCACAAAAAAATAAATAAATAAATAAAAAATCAAAGGCTTTTTTTAATTTTTCTGTGCGGCCCTTGCAAAGTTTGTCAGCCACCGGCTGCACCGCCCGTCGGCCACCACCTAGCCACCGCACCACCCGCTCCGCCCTGCTCGGCCGCCGCTTCGCCCACTGCTCGGCCTCTGCCCTACTCCACGCACCGCCCGGCTCCGCGCTTTGCCCACCTGGCTCCGTCGAGCTCCCCACCCGGCTCCACCAAGCTCGTCGAGCTCTGTCACCGAGCCCGCTGACACCCGTGGATGCCGACCTCCTATCGGCCCTCTCTAGCCCCCGCGGGCTTAACTCCGCCCACCAGGTCATGTGGGTGACCAGCACCCTACTAACAGCCCCTGAGGGCTTACCCTGACTGCATCAGGGTCATATGAGTGACTGAGGGTTTCGGCCTAGCCCCCAACCGCCAGCCCCCTGGTCTTGAATGCGACCATGGGCTTATTTTTTTTTACCCCTTGAGGGCTCTTAGAGGCCTTTTTTTACCTTTTTCGAGCAGCTTGCACTGAATCGGGCATAAAATGGGCATTTTTTCTCAAATTTTTGAAAATGAGATATCGTCGGAAAGCTAGTTTCTGTGCCATTCTAGTGGTACTGGTAATTTTTTCTGATTTTTCTGTTTTGCTATCATTTTTTCCAGTCAAAGTCAGAACTTGTTTTTTTCACTCCCGGGAGCGTATCTTTTGCGTCTGAACTCCGTTTTGTGCAAACGAATAGGCATTGGAAAGGTGTTACAATGCTCTTTTCATATATATAGTCTATTTTATCAGAATATTTACTAGGTATTTTTTTTATTCAGCTTTGTGGGCAGGTGCATGGAAATGGGTAGCCATTCCGTGGACACCCTTAAAAAAAAGTTTTTGGACATAACACGAGCATGTTATAACGAGAGCGCGTTATAACGCGATTGCATTATGTAATCGGTTAAACCTAGGCAAAGTCTTGGTGGATAAAAAATTGCAAAGAAATAATGCAAGTGCATTATCGACTGTTAAAAGCAAAAAAGAAATGCAAATCTCTCATTTGCATTTCGACTGGTTTTTTTGTGCACCCACGGCCAAAAACACCAAAATAGCGTGCTCGCGTTCAAGGAGAGGAATTTATTCACCAAGCATCCGAATTTCTTCACAACGATGGCGCCACGATGATGAGGAGCTATAAGAGGTAAGGATTCTATGCTTTTTATTTTGAATTTGTTAGTTTTAGGTTGAATTTGATATCTATTTGTTTGAAATTTTAGGAGATGCAAATCAACCTGCAAACCCTCAAAATCCTCAACAGGAGGACCAACCAAATCCTCAAGATCAAAATCAACCACAAAATCAACCTCCTCCACCAATCACTCAACCCCCTCCTGGCACTCAACAAAATTTAATGAGTGAAATTGAAAACAACAAATAACAAATTGAGGATTTGATCAATAGGTTGAGTGATCCAAATGGTTCAACCACAGAAAGAATCACCCTAGCAAGTTCCTTGAAAGATATGTTAACAAATGTAGATTCAATTAGCAAACAAATAACTAGATGGGAAGATAGGAGGCAAGCGGCTAGGGAGTATTATACAAATAAACTATCATACAAGGATGTGAAAGATTTAAAAATAACAAAAGGTGATTTGTGCTCATTATTCACCGACCCCTGCACAAATCAAAATTTTACCCTCAATGCAAAGAGGTTTCCTATCCATTGGTGCCACCACCAACAAATGAACGAGCGATTTTATGATAGGTGGTACATGGTCTTCAATTACCCACCGTGCAACAATTGCGAGGTCCCGCAATATTTCCTTAGGAAACTATACAGTGAGTTCATATTGAACAAAATCCCAAATTATTTTGATATGAGGGATTTCCAGGGGAGAGGTGGGGGGTCAGCGTAGGATAGACCTGGTGCACAGTCGGATCCTACGCGGCAAGGTAGACAAGCTCTCACTACGTCGCCTCATGAGCACATTGTTATGCCTTCTGTCATGAAGGAAAATGTTGACGTAGAGACATTGTAGGCAATCATCACTTTGACCCAAAGTGTCATCCATCATACTAGCCCTATTCTACAACACCATCCAGGGGAGTCTTCTAGTGGTGGTCTTCGAACACATGTGTGTCAAACTTCTGGGGCTACTTGTTCACATGACCCCACCGACCCTCAGGAGACCGGTACGCAAGATCTGTCTACAGCTATGGAGATGGAGAGGGTAGCTGACATTTTGCATGAGGCATATGGCATTGATAGTCAGGTAAAATTCATTGCATGTGTTCATTGAATTTAATTTATTAAATTTCGATTTTGAAATACAAGATTAACTAAAAATGTTTTATGATTTTAATAAAATTGCAGGGTCATATTGTTGAGACTGGATACACTGGCCCCCCACCAACCTATTTTGCAGTACACCTATCGCTAGGGTATGTAACTAGTAAATAATTATAAGTTTATTGCATATTAATGGAATTGTTTTACGAATGGTAATTTAATATGCAATTTTGGATGTTGAACAGACTAATATTGGAGGTTTTGATGGAACACTTCCCAGTGGCAGTTGATTTACTCAAACCTTCATGCAGGTAATAGAATAAAGAGTTTAACTAATGAATCAAGTACTTAATAGATTTGTGTAGTTTATACATGCACATCGTTGATTACGTTGAATAATTTGTTGTTTTATTTTCAGTTGTTGCGAGATGATACACCTCTGAATGTGATGAGGGCAATGGATATTGGTGTGACATTTGCTATACAATCCTCAATGGCTCTGACAGAAGAGGTATGAGGCAAATTAGTAAATTTTAATTTACATTTGTTGTTATAGATGTTAGTTAGTCAGAAATCAAACCATTATTGATTCACGTAGTTTTTGTCTATTTCTATGGTTTATACAGGGCTTGAGCACGCCTGAGCATGGGCGTGAGGATATTTCCCTCGTGGAGAGAGATCGTGAGATGGTTGTAAGTGATTATTTTTGTCAAATATATCATTTTTTATAATGTAATTTCTATATATTCATGTCTTTACTTCTTATTGTAACAGTTAAAACTTCACCATGAACTAAACCCTAGTAGGAGTAGCAGGAGCACTCCACGAGCGCAACAAAAATGAGTGACAGACCTATCGCCATCCGAGTGAAAAGGAAAGGGAAAGATTTTATTTCCTAGGCATGGGGAGCAATGACTTTTGATTCCACAGTCTTTTATTGTATGCCTGCATGGCAGTTTTGTACATATTTTTTATTGGACATATTTGACATTGTATGCCTAGATGGCATTCTCATAAGCCTATATGGCTATTTTGTACATATATTTCATACTTATATCGACATATATTTATGTATGCCTACATGGCTATTTGGTTAGTACAAATATCTTTTTTCGATGCTTGTCCATATTTGCATTCTAAATTGATGGTTCAATAGATATGAGTTACATATATTCAAGTGTATACTTTACAACTTACGTGTATACTTTGTGACTTACGTGCATTCGAGTGTATACTTTGTGGCTTACATGTTTTCATGCATATACCTTGTATTCGTGCATATACTTTGTTTTAATTTGTGTATACTATGTATTCGTGTGTATACTTTTTGAGGCTTACGTGTTTATGAGTACTTGTAGTTCCCTTATTGACATGTACATGTTTGACTTATTCACGTGTATAATTATTAATTGGTTAGCCATAGCATTGATCTATGTCATCCTTAATGCATGATCCTTGAGATGGAGTAAGTACACCCTCAAGGTCAAAAGGAGTTTCACATGCATTCTTCGTAGGCTCATTTTGGTAGTGAAACCAAAAATCTCTTGCATCATTGAAACGAAAAAAAAAATCCTTTATAGCAGGTCTGAAGCCATTATCATTCTCCATTAGTTCTTCATGTATCCACTCCCCATTAATGGTTGTCTCATGACCTTCATGAAACCAAGCACTTATCTCATTTGTGATAGAAGAAATGTATGAAGATTTATCTTCCTCCTTATGAACCATTCATTATCATGAGAGATGGGTTCTTGTGAACCACTACTGATGAATCATGGGTCAATGAGTTTGACTTGTAAAACTACACGATTGAATCATGATAGCAATATCATAATATTTATATATCTAAATAATACTGCCATCTTACCCACACAAGATTCTGGAAGATGCTTCCCACCCTTCTCTTAGTGGTTGCTCTCATTGCACCTTCTACCTAGCTTCATCTTGTTGTAGACAATACGAAGACCCCAACTTGAGATCTTCACACACGCAAGAACAATCGTGTCCTTCCTGTAGCTTGGATGGATCAACTTGCAACCAAGAACCCACGCTACTTCTTGGTGTAGATTTCCTTCTACACGCTCAGAACCTTCTGCCTCTGATACCATTCTGATGCAAAGGAAACAACACAAGACAGTGGCTCATCCACCCTTCTCACTCCTTAACCTACTGATCACTACTGATCACTATTGATCACTACTGATCAAGACATGTTCTTAAGCCTCTAACTCTATCTGCCACCTTTCTGTTGTTCAAAGCCCGAGTCACACATTGCTCAAACACAATGGTCGAGCGATGTAATGGTTTCTTTGAAAACCGTTATACATTTAAAACCATACAAGAATTTCACACTCGGTTATATTACGTATATTCCCTGTCAACTGAAACCGTTTTTCCCATTCCATTCGGGACTTTCATAAAGAAACCCAAAAATAAGACATCCATGACATTCAAAACAATAGTGAATCCTTCAAAACTAATCTACATTCACAATTTGCAAAAATATAAACCAGGAAAGATAGAGAGAACGACACGACGAGAAATGGAAACTCCTCTTTAACGAATTCCAGATATTAACACTTCAAAAACATACATGCTTTAAATGGCTCTTTGGCCGAAGGCTAGAGAGCCCGATTTCTTCTCCCTCTTGTTTACTCTCTTTTTTGTTTTCCCGTAGTTGCACTCTCTATTTCCTCTATCTCCCCGTATTCGGTTACATGTTGTCTCTTTAGAGAGATTCTAGGGTAGCTAGACAAATTGTTCATCTACCCGATATTCCCATTCGGTTACAACTGTCATTTAATCCTTTTGATGAATATATCATTTCAATTTTAAACACTTAACCATTTCTTAACATGGTCCCACGAAATTCTAAATGACTAAAACATTACAAAATTATGAAGCTTGTCATAAATTTCAAGAGTCGAGGTGTCCCCGCACCAGTATCCTAGTTGTCCCTTTGTTGATTTATCTTCTCACTGATCCATCTTATTGGATTCTTTCACCTTTTACCCATCGCTTTCTTGAAAAACTCAATTTTGGGCCTTGTAGCCTTCTGCCCCAATTTGGCCTCCTAGAACCCGTTTTCTTGACTTTTCTCACAATCAGTCTTAACAACGCCCAAATATTTTTGTAAATTCTTTCTTTTGATCATCAAGGCTCCAATATTTACCAGGCCTTAGGTCCTACAAGTTTTCGTACATATGATTATCCTCAAACCCCCTATTTTCAAGGGTTCCTATGGTTTTTGGCTCTTTTTCCTTCTTTGAGGGCTTCAACGACCTCCTCAACTCTCCTCCTGGCACACACATGACTGAGATACATGTGCCTACACTCCAATACTCTCTATTGGCACAAACCAATCCATTTAGCAACTCTCCTTGCTACTATCCTCTCCAAGCTACTAGCCAGAATGCACTTGCACTCGCATAGTGCTTGATGATTTCATCACCTTCCCTGCAAAACAAGACCCCAAAACCTATATGTACACTATTTACATAGTCCCCAACTTGATTCCAAGTGGCCATGAGAGGAAAGCCACGGGAAGTCAAGGGGGACTCATTATTCACAAAACTGGCCTGAACTAGCAATGAGACCAAGAAAACCAAAAACTTGCAAAAAGATAACCAGTCGGTCTAGATGACTAATCTAATGCTACACAAGGTAAGTAAGTGACACAAATGGAAGAATCAAAGCATTAGATAAGTTGTTTCAATCCATTCTTGACTGGATGAAGGCTCAAACACAGAAATTCAATGAAAACTTGCTCTCTTCCAATCACAAAAATGTACTTTCCAAGTCTCAATTCATGAAAACAATCCTCCAACCCAGGTATTAGGGTTTTTTTGACCTTATATACCTTTCTCCCACATTCTAGGACCCTTCGGTTGGGCTTAGAGCATCATTAATGTCATTTTCCAACTTTTAGGACAAATAGCCAAGGCAACATTGCTCAAAATGCTCACAGTGTCCAAGACTTACCCAAACCGCAAGCCCCTAACAAACCTATTTCCAATTCACTCATCAAAAACACTCTTGGGACTTTATATCATAGTCCTTATTCCCTCTTTCATCCTAATCTAATAATAGCCACTTTTCAAATCAATCTTGGAGTAGTACCTAGCACCCCCCTAAACACTCCATTAAGTCTTCTATCCTAGGAATAGGAAACCTATATCTAATGGTTATCCTATTTATGGCCCTTGAATTAGTACACATTCTCCACTTATCTCCCTTCTTAGGTGCCAACACCACTGGAACAACACATGGGCTTATGCTTTTCCTGATCAACCCTTGGTCCAAAAGTTCTTGAACTTGCCTTGCTATCTCCTTGTTCTGCTCTAGTGTCATTTTGTATGCAGCCTTGTTAGGCAATGTTGCTCTTGGTACAAATTCAATTTGATGACTGATTGCCCTCTTAGGTGGTAGTGTAGCTGGTGTGCCTTCACAAATGATATCCTTGAACTAATCCAATAGTTGCTTCACCTTTGCTGTCATAGGTAGCCGACTAGGTGACTCCTCCTCCTTTGGCTTCAACATGATTGCATAGACAACTCCTCCTTCCTCCTTCATGTCTCTTAGGAATTCCTTTCCACTCATCAAAAGTACACTAGATTATGCCTTTTCCACTATCCTTCTTGGGGAAAAAACTTCATGGTTAAGCGCTTGAGCTGGAGTATACTGGAATGGGTGACCTCCCAGGAAGGCCTAGTGCCTCACCTCTATGAGCATCACTTAGATGCAATGATTGCTAAGTGGGCCATTCAATATCATTTCAAATTTGTTTCTTTAAACAACTTACAAATTTGCAACTTAAGACTCCTCCAACCTAAGGGATCAATCCGGTGGAACATAGCTCGGAGCGATTCTCGTGTTTCGATGCAAAAAAGGACCATGCCTAGCGTAAACATACCTATTTGGACATGTTGGAATAGTCCACTTGGTCACACAAGTTGCAGAACAAAAGTTGCACCACTCTGCAACTTTGCACTGCTTGCATTTGATGCTTTTCCATCAAGTGAAAATCCGCCACCACTAGAAAACCACTCTGAGATAGCCAAAATTGAGAGAGGTTTTTGTAGACAGGCTCAATGCAATCCTATAGGATTAGATGAGAAGTTTCTAAGCATCATGGTATCCAAGTAATAGCATGCTGAAGTTTGCAGCTATTTTGCACTTTGGACCCTTAAGGGATCGATCCGATGGAACATAACTCAGAGCAATTCCACATGTTTCGGTGTGAAAGAATACCATGCCTACCATAAATATACCTATTCGAACATGTTGGAACAGTCCGCTTGCTCACACAAGTTGCAGAGCGAAAGTTGCACCACTTTGCAACTTTGCACAACTTGAATTTGACACGTTTTCCATCAAGTGAAAATCCGCCGCCACGAGAAAACCACTCCAAGATAGCCAAAATTGAGAGAGGTTTTTCTAGAGGGGTCCAACACCTTTATGTAGGATTACACGAGAAGTGTCTAAGCATCACGGTATCCAAGTAATAGCATGTTGAAGTTTGCAGCTATTTTGCACTTTGGACCCTTGAGGGATCGATCCAATGGAACATAGCTCGGAGCGATTCCACGTGTTTCGGTGTGAAAGAGGACCATGCCTACCGTAAAAATACCTATTCAGACATGTTGGAACAATCTTCTTGCTCACATGAGTTGCAGACCGAAAGTTGCACCACTTTGCAACTTTGCACAGCTTGAATTTGACACTTTTTCCATCAAGAGAAAATCTGCCACCACGAGAAAACCACTCCAAGATAGCCAAAATCGAGAGAGGTTTTCCTAGAGGGATCCAATTCCTTTTTGTAGGATCAGACGAGAAGTTTCTAAGCATCACGGTATCCAAGTAATAGCATGCTGAAGTTTGCATCTATTTTGCACTTTGGACCCTTAAGAGATCGATCTGGTGGAACATAGCTCGGAGCGATTCCACGTGTTTCGGTGCGAAAGAGGACCATGCCTACCATAAACATACCTATTTGGACATGTTGGAACAGTCCGCTTGCTCACACAAGTTGCAGAGTGAAAGTTGCACCACTTTGCAACTTTGCACAACTTGAATTTGACACGTTTTCCATCAAGTGAAAATCTGCCGCCACGAGAAAACCACTCCAAGATAGCCAAAATCAAGAGAGGTTTTTCTAGAGGGGTCCAACACCTTTCTCTAGGATCAAATGAGAAGATTCTAAGTGTCATGTTATCCAAGTAATAGCATGTTGAAGTTTGCAGCTATTTTGCACTTTGGACCCTTAAGGGATCGATCCGGTGGAACATAGCTAGGAGCGATTCCACATGTTTCGGTGCAAAAGAGGACCATGCCTACCATAAACATACCTATTAGGACATTTTGGAATAGTCCGCTTGCTCACACGAGTTGCAAAAAAATGTGTACAAATTGTTTACATGGCCTTTATATGACCTTTTTCACATTGTTTACATTTCAAAATTCAAAGTTTGCAAATTTTCCTACTCAAGGCATTTACAGAACAAGGTGCTACTACACCAAAAATGAACTTCAATCTTACAATATTTGAGTATATCTCATTATGTAATTAAATCTTATTACAATGCCTTTGGCACTTCATTCTCTCAAATCTTTTACAATGTCACTCATTCATTCAAGATTCTTTTTAAATGTCTACATCATAGGTGCTCATCATGAGGTTAACTTCAAATGAGTAACTTGAGATTCCCTCGCTAAGCTTCACATGATCTCTTATAATGGCCTGAAATCAAAATTGAGATTTTTCAAAATCATCAAAATAAGTATGTTGTGTTGCTTTTTTGGTTGAGATTTTTGATAATGGCTCTTAAATCAGCATTTTCTGTAACGAAAGATCAATCAACCCTTAGTAGTTTACTTACAAGTACACAAAGTAAAAGAGAAAAAGAAAGAGCATCCAAAATGGAAATGAAATAAAAATAGATGGAAGGAACTTACAGATGTTGCATGCAGGCATCAAAATAAGGATGTTGCATTGCTTTTCTGGTTGACATTCTCTTCGATGGCTCATATATCAGCATTTTTTGCAAGGGGACACCAATCACTGTAAAAGAAGATGATAGCATTGGCATCAAACAAATTAATGTGCATACAAGTATAAATTAATAAGAACCAATGTGCATATACTTACAAATTAATCCAACGAACCATCCGGGTCTGCTCTACTCTTTATTGTGTCAAGTATTGCCTCATGGTCAGACTCACGGACCTTCCATAACGTCTTGTTCAAAGGTCTACCCCCATATTTGGTCAAATGAACATTGGATGCCATGACAAGGTTCGAGTAATGAAGAATCTTACGATGCATGTCAAAGTCCTGAAATAGCCAATGTTTAACACTTGAATGTGGGTACCTTCTAAGCCATGTTCCAGTGAACACAACTGAGCCTGTAGGGTATTTGATGTTTTCTCCATCTATAACTGGGGCCTCTAGTTTCTTTTTGGACTCAACACAATGACACAAGTAATAGTATGTTCCCTCTTCATTGTCTTCATCTGCAATAACTGCATAAACATGCCTTGCATTGATATGTGCAAAAAATCTCTTCAAATTTGTCAACATTACGAATACAGTACAAAGTAAGATCTAACGATATAAAATTTCAACAACTAAGAAAGTAGATATATCACCTCATTGAACTAGATCTGATATGTGGTCAAAATCGATCGATGATTCTATCTGTGTCAGTTCCAATGTCGTTGGAGGGTGATATGTGTGAAGTGGGCTAAGATAACTTGTGAACCATTTGTCAACCCACTCCCCTGACTCAAAATCATTCCAGTCTTGCATTGTACATGAAGAACAAAAGCATGCCATCTTTCATGTATCGATACTCCATGAACTTGTATTTGAGCTAAGGAAAGAGTGTACCTCACTCGATCCTATTAGTGTACAACAGTCTTCATATGGTGCAATGTTAGTATCATCCATCAACCAAAAAAATCTATGAACTGAAGACATACCTTCATTACCTGGACCCATCAAAGCATTACACCACTCGACGATTGATTTTGCATCTATCAACTTTGCATTGTCTTTATACTTAAACTCTTCTCGTGCTAATGCTCTTTTCACGCATGCTCCTACACCATCATGCTCCCCCTTTCCATGTCTAGCCTCACAAAAGTTCCACATATGTTGAACACCTGTAATGACATGCATCCTGCACAACCAGTAGAACATGCATGAGTTCTTGAACTATGCTACACAGTTATCAGACCATATTATATGTTGATCGTATTCTATGCCCCTCTGAGCCAAACCACTATAGAACATCTGGAAGCAACCTTGCACAAACTCTGGAGAATGTGTGCGATCATCACTAATGTAAAAGTGGTACTCCCTCAATACCTTCCTTTGCTCATCTATACTATCAGATGCATGAATGAATGCTATGTGCACAAATATTGAAACTTGTGTAGAGTTGTAATATTGTGACTACACCTCATGTTGTGGTTGTAGAGTGTAGTTCTCTACAAAGTCAACCATGGATACTATGCTTCCAACTGGAAAGGTGTCCTTGCATAGCTTGAACTGCGTGTCCAACCATCGGGCTCTATGGGTATGCATTGCATACTGAGACAGTATACTGTCACAAAATGTGGTCATAAATTTGTACACTAGAATCTTCTCAATAACCAAATCACACCTTTTTTCTTGAGACCCATATTTTGTAGCATATGCCACTGTTTTATACTTCCTAAACTCTACTAGTTTTTGTCCCACCTCATCTGTGCTTTCCATATGTTGACATACTGGCATACGTTGGAAGCCACCGCAACACTCGCATGAACCATCCAAGCATGTTGTCCTATAGAATATCTGGCCATCCTCTATTTGACATAAAAAATTTGATAAGAACTCTCTTGAAGATTTTGGTGGGGCTTCTATGCCACAATCCTGCAAAACATCGTTAGTATGCAAATCTAAACATATAGAACGATAAACATCGTAATGGTTAGAAAATTCAATATGTAGTCTACAACAACAAGTAGTGCGTGTGTGATTTATCTTGACATAAAAAGGTTTAAGCAGTTCAAAATATCTTTGAGAAATACTAATTTGAGGATAATCATTTTCAAATTTCCGAAAAAATTGGGTTTGAGTCATATCCAAAAAATGCTTTGGATGTGGCTCACAATTCCGACTACCGATTCTCCTTCTTACCACATCCCTTTGATTTGGAGATGGCCTTGTGTTATTCTTCCAATACTCTTCAATTAGTGTTCTCAAGGCTTCGACAACTTCTTTATCTTTTCGTGACAGTCTCCCCGAGAATGCCCATAATTCATTTGTATCATTGCCCTCAATTCTTTGCCGCCTTTGAATGGCTCTTGATAAAGTTTTTCTACTAATTCCTGTTTTTTCACTAGTCTTTCTAATTAGGCGAGCTCTCTTTGTTTGACAACTTACCAAAGTCAATGTAATGACACGTCGGGTGACATTACTATCCTTTGAGCGTGAGGTCTTACCCACACTCTCATAAGCATCCATTAGATTCTTCACAATAGTGTCTTCACTCGATGCATTCGATGTTCTCAACCCAAGAGTCTTCATGATGTTCCTATACTTTACACCCCGCATCATTTCAACAAATAGTTGACATCTTGCAGTCTCATTTAGCCTTTCAAAGAATCGTTCCCAAATCTTATCAGCATATCTTCTACAAGTGCATGTTGAAATCTTACCTTCCATGTGCTGCAAAATCTCATCATCAATATTAATCAAATACTTTGGTTTTCTACGCAAAATTCTTGGTGGTGTTCTCCTAGGTACATACATCTCAACATTAGGAATTTCATCAATATTTAATTGAGGTGGGCTAGATTGCATACCTTCGATCGAGGGTGGAGAAGAAGACATACCTTGACGTTCACATGGGAATGATGGCGTACCTTCTTCATCAATTTTGAGTGATGATGTACTCTCAACTTGAGATGTGTTTGATGGTGTCCAACAATATTCACTTGCGGTAAATGGTGTCCCTCCATATTCACTTGCAGTAGATGGTGTCCATCCATATTCACTTGTGCTAGATGGTGTCCCTCCATATTCGCTTGTGCTTAATGGTGTCCCTTCATATTCACTTGTCGTAGAGGGTGTGTCTCCAACAACGGTATCTGAATCTTTCTTATGACGATGCTTTCGCATTCGTGCCTTTTGTGCTGCCAATTCTCGTACTCTTTTTCACGGTTGAGGTTCCTCTACAATCGGGTTGTTTTCATCAATCATTTCCAATTTCTTCTTTTCACGATATGCCGCCACCCGAACTCTCTCCTTTTCTTTCAAGGTTTCGTTCTCTTTGTCTGTTAGTTTCCTCTTTGTCTTTTTCTTCGACATGGCGGATAATTTTATCTATACCATGGTAATGAGATGAATATTAGTTCCTAAAAAATGTATCCATTCAAGATAATTGAAAAATATGTGTCATTGAAGGCTTCATTTAAATAATACTTACAATCATCTTGTACAAAAGTAGTCTTTTATTGTTGATGGTTCTAGCCAACCACCAAGGGAATAAGGACTATGATGTAAAGTCCCAATAGTGTTTTTGATGTGTGAGTTAAGGCAAACTTAGGGTAGTCTAGAGCCTTGAAGTTTGGAGAAGCCTGAATGATGAAATTAGGCAAATTAGTCCATGTAGACTTGGCAATTTGTCCTAAAAGTGGGAAAAGGGCATTAATGATGCTCTAAGCCCAACCCAAGGATCCTAGCACATGGGAGAAAGGTATATAAAGTCATAAAAACCGAAATTGAGCATGTGGGAAAGCTATTGTATGATTTCGAGTTTTGGAAGGGGAATTTGTGAGTTGGAAGAGTGCAAATTTCATTGAATTTCTATTTTTGTGCCTTCATCCAGTCAAGAATGGATTGAAAGGACCTGTCTAATGCTTTGATTCTTTCAATTATGTCACTTAATTACTGTGTGAAGCATTATATTAGCCATTTAGTTCAATTGCTTTCTGTTTTGCAAGTTTTTAGAGTTTTTGGTCTCATAGCTGATTCAGGCCAGTTTTTGGAAATAATGATCCCCACTTGAATTCCTGTGGCAAGGCTACCATGGCAACTTGGAATCAGGTAGGCAAATTTTTTTATAGTGTACATATGGTGTGTGGTGTCTTGGTCTGTAGGGGAGATGGTGAATTCATCAAGAACTAGGCGAGTGCAAGTGCATTTTGGCTAGTGGCTTGGAGAGGATAGCAATAAAAAAAGTTGCTAAATGGACTGGTTTGTGCCAATCAAGAGCAAGAGATTGTGGGCACATGTATTCCAGACATGTGTGTGCAAGGAGGAGAGTTGAGGAGGTCATTGAAGCCCTCAAAGTTGGAAAAAGGAGCCAGAACCCTAAAAACCCTCAAAAATAGGGGGTATGAGGACAGTCCTATGTACGGATGCCAAAGGAACTAAAAACCTGGTAAATATTGAAGCCTATGGTACCACTAGAAAGAATCTATAAAAATATTTGGGGGTTGTTAAGACTGTTTTTGAGAAAAGCCAAGAAAACAGGTTCTAGGAGGCTTAATTGGGCAAAAGGCTACAAGGCCTAAAATTGGGTTTTTCAAGAAAGCGATGGGTACAAGGTGAAAGAATCCTATGAGATGGATCAGTGAGGATTCAAATCAACAAGGGGATAGTGAGAATACCCTTTCGTAGCCCCTCGAGTGGTTAGGATACTTTGGGTCAGTGTGGAGCCCAGGGAAGCTTAGTGGTGAATTGAGAGCAATGGTGAAGAATTTGAAATTGGTGGAGAGTCTTATGAGGTGAGAGGGGTTTAGGAGGGATCCCTGAGTAGGGTAGAGAGGAATACCCTAGGAAGACCAAAGAATAGGTCTTGGGAAGAGAAGGATTGCTCTTGAAGGATAAGACTCCCCATCAATTGTTGAAGGACTGGTCTATGTAATGAACTTTTGACCTTGTGCAGGGTATTTTGAAGATGTTTGATGCTTTGGAATGGTCTGGGAATGGTCTTAAAGGATGAATTTTGGTGAATGGTTATGAATTTCTATAATTGGCAAGTGTAAAATGGTAATTGGCAAGTGTAAATAATTGTGTATATAATTTGGTAATTTAAAATGTGCATTGACAACCTAGGGTTATAATGACAAACAAAAATGAAAGCAAGCCATAATAGAATGAAAGAAAATTTGTAAAGACTTCACATACCTTAAAAACTAGACTTTCAAATGGAGGAATTCAACCCAATTATGTAGCCTTAGCTTCTTCTTTCTTCAAACTCCACAACAATTTGACTTGTTCAAAAGCTTGTTCCCTTCCACACTTCAATTGTATATCAGTTTTCAATGGAATTCAAACTTCAATTGATATTATATGTCTTTCAACGTTGAAACTCTGCTATTTCATGCAAAGGTGGTAAAAAGATCATGGAAAAGGTGATGGAAAGTGAAAAAGATGCTTGCACACTTCACAACATCATCAAAAATATATTTTTTGTCGAAGCACACGCAAAACCAAGGGAATATGCAGACCGTGGGCCTTCAAATAACGGGTATATTGATTTTTTTACCGTTTTAGTAAACTACAAAATGTGCTCGCATTATAACGCACACGCGTTATGTTAAATTAAGTTTTCTTAGTGTATTTTTGATAGTATAGGGGTTTCTGAGAGAGTGGGAGGGCGAGAGGGGGAGAGTTGAAGATAGAGAGGGATGGAGAAGGGGAGAGTGGGAGAAAGAGAGAGGGAGAGAGTGGGAGAGAGTGGGAGAAGGGGAGAAGTGGAGAGTGGGAGATAGAGAGAGAGGGAGAGAGGGGGAGAGTGGGAGAGACTGGGAGAGACTGGGAGAAGGGGAGAAGTGGGGAGTGAGAGATAGAGACATAAACCCTAAACCCTCAACCCTTAAACCCTAATCCCTCAACCCTTAAACCCTAATCCCTGAACCCCTATACCCTCTTAATCCCTCAACCCCTATACCCTCTTAATCCCTTAACCCTCAATTCTCAACCCTCAACCCTTAAACCCTAATCCCTCAACACCTATACCCTCTTAATCCCTCAACCCTCAACCCTTAAACCCTAATCCCTCAACCCATATACCCTCTTAATCCATCAACCCTCAACCCTCAACCCTTAAACCCTAATCCCTCAACCCCTATACCATCTTAATCCCTCAACCCTCAATCCTCAACCCTCAACCCTTAAACCCTAATCCCTAAACACCTATACCCTCTTAATCCCTCAACCCTCAACCCTTAAACCCTAATCCCTCAACCCCTATACCCTCTTAATCCCTCAACCCTTAAACCCTAATCCCTCAATCCCTATACCCTCTTAATCCCTCGACCCTCAACCCT
>CM021107.1:180463541-180534419 GCA_007115665.2 Sequoiadendron giganteum | reverse complement strand
TCAAGTCTCTCCCTCTCACACTCTCAATTCTCTCCCTTTCGCACCCTACCTACATAACCCTCTCTTTCTCTTTGTCTCTCTCTCTCTCCCTCTCCCTCAATTCTCTCTCTCCCACCCCCTCTCTCTCTCCCTATCCATCAATTCTCTCTCTCCGACCCCCCTCTCTCTCTCTCTCTCCCTCTATCCCTCCCATCCCCCCTCTCCCTCTCTCCCTCCCTCTATTCCTCCCACCCTACCTAGCTAAGTCCCCCTCAATCCAACCCCTTCTCTCCCACTCTCTCTCTCTTAAACTCTCACTTCGACCCCCTCTCCATCTCTCTAGACTCTCTCTAAATTCTTCCTTCGTCTAAAGACATACATAAATGCATACGTACAAGAATAATACATTTGTACATATAATCTTACATCCATACAAGCATACATACATACATGTACATAAAAGTATATCAGCATACATAAATATATTAGCATTTAACATAAAATAAGAAATAACACAAGCACGTTATAACGCGCTCACGTTATTTGTTAGTAGACATGTTCCCCGCACAAGCAAAAACCATGTAAAGTGAGTAATAACGCGAGCGCGTTATAATGTGCTCGCGTTATATCTTGCTTTGAGAATTATCGAACTTTAAGCTTGGTATTGCCTTGGAATTCCAACCCAAAGGTTTGGAGGGCATTCCCAATGACCAGAGACGTGTTTTTAAGAAATCCACCATATTTCTCATCATCGAGTTCGTGCTCACCGTCAGGATTGCACGTGGTTCAATATCGAAAAAATCGAGCACATGGGTAATGTTGGGTTATCTCTTAGCTATCCAACGATGTAATTTTTTTCACGTTCTGAAAATGTTAAGTCTTTCATCCATAATTTATTTTTATCTGTATGTCTTTTTTTTGCCAAAAAGCAGTGTTTGGTATTTTTTTCGTTATAAATTAACCGTTCATCAATTTTTCAAATAAATTACATTTTTAGAAAGTAGACTCCATTCTACAAAATTAAAAAATTAAAAAAAAGCAAATCAATTAGTTTCCAAAATCTGTAGGGGTAGCATGGCCAAAATTCTATTTTCAGGATATGTCCACTTCGCAAATTAGTAAAAAATCAAATATTCATTAAAAAATTATCAGAAAAATCATGCATCAACTACATACTGTTAGCTAACTTCTGACCATTGTGATTTTAAAAATACTAAAAAAAAGTTCACCGTACGAGGGTCGTACAAGAGTTGCTATGTTATGTTTTTCTAACAAAAACAACACCAATTTGTGTACGTCCCTCATTTGAACCCCTTAATCTCAATCATTTTCAAAATAAATTAGTAGTTTAGAAAGTAGACTTGGAGCACTTGAATCCTTCTTTTTGTTCCATCTCAAAATTTTGAGTCTAAGTATCCTCAATTTCACATCCAAGGTCAGTATTTCCCGATTTCAGGAAAAAGCTGTCCACTTAAGTCCCCTTTTTGGGAACCATCTTGGTGCACTTACCCTTGTGTGTTTTTACACTTTTCTCAATTACTTGGTCATTCTGGCTCCTACATGGGTTTTGTTTGCGTGGAATGGGTTATATTAATTTGATCTAAATGCTGTATGGTCAGATTTCTCAGATTTTTTTCATTTGAAGAGTTATCATGGGTTTTTCTACTCACCCTTCAATTGTAATTCTGGAACGGGGTAATTATGAGTCATGGGCAAAGGGTTTACTTACTAATTGTAGGTGGCTTAATATTTTGCCTTATTTGTATGATCTCATACCTGAACCAACCACTTCAGAGGGAAAATTAGCATGGGATATCATTAGAAATCACATAGTAGGACTTATAGTGTCTAGTGTTGATCATGACACTATGTTGGCTATATCGGACATTGATTGTCCTCACCCACTTTGGACATGCCTTTGGGAGATCTATGGAGACCCAATTCTCTCTCTATTCCCAGAGGATCCTGCTTTAGATTGTCTCTTACCCATTGCTTGGAGAGAGAATACACCCTTTGATCATGATACTTTAGAGGAGCTTGAGTATTTAGACACCCTTACATGTTCCGATGGATCAAAGGTTTGTCTCACAGTTCCTACTCTTCAGACTGAGACTTCATCAACATCTCCTATTGTTCTTGATTCAGTGCAGCAAGGAATCATACATCTTCCAGACATAGCTACTTTGGACTCTTATGTTGCAGACATATCTTTCTTGTTTGTGGAGTCCTATATTGCAGATTTGGAGGATTATTTTGAGGACATTCATCTCCTCTACCTTGACAGTCAGGTTATCACTGTTCGCCCACCATTATCCGTGCATTCATAGGTTGCATTTCAGTATTCTCCACATCAGTTTGGATTTGGCATCATTTGTTTCAGTTCAGACAGTGAGATTCTTCAGCATCCTATCATGGCACACATCTTGAGATAGATTGGTTCATCACTCTTCACAGGGTTTCTTCGACATCGTCCTTTGCATTCGTTTCTTCCCAAGGGGAGGAATATCATTTGCCACTTCAGGATCTCCTTTTGGATTCTACATCAAGCATCTACCATTGTGACAGGAGTTTCTTCATTGTTGGGGGGGGGCCTTCTTCTCTCTTTCTATCTCTCCTATGGAGACCATTGTACATGTACTTATATGATAGAAGTTGTCTATGGGGTTTATCATGTTATCCACCTCCTATCCTTCTTTCATTAGTGCATTTCATTCCTTTCTTGCATTCTATTTTGGGGAGGAGTTTTGTTCCGACTGGGTTTTCTCCTTTACCCCATTTCATTTAGTTTGCATTGATTTTTGTACATGGGTACCTGATCTGGCCTTGTTGCCGGGACCCATTGCTTTTGCTTTCAATAGCTTCTTCTAGGTTTTAGCTTCTCCCTAAGTCTAGCTTAAGGGGGGGTGTTAGAGTAATTGGTTATTTACTTTATTAATTAAACAATATTTGTTTAATTACTTAAAGTTCTCTTTTACCTCTTTTTCACTAAAGCTAACATTAGGTGCATAATAATTAATTACTTTATTAATTATTATTGTGCAAGCCTAGGGTTTTCCTTTTTAGGGTTTTCACCTATATGTGGTTGAAAACTATCTTTTGTATCATTATTCATTTTACATTTTGAGTGAATACATTGCTCCACATTCTTGAGCATTCTCTTTGTTGCTTCTCTTTGCTTCTCCTTGTAACAGGTATTCTTTGCTTGCAGAGGTCACTAGGCTCCTATGAAGTTGTATTTTCTCAACTCCAACAGCCTTAGATTTCTATTAATTTAAGTAGTGTGAGTAGTCACTTGTATAATGGTTGGATGTCTTAGATAGATAATCAGTTTTTTGGTAGGTTGGAGAATCTCTAAATCTTAAAAGGATAAGAAGAACTAAGATAGGGGTGATTATCAGAGGTGTGTGTATACCATGACAACTATGGGTGGTGATAGGGTAAGATCTAAAACTAGATCTTGTGATGAGATTAGAGGCAATTTTACTATGTAGTACATCCTTAATAAGGGGCCTTCCTAACTATATGAAAAGAAAAGAGTCACCAACCATGTCATGTCAATAGAATTTTTGAAAGCTTGGAGAGCAAGGAAAGTGGACTTTTTGAAAGTGGCCTTTCAAAAAGAGAATGAAGAGAGCTCTAGTATTGTTCATATTTTTCAATTAATTTTAGGAAGGATTATAAAGGTGCAAAAAATAAATTGGATCCTATAGGTGATTTGGAGGAAAGACTAGGCACCTTGTAGCATGAACTCAATCTTCACCATAGTATTCTAAAATGATTTTTCAATGAAAATAGTAAAACTAAAAATTATGATAGTTTTCATGCACTAATAGTTGACAGGATATTCTCCAAGCTATTGTGGATTTTGTTTTAATAAATATCACAAGGACATATCAGGGATATGCATAAGCTTAAGGAAGAAGGGCATAAATAGGAAGATAGGATTTAACATCTTGAAAGTGAGCTAGAAACCATAAGGGATGATCTTAAGAAGGTCATGAATATGAGCATGATCACCATAAAAATTTGTATTGCAAGTATTCACATACTTCAAATGGGAATGAAAAGAAGGAGATACCAATGGAAGCTAGCCCTAGCAAGAGAAATCAAAACTAAATGAAGAATAATATAATTGTAATTGATGAGATGGACGATGAGCTTGTAGTTGACCATCTTCAATTTTACAATTTTACATAGAGAAGTAGGAGGTATTTGGCTCTCAAAAACCTACCTTTCTCCTAATAGTATTCCTTTCATGGGCTTGTGGTTTAGTCTTGTTGCAAGTTATTTGTTTTCTTTTAGCATTGTTTCAACTTTGTTTTGTTCCTTAGCTAGTTGATATCTAGGTTTTTATCTTATTGTGTTTATTGCTATAATGTGTGTGTGTGTGTGCACGCGCATATATTTGTATGTGTAGTGTAAAAAAATGTACACCTTTAATTTTTACGTTATGTTTGTATCCCCTTAATTAATTGGACTTAATTAAGCTTTAATTGATCCAATTATGCATTTAAAATCCTAATTAATTTTATTTTCTGAAAGGGGGACCTACATTAAACAATTGCAAACATTAATTAAATCACCTTGAAAACTGAGTGTCCTAGATTTAGGGCCTATGACCCATTCGCCCAAGGGTGAACGATTCCTCCTTAGGTCTTAGGTCCCAATTTTTAATATGTTTTTGGCAGTATTTTAATGATTCAAATTCAAATTGCAATTGTTGGCTTTTGATGTTTAATTGTCAAAAAATTAAGGAAACACCTATAAATACATAGTTATTTTATCAATTCAAACTAAGCAACATTAAGGCAACTTTCACAAGAGAAAATATTATTGTCAAGAGCATTGAGGAGAAAATTTATCAATCATCTACAATAGCAATCAAGATCATATCACCATGTCAAGATTTATGTGTGTTCATGCATGTTTTTGAGCTAACATTGTGATGTAGGTTTCAAGTTTTGAAGCATCAAATCAAGTGTCAAATCAAGTATCCAATCAAGCCATTTCATGCAAGATCTAATCCTTGGAACTTGATGTGTTAGACTTCTGTCCTCTAAGGTTGGTCATTAAAGGGTATGGTGAGTTGCAACAAGCTAGTGTTCATTCATCATTCCTTCCATTTATGAGTTTACTTCTTTATCAAGGTTTAATTACCAAACTAGGGTTTGACCAAGGCAAACCCTTATACACCAAAAATAAACATTTTTCTCCTCTTTGTGTGTTTGTAGATTTGCAAGTGAAGAAGGACTGAAATTGAATCAAAATTACAATTTTGCAAAGTTGTCAAAGTTGTCAACATTGTCATCAAGTCACAGAAACTTAGATCCTAAATTTATTTCCAACTTTCCAGTAGTGAAACTTGGGGGAAACAACATCTTAGATCCATCTCCAAAGGACCCCTAAAGCTCAAAAAAATCCCTATACAAAGACCCATTTAATGAGTCTTGGCAAAACACTTTGCGACATTTTTGGTAATAGGCACACTGTATTTTAACCTTCTCAGATCTGTCGGAAGATTGTGGTTTTTGTTAGTATTATGTTTTAAATTTGCATTTCAAGTGTTACTTTTCATAATTGAGTTCATTTGGTATTTTATTTTCATCTCCCAAAAGTGCATTTCAGTCATATTTTACTAATTTTTGTCAAAAGAAAACAAAAAGATCTCCAATAGGGTTGACTCACTTAAAGGTTGAAAGTCAATCCTACCTTTGGGGATCTCATTCCTAATGAAAATAGAGAAAGTCTAAGTGCATCATATATCCATTTAACCATTCCATTTTGGATCACACACACTAACCTTTTTCTATGTTTCAAAATGTATGTATGTATGTATGTATGAGGGTTCATACCCCTTCAAAAACCCATCTTTACCTATTAATCAAAAAATATCACCTATTCTCTTCCATAGATTGATGCAATAGCCCCCTAGTTTGTATAAGAGTACATACATACATACATTGGATGTATGAGGCTTCCCGCCCCTTCAAAAACCCATCTTTACCTATTAATCAAAAAATGTCGCATATTCTCTTCCAGAAATTGATACAATAGCCTTCTTTGAGATATTAAAGAAAACAAAATTTGCAAGACATTACTATATGGTCATCCATGTCTTCTTGTCCAATATATTCCAATTTTCATCAAATATATGTGTAGGCTTTTTTTTTTTTAATAAGTCTTCATTGATCCCTTTCTTCCAAATGATCATCCATTTTAAATTTTCACAACTTATATTCAAAACTATTAAAATTCTTAAACTCTAACAAGATATATGATTCATGACTTCAACCATACATATATACTAACTCAAAAACTCTCATAAAGAAATATGTATCCTTATCAAATCATAACTCTTATACCAATTATTGGAAAACAAGATAAATAGATACAATGAAAACAAATCTTATAATTGACTAGTTAGATTAACATTTCAGACTTAATTGATTTAATATGTGTGCATGCACAGTAAAAAAGTCACGATATGAAATCTTATCCATTTTGCTCAGCTGGGACGACGTGTCGGTTGTTCATGAGATGTTATCACATTATAACCATTTCGGACGAATTCTCCCCTTGTTTTATCCAATCACAAGCAATTATAAGCCTCGTGGCAGTCATCACTAAACTTTTGTCTTGATCCTTTCCAACATCAAACGATCTGCTTCCACGTCATCCTCAACTTCACATAGAACATTCTTGCCTTTAGGATAGTGCAACCCTGTCAAAGTTACCGTCCAGCTTGCGATAGGCACAATAGTGGACCCTAGCCAATTTTTGTTTTCTATTATTTTGTTTGAGGTTGTATATGTATTATTTTGTTTTTGTTTGAGGTTGTTGTTATGTTGGCAAAGGCGGTTTTCCGGTTTCATCTCTTGGGTCTCATAGACTCGTCTCGTCGACGTAATTAAAATCATTCATTCATTATATAAGTTTATTAATAAAAATCACATTTTTTACAGATATAAGAGACGGGGGTCAATAGTTGAATGGGTTAATTATGTCAGCATGTAGTGGTTTCATGAAATATTGTGGGATCTTTATTTTTTAGAAATGTGAACTGGCCTCTTATCTATCTACAATTAAAGTTTGGAGGTGTAACTCATCACACAACTTACCACATGAGCGCATCTAATGAGAAGTGTAAAAAATGACTTTTTAAAGGTTTGACCAAAACTTAATCATGATATCCCTAATAGTTGAACAAAAAAATATCATTTGTTGTTAATAGAATATTATTGTTAGATATTTAAAATATAACTTATATGCAACCTAAATAAACCAAATATCTATTGTTAACCATAAATATTTATTATCTCCATCTTTAATATCCAACACAAATAGACCAATAGTTGAACACAAAAAAAACTATTTGTTGCTATAAAAACAACACAATATAATTTAAAATGCAACTTATATCCAACAAAAATGGACCAATAGTTGAACACTAAATTTTTTTTATCAGTCCTTCACATTTCATGGGAAAATACAAGGTATTTATTGTGCTCAACTTTATTTGTGATAGGACAAACTATTAATATGAAATACTCCAATGCATATGCATTAGTACCTCAATAATTGTACACATAAGAATAATATTTTTCACTATGACAACAATACTTGTTTAAATGATCACCTTATTTTATAAATGACACACTTATAGTGGATATTTATGATATTTTATTTGAAACAAAAATTATTTATTTCACTTTTTGATGAATGTATTTATGTTTTTTTTATATAACATTCATAGGTTCTAATTTGTTCAAGTATGGGTCTATCTTGATCAACATTTGGTTATTTTTTAATTTACTTGTAGACTAATTATTGACAATATATAGTATAAATATGTTGCAAGACTAGGCATTATAAGCACAAGTGCTACGACAAAAATTGGACCACTTTCAACTACTGGCCCATCTCGCTTATTTCGTTATTTGGTGATCTTTACAATTTGTACTTTAATTATATTTGGGAGGAGCTTAAGATTTCAAATGAACGATATTGACATGTTAGATATACATGCATGTATGTAGAAGAGTAGGTAATGTTTTGAATAAGGATAAAAACAAGTTTTGAAGGGACCCGAAACCCTTTACAAACAAATTTTGAATGGATCTGGAACCCAAAACCAGAAGGTTGTCAAGACATAAAGACAATAAAGCACAGACAACCAAGGAAAAAAGGCAACCACGGCCAAAGAACCAAAACCGACTACAAAGCCGAAAAAACCAGCAGGCAGCCAAAAATCAACCCCCAAACAAGAACCATCAAGATTTACATTTAGAATTACTCTTGTGGGAGCAAAGAGTCATGTCAAAAGGAGGCATAAAGGACTTTTATTTTTTGCTCTTCACAGTAATCCAACCCTCCTCCACTTGCGCTACCTTATCGAGCCAAGCCAACGCACCATTATCTTGAAGACGAATGCCAACAATCGTTGTCTTAGATATATGATCCAAGTTCCTCCTTACAGGCGTAGACATAACAGGAGAGCCACCAGAAAAAATAGTCGGAGCAATATCACTCGAAGTGGCAGTCGTAGGCCTAATCTCTATCTCTTTAGAGGTTTCAACATTGTAGTCTTGCATAGCATCAACAACCCCTACATTTGAGACATCCGAAGAGGATGCCCCAAGTCCCTGTGATTCCAAAGCAGCCGCCTCAAAAAAACTCCTAGGTTGCTCAATTTTCTTCACAACCATATAATGTTGCAGGAAAGCCCCTTTCCACCATGTAGCCTTCATGGTTTTTTTCTCAAAACCACATTGTTCAGCAACATGACCTGTTTTAAAACATCTTCTGCAACGAAAGGGAATTCCCTCATAGTCCAAAGATTAGACCCAAGACCCCTTAGAAGATTTAAGTAAAATCTCAACAGGCAGCCCTTTTAAGACATCCATTTTGACCAGTATGCGGGCAAAGGTGGATTGAAAATGTCAGAGGATTCATCATCAACCAATAAAAAATCACCAAGGGCTTCACCCACTTCCTCTAGGAGAGGATCAGTCCATAAATGGAGGGGAAGATTAGGCAGCCGAACCCAAATTAGGATCTTATTGAAGGTTTCAGAAGTAGGGTTGAAATCAGAATGCCAAGGCTTAAGCATCAACAAATGCTTGTCCTCCTAGCTAAAAAAATTGTCACATAAAATTATATTTATGTCCTGAGCATTGTCAAATTTGGCAACAAAAAACCCCTTAGCCATGGGAAAAATATGAAATTTACTAGAAATTAGAGGCTCCCATTCATGAGAAATCTAGGAATGCAGTTGAGGGAGGCTAGGCCAAAAACCCCTGAACTGACAGATCAACCCACGAACAGAGAGCTCAACAACATTCTCTTCTATTTCCTCAACCGTCTCCGCCTTAAGATCAACCGAGATGGCATAAGCAACAAGGAAGAATCCACCAAACGACAGTCTCTTGTGCCCAAATTTCAAGACCGTCATTTGTGTGGTAGGGCCTCTACCCTTAGATCCACACCCAACGCCAGCCACTGCAGCTCTACCATCCGTCGCTGCCTTCCCCTGTAGTAAAGCCCCACCGTTGAGGTCTCCTCCCATGTCATTGCCAATGGCACGGGCCGAAGTCTCCTTAGCCATCGCAACAGTCTTCCCAGATGTTGCAGAAGACTCTCCAATTGCCGCAGCAGTCGAACCACTCCAGTCTTCTTCCCGCCCGAAGACATTTCGAAAATAAGTATTTTATTAAGAGTAGGTAATGTTGTTAAGAAGCGAAAAACGAGTTAGTAGTTTAAATGTCAACAACATGTTTTTTGTACAACTAATGCATTTATTTATGAGACTTTAGAAATATGCCTAAATCCCCACCCATCTTTCTATTTGCTTCTACCCTCAAGCCACTTCTAACATTATATTTCATGTTGCACAATTATTACACAACTAATCTACCTTTTGATTAGAAAGGTCAATTTGCCAATATCTAGAGAGGAAGTTTTGTATTTAATATTATTTAGAGTATTATTGTACTCTTGCTTCATCTCTAAATGTTGGAACTCATTTAAGAACATAATCCATAATTATGTATATTTTATTTAATTGGCGTGCAAGTCTAACTTATGGTACCATTGATTTCCATGGTCTAACAATATTGCCAAAAATTATGTTGCTCATATCACGAGGCTCAATACTCCCTTTGATTGTCAAATTATCTCACACTTGGTCTCATGAGACTCAACATACACCTATCCATTTACTCAAGTAGGTAAAAACATGCATTCCCATCACTTAAACATAAAATAAAATGGTTGTGGCAATGAAAATGGCTATTTTTTTAGTTCATGTTATATTCCATTGTTCTTATTGAAAATTGGAATACTAATAACTATTTTCATTAGATGTTTTCAGGACACTTATTGACTTGATTCTTGGGTGGTCTAGAGGACAACCCTACCTTAGTGACATTTTTTTTGTTCATGCTATTCCATTATTCTTGTTGAAAATTGGAATACTAACAACTATTTCCATTGGATGTTTTCAAGGCACTTCTTGACCTAAATACTAGGTGGTCTAGAGGACAACCCTACCTTAGAGAAAGAAAAAATTATATAATATACAAAGTAAAATGAAAAAAATAACAAACCTATACACATTTGAATGCATAAAAGGCAAAGAACGAGTGCTACTTATATTCAATACAAAAATGAATATGATACATGGATGGATCTAGATAGCAAGGTTTAGAATAAGGATTTATATTATCCTAGAAAGGACATACACCTCAAATTGGTTTATCTAGACTTCTATATCTCCTAGAATATTCCTCTAGTCTCCAATCTATATATCTATTTTATTCATTTGATAAATACTACTAAGACGTTGGGACTCCTTTTACAAATGATGAATAATAATAGACTTTTATCATATTTTACAATAGTAAGTGGAAAAACAAAGCCAAGATTCACTTAGATTGTTTACATCATTGATATTCAAACATCAATGTAGAAGATTATTATACAAACTCTAACAATTGTGTCTTGACTAATAGTATAATTTCCACTTAACATGTTGAAAAGAGGAGTGATATTAAAACTTAGCATCCTTAAAACAAAATGTCATATAGAAGTACAACTTCACATACATTTTAGCTTTCTTTACTCGTATCATTGACATAAAAAATAAATAAAAATATTAATAACCACCCCTTTTAATCCCCAAAATATAGAAAAAAATATTAGTTGTCTCAAAACACATCCCCTATGGATGTAATGATTGGGATAAAGCCGGCTACATATCTATGCTTAACATATCTTGCAAAATGAAATGTTCTCATAAGCTAAAGGTTATTTCCACTATGTTTCCCCCTTTTCTAGAAATATCATGGTTGGTAATGGATTTCCCATATATTTTTAGTTGTTTTGGCAAAGTTTGGTATCCTAGGCTGCAATGTGAATTCAAAGATTTTCATGTACTATAAAATAGCATTGTCAACACTACGCAATCAAGGCTCTTACCACTTTGGTTGGAATTGGTGGAAGTCGAACCCAATGTAGAACTATGCTTGGCATGGTCTTCCATGCTAAGCACTCAATTTTTCAAAAGACTGGGGTCCTCTTTGAAAGTTCACATCCTCGTGCTTGGATGAGATAGCTATAAAATATCCTTTTGGCACCATGAAGATTTCAATTGACCTTGATGGATTTTCGTCTTCCTACACCGGTGCTATTTTAGTGTTTTGGACACAAGATAGGCACTTGTGAAGGAGAGCGAGTAATGCATTTTCCTTGAGCATCTAAAGCCATTATTGCATCTCATCCATGGTAAAGAGCGTCATTGGTAGGGAGTTAATTTTCAAATAATAGGTTTTGTTGGGAAAATAAGCAGAATTGCTGATTTGGAGCATGTTGGTGAATGTATTTGAACAAATCATCTCTAAACATTTGGTTGGCTTTTTATCAAACCATTGCTTCAAATGAAGATGATCAAGATTCGATGAGGGAAGTCGTTCCTCGCCTCTGTGAGAACTTCAATGAGGGAAGTCATTCCTCGCCTCTATGAGAACCCTTTAGACTACTTTACAGGGATGTTAGCTTCAAAATTTGTTGATGTGGTTATGATTAGAGGACTTGAAGGTACAAGCATATTAAGAATGTGAAATAAATATATTTTTCAATTAAAAAAATTGTCATTCATGATCAAACATGCGACACAAGTTATATATGTTGAAATTAGATGTCTATGCCTTGCAAATCTTAATGTTCGGTTTATTTATTATTTTATATTATTTAATGTACCCTTATGAAAAAATGTGTCACCCTTGAGGTGGCACTTTATGCCCTATGTAATTTGGATAATGACATCATATAAGAATATCTTATTTCATGTAAGATGTGTAAGAGCATATATGACATTGTACGATATAATGAAATTATGACATGTATAAGAGCATATAAGAAATTTAAAAAAGACTTAAAAATCATAAAATCTTTTGATCAACTTATGACATATAAGAATGACCCGTCATGAAAATATATATTGTGTCAAGTATATTTTATACATTTTATTTTATTACATGTGATGTATCTTTTCTAAAATTGTTTAGATCCTAGTCTACTTAAATTTTTCTCAAGGAAATTGTTCCATATTGTATGGCTTCCTTTTAATACTGTAATAAAATTACATAATTTACTTCAATAAATTTAATTCAAGTATTCGGACATTAATAGATCTTGGTATGTATGGTGATATAAGTTATCTTTTCTGTTGTCTACAAATCTCAAGTAATTTTGTTAACTTGTAGAAATATGAAATCGAATGATCTTCTCAAGTCATTATTATTAGTGTACATTTAATTGACGAACTTCTGTTTGCCCGTCAATGAAATGAAGTTTTAACAGACAGCTGAACATTTTGTATCACCTTTTCTTAATGCAAAAACTAAATGTATCATGTATATCCATCGAATCCCCGGGTTAACTACCCATATCACAAATAGACTATTATTTTCTTTCCTTGAGTTAGAATCTTTTTCAAAGGTACAGGACAAAATTGAATATGAAGGGATAAACACTCATCAAAAAAGATGGCTCTAGGACGCAGAAAAATTCACTGCCAACAATTTACCGCAGGAAAATTCATCGCAATGACAAATTCACCTCAAGGAAAATTCACCACCAGCAATTCATTGCCGTGGAAAATTAATTATCTTTTAACATTTTTCAAAGTTTTGGCAATAGATATTAAAAATGTTAATGCAATTAATTTTCCGGTGAATTGCTGGTGGTGAATTTTCCTTGAGATAATTTGTCATGACCGTGAATTTTCGTCTGGTAAATTGTTGATGATGAATTTTCTGACTGTGAATTGCTGGCGATGAATTTCCCTGATGCCAAAAAAGATAATTCACAAGAGGATTTCAAAAAGATCTACATGCATGCTGAAGCACAGCACTAACAACTGTACACAGATTTTCAACATATGGCTTTCCGCATAAGTATAAAAAGTTTAAATGTCATTTCAACAAAGAACAAGCAAACTCGAATGTTTTTTTAATATATATTACCAGTGATGGCAAATCAAGAGAACTCAAAATGTAAGCAAAAAATGCTGAAAACACGAATTACTTAGAACAAAAAATCCAAAACTTCATTTCGTCTCAACTTTATTTCTAACAGCAACAATGTATGCATTCCAAGCATCCTGCTGCTTGAAGCTGGAAACTTCTTCATACTTTACATTGTCATTCATATCGTAGTCCTCCATTTCCTCCCCTTGTATATCTGGCATTTCACGAATCCAAAAATGTACAGAACTGAATCCGGCCTCTTCTAAGCAATCTTTTATTTCTGGCAAGGTCCATCTGTGCATAAATCCAATTTTATCAAACAAGAATAACTTCAGCATAAAAATATGCTTCAACTTCTCTAAATTGATAATTTCATTGTACTATCATTTAGAAACGAACTGGGATCCTTGCAAAAGCATAGTCAGGCCTCTGAAATAGTGTCAATGATGCAATCTAATTTTACAAGCAACTTCAATAAAAACAGAAAAACGAAACAAAAAATTCTAAATATTGGGTACCCAAAGTAATAAACCAGGTAAGATGATCCAAAGGCTGAAATACTTGGGAGGAAAATGGCCTTTCAATTGGTTGGTTTGGGTTTGAGGCCAGACAGTGTTGGCAGCCTTTACAACAACTGCTGATTTTTTCAGTTACAAGTTTACGTGACAGAGACATACAGTTAGTAATCGTGGTAAAAACCAACCAGCAAACCCAATTCAACCAAATCTCTATCAAGGATGGCCTCTGTTAGGAAATTTCCAAAGGTTGCAATTAGGGGGCGACCTAAGGACATTTCCCAAGGCATCCCCACATGTCCAAAACATAGAGTACAAGGATGCCCAAAAAAGCCTCGTGGAACAGAGAAAATAACTTCAAATATCATGATAGCATCAATCACAAGTGTGATTAACTCAGCAAACTAAAAGCATAAATGGAATTCAATTACTCGGGAAAAAAAATCGATTTTCCATCTAGAACAACACAATAATTCTTGTATTTTAACTAGAGCAGGGATCTAGAGACAGAGCCTTTGCAAACATGCCCAAATTAAGGCCTTTGAGGCCATAGTAATAACCTTAAGTACAATAATAAAGAATATATATGCGTGTATGTATGTATATGTTCATAATTGTCGTATCTAGTTGTAGCTGAAATGAGGAAATTTGAAAAGCATATTCATATCAAATACCATATTCACTTGAATGTAACACTAGTGAAAATAGTTTGAAAGAAAATGAACAAGTGTTTTGAAGTGTTAGTGCCTTTTTTTGGGTTGAGAATGACATGTTCATTTTTTGTAAGTGTGTTTTTTAATAAATTTAACTGACTAGCAGCCCAATCAACTCCTTGAGACCAAGCTCGAGACTTGCAGGTCTATGAAAACTTGCTAGTCTGCACAAACTAGTGAGTCTTGAGCTTGGACTCATGAGGCCTACTAGTTTAATCCATAGACTCATTGTAGCTACCTCAAACTCTAACTCACAAGTCTAGGCAAGTCCTTGGTGAGTCTCAATGTTACAGAAATATATATATGGAAACTCAGATTTTTACAAGTTTAGCTATACATGACTTCAAAATTTAAGTTTAAACATTCATAGAAGGTATCAATTTGATATTCATTGTTCACGGATTCAAGTATAGGAGTAACAAAAAATTAGAAATTTCAATGTTTTCTTTATGACAAGAGGCACCAAGGTTGCCTTGCAATTGGGATTGACTCAACAAACCAAAAGTATACATGTAATTCAATTACTCAAGATTTCATTAGAAAAGAAAACAAAGACAAAAAAGCTATTTTTCCATCTAGCACAATCCAAAACAATTTTTGTTTCACTTTTTAAACTAAAGCATAGGTTTGGAAGTGCAACCCAAAACGAGGTTGAGGGTCAATGCCCTTAAGTAGGTCCAAGTGAGCAACCCTCCCACATTCCTCGCATTATAAGATAGGGTCAAGGGGCAAAGCCCCTAGTAAGCCCAAATTAAGGCATTTGAGGCCACAACTTCTAAATGCATGCCATTTTTCATAATCTAACCAAGCTACATATCCTTCAAAATATTCAATGTTTCAATTAGGGTTTTGTAAGGGGTATGGAAGGGCTTGTTGGACCTCCCAAATACTTTTTTTAATTTTTCTGAAGTGAACTTTTATTAAAAAATGCAAGGACATCTAACCATCTTCAACAATCAAGGGATGTCACAACTGTCCCTAATCGTCCTAGGGATGCCAAGTCCCAAGGAATAGCATCTCTAAGACACATTACCAATTTCCCTATGGATGAGAGGCCAAGAGACATTCCCTTCCATCCTACAACCTTGAGGACATCAAGGGTCAAGGACATAGGGTGGAAGGGTGGGAATGCCTCCTCATGTAACATAGGATAGAACAACAACAATCACAAGCTTTGAAGGTTTTTTTACTTTTTTGAAGGGAATTGCAACAACTCCATTCAGATTTTGCATAGGTATGCTACCATTTCTTCTTCTTTTCCCCTCTACTTTCATTTGCATTTCTCCCTCCAGTTTAACCTTTTTATTTCTCTCTTTCCCATTATTAAAGAATAGAACAAGAGAAAAGAAAGACAAAAATAATGAAGAGGAGAATATATGATTCTCAACTTCATTTTTCCCACATTTTTTCTCAATCCATTATTTTTCGTCTTCTTTTTTAATCTATAAATGTCAAATTTTCAAATTTCTCATCTCCTCTTTGATTTTCGGTTTTTTCTACATTTTTTGAACTCTTGAAGGTGGTAGATGTAAAGTCCATAATTGAAGAATAGTGTGAGATATGGAGGAAGAGGAATTGGACCATCATGTCTTACAATTAGATGAATAGGACAAATTGGACATTGTGAAATTTCCTTGTTTCTTCCTCTTGGTGTACATTTTTCCTAAATACATTGGTGTTTCAGCAAAGATAATTAATGCTGAATTTTTGTATAAAATTTTTAAAAAGTCGTGGCAGATGCAAATGAGGCAAATGTGGTGCAAGTATGTACCAAATTATATTGCTGCAGGTAAACTACTCATGCGGAGGCACCCATCCCTTTTTTTAACTTCTTGTTCAGTTTGTTGCCTTGACCATAAATTGGAGGATCTTAGCAAGTTTTCTTGGATCAAACTATTAGAATATAAGGCTTACCTTTGTAATAAAATTACCATAGTGATTTAAGTGGTTTGTTAGTACTACTATTTTTAGCATTTAGAATCTAAGACAAGTGTCACACTTATGTTTTTCGATTACATCTCCTAAACTCTAAATAAGAAGATGAACCTCATTGTAATCATCACTCCAATACTGATAGAATAATAAATAATATAGTGTTCTATTTTTTGCAACATGGTATCAAAACCCAAGGTCATGTGAAAAATCAAGTCACAAGGCCATCAGGAGTGGCAAGTCACAACAAACAAGGGCATAGTAGAGTTTGAAGGACACAAGAGACATTGAATTGTGTCGCATATTATGGGTCAAGATTTATAGTGATTGTGGCACCTTACAAGAAAACATTGCATGGGTTAGAAGCGGTGAATTTGCACAAGTTTTTTTCACTGTTTTACCCAAAATCATTGCCGTTTTTGTTGTCACGTGAGGCATACACATGCTTAAGGTTGCAGCTGCTGAAAAATTAGTGATAACAGCACAAAATGACAGGTAATTTTCATAAAAAATATCTCAGGTTGTCAAGGACAAAAGGGCATTTTTCTGAGGATTTTTATGTCATTGTTTTTTTTGCCAAAAATCATCTTCAAATTGTGAGTGTTTTCCACAGAAAATCACACTTTTTGGCCCTGTTTCAGATGTGAATATTTCCCATTTTAAGTCATGTTTTTTAATAAAATTGTCAAGTAATAGGCCATGAATATTTAAGTCATGAGGGCAAGAAAATATAGTCAAAAAGCTCACAAAAATATAGGTAGACTAAATTTGCAATGGGCAGGCATTTTTGTACAGATTTTTTACCAATGTTACTGGGAGGCGCGTCTCCTCCCCCCTGAGACGCATCTCAGGTACAAAGACGCATCTCCGGTACCTGAGACGTCTCTGGAAACACCTCTCGCCACCAAGAAACTTCTGCTGGCATGTCTCAAGTCTCCTGTCATCTCCCGTCACCAAACATGGCGTCTCCTGTGTGGCTTTTACTAGTCGCATAAAATTAAAAGTCAAAACATTAAAACTTAAGCAGCAAAAACATAAAGGTCGCCGCAATTGAAGAGATTGCATTCACATTTGAGTGAAGAGGGTGATACAATGGTGGAGTCAACTATTTCCAAGCAAAATATTTTCCTATTTCCAGCCGCACCAAATCTCCAACTACTGCCAGGTTAGTCTGAGCATTTTGTCATTTTCACAAAGGTCTGAAAATTTAAATTAAATACACAAAACTACAATAACATTTCCCACGATGGTTGTAGTGTTAGCATAGGTCACGATTTTAAGATTTTCATTTCCCCAAAGGCTGCGACCAATATTATCAGACAATAATATTTCCCACGATGGCTCAGGCTATAGTATTAACTATTATAATTTATGATATTATTGCTTGGGTAAAACACCTAATATTGGTCTTCTAATGCCCGCGATGGGTAAACACTAACAGAGAGTCAACAAACAGATGGGCCAAGGTCTTGTTGACTCTCTGTAGTCTATTTTTTTTAACAAATATTGGTCAGAGTTCTTTGTATTTTTTTTTTATAAAAATCAAAAATTAAAATTACACTTACAGTGATTACTGATTGCATACTACATAGTTTGTAGTCTGCAATTAAAAAATAAAACTAAAATTGATATGACTATCCAATATGCTGCTAATAATTTTTTATTTTTTTGTGTAGAATATCAAGTGGGGGAAAACAAGGCTTGTATCCATTGTGGAAGTATTGTGATTGTGTTCCGGGGCTGAAGGATTCAGGTGGAACAGCCACGATCACATGTAAATTATGTGAAATGTCATGGCAAGGTACTTACACGAGGGTGGGGGCTCATTTCCTTCACATACCTGGAAAAGGTGTTTATCCTTGTTCAAATGAGGTACAACAATATTGAGCTATGAGGGATCAAGAAAGAGCTGATGGGAAAGTTTCTAACTTGAGCTCTCATGCTTCAACAGCAGGGGCAACTGCTGCAATTCAAAATCAAAATAGAGAGACAGAGGTGCATGTGTCTTTTAGAGAGGTACTAGTAGAAAGTTCTCACAAGAGACCACACATTGGTAGCTCAAATCCCATTGGAAGATTATTTTATGTGCAAGGTCGAGAAGCAATTGATGCAACAATTGCACGATTCTTTTATGCAAATGGAATACTGTTTAATGTTGCTCGCTCACCTTTCTATGGAGAGATGGTCCAAGCTATCACTAATGCACCAATTGGGTATAAACCACCTATGTATGAAAAGCTTCGCACTACTCTCATTGATAAAGAAAAAATTCGATTAGAGCAACAAACTACACCAATGAAGAGAGTGTGGGCTATAGAAGGATGCAGTATTGTGATGGATGGGTGGACAAATACTAGAAATCGTCCACTACTTAATATCATGGTAACATGTAGCAAAGGGCCTTATTTTTTGAAGGCAATAGATTGTTCAAGGCAAGAAAAAAATACACTTTCTCTTTAACTAGCTACGTGCTGGCACTGAAGAGGTGGGGGCATCACATGTAGTCCAAATTGTTACAGATGTTGCCCCTGTTCGTAAAGCAGCAAGCACGTTGGTGCAAAAAAAGTACAAACATATATTTTGGACACCATGTTGTGTATATGCGTTGAATACTCAAAGATATTGGCAAGTTTCACTGGATTTCAACTCTCATAGAAAAGGGCAGAAAAATACAGATGTTCATATGTAACCATCACCAAAAACAAGCTATTTATCAAAAATTTGCCAAGGTGGAACTTTTCAAACCAGCTGATACACAGTTTACATCTTATTTTATTCTTCTTGACTGTCTTTGTGAAGTGAAAGGAGTTTTGTGTTCCACAGTAGTTAGTGATGTATGGGCAGCTTGGAGGCAATCTACATCAAATGATGCAGTTATGTAATGTCCCTCATAGGATTCTTATAAATTTTATCTTTGATTCTCTATCATTCCACACTTCATGATTGATATTTCTTCATATATTTATTGTTCTCATATATATATATATATATATATATATACACTCCATTGTTACATTTTATTTGATTCTCCTTTGATAACCTTTATATATATTCTACTCTCATTGCTCTTCACTCTAATATTCCTTCGGAAATTCTGTTGTGTTTTAATGATGTGTCTTTTATTCTTCCCCATATGATCTGCCCCTCTATTTCTGCTTTTTTTTAATTCACATAATCTTTTCCTAACTTAAAATTTCTGTTGCATATTCTTTTATTCATTTCCATTATCCCTTTCCAATCCCATTCGATGCCTTGCTTTCTTCTATAAAATCTGAATTTATAGCTTCTCCCACTTTGGAGAAGAGGTGCGATCATTTAGAAAGAGTCAAGCTCTTTTGTTAGTGAGCACTTATGGAAAGTTACACCTTTTCAATAATATTCCTTAACCGCTCCCTTAGGGGTTGCTTTATTGTGGACGGGTTTTTTCTTATTGATACTAAATGTTTCTTTAAAAAAATATATTTATTATTATTGTTTTATATTTTATTTTATTGTCTTTTATTTTATTTTATTTTATTTCAATTAATTTATCATATAAATTATTAATTCAATATTTCTTTTATTATTTAATTTTGTCAATATTTATATTTATAATTTTGTATATAATAATTATAATTATAATATTAATTATAATGGTGTTTTATATTCTTGTATCTTTAATATTTATTTTATTATCATTTAAATTGTTAATATTTATATATTTATAATTATAATGATGATATTTTCTTTTATAATCTTATTATGTATTGTGTTATTTATTTGCACTTATCTGTATCTCCAAGCGTTCTAATTTCGGGGACATGACAAGTTGAGGTGAGAGATATGGTCCTTGATGATCGTTTTTGGGCTGATGTTAAATTTGTTGTGGACTTTATTAAGCCCATATGTGAGGTGATCAAATTTGCAGATTCAGACAAGCCATGTTTGGGAGAAATTTATGAAGAAATAAAATCCATGTGTGAAAGAATTAAGAAAATAATAGATGCAAAAGACCTTTCTCTATATCCTTTGATAGAAGAAAAGTTACATGGAAGTTGGAACAAACTTAACACTCCCCTTCATTGTGTTGCCTATGCCTTAAATCCTAAATGGCATAATATACAGGTGACCAATAAGAGGGCTCCATATGAGGATAGAGAGGTAATGAAGGGATTTTGGGCTGCAATAAAAAAGATGTATGGCCGAGGTGAGGAAGCTTCAATTATGAGGAGTCAATGGAATAAGTTTTCACGTGGGCATGGTGATTTTTTTTCTGTGGAAGCTTTAGATGATATGCAAGCAAAGAAAGACCCTATAGAGTGGTGGTGGAACCATAGAGGTGAAACCCCTGAATTTCAATCATTTGCAATAAGATCACTCTCACAAGTAGCCAGCTCTTCATCTTGTGAGAGAAATTGGAGTACTTACGGTTTTATTCATTCACTAAAGAGGAACATATTAGGGTCAAAGAAAGCAGAGAACTTGGTGTACATTCATAGCTCACTTCGTCTTCTCTCTCATGTAGATCCTAGGTACAAGGAGGGTCCTTCAACAAAATGGGACCAAATTTCACCTGATGGAGAAGTTGCAGCCATAGTGGATGAAGTAGTTGAAGTAGATGGCCTTAGTGATTTACCCCCAATTCTACTACCAACAAAGGAACCTGAGTTTGAGAGTGATGAGTATTTGGAGAGCATCATAGCTGAGGACCTGTTGGCATTTCAATTCGCACCTCTGGAATGCGAATTGGAAACGGACAACTATGCATAGTTAGACTGCTCTTCAAATTAGGAGGGGAGCTCCCTCTTCACTGATTATGCTTAAAAGAAATACTAAACTACTTGCCAATCTTTTTATCTCAATTGAGAGCACAAGGTTATAAAACTCTTTGCGTTGTAGCTGAGGTTTTCTCTGGTTTTGTAAACTTTCAACTACAACTAGGCTTAAACTAATGACGCTTCTAATAACTCAAGTAAATTAAGAGCTTGAGAGTTAGAAGTAAACAAGGAATGATAATACAGAACTTGAATAAACTTCCTTCCAGATGACACCTAAAGATTCATTGTACTTATGAGGTGTAAGCTGAAATAAAGATCATACAAGCAAATACGTAAAATGAAAGAACTGAAAGTAATTGAGACAGTAGTTCAAAGCAAGATAGGCATAAGATTTTCTTTCTCAATATTTTCCAATAACAATTACACTTCTAGGACAAAAGATTGTAGCAAAAATAGGCATACAATATGCGATCAAACTAGATTACACTTAACAAAGTTGAATAGACACTGAATAACAAAGTAGCAGGCAACGTAGGCTCAACAAATTTGTTATCACAACAATGGTTCCAAAATAAATGGGCAAGGCTGCCCTTATTTATACACAAACAAGGAGTAAGGAACCCTAAAATCTCTTTGTTTTTAACAACTAGTCTTGCCAACATACAAGCTTTATTTCTAAGACTAAACCAAAAAAACTAACAATTAATTGGACTACAAACATAAGTTAACTGATTTAACAACAAGAAAAGCTCCAACTATATACATTTGATATTTCCAAAGAGTAGATAAGCATGAACGAGAACAACCAGTTTAACTTGAAAAAAGGCATCAAGTTAATTGTCGCCTTTACTTGAGTTCTATTCTTGGAAATCTTTGCATGCTTCAACTGGTGACTCACTGATTGATAATTTTGGTGGCTTTGCAACTGGAGTGATGACCTTTGTTTCTTTGCATCTTTATGCTTATGATGCTTCTCTTGACTTTTTCAATGGAAGAGTATTGAATGATGAAAACCGTGAAGTTTGACTATAAACATGCCTATGTTCGAAAAAAATTTGCACAAGAGCTAAAAATAGATAACTGATTTTTCTCCAAAAAAAAGCAATTTTTTGGAAAAAAGTTGAGGTCTAGGTTTTGTAGATAATGTTGTTCTAAAGAGATCCAGATCGTCAAATTTTGAAAAAGCTGATTTTTTCAAGATCATGCAAGATTTCCTAAAAAGTAGGGCTGAAAAACTAAGGTCTGGGTTTTGTAGACAATTTCATTCTGAAAAGACCCAGATCATCAGATTTTGAAAAATCTAAGGATTTCCTGAACATGTGTGATTTCCTAGAAAATAGGGGCCGACATTCAAATTTTACAATTTTCCAATCTTCAAGAGGAGCAAAGAACAAGTAGACCTAGATTAATGAAACTTGAAGATTTTGACCACTTGTTTCTAAAACGTGATGCCCTAGAAAATTAGACAATTCAAATACGTGCTTCTATGCTTCCCAATCTTGAATCCACGAAGAACACTGAAAAAGCACCTCGTTTGAGCCTCCAAATCTTGACAAGAAGAAAATTTTATGTTTCTTCCTCTCAAAAGCTAACCTGCAAATTATGAAGAATGAATGCTCAAAGCTTTCTTGAGTAGAGTTTGGAGATGAAAAAGCACTTTGCATGCAAAACCCTATTATTTTGGAGTCTATCCACGAAGATAGAAACTATGCATGCAAAAATTTGACTTCATTTGCATCAAATGGTGACTTCCTCTTTTATAGCTGCAAAAAGCATGCATACAAAAACATACGCATCCAATGACATCATCAAACACGTAAAACCTCGAAAGTGTTAGCCATTTTTCTCCATTTTTCAAATTTTCACTTGTTTTGCATTTGACGAAGCTTGCCTCTGACTTTGATGATTCGGCAAACTGGTACTGCCAATTGATAAACTCTATTTGACCATGGCAGTTTCATGTTTGACCACTGTTGAAGTGATCCCCAACTTCGTTCTGGCATCTAACGACGTTTGATGGTGATTGCATACCCCGGAAGTTGCTAATGAAAGCTAAATTGGAGAAAACACGGACGAGGTCAAAAAGTTTCTAAGTGTTGGGATGTTGGGTGCCCTCCTTGAAAAAAGGAGCCCAACTTCTCTAGTGTTAGTTTATTTTTTGAGATTTTCAACTTTTTGCATCCTCCATTTCGCATGAAGCCGACTAGCCCTATTCGAGCGTCGTTTTTTGCCAACTGGTGAATGGCAGAGACTGAAAGTCATTCTGGCAAGCCTGATCATATCTAAGTTGAATGGTACCTTCTGCCAGCCTTCGTTTCAATGCATTTGACTGATTTTGTGAAATCCAGAACCAAGCTGACGAAGGAGTTTTGGACATTTTCTAAAAAACTTAAAAACATTCTAAGTGTTGATGTCTTGGGTGCCCTCCTTGAAATAAGGTGCCCAAGATTACTAGACTTAGTTTATTTTTTGAACTTTTGAACTTTTCTTTGACTTTTTCCATTTTTCGTGCAAAATGCCTTTGTTGATCTGCAATTCTCGACGTCCGACAGATCCTTTGAACTAGATGATGGATTCGTTGAAGAGCCTAAACATATATGATGATGACCTCTAGCTTTCCAAACCCTAAAAACTATTTTTGACTGCATTTGACTATATCTGAATTGGGATGACGGAGGAGATTCGCACGTTTTCCGAGAAGCGCGAAAATTTTCTAAGGCATGAGCTCATGGGCGTCCTTGAAATAAGGCACCCAACTTCTCCAGACTTAACCATTTTTTGAAGATTTTCAAATTTCCTTGCCAGTCATTCATCGCCTTTGTTGACTACATCGATCGTTGTTGTTGACGTGTCAACCGCATTCACCATTGTACGTGCATGATCAACGAAAGTGAGAAAAATGGCTAAGGCATTGAAGCCTAGGCGCCTTCCTTGAAATAAGGTGCCTGGGTTTACCAGACTTAGTTTATTTTTTGCAAATTTCGCTATTTTTAAATTCCCCTCCTTTGTTCATCATTTTTCAAGCATCTTTCGCCGTGGATCGATCTGTGCAGCATTTGTGACTTTGATTCTGACACCTGGCAACTGGCCATCCTTCATTGATGACCTCGAAGGTCTTGATTTATCTTCTGAAAAAGAAAAATAGACCCACCAGGGAAAAACTGAATTTTTGACGATTCTGACTGGACCATCTTGATTGGGACATATTTTTTGGCAGATAGTCAACGCTCCCCTCGGGATTCGTGACATGGACTAACCGCCTCCCGTGGATCCGTTAACTCTAGCAATTGTATCGGGCATTAACAGGTCGATCTTTTGGTGCAACGGCAATTGGGGGCCAACAGTATTTTCAACTAATCAAAATCAATTTGAGTCATTTCTGCAAAGATTCTATTTTAGACATTTTCCTAAAAAATAGGGCCAAAAAAACTGAAGTCTAGGTTTTGTAGACAATTTCATTTTGAAGAGACCCAGATCGTCATATTTTCAAAAATCTGAGGATTTCACCACCATGGGTGACTTCCTAAAAAATAGGGATTGACATGCAACTTTATATTTTTAGAAAATTTTGCCAACATCCTTTTGACAACAAACCCAAAAAGACCCTATGGTCCGTTTATTTTTCAAAAATTTCTAAAACTAGAAAATCTCTATTCTTAGAAATTTTGACCTTTTTTGACTTTTGACAACAATTTTTACAAGATTTTGACCATTTTACCAAAATGCCTTAATGAAGCAAAAATTTTAATTTTGGGTACAACAGGGCCTTGACATGGATAATCATGATGTGGTGTAGATGATAGATTTTTGATTTTTGTTTCTTATTTGCATATCAGCCTATCAAACTATCAATATTTTTGAATTTCAATATGTAATCGAATATTAAATATCAAATATGTAATGTCAAATGTGAACTATGATTATGAAGTATGAACTCTTTGACTCTTTGATACAATGACATTTGTGTATTTAAAATTAATGTTCATTGTTATACTTTACTACTGCTCTTGTTTTGAAAGTTCAATGTGATCATATTTTCTATAAATTATTAATTTATTAAGTTTTTATTTTTTATTTATATTAAAAAAAAAAAAGGCGTCTCCAAGTACCCCCCATCTCCTATTTTCAAGAAAAGTTGTACCAGTATCGACACTAGTCTCTCATAACAGTACCAGTACCACTCTTCTGACAACCTTGTTTTTTACCAATTGTGGAGCCAAAAACCAATAAGCTTAAGGTGTAGGAATAGTGTAGTTTTTAGAAGTTAAAAAGAGATTTTTTTAGTGTAGTGGTTAGGGTATCAGCACAATTCCTCTAGGTATTTGTAAAAAATTGTAAAGGGTTTTTCAAATATTTTTCAAAGGGAAGATGAAGAGAAAGGAAAAATGTCATTTCAAATGCCAAGTTGTAATGTCCCCATTTTTCAGCCCTCTTAAAGAATAATCATTATTTTAATTATTTAATGTTACTAGGCAAAAAGTGCAAAGTCAAAAGGGTAATATTAAATAATTATATTAAAAGGTTAAAAGTGACTTAAGTATTAGGGGTCACATCAAGCAATCACATCAAGAGGTCACATCAAGGAGTCACATCACATCAAGGGGTCACATCAAAGGGACACATCAAGAGGTCACATCAAGGGGTCACATCAAGGAGTCACATCAAGGAATATTAAAATATTTTTTCTAAAAGCTTGTTGAACACTCTTCTTGGGTCTTTCTAGAAGATCAGAGAGTTCTATAAAAAGGGACTTAAGAGCTCATTCTCATCATACATGATTTGATATTTGTCATATGATTTCTCTTTGGCGTTTGGAGAAGGGAGCCCTAGGGTTTTCTGCCAACGTATCGGCATTGGAGAGCATAGTTGCTTCATTGCAACAACATTCTGAGGTTGTGAAATATCAGTTGAAGGTGCTTAACTGTTGGCTTCATCCAGAGGTCAAGTTTGTGCTTCATCAGATTTCCAAGAAAGTATAGAATAAGGGTTTCTTCATCTTTCAATATCAAAAGATTGTATTCCGAATATGCTCTATTGTAAAACTTTTCAAAAGTGAATCAATAAAATTATTTATTTGCTGCAATAGGGTTTAATATTTTCATCTTCAGTATTTTATTTCATGCTTGGCATTATATGTTAAAAATACACAAAAAGGCAAATATAAAACAAGAACACAAACAAATTCAAAACCCTCATCAGAAAATACAGAGTTCCAGGATTGGAGAGAACTGATGTTCTTACACAAATCTTATGTTTTGCAAAATGTGTACAAGAGGGAAAATGATATTGGCTTTGCTAATAGACAAGGATATTTGATCACCATTGAAGAAAATGATTACCAAATTCAATATGTTTGTTTTGAGGGTATTTTGTGTACCAAGTTTTTGGCATAAAAGAGTTCTCAAGAGAAAGCTCAAACAAAAACCAAATGAAGCTACCATAGCCAGTGTTGAAGATCCTCCAAATAATAGTAGTCATGAAAAATTCATTGATGAAGTGTATGTATTTTAAGAAGCTTTCTTTTTTGAAGACAAGAAAGGATCTACTATACATAAAAATCAACATGGATGGTTTACCAAATAATTCAAGAGTATGTAGATCTCGAGAATTATAGCCATACAAGGGTTATCATAGAACTTGATGGAGCATTGTGGATGTAGATCAACATGGATTTTTATCCAATAATTTGAGAGATCTATGATTTAGAAGTTTGGGAAGGTGGTAATCCAAGAAATTGAGAATTCATCTTGAGAGCTACATCTTTACGAGGTTTATGAGGCAGCTTGATGGAGTTCTAGCTGGTCCAAGAACTATTTTCAAAGAAAATTTTCTAAAGATTATATGGTTGAGTTTTTTTAGTTTTTAGTGATTTTGTTAGTATGTTTTGTTTTTAGTATAGTCAGCCTTAGGAGGGTGTGTTAGAATATAAGGCTTATCTTTGTAATAAAGTCACTATAGTGACTCAAATGGTTTGTTAGTATTGCTATTTTTAGCATTTAAAATCTAGGACAAGTTCCACATTTATGTTTGTCAATTACATCTCCCAAACTCTATATAAGGAGATGAACCTCATTGTAATCACTAATCATCACTCCAATAATAGAATGATATTGTGGTCTATATTTTGCAACACAAACCATTTATTAAGCATGGTCATAATATTTCAAATATATCCACACCCATATTTGGGTCATCAACTTAATAAGGAAACACATAAAGAAGAAAGAGTTCGCTCCCCCTAATGCAACCCATTTTACAACCATTTTTACCACATTGCAGCCTTCATTTCAATCAAAGTCTACTTTGAAACAAATATTTGTTAGAAAGGAGTGGTCCCAATCTTTTTACTCGAGGACCAATGGTAGAGTAGGTTTTGTAACTTGGGTTATTTACCAAGGATTTTGGCTTCCAACAAAGGTAATTGTAGAGGTAAGTTCTTTCTCTATTCCTTTTTTGCTAATGTTAACAGTTTTGTGCCTTTTATTTGTTTATGTTATTTTCTTAATACTTAATAGTTATTTAATTTTCTCTTCTCCTTATGCTCTATATCATCCTGATGATGGATCACTGAGTGTGATCTGAAACGTTGATGGAAAAACTAAAAACACAATCGAAATCCAGAGATAACAAAAAATCTCAAGTTATTTAATTTTTTTAACATATAATAGAGCCATCATTTAGCCTCCTCCATGTTGCTAAGGGGGAGAATCCCTTAAGGAGATGTGGTATGCAAAGCATTGACAAAGACAAGAAGACCAATAGAAGCATGTACGATGGTGTTGAGAGAAAATACCATCCTGTATAGGAAATCATTGATCAACAATAACACCGCCAATCACATAAGCCATTACAAGTTGTGTATTATTTTCTAAGTCCAATATTCCAATTCCACTCAAATTTTAAGGTCAATAAGAAGGTTTTGAGAAGCTCTTAGTGATCATAGAGCAGGTAGAAGAGTATCCTCAATGGAGAGCAACTATTGTCTCCAAGATTGAGATCTTCATACCTACACAAGGTGACCTCTTTGATTGAGACAGTTACAAAAATACTCAAACAATATTGCAAATACGTAAATGTTGCTTTGAAGTTTTTAGTTTTAGATTTCTTGTACTAATATACTAAAATTGAGTTCTTTTTCACTTTTTGTCCATTTAAATGAAATGTTGTCTTTCTCATTTTAGATGCCTAGTGGAAGAGGTTTGGTGCTAGGATGGCAAAAAGGATTGTCATATGTGTCTTGATCCAACAATACAATGCTCTGAGATTGCAAAACAATTGGAGTATGGTTAAGTACATACACTCCAAATAATACAATAGATTGATGAAGCAAGGTTGAACTTTCTACATTTACTATAACCTTTGCCTTTACCACAAGCAAATCACGGTTTTGATTTATCACCTACAACAAATCATCAAAATTGAGGATTATATATAAAGGACTATGCATGGATTGATCAAGCAATTAAGACGCAAAGGAGAGACACAAGCAGATCTTGTGATGCTCCTAGCACATGTGCAAGTATCCTAGCTGCAACAGCATCAAGAACATATTTGAGACAAGACCACAAAAACCACCATGGAGCTACTAATGATAGGTCAATGATGCAAGCTCCTGTCTACCCTAGTCCATTAACTTTCTGTATTTGATGCCATGGATATCCTAATCCATGACTTTTATACACCAAAAACATTCAAAATTATTAATAAATGTAATAATCTGGTTTCTTTCAGTTCAAATCCACTTTTGTACTTATTTTTTATGTAAGCTCATATGTGTTTGCAAAATAATATGTAATTGATTAATTTTATGCTTTTAATTTGATTTAGAATAGAGTGCAAAAGAAAACATTTAATTCCTTAAAAATATTTGTATATCATATTTTCTTAAATTCTCAAAGCTTTTTACTGACCCGGGTTCAACTCAAAAATTGGCATCCCACATTTGTGTCAAGTCTGACTCTAGGAACACTTAGTTTATACATATTGAAAACTAGAAATATTTTTAAAAAACTCGAAGGATTAGACATTTTTTCCAGAAGTCTTCCTTGAACTCACCAAAATGGAGGTCCCAGCAAGGAAAGATGCATGGTCAAAAGAAATTAACTTTTTTCTTTCTTCTATTTCTTTCAAAGTTGTAGGAAATGGCAAGTAGACATCCAGTTCCCTATTCTTTTGTTCCTGACATTGAAACAGCCTTAAATTCTCTCAGAAAATGGATCAAATCCTATATAATTGGATCAAAGGATGGGGAGTTGAAGCTTGTTAAGACCTTGATAAAACAGATGTGAATAAAGCCACAATTTTGGATTCCATAAAGAACAAAGAGTAAGTAGATGCAGCAGCTATAAGAGCTCACCAACCTCATTCACACTCTTTGCTAAAGATATCTTACCATAGACCACCTACACATTGAGGTTCCAGCCAAAGTACTGCCCTTAAAATCTTTTTCCATGACCAATTCGAACTCCTTCAAAGGAAGAGGCCTTCACCATTTTCACAAAAGTTAAAGAAGACAAGGGCCCCTTGGAAAGGGTGTTCAAGAATGAGGCAAGAGAGAGCTGGTGAGTTGGTTGGCTCATGCCTTTACATGAATGGGCTTCCATTCAACAAAGTCAGATAATCATAATTCCAGAAGAATGGTAAGAGGTATCAATGAATTCCAAAAAGACCATTAAACCCTGAATAATGAACATTTTAATGATGTTGTGGCTGAGGAGAGATTGCGGAGACAGCCTTGCAATCAATCAAGGATTCTTATAAGGAATTAGTGGTTTCCATCATTTCAAATGATTTAAGGATCACAAAAACTTATCATTAAGAAATGTTATTCTACTGTGCCCTAGAGAGGAAATACTCCTAAAAATAGTTGAAGATGAAGGGCAACTGACATCTGCATTCTTCCTTGCTGACCTTGTCAAATTCTAGACTCTAGAGTCTTTGGATCCTAATTAAGAATGTTTTTAAAAATCACTGACAGCTAAAAAAGATTGTAAAGCAGCCATTTTACATGTAGAACCAAGACTTGATCATACATTTTGAAAATCCTATACAGTCCATTTGCTCAAGTTGATGCCCCAAAAGATGGGTGAAATCTTATGAATGGCAGCAGTTTTATGCAAAGATGAATGAAATTTAGGTGTTTGTCATAAACTATGATATGTTTGAGGCCATTTTCAGGGCATTATTGAGGCTAATTCATTAACTAGTTCTCCAATTCCTTTTAATTTGTAATTTCTAAATTTGGTTGAAAAGTCGATAATGAAATTTTTAATATTTTTACTTCATGTTAATGTACAATATTTTTAAAGGTTGTCAAGAAAAGATTTAGCTTTGAGATTTAGATGTTTGTCATAAACTATGATATGTCTGAGGCCATTTTCAAGGCATTCTAGAGGCTAGAGTTGTGAGGTAAGTAACCTAGTTCTCCAATTTCTTTTAATTTTGTAATTTCTAAATTTTATTGAAAAGTTGATAATGAGATTTTTAATATTTTTACTTCATGTTAATGTATAATATTTTGAAAGGTTGTCAAGAAAAGATTCAGCTCCCACATAATCATCTAAAGCAACATGGTTACCACCAACAATCTTTAAGATGTGTGGAGGCAATATAAAATGGAGAGAGCACACAATGTAAAAACTATTATCCTCAACTGGGGGAGGTTGATTGCTTACCTAGTTTAACAAAGCCCGTTATGTCAGTGATAATACTTACAGATACTATCATGCCCTCATTAGGTGAAATAAATGATGGGATTGGAAATAGGTTGGAAAAAATGACAGATATCGTTCAACATAAAGAGAAATATCCCAAAGAGAAATTTTACATGTTAGGAATGTTGTCTTGAAAGGTGGAACAAAATGACCACCCTTTGCATTTCCTTGCATATGCTCCGAATCCCAAATTGTATGGTAGTAAAGTACATGGGATATTAGGTAGTAAGCTCTCCTACAAGGATGGGAAGTTGCAAATAATATAAGAATTTGTTTTGAAGAATTTCCTTCACGTGGATGCAACAAGTGACTTTTAATGAGTTTATGACACTTGTACCCTTGTTGGGTTGCATGAAGAAAAATCAGTGTCTTCATAGAAAGTATGGCATAATGAGTACAATTAGTGTTACTGTTTTATAGCGTCAGGAGGTATTTCCCTAAGAGAAACTAATCAAAGGCAAGTCAGCCTTTCTCTTTGTAAAACAAATATTATACTTTCTAGGTCGGCCCTAGAAGAAAGGTCACCTAGTCTTGCTATATAAAGGAGGTGTCTCCTAATTTTAATCATCAATTCAATTCATTTCAAGTTCGAATTCCTTCACCAACAGGTCTACTTTCAATAGCAGCAGTTTCGACTCAAGGAGAAGAGTCAAATATTTTGTGTATTCTAGAAATTGCACTATATACAAGTGCAGATCAATTGTATAAGTTTCGGCCTTTCTAGGGCCTGATTTTGAGTGCTATTTCTGCATTTATTTTTTCTGATTATAAGAGAATATCTTAGTGGGTTTTTCTCCCTCGAGTAGGAGGGTTTTCCCAAGGTAAATACTGTGTTATTGCTCTATGTATTGTATTTTTTTGCTTATCTGCATTTTTTATCCTAAAATTAACATGGTATCAGAGCGGGTTTAGAAAAGATATGATCAGATTTGGCTAAGCAGCATAACCCCAGCGTGGCTATTTGCTTAAGTCCTTGATTGCTTGGCGGATTGATCACAGTTTTGAATGGTGGTCACTAGCAGAAGTAATGATGCTTCAGACATAAGGCGACATACAAAGTAATATCACGATTAGGGTCTTAGTCTACATTCATGCTTATTTGTGGTCTCCTGATTTTATAGTTGTAGTCGAAGGAAATGTGAAGTGACATATTTCAGATTATATTATTGAAAATGATGGTTTACAAGAAACATTGTAGTATGCCGCCCGGTTTGCACTTGATTTTTTTGTTATTTTGATGAGCGTTTTGAGATGTTTTAACAATGATTCATACAACAATATATTGCAGCAAAAATAGAAGATATTGCAATTAAACTTTCAACTCAAAAATGAACATTACATAGAGGGTTTACAGCTGAAAATTCCAGATTTTTCTTCAAACTTAAATACTTAGCATTTTATCAAAATAATGATAACCCAATTCATAAAATATCCCCTAATATCTAAATCAACAATACACAAAAAAATTGGGAGTTACAATTTTGGAACTCACAGGAGAAATGTGCTTGAAGAACCCTCTAAAATGGACGCTAGCTACAAGAATCACCTCCAATGGCAGAAAAGTTGCATGCACGAAGCTCTCCAACATTGGACGAGCCCAAATGAAGCATTACAACCTCCAGAAACCCTAGCTGTCGCCCTTGCAAACGATCAACCTCTCTCCAAGATGTATGGCCAGCCTAGGAAGATGGTACAACCAGCAATAAAGGCACTGAAACTTCTTAAATCTACTACTAGTGTATTCAAATCTGCCCTACAATACGAACTCTCCAATCTGAAATATAACTTTGATGCCCAAACTGTAAGTCTCAATATGTAATGAAGCTCACTTGTGATTCCTAAAGTGAAATCACCAAAAATTCTCCAGACTGTATCTTTCAACAACGTAGAGAATGTCGTTTGCAAGGGTTTTCGTCCTCACAAACCCTGAGAAGATAACTCTCCTCCAAAACCAAAACCAATTTCCATATCCTCATCCAGCCTCCTCCAAATGAGCTCTCAACTCTCCTTTATATAGAACTCCTTGATCTTCTAGAAAGACCCAAGAAGAGTGTTCAACAAGCTTTTAGAAGAATATTTTAATATTCCTTGATGTGATCCTTTGATATGACTTCTTGATGTGACCTCTTCATGTGACCCCTTGATGTGACATCTTGATGTGACCCCTTGATGTGACTCTCTAATACTTAAGCCACTTTTTGAAGATATATTAATAAACTGACTTTATTAATTTATCATTAAAGTGTGTCACTTTATAACCTTTTAATATAATTATTTAATATTACCCTTTTGACTTTGCACTTTTTGCCTAGTAACATTAAATAATTAAAATAATGATTACTCCTTAAGAGGGCCGAAAAACGGGAACATTACAGTCCGCCCTTCCCAAAGATTGCTTGTCCTCAAGCAATGCCGATACACCTTTCGATCAACAAACTGATCCAAACTGGAATCAAGAATGATCCCAGGATCCCAAGTCAACCTAGGAGATTTGTAGTACCATCCCCTCAAGGCATTGACCTGCAGGGTACCAACACAAGGGACCTCCTGGAAACCACCGATAAGAAGAGTGATAACAAACCACCAAAACTCAATCCACTCCTCAACATTATGTCCCTCAAGAGATCCAAACTGATGTGCCACTGGAGCAAGCTCGAGTAAATCCATATTGGCTCTCTCATCCCAAACAAAAGTTGCTCTAAAAACCAGAGTGAATCCCGAATTCCAAGTGAATCTCAAAAAGGAATTGCCATGCTCACGTTGCACCATTTTGATGACAACTAGCAAACCAACATGCTCAAACTGCACCCTCCCAGAAAAGTAATCATCATCAACACCCATACTGAAAACCTTCAGAGAGCTGAACTCATTGTCATGTAATATATCCTGCCAAGGCATCTCAGTGAAAACCACATCGACTAGCTCACTGTCAATCACGATCTTGGGCAATAGAGAAAAGAATCTGGTTCGCCATAAAGAACGAAATCCAAGATATCCCTTAATGACATCCCAAAAATGAAGCAATTCAATCATCACAGTAAAATATGCAGATATATATATTAACATCCTGAACCGGTTGTAGTAGTCATCCCTCATACTAGTGGAAGCTAGCAATAACTGCTCTAACTCTGTGAATCCTCCCACAACCTGCTGCCATGAAGCTTGTAAGTACTCGAAGTCCATCTGATCATAAACCTAAGTCGCTATAACCAATGCTGAAATACTAGGGCAGTAGCTATCATAAAAAATTCTACTCCAATGTTGAGCTAGAGGTAGTGGCCCTTCCATTTGAATGCTATCATGCAAGTTCCTATGTAGGCTAATTAGAAAGTGGACAGCAGTACCATCTCTGAAGTTTTGTCCACCACTCCAATCTTGAATCAACATCTTATCCTTGGTAATTGTACCTGGGTCTCATGGACAAACTAGAAGTCCTTCAATCTCAACACCAACTGACTTCCATTGTGCCACTCTGATAACCTCTAAAATCCAATCGAACCAAATCTCAATCTCTTGCTTCTGGAAGCAACCGATTGGAGAGAACAAAGTAAGAGGCTTGCAAAACCTAAACTCATCACCTGAAGTCGAAAATGTATCATACCAGAGTGAACCAGAACACCTCTTATTCAACCCACCTCCTTGTGTCATCAAGGACATAGTCAAATCCTGTGTATGTGGGCTGAAAGTAAACTGATGAGCACAGCACACCTCATTATGCAATTGAGGTGAAACTCTCTTGCCTGTACCAATGGAAAACCAAAGTAGTCATGTGTACTCCACCCTACACTGCCATCATCAGAAGATGACTCACAACTCAAAACAGGATGAGTTGGTTTTGTAGCAACATCATCATTACCTCGTATAGTCTTGTCCACAAGATCTCTATGTGCTACATAGAAAGAGTTTTCTAATTTGTTTACAGGAGTAGGAAGAGTACCATCATGAATGCCATAGCCCTCACAAAATGAAGTCCTACAAATCTCCTGAAAAGAAGATGGAACGGTGCTAAGGTCCAACATGAAAGACTCGGAAGGAATCATCTTCTCCTGATAAGGTTGTCCAATGATAATCTCTATAGAACCAATGTAGAGCCTTGTGCTCAAATCTCCGATGTCATCTGATCTTGTATTTGATCTTGATGAAATTGTGTTGTCAACAATCCATTCCACCCAGAGTGGCCTCCTGTGGATGTGAAAGAGGCCCAACACTGGTGCATAAAAACGTATACCAACCCTTGTCAAGCTACTAGCATAAATTAGAACAATACCATGCACCCTGCAAATCAAGTCCATGATGGAGCCAAAGGTATCTCTATTGTCAAAGGATGATAAGAACTCATCATCAATCTGTCCTCTAACTCCAAAGTGGCTATCCCAACTTCTCCTATTTATCCCAACAGTTGTTGCCCTCAAAGTATATCCTGTCAAGGTAGGACAGCCATCAAGCAAGGAAGTAGGAGGTAGAGTCCGTGGGGGTAGTGTTGGGATACAACTGTCCTCATGTCTCACTCCCAACCATGGACTAGGATCAACTGGAAACTCAAGCATACACCCCTCGAGATCGAAAATGATGCATCCATCACCAACTAACTCCTCTCGCCTAATCATCACAAGAGGCACTGCACCTATATCCTGAGTGTGACTATTAGAAGGTCTCATGTTGCTCTTGGCTGCCATAGATGATTGTGTCTCTGTTGAACATGATGAACAACGAGCCAAACTCAACTCCAAGCAGAGCTCATCAACATGAACCTCAGATTCTTGAAGGGCTATCTGAGTACTCCTCAAGGAATCGCTGGAAGCCTTAAGCTCATGAGAAAGCTTATCAACTTCATCTTCTTTCCTTCTCAAAGCATTTGAATAAATCTCAACGAGGTTGAGAAGGTGGTCACGATTTGAAACGTGTAAATAATTTGTCTTCATTGCCCCCATACCTTCTTTGATTGCCTGCAAGCTATCATAAGAAGACTCTGCTTCAATTCCCTTTTGTCTTCTCTCCAACTGATCCATCCAAAAATGATTTTCAATCAACTTGTGCATTTTATCATGATGAGATAACGCTGCCACAATCTCATCTTCGCTCACCTTCAACTGGTTCAAGTTGTGCAGACCTTTGGATGTATGAGCAACTTCTGCTTCACATGAAGAAGCATCAGATTGTTCCTGAAGTTCTTGAGTCACATAACTATCTTCTTCTGCAAAGTCTTGTATACATGCATTCTGATTTGGAATTAGAACAGCACTAACTCCACCTGTAGAAACAGCATTAACACCCTAATTAAGCGTCATAACACAGAAGGGCTCAACTTGTTGTTCGGACTCATCATCCCATGAAGATTTTGCGTGTCCTAATGTCATAACACTCCTTACGAACTCCCCATTTGTCCCCTCGTTTGCATATCTCATATCCGGTGGTCTCCCAGGACAGTAACCAATCCTCTCATAATGTGAACTCAAATCATTAGCAGGCTGAAAATCATACTCCAACTCAAGTTCTGAATCTTCTCCTAGATCTCATACCTTACTATTTCGACCAAGTGCAGCACTACAACCAAGAGTTGTTCCATCATCCAACTCAAAAGGTGGATTTTCATGTCTTCTCTACACCCGCCTCAAACAATGGGTTATCATTGAACACCACAAATTGATTCTTTCAATCATGTTTATGCAAATCAAGAGAACTGCTGCTACAATGAAAATCAAAATCAGAACTATTATATATTTCATCAATGACTCCAAGGCTGTCCCAAGTCTCTTGTGCATCCTGATTATCATTTTTAGTAGTATATTGTGGATCCAAATCATCCAATTTCCTAACCTTCTGCTCAAAGTCAGCCCTGTGCAAAGATAAATCAGATTTTTTTTCAAGATCTTCATCCCAATCGTCGATACTATCCTCCATACTTGCATTATGGTCATCATCACAATCAAAATGAAATTCATCTTGTGTAGGATCTCCATCATACTTATGTGCCAACACACCCAAATCCCATGTGACAAAAGGTTGATTGCTTTGTTCAGAAATAAAGTTCTTGTTGTCCTCCTCATGAGTGGTTACCTTTGTGAGAGAGTCACTCCCAAACTCACTAGTATTGATGTCTTCATAAACACTCCTCTCCAAAGGTTGTGTATGATCATCCAACCTATATCTATTTGAACCATCATCACTGGAAATATCTGAACTAAATTTCACGGCTTCTATTTTGTCTTTCCCTTCTTGCACAAACTCATCAACAACAATTGCATGCATGTCCAAACAGTCTTTCTGAAACTGTCACATAGTCTTTATCTACCAAGGCACTATCTCCATACAAATGATTTGCTATTAATCTCTTTTCATTTTCTTGCACTAGAAGAATCTTTTTCAGATTTATTCTTAACACCAAATAGAGACGTTACCCATTCAGGATGCTCACGCACTTCCTTACGCAATTGTTTTAAAGTCTTGCCATAATTTTGCCAAATCTCAGTATAGCTTTGACAACTTTGCTTTAATTCTATCAGCCCTTCTAGTAGTTGCTCCTCAAAAGTCTTCATCTTCTGAATGGCCCCTCTAGGATGGCAGGATACACTACTCTAATACCACTATAGTATGCCGCCCAGTTTGCACTTGATTTTTTCGTGATTTTGATGAGCGTTTTGAGATGTTTTAAGTTTTAACAATGATTCATACAACAATATATTGCAGAAAAAATAGACGATATTGCAATTAAACTTTCAACTCAAAAGTGAACATTACATAAAGGGTTTACAGCTGAAAATTCCATATTTTTCTACAAGCTTAAATACTTAGCTTTTTACCAAAATAATGATAACCCAGTTCATAAAATATCCCCTAATATCTAAATCAACAATACCAAAAAAAATCTAGGAGTTACAATTTTGGAACTGTTGACAGGTGTTTTATGACCGCACCAACACAGAATAAAGTTTCCCAACGGATACTCTATCCTCTCTTGAACAAAGTATTATGCATGCTAAGATTGCCAAAAGATCATGCATTGAACTCTAAGGTTCCTTATGCAAGGGGATAGTCTCAGTTGGCTCGATGTGATTTTGTTGGTTATTCCAAGGGGAATTGTTCGATTTGAAGAGAAGCAGTTGCAAGACACGAATGATTTGTCGATAATGTCTAGGTTTCTAAACTAACCGAGAGAATACTGAAAGTAAAAGGATAGGGATAGGGGTTCTACTGTCTACTCCTAAATGTGGGATACGAAGATCATTTTTTGCAAGCTTCGAACCAGGTTCTGCTTTGCCTCCCTTCAGACAGCTTCTACAAAGCCGATGCAATCTTCAAAGGATAATGGAAGATGTTCAGACTACGACCCAACATGCAAATACCATCACGACGATGCATACTAACACATGAATCATAATTGAAGTTAAGTGCAAAAGTGCTCCAGTTGACCACACAAGGCGAACTCACCGTCAGCGAGCCTGCTAATGGTATGGATAAATAAAGCTGGCTTAAACCAAACAATGTATTCCACAACTATCAACTACTTGCATGAAATAAAACCTATTTTACTTTAATCTACTTGAATTGGAAAGACGAAAAGCCTTGCTAGCTGCTCACAACAAAAGAAGGAATCGCCAATCAATGAGAACTCTTTATATCATGAGAGTGTTCACAACAACTTTTACAAAGCCTTCAAAGGGAAAGCTTTCTTTCCTCCTCAATCTAAGCTATGCTAACTTCTAAGTTATTCACTATATACTCTCTCTATTCTCTAGTGTCTAGTCTAATTCTGATCTAATTCTAATAATCTTACAAATGAGGGGGTATGCCCCTTTTATAGTTAGCCCATTCCAGTGGATGGCTCAGATTAAATTACAATGAAGGGCTCAGATTGAGCCACATATGCCCTAATCAAGGTTTTGCCCTAAAAACCGCCACAGAGAGGAGTGGGGTAATAAATGTACAAGAGATTCTCCATCCTTTGCAGGAACCATAATGAGCAATTAATGGCCATCACCATCTTCCAAAAGATCCTCATCCAGCAAGGCGTTTCCGTTATCCTTTTCCTTGACTACAAACTTGATCAACCGGGCTAACACTGCCTCAACCTCTTGAACCGAAATAGATGGGACGTGGTTGAGCTGAAACTCAAAACCTATAACTGTCTGCTCGTGCCGAATATAGGATTTTCTCCACGTGACCAAGGCGTCTTGGGTGTTCTGAATTATGCTGGAGAAAGCTGAAATATTTTCAAAGTCATCTTGAACGAATGATCTCACAGCCGAGAAGAAGGGAGCCATCTTATCTCTCAAGCCATCAGCAGTCATCTCCTCTAGAGCCAGTCTCCTAGCAAATATAGCCTCAAGTGTGTTGAAGACTCCATCTAGAATATTACCATCGCTTTCCTGACTCGGGTTGAATCTGCCTGTGCTGTATCGAGGAAACCATGACCTGTGACCACTGAAGAGTACCAGTTGGTGAAGTCATATCTGTCACCCTCTTGTATCACGCCTCCATCCACCAGGGTTCGCAAGGGAACATTCATCAAAGCCTCCAGACGAAGAACAGTCTTAGTCTGATAGATCTGAGTTTTGCTCCAGGCTTGATCTACTATATCCATGCGTGCCAAAACATCAGAGGCCTACCGGTAAGAATGAGCGAGGTCCTCCATGAACTTTTTTGTTTCTGCGTGAACATGGCCAACCCATTTGTCCGCCTCCAATGCCATCTTCTTCAAATCCTCCAAGCCAATAACTGACTCTCTTGGAAGCTCTATCGGGAGTTCAACTGTTGGGTTCTCCTGTTCACCTGGACGCGCAAGATTCTGCACATACCCTATCAATGTCTTGTGCTCCTTCTTCAATTTCTTATACTTTCCTTCTGTATGGAGGAATTTGTCCTTCAGCGCCTGATAGGAATTCTCGCACTCCTCAATTATCTGGGCTCCCGTGTGGCGACCCAACTCAACAGTGGTGATCACATAATTTTCTGGCCTTTCCTCATCTCGATCACACTCCTCTCTCGGGACAGCAACCTGAAGGGTACGAGAACCGGATTCATCTGTTGAAATCTTTGAAAATTTCCTAGCTCTTCTTTTTTGGTGGTGCGCTAATCCTACTAAGGAATTCTTCCATTTCAACCGTTGGGTCTGTATCATCCTCAGGGTCCTTCCTCATTCTTTCTGTGAGCCAATTTGGCACCGCCTGCTGTGGATTGCAAATGGTGAGGGGTTGTTCTTTCATTGCTTCCTCCTTGCACACCTCTTCTCTAACAATACTCTATTGAGGCTCGTCCACCTCCACTTGGTGAATACCTTCCTCCGATATTCGAGCCTCCTGCCCCGTGGTATCTTCTTCTTCTAATGTTGTGTCAAGCATCTGTTGGAAATGATTATCAGTTGTCGTTTCCTCTTCCTCTTCCTACTAGCCCCCACCTCTAGGTGCGTTGACACTTAAGCTGTTTGACTCCCTGAGCGGTGGCTGATTTACTTCTTCAAATTCCCGCTCCTCGTTGGATCTACCTAGCTGGCTTCCAAACAGTGGAAGCTCCCTCAAACTCAAAGACCGAGTCTGTGATTAGGTGGGCAATGCCTGCTCTACCCTCTGAGGTATTGGCTGGGCCGACACCTCTCTCCATGTTTCAGCAGCTTGGGCAATCTGCTTTCCTTTCCTTGTTGATGGTGGCCTTTGATCGCCCATGAGGTTATAAGTAAGAGCAATTGACCTACTCTTTTGCCTTTCAACCCAGCTCCTCGTGAAAGTCAACACCGGTATGGAAAGTGTATCCAAGTCCGTGATTTCAAGCTCAGACCAATCTGGTGGTGGGACCGATGTGTTCCTCACTGACTCGTAGTTAGGCTGTATGACGTTGACATCTTCATCCACCTAATCCGGAACCAGAATGACTTCACATTCTCTAATTAATTTTAGGGGTAGCCTGGTGAACATTCTCCTCCTTACCTCGGCGTCATCAACTGCGTTAGCCCAAAAGTCCTCGATATGGACCTTGTGCCTGTATTCTACATTTTGCACCATCCAGATGTTGTTGTAGGGATCGAAATCTTGCTTGCCAGTGTGATAGGTAAGGTGAAAGAACTACAGCTTGTCTTCAACTTCTCTGGCTGCCTGCAAGGAAGGACATACTTCACTTCAATTCCCCATGATGATAGGGAAGTCCAGTCCCTTCTTCCTTTTCTTCTTCTAAATTTTATCGTACGCAATGAGTTGCCTAGATACTTCCAACATTACTATTCGATCAGTGGGGTACCTCAGCAGTCTGTATGGATATGAGGTGAACCCCTACAGCCTAATGTATGTAAATTTTGGAAATTGGATGAGCCAATATCCATATTCTTCAATCAATGCTTGTGCCTCCTTTGAAATTTTTTGTTGCGTTCTCTGCTGAAGAGTCCTTGCAATATGCATTGTGAATGCATCATTCACCCATTTGCTGCTGGCAGTGCTGGTTAAATGCAGTTGTGGACAAGCCTCATAGATCTTGAACTGTTCAGGGCCACACCCAATTGGCTTCTTGTACGTTATTCCTCTATACTTGTTCATTCGAGCCAACATGTACATCACGTATGAGCTCATGTAGAAAGTCTTCGTTCTTCTCAAGCTCTTGAACTGCTCATCTATGTTGTCGCTTATCATTCTGGCCCAATCAACACTCTTTTCCTTCCATTATGATCTCGATGTAATAAAACATCTAAGGCTCGAAGATGAAGGCTTGTGGACTTCCGTTCACCCGGCTAAGCATCATTATAAGATCACAGTATTCTTGCTTCACATCCTCAGCAATAATTTGTTTCGGAAGCTTGGTGTGGGGAGGTTTAGGGCTCTACATCTAGACTGTATTAATAACACCAGCACATCTCTCGAAAGTAGAGGCATACATTTTATCAGCTCTATCTTTCATCTTGTATAACATCCTCTCAGAAGTGGGAATCCCAAATGCTTCTCCAATAGCATCAAGCGTGAAGTTGGCAAACAACCTGCCATTTGGAGAAACAATAGTCCTTCGTTCAGACTTGTAACAATTTGCGCACTCCATGATCAACTCCGGACATTGTATTGTTGGTGGAAAACCAACAACTGCATAGATCCCACTTTTCATTATTTGGTGTGTTGTGATTGATAGTGGATGACCTTCCAGCCCATACATTCTTGCTCTGAGTGCACCCAGATTAAACGAACCAAGGTTGGTATCATTCAATCCAGCCAACTTCGAAGCAAACTTAGACTCCAGAAGAAATGGCTTGGCGAGTTTCTTGATTACTGCCTATTGAGACGCACTTGCCTTGCCCGCTTCAATATTTGCAGCTCTACTTGCAGCCCTACTTGTTCTGCAATATCTCCTCTTCTTGCTTCAGCCATCTGCAAAATAGAATAAAATACATTAGACTTCAGATTTAGAAAAATAAAATTACTTCGAGATGGCTGCAATATGGAGTTAGACTTGAAAACAATGTCCCTTAGCATAAAACTTTTCTAACTCCAAACCTCAAACTTTAAACTCTTTGAGCTTTAACACTTTCAGCAATGTGACTTCTGGCACTTGAAAGAAATTCACACCAACTAGCCACTTTCAGCACTTAAAAGAATGTCCCTTCAGCATAAAATTTCGAAAACTTCACTTCAGCTTTTTGACTTTCAGCAGTTAGAAAAATAATCTCCAGCACTTCAAGAATTTGATTCTCAACACTTGGAAAATAATCACCTCAGCTCAGCTTTCAGCAACTTCAAAAAAAAAAAAAAATTCTCTTCTTCTCAGCAATCTTTCAACTTCACAAGAAAATTCTTCTCACTTCAGCAATCTCTCAACTTCAAATGGTGAGAAAAAGTGAGAAACTTCGTTGCTTAAACAATTCCTCTTAGAGAATCTTGCTAATTTGTGCGGGAGTCAATTTTAGCAATTTCATTAATTCTCCACTCCTCCCACTTAGAAATTTTCTAATTCTGGCGAAGTGGTGGGCGAGTTGTCAGCCAATCATCATAGCATTTTCCATAAATGAAGATTATTTCCTCTGCAGAATTCAAAATTTTCCCTCCAAACTGCCAGTTAACACTTCGTTAATTAAATCACTTGCGAGGAAATCACTTTGATTTATTTTGAAAATTCCACTTTAATTTCTCGCAACGTTCAGTTAAATCCAACTCTTAAAAATTCATGGGGAAATTAAAATAATTTCCAACCCATTAAAATCTCCATCATTTAAATTTTTAACTCCATGATATTCGCCTTAGACAATTTAAATCCTCCTTAAAATATTTCACCCAGTTGATTTGAAACCACTTGCTAGATTGTTCTGCCTTTTGAAATTTAATCTCCCTCAGAAAAATAATCTAGGCAATTTTCTTAGAAAATATTTCCCTCCGAAAATATTAAAAATTTCCTTAGAAAAATAATCTCTAACTTCATTAATTCATGGGTGCACTTGGAAGGGATTGATTTAATTTTTTTTCACTTGACCTTTGAAAATATCATTGATGTTCATCTCAACCTCGTTCGAAAACATTTCATCACCTTTGGGCGCATATGGCATCCACGCCTTGGAAACTTTTTAAACTCGTTCATCTTTGCTAAGGGTGCATTTTAGACCATGTACTTTCATTTTAAACACTTAAAAAAAGTTCTCAAGCCTTTATTCATCTTGGGCGCATTTTGATGGGTCTACTTTCGTTTTCCCACACTTATCCACTTTTACTTCATGCCTTAAGCATTTTTCCCATCTTTATTCACCTTCTCTTGATTTTGTCTTGGAGCGCATTTGGGAGCATGAGCTTCTACTTCACATGACTTAGAAAATTTTGAAATCCCTCCTACATCATGGGCGCATTTGGGAGGGTGTGCTCTCATTTTCCCACACTTAGAAATTTCCACGCCATGTATCTCCTTGAGGGCATGTTTCCACCTTTGCACTTTCATGTGAGGGCACATATACTAGGTCGAGCTTTTGTTTAAGGGCGCATATGGCTAGGCGTGCTTTTGATTTTCATGCCTTAGAAATTTCCACACCCTAACAAGTCATTACCAAGGGCACATTTAGCATGGGGGACTTCAAGTTTCAACACTTAGAAATATCTTCAAGTTTCCATCCTATCAAGGGCGCAAATGAGGGGTAGAGCTTTTGTTTGAGGGTGCCTTTCAGCCTTTCAACTTCTATTTTCCCATGCCTTAGGCATTTTTCTCCTTGGGCGCATTTGACCCTTGGTGCTTTTATTTTCAATGCCTTAGGCGTTTTGCTTGGCATCACTTGAGATGGGCGCATTTCAAGGTGCCACCTTCCATTTGAGGGTGCATTTTGGCCTTCTAGCTTTCGTTTTTCATGCCTTAGAGCATTTTGCCAATCTCTCAACTCACCTTGGGCGCATTTCACATAGGGAGCTTCCATGTGAGGGCACATTTTGATGTGCATGCTTTGATTTCTCACGCCTTAGGAAATTTTCAAGCCTTGTCTCCTCTTCATGGCTAAGGCGCATTTGAGAGGTGGTGAACTCATCCTGGTGACTTGCTTGTATCTGAACACTTAACCCATTTTGTAATTGGTTCACCCTAGCTTACTATTTTTAGTAAGTCTGTGATTTTCTGTCCTCTGCTACTCCTGGCAACCTGAAACTTGCTCCACACGACCCTCATGGGTTAAGTGACTTGTTCATATCTCTACCTGTTATGTCGTCCTGCTATTTTTAGTAACTTTTTGATTCCCTAATTTCTACAATTTTGTTTGACTTGAAATTTTCCCCATGTGGTCCTCATTGCTTGGTGAACCTGTTTACACCTGCCCCTCGTTTTGACTTGCTATTTATAGCCCTGTTCTGGAGGTGACTTACTAGAAATAGTAAGTGCTCGGATTGCGCCCAAATTTTACCAGTAGATTGCTTGAAGGATGTTGATGGTGATGGGATACCCTTGTTTTTCAAAATTTTGGCTTTTTACCCCTCTTTTTAGGCACCAAAGTAGGAAACCCTAATCTGACTTGCATGTGCCTCGAATGATCTTCGTTTGACTTGATTTTTGTTGCATGTTGCTTTGTTCGTGATATCGAAGTGTCGGGTGGCTGCCGAAGTGATCCTGCTATTTATAGTAAGTGTCTGAAAAAGTGATCAATTGACTGTCGGATGCATTTACATGTCACACTGCCCAAGAGATTTCAAAAAACCCAGTAAACTAGTCTGCATGCGGGGACTGGCTAAAAATAGTAAATTCCTGAAAAAATGATCAACTCTGCTTGCATGTCACACCGTTGTGAAGCTCTCAAGAAACCCATGAAGAATATCTTGACATGCACTAAGAAATCATGCATGCAAATCCTAAAAATAGCCTCTGAAGCCTGAATTGTTAAAAATAGCAAGTTGTCCAAACTTGTTCAGATTTTGTGTGTAGGCACTCTGAAGCGTCGTGAATATGGTGAAGCAGTCAGAATTCCAAAATCTAGAGGAAAAGATCCCAAATTGAGTACTTACTAAGAATAGTAAGTTGTCGGAACTCAATAAAAATTTGATGGGATCCTGCCTGAAGCATCGTGATTGTAGTGCTGAGCTCAGATTTCATTTTGCCAACTTGATTTGACCTCCAATAAGCCTGAAGAATGAAAACCCTAATTTCACAGACTTAGCCAAAATTCTAACCTAGGTCAAATGATGGGGACATCCCCGGAAGGACAGAAAGATCAGAGAGAGAGAAACGCAAAACCAAAGCCAAAAGACCAGAATGGAGCAAAAATTAGGGGGTACCCATTTTGAATGGGGTGATGTGTGAAAAGGTCACAACAGGAACTCACAGGAGAAATGTGCTTGAAGAACCCTCTAAAATAGACGCTAGCTGCAAGAATCACCTCCAGTGGTAGAAAAGTTGCATGCACGAAGCTCTCCAACCTTGGACGACCCCAAATGAAGCATTACAACCTCTAGAAACCCTAGCTGCCCTTGTAAACGATCAACCCTCTCTCCAAGATGTATGGCCAGCCTAGGAAGATGGTACGACCAGCAATAAAGGCACTGAAACTTCTTAAATCTACTGCTAGTGTATTCAAATTTGCCCTACAATACGAACTCTCCAATCTAAAATATAACTTTGATGCCCAAACTGTAAGTCTCAATCTGTAATGAAGCTCACTTGTGATTCCTAAAGTGAAATCACCAAGAATTCTCCAGACTGTATCTTTCAATAGCGTAGAGAATGCTGCTTGCAAGGGTTTTCGTCCTCACAAACCCTGAGAAGATAACTCTCCTCCAAAACCAAAAACCAATTTCCATATCTTCATCCAACCTCCCCCAAATGAGCTCTCAACTCCCCTTTATATAGAACTCCTTGATCTTCTAAAAAGACCCAAGAAGAGTGTTCAACAAGCTTTTAGAAGAATATTTTAATATTCCTTGATGTGATCTTTTGATATGACTTCTTGATGTGACCTCTTGATGTGACCCCTTGATGTGACTCTTTGATGTGATCCCTTGATGTGACCCCTTGATGTGACATCTGTTGATTTTAGGATCAAATATTAATTAAGCAAAAATATGACAAATTCAAACAATATAACACAGCATATACCTTGGAAAAACCCTCCTCGAGGGAGAAAAACCAAGCAACAAATTATATCTCTTATATAATTAAATGAAAGAAGCAGCAAATCTGCTTTACAACTTAGCCACACACTTGGCTATTCTGAAACAATAAGGATAGCACCTCTCCTAGGTGCAATTATACAATGAATGATATATTTCCTTGATCACAATCTGCCTTATGAAAGAGATGTCGATCTATTGCACAATGTCGATCTCCTTGTGATAGTATGCACTTGACTTGATAATGATTTGATCATGAAGGAGAGAGCAATGCCTTCAATAAATACACGTTGGTATGGACTCCACCAAACAAGATGTCTCTTCAAGATAAGTCGGCCTCTTCATGAACCAATGCATCTCTTTGTTCTAGGCGACCCTTGGATTAGTCGGCCTTAATAAATATATATAAATTGCCATTTAAATGGGACGACCTTTCACAAAAGTCGGCTACAAATAAATAAGTAGTCTTTGTCTTTATTTATTTGCTTATTAATTAAATTGATAGAAGGATGAAATCTCTCGCCGCTACAATAACATCAACACTCCCTCTTAGCTAGGGAGATACCTTTCCAGATATCAATGTCATGGAATCTCTCAACATGACACCCAAAATGGCCATATCCATTTGTGGAAAAGAGATCATCACGGAGTCTCTCAATGTGCTATCGTCATGGAATCACTCAACATGACGTCCACCATGGCTACTCCCATGTGTGGAAAGGAACATGTGCACAAGTGCCCATCACGGAGTCACTCAACGTGATGTCGTCATGGAGTCTCTCAACATGACGTCCACCATGGCTACTCCCATGTGTGGATAAACACAAGTACAAAGAATACATCACAGAGTCTCTCAACGTGATGTTGTCATGGAGTCTCTCAAAATGACATCCACCATGGCTACTCCCAGAGGGTGGAAAGAACCACATCTTCGTCTCAGAGATGGACAAGGGCTTACACCTCAAATTTCTCCATCTCAGAGAAAAATGCATTAACACCAATCTTCATGATGATGTAACTCCCTCTGAAGCTCCAAGTACTTGCATCAACCTTCTGACCTCCTCGTCCAAGATTGCCTACAATGCTTGCCTTAGAGAAATGGTTTTTAGCGCACACCTCCGTAGAGAATTCAGGGCTGTCCTCTTCGACCTCATCCCAGATCACTCTATTTTGAATAGGTTTGCAGAGCTACCAATGTCAAATCCAGATTGACTGTCTTGTGCAATTCTGATCTCAACTGTTGAAGAGGTCTTTAAAGGATTTAGCACCTGGCCTTGCAACACTGCAACCTTCACTTCTTCTCAATGAGTCACAGAACTCCCTCTGAATGTTAATTCCTCCTCTTCGAAGAAACTGACCGCAATGATAGCCTGAATAGGTTCTTCCTCTTCGAGAGATGTCTATAGTTATGTGTCACCAACTCAGCTTTATGGCAGCAAGTTGTGTCTCTATTCTTCAGCCTACGTTGTTTCCTCACAGGATGCATCAAGCTCTTCCTCCCTTGAATTCCTTAAGTAATCTCAGATAATTAATTCATCATTCATTTGCTTCTCAATCCAACCTACATTTTAAAGAGATTAATAACAGTTCATGAAAATCAAACTACAAATGAAGCATGTAGCAAATATCATTATATAGATTAATTAAAGAGATAAGTATTCTTTTGTTTTTGTGTTTCTACTTCAATATGTGCTAAGATATACTTGTGATTAGTGGTATTGTCAGGTTCAGGAACATCTAGAGGTTTTCGAGATTGCTAGCACTATGTGAACTCCTCATCCTTCAGAGGAGACGTGTTTATGTAGTAACACTGAAGGTGGCTAAGATGAAATACAAATACAGATCTAGCTCAATGGTGTACCAACAAAAAGAGATAAGTAGTCTTTGTCTTTATTTATTTGCTTATTAATTAAATTGATAGAAGGATGAAATCTCTCGTCGCTACAATAACATCAACATCTTGATGTGACCCCTTGATGTGACCCTTTGATGTGACCCCTTGATGTGACTCTCTAATACTTAAGCCACTTTTTTGAAGATATATTAATAAACTGACTTTATTAATTTATCATTAAAGTATGTTACCTTATAACCTTTTAATATAATTATTTAATATTACCCTTTTGACTTTGCACTTTTTGCCTAGTAACATTAAATAATAAAATAATGATTATTCCTTAAGAGGGACGGAAAACGGGGACATTACAAACCATAGTTGAAAAACTCGTCAATTGCAAAAACTCGCCAAGCCTGAAAAATACGGTACGGAGAAAACTAGGCAAAAATTCGGAAAAAACTCAGCAACTTAAAAAATTGCTTAAGCTTCATTAAAAACACATTTTTTTTGCAAAATTCAATGATAAGATGCATCCAATGAGTCAATAAAATGAGTACATAGAAGAAACAAGCTAAGTCTAGTTATATTTGATTGATTTGAAAGAAAATTAGATACAAAATTGCATCCCCATGTGGAATGCTCAATACGCTGATACTGATAGTCTGAATCAAAATGAAAATAGCAAATTGTTTTTTGTAAAACTGAAAGTAAATACAACATTAATATATTTCAGCTTTTACAAATTCACATCTTCCTCTTCCCATGTCTAGTACTTCTCACTACAGGAGAGGGTGTAGTTGTGGCCCGACTCGTAGGCATCTGCTGTGGCTGCTCAACCTCCATCCTGGATGTAGATCCTACTGTTGGTGGCTCTAGCACTGCCAATGACTCCTCCTCAGGATCATCATCAATGTCATCCAATGAGAATGCAAATCCATCCCCCTCCTCCATTGCCTGTCACTCAAAGTCATAGATCTCATCCTCGGAAAACAATGGAGGTTGCTCATCTCGCCCTATCCAATCATTGTATGGATCTATCTCATCCAAATCAATTGGATCATTTGATATTTCCTTAACCTGTTTTTTGCATAGCCAAAGATTATATTGCACGTATACAAGGTCATTCATGCGTTTTTGAGCTAGTTTGTTCCTTTTCTTTGTGTGGATGGCCTCAAACAAGCTCCAATTGCACTCACAATTGGACAAACTACAAGGCTGCGATAAGACAGGGAGGGCAAATTGTTGGAGATGTGGGGTATTTCCACCCCAATTTGACCACCAAACATCTACAAAAAACAAATTAAGAGTAAGAAAAGAACTTAGAAACTTAGAAAGGAAAGTCAAAACTCAAAAGTTGAAAACATATTTTATCAAATTATCAATATTTGTAACTTGTAAATTTCAAATTTTATACCTGGTGGTGATTGTGTATTGCTCTCTTTGCTAGCTCTAAAGAGAGGAGTGCACCCCTTTTTTCTCTATAACTTTGGATTTCATTAACAACAAGTTCTCCCGCCTCAAGGTCAGGTGACATCCTCTGAATGCACTTCATGAGGCCCTCCATAACCTCTTCAGTAAGATTTGAGTAGGTGCTTGAATGGAAGAAATGAGGGTTCAAGAAGTACCCTGCTGCATGGAGGGGTTGGTGGAGTTGATGGTTCCACCTCCTATCAATAATCTCCCAAATGGGATCAAATTTGAGGTTGTCCCCTTTATAATAATTTCTTATAGCCTCCTTGGCCCTATCCATGGCCTCATAAAGATATCCCATTGGGATTTTATCCCCATCCACCAAGCGGAGCACTCTAATCAAGGGCTCTCACACCTACAAATTACAATATAAAAATGCAAAAAGATTAGAGTTCCAAATTTACAATGAAAGGCATTAAAAAATTTATTCAATTTGAATTCTTATTCAATGTTTTGAAATTGAAGTTACCTTCACAATCTTTGTTGCCCTTTGTGCAAATTCGGCATCAAACACAATTTTTGACACCTTTTCTCCTTCCGGCTTCTTTGAATAGGTTGAGTCCATCCATGGTTGACTCACAAACATTTGTTTTAAAGCCGTCAAAGAACTAAGAATGCTTTGCAACATTAAGAAAATCGTTGCAAACCTTGTCACACCTGACCTCACCAATTCTTTCCCTTTGGTGTGCTCCCTCATCAAGTGAAGAACCCAAGGGTGATTGTAGATATATTTAGTGATCCTCCTCACGTCCTCTACAATTGGTGTGACCTAATCTAGTTTTTCTATGTCCTCCAAAAGAAGGTCAAGGACATGGGCTGCACATGGTGTCCAAAAAATTGAGGGGTGTCTATCTTGGAGGAGTCTTCCTGCTGCCACATATGCTGCTACATTATCAGTTATGATTTGCACAATATTTGCAATCCACACCTCCATGCAAACTTCCTCCAACATCTTAGCCAATTTTTCTGTAGTTTTTACAATGTGGGAGGCATCAACTGATTTTAAGAACACCACCTCTTCTTTGCATGCAACCAAGAAATTAATGATGGTACGGTTTTTTCCATCCGTCCACCCATCAGAAAGAATAGAGCAGCCATATTTTTTCCATTTTTGTTTTGCTCCTCTACTGCTGCCCTTGCCCTTTTAGTTGCATTAGTAAGCAACCTACAAATACAAAGTGAAATTAAGTAGACAATTTTAATTTGTAAACAAAAAAATAGCTTAAATTCATCATAAATTAAACTTAAAAACCATAAATTAAAGAACATAAACTAACCTCCCACTCAAGTCCGTGCGAGAAGGCACCTTGTAGCCTTCTCTTGCAACTGTCAATGTGGTGATCAAATTGTGCCAGTAAGGAGAACTCGCCACATTGAAAGGTATATTATTAAAATACCAAAAATCTGCACAAGCAATGTCTGCTTGCTCATGCACCTCCCTATTCCATCCAGCTACCTCTAAAGAAGGTTGTGCACCAGGTGTGTTTCTAGGCACGAAATAATTATCCAACCATGTAGGTCATGCAGCTACCCCTACCCCTGCCCCTGGTGCTCTACTAGTGGTAGATGAAGCCGAGATGGAGGTGTTAATGGGTTGCCTTGATCTTCGCACACGTGGGCCACGAAGAGAGTCCACTATCTCCTCAGTAACATCATAATCATCATCCAACTCAATTGGAGCACCTTGAGAAGAGGCAATGGTTGCTTGCATTGCTAGTCTTGCCTTCTCTCTTTGCACTTTTTTTTCTTCTGCAGCTGAAAGTATGGCATTCATATGTCTTTTTATTTCTTTTTTGGTTTCAGGACATTCCTTAGCATCACGTTGAGGGATGCCTGCAAGGTGGTACTTGAGGTGATTGATGCCTCCACGATATACTTTTTTACATTGAATGCAATATACTGTGTCAGGTATGGGTCCTAGATAAGCATATTTCCAGGTAGGATCTCTAGCTCCTGGAGGATGAGTGCCTACAAATCTCGCAGGCACGGATGGGGTAGAGCCTAAGGCAGAAGCAGGGTCAAAAGCCATTATCAATTAATTATTAACCTACACAAAGTGAAAGTCAAAGCACAACTTGTTAGTTTTTGATAGAAAATTTAAAAACAAGTTAAATTAGATTAAATCAAAAGAGATTACTTCAAGTTTAAATTACTAAAAATCTATCACTAGATTCTAAACATTTTCATAACAAAACAATTGGATTTAAAAAAAAAAAATAACTAGGGTTTCAAAAAAATGTGAAAAAATGTAAAAAATTTGAAAATTACTTCAAACTAGTAAAAAATTAAGTTAATCTAAGATTGTAAACATTTTATTCAACAAAAAAGAGGATTCAAAACAAAAAAATGACTAGGGTTTAAAGAAAATGAAAAAAAATGAAAAATCAGCAAAATATGTAAAAAAATCAAAAACATGCATAAAAAAATCTTGTTTTGATGAATCTAAATCTTGTTTTGATGAATATAAATACATTTAAATCATTTTCACACTACATTCAGATGATTTTTAAACATAGAACCAACAAGAATGAAGAGTGTTTTTTAAATAATGAAAGAGAAAGAAAAATAAGAAAACCTACCTGGAAATCCAATTTGCCTTCTAAATTCGATGTAAATACCCTTTAAATCTTGTCTTTTGGATGCAAAATCGCTGCAAATGAGTGCACAATGTCTTAGAGAGGTTTTTTGCTCAGTGTGAATAGAGAATGAATGAAAAAAAGCAAGCTAAAATTGTTTTTTAGCGGTTGCCTGGGCATGTGTTGCATCGCGCAGGTTTTTCCAGAAAACTTGTCGTACTTTCTAGAAAAACTCGCCAAAAGTACAACGAGTTTTTTCAGAATGTACGGCAAGTTTTTTTGGTGTACAATTGCCTAGAAAACTCGCCAGCCAAAAAAACTCGCGAGTTTTTCTTAACTTGCCGAGTTTTTGGCGAGTGTTGCATCTATGTTACAAACATTCATCCACAAAAGCTGTTTGAGGAAAGTTCGACATATCACTGGCCTTGTTCCATTTATAGCATTTACATATTAACGAATCCTGTGATGTTGTTATAAGTGGTATAGCTGGGCGGATTAGTTTATTAAGGCTCGGAGATAATCTGAAAGTTTCGAGCATTCGAGTGTGTGCTTCCCTGTCGCTTTCGTCATGGCTGGTGTCCCTGATATTCACCATCCTTAAGTGTTGTGCGTAACTCTTCTGGTATTGGTTTTACATTTCACATTACCAAGTCGTGATCACCATCGGTGTGGGAGCATTGCAGGAGCATTCAATGGTTTTCATACGTTCACTAAAGATATAAACTTAATTGCAATTGATTCATCGGATTCGCTTATAGTCGTTGTTCATCTAATCTTTGTATGGGAACATACTTGCGATTGGGTTATTGATATTGAGGAAGCGATGAATATTAATTCATCTAGCCATCATGAGCATTATTAAGACATTCAGGAGTTGTGGAGAAGTTGAGCTGTCCAAATCATCCATGCAAGTATCGAATCATATCAAGTTTACTTGGATGTGTCGTTAAGCCAAAAGAGATTATCGGGCCCTTCATAGAGTTTGTCCATCCTTTGAAGAAGTTGATAAAACATTACCGTTGGAGACATTTGGTCTGTTATGTTGAGGATTGTGATTAACATCGGCATTGTTGAAGCCGCTTGGTCATTTTGCTACTTGGCGGAGGATTGAGGACATTCATATGAGTCACTGGCATCTCACTATCGCTAGTTCTTGTGATATCGCATTCATTATTCATGTATGCAGATCGCGGTTATTGTTGACACTGGTCATCAATTACTATCCTATTTTAGCCGAGTATCATAAAAGCACGAGAATAGGACATTCCAGAATTATTTGAGTTTATATCAAGTGCATGCGCCAAGTTGGATAGGTGGGTGGTGTTAGGTCAGGTTCAGTTTGTGATGGAGGAGGTTTTGTTGAATAAACCAGTGCCAGTCTTGGGTGAAGATGCAATCGTGTTTCTCAAAAGCAAGTCTCTTTGGCCTCCTCTGCATTTGTTATCAGTTCAATATCAAATCAAGGCTTTGCAAGATTTCTTTCTTGACTTGGGAAAGGTGATAAAGCATTTATTTGTGGCTCATCAGAGAGGAGTGTTGGAGGGGAATTACTCTGCACTCCCTATACAGTCTTCATCTAGTTCAATTGCAGCAGAGGAAGCCATTCATGGCATTTAGTTTTCTGCTTTGGTTAATTGTAGAGGTAGCACTTCGGTTAACGCAACATCAATGGAGGAACATGTTGGTGGTGAGTTGGGTGGTACTATTGGTTTGGCTTCAAGTTGCTTGGGTGAGAGCGACTTGGGTGTTGGCAGTAAGGCTGTGAGGCATGCTCAATGATGTTGGTTGTTGAGCCCTGGTTTTGTATCTTGTTTCATCACTATCCTTGTATGGACTCTCTCTTTGCTATCCCTCCAGCACCAACCAACACATAGCGTCCAACTCCCAACTCTTTCGTTTTTCTTCATACTATCCCTGCATGCTGGTACAAGTCGTGGAGTTCGTTTTGGAGGGGATCGTTATGGAGACCACTATGATGACCACTATAGTGGTGGTCAATATGGTGAAAGAGACTATGGTGCTGATAGCAGGGAAAGATATGGAGATCAAAAATCTGGAAAGGCATCGTTGGCTGGATATCTGTAGAATTGACCAACAATAAAGAGATAAGTATTTTATGTTTGTACCTTTGAATAATGATCACGAATTTAAATAATCATGTAGTTAATAATAATTCATGTAATAACATTGGGAATAGTGAATCATGTATGCTACTAGCATTGGTATGTATATTCCTCTTCAGGGTAGTTTGATTTTATGAACTATCATTAATCTCTTTAAAATGCGGGATGGATAAAGGAGCAAAGGGATGTTGGATTATTTGAAGATATATTGAAAACCTCATTATTTGAGGTGATGATTCTTGGAGATTAGTCAGTGAGGAGCAGGAGGCTCCTATGGATATGGATTCATCCCTCGATTACACTCCTGCCATTCAGAGGGCATTAGATTCCGAGAATTCAAGGCACGAGTTGAGATCTTGTCGGAAAGAGGATTAAGGTTCTGAGATCAGTCAATTGAGGGGAGTTCACTTCCTGAGGATTTTGTAATGTCCTCGATTTAGCCCTACGCTCTACAATTGGATTTAGCCTATTTTCGGAAACTCGTAGGCTAAGCAGAATGGGAAATTAGGGTTTCCTATTTTATAGGAGGTTGCAGATGTAGTTTTAAGGGCTTGCATGTGTGTTTTTCTGACGCATGTCTAGTGAAGCTTTTTGGGTTTTTGAAGAGCTTCAGGATGAGGTAACTTGCATCTGAATCTAACATCTTTTCTGGGCACTTACTATTTCTAGTAAGTCATGTTGGTTGCCCGGTTTGTGCTTAAAAGATATTTGGAAACACTTACTATTTATAGTAAATCATGATACTGCTCAGTTGGCATATAGATGTGATTTTGGCAAACTTACTATTTATAGCAATATGCTATTTTTGGTAAGTATATTTATAGCAGTATCACTCTAGCAGCAACTCAATCTTTTGCAGTATAGTTTGGCTTTCTGTTGAGTTGAAGTGAACTTACTATTTTTGGCAGTGGCTATTTTTAGTAAGTCTAATCTTGGCAGTATCATCATCTGCAATTCAGCTCAGGTCATCATGCTATTTGTGGTAATCCTTCAGTTTCAGTATTGGCATTGGTTTTGGTTATCTCCTTGACTAAGTGTTATACTTAGTTAATTTCATGTTTTTAAGTTGTACCCCCACACCTAGGAGAGATAACTTCATGTTTTAAAAAGGGGACATTAAGGGGTCATGTTGAGCATTTAATGATTTATTAAATGCTTTATTGTTGCGAATAGAAATGGACGCCTAAAGGGAAGGGAAATAATGTTTTATTGTTTCACAATAAAGTGAATGGTTGAAGGTGGCATCCCTTGGGAAGTTGAACTGATTCAACTTCTTGGAATTCAAAGTGTTTCATTTGTTCATTGAAACTTATATATTGCTGCATTGTGGAGAACTGATTATGTTATGTTTTGGAAAGCCAAGTTATGCTGCTGGTTTGAAATCCAGAATCCGGCTAAGGGAAAGCTTAGCAATTCTATTCCACTCTTCGGGCCTGAAACTATGGTTCCCTAGACGATGGATCAAGAGTGTGCTTCATTCAGAAGTGCACAGTGAGCCTCAATGTTGAAGATTCAGATGTTATTTCCAGATTTTATTGTTGCTGGTTCAATCATGGTTGTAGGTGAAAATCATTAACAGCTTTAAGGGTAATTCTAATTTGATTATGGGTATTTGTTCATCATGATTCTATGCTTGAGGCGACCCCACCTTGAAGTTTGCAGATTTTAGTTTGTTATTTCTGATTTTTAAATAGAAAATTGCCCCTCAAGAAGGCCGCACCATGTTGGGACTGCTTTGGGATTCATGCCTAATCATTCTCTAAGCTTTAATGTAGTTTGTGGGTTGGAGATTGGGCGCCTACCTCTTAGAATACTTCTGCAATTTATTTGACATCATTCAGAAGTATATTTGGAGAGTTATGAGCATTTTGTTGATTTACATGTTTGCTGATTGACATTTTCAGTCTGCTGTTTATGCATATCAGATTGTTAAACATTCAAATTTTGGCTTATATATTGGTGATTGAGAAGATTATATATTGTAATAAACATTCTTCAAAAGTTTGCATTGATTATATCCTTGTAACACATTGTAATTTGCAACTATCCTATTTGTACAAATTGTTAACAATAGTACTGTTTCAGTTTTAACATTGTTGCATTCTTTATTTAACTTCACATTAAGCACCCCTGGATGGTATACCGCCAGTGAGGATAAATTGAATTATAATCTCTTTTCATACCCACTTTCAAGTGGTGAATTCTCACTCTTCAGTGGATGCCTACCGCAGCAGAAGAAATATTTTAATTGTAATCTTTTCCCCCCACTGTTTGGTGGTAGCATGGAAAGTTCCTTTGGCTGGTTATCTGCCTTTGTTACATTCAATTTCAGCATTAGTACTCCACCATATGTTAGCACCTCGCTTGTCAAAGGATCTTGACTGCACATTCTTGGTGTCGAATTTAATCTCTCTCTTTCAGTGTAATCATTGTAATATTTGATTCAGTAGATCCTAGGGATCCTCTAACCATATGCCCGCCCCTCCTCCTTAAGTGGTTTTGGGTGCATTCTTGGTTAGAGTTCTTTCATGCACGTTTTGAGTTATGCTAACCTTAACGGGTGCTTGGTTACATTGTAAATGTTCATTTAAAAATCAAAAAAAATTGAGAGTATATTTCAGATTTTTTGTAATCTTTGTATTGAGAGGGAGCTTTGTGGCCTATGACTCGAGGAACTAAAGTGAATCATTGAGAAGAAGTGAAGGTGTCAGCTAAGTGGGTTGCAAAGTTGCAAGGTCAAGTTTTTGGAAGGCCTCTTCAACTACAGAGAACGGAATTGCACAAGGCAATCAACCTTGTTTTGACTTGGTAGCACCGCAAACCTATTCAAAATAGGGTGATATGGGATAAGGTCGAGGAGGACAGTCCTAGACTCTCGCAAGTCAGTAGTGTCGGAGGTGTGCGTTGGAAACTGTTCCTCTAAGGCAAGCATTGCAGGCAATCTTGGACGAGGAGGTCAGGAGGTTGCTGCAAGTACTTGGAGCTCCAAAGGGAGTCACAGCATCATTAAGATTTCTTGTAGTGTATATTTCTCTAAGACGGAGAAATATGAGGTGAAAGCCCTTGTGGTGTATATTTCTCTAAGACGGAGAAATATGAGGTGAAAGCCCTTGTAGTGTATATTTCTCTGAGATAGAGGTGAAAGCCCTTGTAGTATATATTTATCTGAGACTAAGAAATATGAGGTGAAAGCCCTTGTACAAGATCACATCTCTGAGACTAAGTTGTTTTTTCCACAATTGGGTGTAGCCATTGTGGACATCATGTTGAGAGACTCCATGACAAGGATATTTGAGAATACCTCCCTAGTTAAGAGGGAGTGTTAGTGTTTTATAGTGTCGGGAGGTATTTCCCTAAGAGAAACTAATCAAAGGCAAGTCGGCCTTTCTCTTTGTAAAACAAATATTATACTTTCTAGGTCGGCCCTAGAAGAAAGGTCACCTAGTCTTGCTATATAAAGGAGAAGGTGTCTCCTCATTTTAATCATCAATTCAATTCATTTCAAGTTTGAATTCCTTCACCAGCAGGTCTACTTTCAATAGCAGCAGTTTCGACTCAAGGAGAAGAGTCAAATATTTTGTGTATTCAAGAAATCACAAGGGCCTGAATTTGAGTGTTATTTCTGCACTTATTTTTCCTGATTATAAAAGAATATCTTGCTGGGTTTTTCTCCCTCGAGTAGGAGGGTTTTCCCAGGGTAAATACTGTGTTATTGTTCTATGTGTTGTATTTTTCTGCTTATCTGCATTTCTGATCCTAAAATTAACAATTAGGTGATGATATGTCCATGACCAAGATGTCAATCTTTTGCTATCTGTTGCTATTAAATTACTATCATATTTATATTTCTTAATAAAAAGGCTGACATAAAAATCAGAGTTGTCTAATAAAATCTGTATTTTTTGTCTTTTAAATTTCTATTTATTTTAGATTTTCACTATAGTAAATCGAAATTTCCAACTAACTTTGCCTCTAAGTGTGGTTAGTTCCTTTTCAATTGAGAAGATATGGAATGCATATTCCTCTATCCACTCAATTAAATTGCCATACGTCAGCAGCCAAAAAGGCAGAAGAATAGGTGTGCATATGTTCCAATTTGTGTCTCCTATCAAACAAGAGAGGACTATAAGAAATGGTTGATCAAGCTGTGTGATGTTCAGCCAGAGTATCAAACTGGGATGTTTTCGTAGCTACTCTTTCCAGTCTCAGTACTTTATCATGACAGGCTAGGGACTTCTGCGTAAGAGGTGGAGAGTGTATCTTGTTGGAGTGGCATGGTCACATGCACATCTAGTTCTATGTCTAACAATGCCAGTGGTAATGTAGATGGTTTCAAAGAAAAGCCATCTGATTGTGATAATTTGTTCTAGTTCCCAACTCTAGATTTTGGACCAGTTTCAGCTTTGGATGTAATTTTGAACATGTCAACTATGTTATAATTTTTATAGCTGTAAACAGTGCATAATCATTTTATGCCCAAAATGAAAATAATGTGTGTTTTCTTGTTGTATTTATAATGTATATATTATCTTATCTGAAGCCAAGACAGGTTGTCAAAATATGCCCAAACTTTCACAGACAAAATGTTTCTACATAATCATTTTATGCCTGAAATGGAAATAATGTGTGTTTTCTTCTTGTATTTTTTTGTCGTTTTTATAATATATATATTATCTTATCCGAAGCCAAAGACAAGTTGTCAACATATGTCCAGACTAGAACGGCAAGAGAGATCAATTTTCTCATAGCTTCTTAAGAAATATCACCTTGGGATTGACATGAAAGGTTTTAAGGGGTGTAAGGAATTAAAGAAGCTTGTTAGATATTATTAGATAGATATTAATAAAAAAAAGAGTAGTTTGACAGGTATTGGCATAACTTTATCTAGTCAAATTCAAGCACCTTCTCAGAAGGAAACCAAGGCAATTCAAGATCACTTTTTCTTTCTATTTGATAAAAATAATCAACAACCAATTACCCTCTTTTCTGTAAAACTCCAAAGAAATAAAACTGGAGAGGAAAACAGACCCTTTTTAGCACACTGCAAAGGCTGTGCTAAGGGTCAAGTTATTTAATGTAATTTTTGTTATAAAAAATCAACCCAACCATACACCACATAAAATAGATTACCTTACCCAAATTTTATGAAGAGATGTAACTACTTTCCCATATGTCACTATGGATTTAAAAGAACAAGTAAGCACAAGCAAGAAGCCATGTCAGCTTGAAAAGTTAAAACAACCATAATTGAGAGATAAGATAAAGAGAATTTCCATCTATTGAAATCACTTCTAGGTGTTTGAACTTTGAAACCTTAATCTTAAGCTATGTAAACCCCTCTAAAGGCCAAGCCAATACATTTTTTAGTCCTTGTAAAGCACCTGATTCTTACCAATTTTGGAGTGTAAGGAATAAAGAAATACAGTTTATAAACAAAAATAAATATAAGACATAGGTATTCTTGATTCTTCCGGAACATGGTTTTCTATGTTACCATACCTCCATACTAGCAACCCATGGTCAATGCTATTGTTACATGTCCTGTAGGGTACAAAGCCTCTTTAACCAAAAATGTTATAACTAATATTTTTCATGAGTTGTCGAAGTTGTTAATCTAATATCAGCTAAGCATTATACTCCTTCAGCCAACAAAGGAAGCGAAATTGTATATAGTGGATAGAGTAATGGCAGGAGCACAACTATTAATAAACTTCTTGTTTTCTTTCCTAGACCCATAGAATTTTTTGAAGAGAGTTGATGCATTTACAAGAATCAAGAGTAGGTGTCATTGTGTGAATTGTTAGACAATATCATTTTCGAGGAGGGAATGGAACATGTACAAATTGTTATAAAAGAAAAATTAAAACCATTCGACAGGGAGACTTGATGGAGACATGACCCATCATCATCTAAAACAAAATTGAAAATCAATAACAAATTTTATTATAATCATTAATGTGTGTCCTTAACATGTCGAGAAAAGATATAGACGATGAATAGTTTTCCCACCTTGCAATCGTTGAAACCAATTTATTTCATTGCAAACCATATCCATAAAAAAAGATAGCCAAATGAAATGTATGCCAGCCAAGAGTTGGCTGATCCTAACAATAGTAAGAAGGTAGATTCTAAAGATGTGGCAGGATTAATTTTTAATTATTCTAAGTAGGCTGGCAATGAACTAATCAAAATTTCAGAGCCACTGGTCAGAATTTTGAACATAGTGTATGAGATATGTATGGTGCCATGGATAAAGCAGTGAGGGTTATCAATGCAACACAGATAGACTAGAGAGGAAATCCATATTTCTTTTGGAGATCACCTATCAGAGGCAGCAATATCAGCTAAATATAGAACTTGGTATTCAGAACAGTACTATCTTAACCCAAATTTCTTCCATAACCTGATAGAAGGCCTCTTAATTTGCATTGAGAATCCTAGACTAGGCAGTTTGTGCTTCTATCCATCAAACACTCTAAGTAAAACAATGTTGCAGGACCAATTGATTATGAAATGGCAATTAGAAAATGACATGTAACTCTGCCAAAAAAAGTCATTACTGTTTACCTGTTTACAATGACATATTCAGATCTAAACAATATTGAGAATATAGAAGGAAGCTTCTAGCAATGGATTGAATTGAAACAAAAATAAATATAAAACTAGTATTTCCACCCTTTGAAAATATCAAGGACAAGTACTGTAACTGGGAAACTTTGCTCAAAATGATTAAGGTGTACCATTTTTTTGTTACACATTATCTGATCCTGAACACATGTGAGCAAATAAATCTGGATGGGGGTACTTAAAATCAAACATTGGTGGGATTTTTGTTCCTAAATGCATTCAAAAGATAAGGAATCTGAATTCTGGATAGGGTGGAAAATGTTTGTCTTTTTTGGTATTCATACAGAAAATCTACAAATAGCAGATATGCCACAAGATCGAGCTAAAGTAAACTGAATATCAACGGGTTTTAAGAACAGCTACAAGTCTAACCAAGTCTCAAAACAACTGATCAGCAGTAGAACTTGTCTTTTGCAAATAATAAATGGTATTATACCACCTGATCTCAACAGCATTAGATTTTGGCAGCCCAATGTCAGAAAATCCACCTGCACAAGGATATTTGTCTATGAGTCTATGCATAAGGCAGACAGTTGTGACAGGACTAAACAGAGGATCTGTTTTTATATGCAGATATGTTTGCTAAAATACTGAGACAGGACGGTATTTAAGTTGAAACCAGTGGCCCCTCAAATGATGGGGAGAGTGAAATTGGCAGTCCAAATGTCAAATGGGGCCTGAAATTTCATTACACAACCTACAAAATCATTGTTATCTTTATCTAGATTTTCATTCAGAATAGTAATATGGAAGGCTACTGTACCTTGGCTCCAAAGGAATTACTAGATAGCCCACATCAACAGATTCTGCCACACTAGCTGATTAGATTAATCTTCAGTTGAGAATAAACTTAAAGCCATGATTAAGCAAGGATGTTTGATTATTTTCAAGGTGGTTAGTAGAGTGTCTTGTCCCATACTCAATTAATTCAAGTCCGCAGATATTAGGTATACTCTTTGTTTCTTGTGTCCCCCTGGTCTTGTTTTGCTATGTGTTATTCCCCTTCTTTTCCAATGAGTCTTTCTGAGGTCTATTCTTCTAAGTTTGTGTTAGTGTCGAAGTTTCCCTTCTAAGTATGTCTTTCCTTCCAGCTCTGTTTTTCCTTTCTTTCTGTCAGAGTTTCAGACTTCTCCATCTGTCATGCCTTTCCTCCTTCCCATGCTCTTTCCTTTCTACTTTTCGGACCTATCTTACCAGCATGCCTATTTCTCAACCCCTGGCACCCTGACCTGTCATATGAGACTTGTGGTATTTCCAAACCCCAAATTTACAATATTTCTGCCTTTGGTCATGTTCTCTTTCCAACTCCCTAACACATGTCATAATGTCATTATTGGTCATGTTTTGGCACCATAACTTTCCAACGTAGGATTTCCTACCCAAGATCATTGTTCAAATTTGAGATGCAATTTCACATTGTGGCCAACCTGTTATTGTTGTGGTGAATATAAAGGGGTGAATGCATCCATTCAAGCATCATCATCTATGACTTTACACAAAATACTATCCGAAAATCAATTAAGCACTTGTGTTTGAGTATGGAGATCAAAGAATGAAACCCCTTTGATTTTGGAAGTCAAAAGATGAAATCACTTTGGCTGGAGAGTGGTCTCAATTCAAAAGTCGCATTGAACCTTCATTGATCGTGGATTTCGGCCGCATTGTATTGGTTTAGTTTTAATTTGCCATGAGTATGACATGTGTCATGTCCCCGAAATAACAAAACCATAAAGACCAAGTGTTAAAATACAAATCAATTAATAAATAAAATAAATAGCAATATTAATATTAAATATAAAATAAATGTGTATCATATCAATATAAAAATATATAAATATGAAATAACAAATATAATAATAATATATAGGCAAATTATTGTTGTTACATTCTAGTATTAAATAACTTAGTATCAAAAATAATAATAAATAAATATTGTAATCATTACACATCAAAGATTGCAATACATTAAAATAAAATAATAATAAGATATTAGCAAATTGTTTTATTATTATACTTTAATGTTAAAATATGTTCAATAAAATATCAAAATAAAATAATAAAATAAATAGAAATCTGAAATATCATAATTATAGTATGTTGTACCCAAACCGAAATTTTTGCTTCATTAAAGCATTTTGCTTAAAATGGTCTAAACCTTGTAAAAGTGGGGTCAAAACTCAATTTTCGGGCAAATAAAGTATGGGCTTTTAATCAGTGTGATGCCAGGAAGATACTGGCAAAATTTGAAAATTTTGAAAATTAGGGTTTTTGAAATCTATTTTTAGCCCGAAACCCTAAAAAATAGGAACTTGTCAGAATTGGATGAAATTAATTTTGATTGGCTTATTTCACATCACAATCACAGTGGTGAAGTCAGTTTCAGTTAAAAGTCAGTTTAAGGCTGGTGGGTAGTTTTCACTTTTTTAGGAGAAAAGTTAGGATCTTCGGGGTCATCAATGGCAGTTGGCCAGTACCAGGTGTCAATATCTAAGCCTGAAACTCAAAGAGGAACGCTCTACGATAAAAGATGTTGGAAATAATGCTTTTTGATGGAGGGGATTTTCAGATTGGCAAAAAGTGCTAAAATATTCTAAGTCTGGGAACTTTTCACTATGTAACGTAGTAGACACTTGCGCAATCAACGTGCAAATCAACTTTATAGTGTCCGTACATGTGAAAATGATGAAGTATAGTCATCCACACACCTCAGCAGTCACAACGCTTCGACATGGTCAACCGCAGGGATGGATACAGCGTTTGCAAAGCATAAAATGGTGAAAATCAATGAATTCAAAACAAATCCGCTCCCCTGTAGCCTAGGGGCGCCCTTCCTTTTGAAGGTCAAGATTGGAGTGTTTTGGATTAAGAACACATTCATTATGTTCAGTTTTCAGTCGGCTTTCCGATTAGCCATGAAGCAAGATTATCCGAGTTACAGAACTCCGGCAAACGAAGACAGAAGCAGAGGTTACGAAGAGTGTTTTCATCAAGGAGGCAGTCTAGAGATGCAAATCCGCTCCCTTCTAGCCCAAGGGCGATTTTCTTTTTGAAGGCCCAGATCTAGATGCATGTGTGTTTTGATGGTTTCAGTCTTTGCAGAATTAGTTTAGCTTTTCAACGAGCTATCAAGCGAAAGCGTATCCAGTACAGAAATCCGGTTATCAGCATTAGAAGTGGAAATTGTAGGCAGGATACATGTCAGAAGAAGTTTTTCAGAATGCAAATCCGCTCCCCTGTAGCCCAGGGGCGATCCTGAATAAGACCTGTTTGATGGATGAATTTGCAATTGAGGTCTTCCTGAGATCTCTTCCAGCTCAGTCCAGCTTTGCAGTGTATCCGTTCACAAGACGATCCGATATTCTGAGTAACTGTGACAGAGGTCCTACCGAGCATGTAAAACAGAGGATGGTGAAGCGTAGCTACACAAAGCTGCACAGCTGTAGGCTAGGGGCGATTCTCCTTTAGGCCTGCCAGACGGGGTTATTTGCAATTACAGTCTTCACAAGACTTGTGTGCAATTACTCAAGCTATCCAACGAGTCTAGCCGACAGCCTCCGGGATTTGGCGAATGCTCGTACGTGCGAGGTCAAGATGATAATGCTGTGAAGAAGAGCTGATTGAAGGCAGTTCAAAAACGACTAAGTGTAAGAATGTTATTTTCTTTGAAAAAGGCGATTTTCTTTTAGAGGCCTTAAAAGCAATTTTCTGGCTTCGTCGTCTCCAAGAACATCTCTTGCAAGTTGACCAAACTATACAGCAAGACAGACGGCACGCGTATCGGAACATTCCAGTTCCCGGTATCAAGGGTCAAAGTATGGTGTTCAGTTGAAAATCACACTTTTATCAAAATGGTGTTTGAGCTATCACAGAATAGGGGCGCTCATGCTTTTGGGGTTCTTAATACAATTTTCAGATCCCTCACATACAGTCATTGGATGCAGGATACTTCTAGTCATGCAATGAATCCATTATTCAGTCAGTGGAGTTCATTATTCATTGTCAGCGGCAGTTTGAAACATCAGAAGGCAAAACTAAGAAATGGCTAAGTCTGGAGTCAAAACATCAATTTAATCAGAGGCGCCTTATTTTCTAAGGTATCAGATGAGCTCCATAGCAGTTGTTGCTCCCAGCAGACATTTCATCCTTGTCATACAAGCTTCGCGGTGGATATCTCAGCACAGTCGCAGGCTCAGTCAGTCAGCCAGAAATCAGAGCTGAACATGGTCAGTTGTAACTTTGCAGTCAGCTACAAAATAGGAGATTCTTAAAAATCTCATAACTCTTGCAAATGGAAGCCTAAAAGATCAAAATTTGACTTTTTGGAATCAGGGAAGTGTGTTGAACACAGCAAGATGCTATTTTTGGCAAAAAATGAAAAAAAATATTTTTGCATGCAGAGCATTGAAAAGTGACGAATTTCTTCAAAGACAGATATTGGCGCCATTTTTAGTTTTTTGCATGTGTTAAAAATTAAGATATTATTTTTAGTCTGAAGACTCAGAGACAGTGGCAGTTCAACTGGAGAGAAGCCAATCGATTTTCCTTTTTCTAAATTAGGGTTGCATTATGCATGCATGATGGTACGAATTGTTTATTTAAACAAGCATGGCGCCTTTCATCATTCACACAGCTTTGAAAGTTCGAATTTCTTCAAAGAGATTGGCGAATTTTCATCAAAGGATCAAGTTCGAAGGTGGTAAAATATTCTTTTGCAGGTACAAGTTCAGATTCAGCATCAGATTCAAGGCAGAGTGGCGATTTTGACAGAAGAAGATAATAATTAAATAAAAAAATTTTTAAAAAAATATCTTTCTTCTTCTCTATATTTCTTCCATCTTCTCGTCTTAAATTCTCTTGCATGTTCGAAGTGTTGGCAGATTTTGGCAAAACAAAATATCTGGGTTGATTCAGAAGAGCTTTCTCAGCAAAACCCATGTGCCAGAATTTTTCAGGAAAATTTGTTCCAGAACATCTGTTCTTGAAGCTTTAATTTTCTCAACCGAAATTCTTTTGCATGGCTGAGTAAAGGGTAAATTTTTGCATTTCTGACGTTCTGGGTTGTCTTAGAATCATTTTCTGGACAAAACCCATATCTCAGATTTTTTTCGTAAAAATTCTCATCCGACAAGCTATTTTTAGCCTCAGCAGGCTATTTTTGGCTTTCCAGAAAAGTTGTCAGAATATAGCCGTGTGCACAGTCAACAGGCAAGTTTTTCAGAATGCAGTTCACTCAGCTCGAATTCAAGACCAAATCGGTCTTAACCCATGACTTCATCGGAACAGTTGATACAGATCTACATAAGGTGTTGCCGGAGGTGGTTTTGGATCCACTCAAAATCAGGGATTCAGTTATCAAGAATATTCAGCAATCCGGGTTGCTTGAGGCCGCTTCCATACCTATTTCGGTGCATTGCGTGGAGTTTGTAATATCTTGCATCAAGCATTACAATTCCGCTACACGAGAGATACGGTCAATAGATGGACGTGTTATATGCAGTCTCAAACCTCTTGATATCGAGCGAAGTCTAGATATTCCTCAACATTCGGATGGGATGGTTATTTCCATGAGTCAAAGCGAGCAGGCATTCAATGCTGGACTGGATAAGTGTCAAAACAAGATGATAGAGAGATGGCTGAAACAAAAGAAGAGCAAGTTGCCAAACAACTTGGGTCGTGGCGAGTGTAAGGATGAATACAATATTTTGATTACACTGCTTAATCGTGTCTCAGGTCATGCAGATGCGAACAAATTTCACCCGTGGATGTATTATATCATTGGTAGAATCATCTCGGGGCAAGAGCATTATGACTGGGCATCCTTCATCAGCGATGTTATTCACGAGCAAATCACCGGTTTCCTAGCTGTGCATCAATTTCATATGTGTTCTTACCTGGTGTACTTGATTGCTTATCAGAATCAGTTTAATGGTTTGAATACGGTGGGCATACTCAGTGTACAGAAAGTCTATCGTTACTATGACCAGCTTGAGTTCACAAAGGCTGAAAGTCATTTTAAGCGTGTACAAGAGGCTTTCTTAACTTATACAGTGAGAAACTTGGACCGGGAGTTGCATATTCGCATCTCGACAGTTGCCAGAGCAGCAATGAAGAATTGGGCAGATTGGTACATTCAGTTCCCTACATACACCTATATCCGTGTCTATGGATACACAGGAAAACCAGCTATGTTACCACGTTATCCTTCGGATAAAACAATATTCATGGAGTTCCTGAGGCAGCTATATGAAGTTCACAAACGTTTGCGCATCAAGCGTAAACCAGCTGCCGAGTTTCCTTTGCAATTCGGGATGTATTGGTGTAGGACGGCAGTTGATGCTAAGACCGCAGGTCAAGAGTTAGAAAATTGCAAACTCAAGTACCTGGTGGATACACGCACATATGATCCTTGGGGTCATTACGCAGCTCGCCTGGGTAATCTCTCTTATCACAAACCTACGATGGAAGATTATTGGGTGAATTGTGAGGATGATTTCGAAGTTCGCAGACGTAGCTATAGCAGGTTCTCTCTTCCACAAGTTTCTGTTTTCTTGGCAGAAGATGTGGAAGGATTGACAGAGGATGAGGGAGATACGCTTCCTCAATTTTACAGAGAGCAGGTTGATGGACAACCACTGCCGTTAGTAAACTGGTATGCCAAAGAGTTCGCATCAGTAAAGGAGAGATCGAGCAGGGTCATCCAAAATAGTATGCTTTATTTAGAAAGCAGAAGGTTGAGAAAGGCATCTATGCCTAGAGCAGAGCCGCCAACAGAAGGACTTGTATTGCCTTCTTCTTCAAAACCTAAGCAGAAGAAGAGGAGCAATCCTCCTAAAAAGAATCCAGCGCCTAGTAATTCAAAGGGAAAAGCATCTGTTGCGATTCCACATGTAGAGCCAGTCAGAGAAGTTATTCAGACTTCTCCGCAGCTTGAGGTTCAGCCCCGTATGCCGTCACCGACACCATTAGAGCAGCCTCCCATTCCAATTCACATTGATTTGGACGTAGATTCACCTCCTCGCAGCGATTCTTTTATACATTCACATTCATCAGATCCTCCTACGACTAGTACAGGTCTTTCCAGTGGGATTAGTCGGGATTCATCTTGGCTTGAGAGTCAGCTGGGAAGAAAAAGGAGGCAACCATCTTACATACTTGATCATTCAGATTTTGATCATGACCATCAAGATGTGCCTGAAAAGAGGATCAAGAAGCAGATACATATTGGAAGAAGTGCAGATAAGGAATTCATTGTTGAGACTGCTGTACCTCCAGAAGATAAGAGTCTAGACGAGATGGAAGCTCAAGACTTCGAGGTTATCACAGTTCATTTCGGTAAGAGTACTCGTCAGACAGATATTGATCTCCTACAGGTTGCTATAGATAGCGTCAAAGATAGGATGGTGAAAGATGGTGAAGATAAATCAGCTCTCAAGGCTGAAATACAGCAGCTTCACCAGTACATTTCTAGCCTTGTACACAGGACAGGGGATGTTGTCACCGCGCTTCCACATATGTTAGAACCACCAGCAGAGCAGGGTCAGATTGATCTCTTGGTTGCATATGGTAAGCGATTGGAGGAATGGGAAGAGGAGTTTGTTGCTAGAGGTCGCCTTATACTTACAAAATTGTATCAATTGCGGTATAATGCACGTGAGCTTCGTTTACGACTTCAAGATGAGGAACGTGATTTGGCTATTAGTAAACCCAGGGATGAGATTCTGATTGCCAACTTGGGAATGTCATTTGATTCAGTCACAGAGGCAGAGGATAAAGAAGAGGTCTACATTTGGAGAACACAGTTGATCTTCAAGGCAGAGATAGAAGGAAAGATCGTATCTGAGGTGGCTGAGAGCAGAGAGCATGTTACTAGTGCACTCCGCTATATAAGAGACTTTGTGTCTCAATTACCATGTGTATATCAGCGTGTGGGTGGTGACTATGTTGAGCTTGCTGACATCCAGTTAGAGCTCCAAGCACTTATTCACGGTATTTTCAGTGGTGAGACCATTGGCTGTAAGATGAATCAGCTTACAGCCATGTCAACATTGTTTGATGAGGCAATCAGGAGAAAGGGTGAGTTCCAGTGTCAGATGACTAATGGAGAAGACATGCTGCACAGACATAGGATTCTTCGCCAAAGCTTCAGTTCCCCAGATGGAGATGCAGTCAACGACCTCGTAGATGGGTTAATTTCTCAAGATCAGGGTCAGTAGACTTCAGTTAAAGGCGTCCCACCTTTTTCCAAGATAGACATTAGACACAGGAGTTAAACTCGAGGCTTCTTTCCGAGTTAACTGGTTGTTACACATTGCATGTCTTGTCTGTCTTGGAAGTATCTACAAACACTTGGAGTTTAGATTAGATCTTTCAGTCAACTGATGATAGCATTCCAGTTGATTTGCTTTCAATAAGGACGTGCATGTTGCACCTTGTCCATTTAGATTAGATGTTTCAGTTAACTGATGATAGTTTCCCAGTTAACTGTATAGTTTCATTCAATTAGGGTTTAGGAATAAGATCTTGCATGCATTGCAAGACTTTAGTTGACTCAAGGTGATTTTAGGGTTGCCTACACCTTGAAGTCTATAAATAAGAGCTTTAAGCTCATTTGTAATTTAACTTTTGCTTGATAGCATACATGCTGCGCCTACCTTGCCTGTAGTATTGCTATTATTGTATCTGTTCAAAGAGTAATTGCTGTTATAATAAATTGTTGCGCCTACCTTGCCTTCATGTTATTGTCATAGTGTTTATTCGATCTTAGTTAAATGGGGTTGCTGGTTTGATCGTTATTGCATGCGTGTTGCGTCTATACAATCTACTGTCCCAGTTGCTTACCTTTTGTTTTGTTTATTATAAGCCTATTCAGAAGAGCAAATAGTTGCGCCTACCTTGCCTTCATGTTGCGAAACTGTACTTAAAGCTTATCGTTTGATGTGTGTGATAGTAGACTCATTCAGCCAAGCAAATAGTTGCGCCTACCTTGCCTTCATGTTGTGAAGCTGTACCAGGTTTACCATTCATTTTGTTTGTTTTAATAAACTTCTTCCCGGATTAGCAAATAGTTGCGCCTACCTTGCCTTTATGTTGTGAGCCCGCACCTGGAGTTTATCGTACAATACATTCCTGCTCCATTTCCTCACGCTCTGTTTCTTGAGGGAATTGGATAGATATTAAAGAAGTTAGCTTAGTTGTAGTTACATGATCTGCGAAACCAGAAAATACTTAGCTGCAACGTTCTAGGTTTTCTTAACCTTGTGCCTCTACCAGCTGAGAACAAAAAGATAGGACAGTAGTTTAGTTTTCTATTTCATGCATTCCAGCACAACGAGGGAGCTTCCCCTCCTAATTTGAAGAGCACTCATTACGTAGTGTGCATAGCTGTCCGTACGAACTCACACTCCAGAGGTGTTAGTTCTTACGCCAACATAGTAATAATATATTATTTTAAAAATAGACATTATTGTGATAATAAAGGCAGCAATTAAATCTAACAAAGGGATGTATTTTATGAAAAGTCACCTCTTTCACCAAACAATACATTCCCCCCATGAGTCACCTACCTTGAATGGTATAAATTGAA
>CM021107.1:180097035-180463441 GCA_007115665.2 Sequoiadendron giganteum | reverse complement strand
AAGGGAGAACAAGGTAGAGATAAAGAGATAGGGGATATGGAGGGAGCAAGGGAGGGAGAGAGAGAGAGAGAGAGAGATGGATATGGAGAGGAGAGAAGGAGAGGGAGAGAAAGAGAGGAGAGAGATAGATAGATATAGAAGCGATAAATATATAGAGGGGGAGAGAGAGGGAGCAAATGAGAGAGGGAGAGATAGAGATAGGAAGTGATATATAGAGAGATAAACATAGAGGGAGAGATGGAAGAAGAAATATGGAGAGATAGAGATAGAGAGGCAAAGAGATATGGATATAGTGTAATGTCCCTTCTAGGGGTTAGCCTAAAGCTATCCTAAATTATCAAATTCCTAAGCAATGGGCCCTTGAGGATACTTTGAATTGGATTAGTCCTTGCAAATAAGTTAGAGATTCGTCACTAAAATAGCTTACAAATAGAATGTTAGTACTCCACATTGAACATTGGAATCAAGTATGAGTAAATCTATATTAAGCACCATAACCAAGATTTCTCATAATTGATCCTCCCCTCATGTTACATCATGGTAAGAAGGTAAGATTACAATGGTTAATCCAATGACCAAACTAGACCCAAAGGCAGAACCCCTTTGGCCCTCGTGGGCTCATCATGTCCCACCCTCAGGTGGTGTATCTAGTGGAGATCAACCTAGACCCAAGGGCAGTACCTCAGATACCCTAGAGGCAAGTACCCCCTCGGCCCTCATGGCCTCATCATGTCCCACCCTAGGTGGCGTATCTAGGAGACTCCGTTGCATGAAATCCCTTTTGTAATCCCTCTTCCTCACCATGGTGGAACAAGGACATCATAATACAAACAAATGACTGACTACAAAAATACATATTAACATGGTATATAGACATAGATATTTTTGAATATATTAGAGCATATCATGAGGGTAATGACAATACATAAGTATATATGCAATCTCTCCACATTTAGATTAAAGAATCGTAAATACTTATAGGACTCAATAATTATTGCAAGCACCATTATTGCACAATTGTATATATACATTCTATATAAATATGTCTATCATCATCTCTAATTGACTTTGATTTATAAATATGTATATATCATTATTTCTATATAAATACATATATAAATATGTATATATATTCTATTTAAATACGTATACATCATCATTTCTAATTGACTTCAATTTATATCACTATTTCTAAAAAATATGTCATTATGTATATATTCTATATATATATATATATATATGTATCTATATTTATAATAACGTTATACTTACTGCTCAATGTAATTCTTGACAATACATTTTATGATGCCTTATCATATTTCTGATTGAGTAATGATGATTCCTTTCTTCCTTATTTCCCCAGCCACGATCTGCAGTTTGTATTTTATTTTTTATTTTTTCCTATCCTTCCATTTGATGCCTTCTCCTTTTGGTAATTGTCCTCCTTTATATCTTTGTATCTTAAAGAGATGTATCCCTTTTTAAAACTAATCGGTGCCTTTATGAGCACCACCTTTGGAAATTACTTTTATTTCCTAATATCACTGCATCCAATTAAGCATTATTCCTTATTCTTTAGGGACATCACTTCACTCCTTATTATTTTAATTGCTCCTCATTCAAGCACTGCCTTCATGTCATAGATGATTTATTCTCTTGAACATATATGTATTATGTTATTCTATATATTTTGTATTATTAATATATTATTTTTATATTAGTTTCATATGTAAATTTTATATTATTATTGTTTTTGATCAAATAGTAGCATTTACAGGGTGCTTACATACCCTTTACACTGAAAGCTGACAAGGCCAAAAAGATGCTAGTTCAAACCAAGAATGAACTAAGAAAGGTGGACAAGCCACATATAGAGACAGTTGACAGATAGCTGTCGAACCACAAACGAGGACTAGACAACCCCAAAATTTGAGGGGACTAATTTGACTCCCTTAACCCTAGGTCACGAAGTTGCGATAGATTGAGGGGGACCCTTCTTTCTCAGCACAACAGAATAGGAAGACTCAGAATCGAAGTCCACCGAGGGAGGTGAGAGAAGTGGATCCAAAATAGCCACCATGGGCAATGAGCCATCACGCAACAAGGGAGTCGACATCGCAGAAGAGGAGACAAGAGCGACCAAAGGACCAACAAAAGCAATCAACGAGGGTCGGGTAGGCTCAGCTTGAACATCGACAACAGTTTGAGGCAATAGTGGATCCACATAAGGGATAGACGGAAGAGGATCCAGGCAAGACACAGACTCCCGAGAAGGCTCAACAAGGTCATCCTTTGTGGAAGAACCTTCTGAAGGAGGAGAACCCATCATGAGATGATCCGAGAGAGCATCTTTCCACTAGGTAGCAGTGCCCTTGCGGTAGGCATGAGGGCAACCGGAGGCCAAATGACCCACAAATAAACATCTCCTACATTGAAAAGGGAGGCCTCCATAGTCCAAGAGCTGCTTCCAAGGTCTGTTCTCAACCAATAAGACTACATCACCATGGAGAGGTTTGAAGATGTCAAAATCAACTAAAATACGAGCTACGTGTATGCCCAAGCCCTTGAGTTGTAGAGTCCACCATCAAAAAGCGTCCAATGGTGTTGCCAATAACGTCATAACATGAATCCTCTCAGAACTGGAGAGGGAGATTCAACAGTCGGACCCATACTGGTCAGGTATTTAACGGCTCTGTAAGAGGATTGAAAGAATGAGACCAAGGCATGATGGACAACGAATGAATACCCCACATCCACCCCCTATCCAACACACAGGCTCGCTCCGCGGAGGAGGCGAAGGTTGCTAAAAAGAATCCCCTTGCGCTAGGATAGAGCTCAATTTGTCTAGAGACAACAGACTTCCAGGAGACGAAAATCCAGTCATGAAGATCGGGAAGGGAGGGCCACAAGCTGTTAAACCTGTAGACCACACCCTGCTTCAAATAGTAATCCCCGTTCTCAACAACCTCAGGACCACAAACCACTATAAGGGAAACACGAGCACAGGGCAGAGGCCGAACTTTAGCCTGAGCAAGAGACCGAGCACCTTTAACAACCTCCAATTGTTAATCTAATCACAATATCAAATTTTTAATAATATTTATATTTTTATATTTGATAATTGTAATTATAATATTATCTTATGATAATTATAATTATAATGATGTTAAATTGCTAATATTTCCTTTTATATTTTTAATATGTATTTCATTATTTTATTTATTTGCATTTCAATGCTTTATATCTTAGTGTTACAATTTTGGGGGCATGACAGTCCACTCCGCCCAAGATTGCTTGCCCTCAAGCAATCATAATCTATGATGCATAATTTTAGGATGTTGCTCCATGTAGTGATGATATTAGCTTTGATAGGAGTTGGAAGTTCTAACCCAAGTGATGGCTATTTTGGTTATGAGGATAATGTATTGACTAATATTCTTAAGGGCTACTACTTATCCATAATCCTCAAAACCCAAGAGTTGTAGTTTGTGAATTGGTATAACTTAAAACCATTGGAATTATAAATTAAAGCAGACAACCAGGTAATGTCCCTTTTTGGGATAACCCTAAATCTTTTCCAAATTATCAATTTCCCAAGCAAAGAGGCCCTAGAGGATACTTTGAACTAGTTTAGTCACTACAAGTCAGTTAGAAATCCATCTCTAAAATTGCCTAACAATTATTACTCCACATTGGGCATTAGAATTAAGTATGAATAAATCTATATTAAGCATCATAACCAACATTTCCTAATTGATCTTCCCCTCATGTTGCACCATGGTAGGAGGGTGGGATTATAATGGTGGATCTCATGCTTGAACTAGACCCAAAGACAATACCCCGATTAATCAAGCAAAAACCCCCTTGGCCCTCACGGGCTCATCATGTCCCACCCCGGATGGCATATCTAGTGGAGACCAACCTAGACCCAAAGACAACACCCTGATTAATCAAGCAGAAACCCCCTTGGCCCTCGTAGGTTCATCATGTCCTACCCCTAGGTGGCGTATCTAGGTGGATCCGTTACACGAATTCCCCCTCTTGTGATCCTACTTCCCTACCATGATGGAACATGAATATCATAATACAAACAATTGACTAATTATAGATATACATACTAGTAGTGTATATATATAAAAATCTTTGAGCTATAAAAAACTTATGTTATCTACTGAAATCTGAATCATAATTATATTCCATTGACTATAACTTGGATCCATCACTATGCTACTGTGATCCTTCCTATATTAAATAAAAAGTATTTTCATTACTATACTAGATATGACCTATGATCCAGATTAATATCCACTATTGTTGGTGGCTATTATTCTTTCTCTTATTCACATTTTCTTTATTCCTTATTCTCAATCTGCTTTTCAATTCATATTCCATTCCTTCCTTATATGCCTCTCCCCACTCATCTATTTCCCCTTTTATATCTTCCATGGTGGGGAGAGTCGCATTCCTTCATTTACAATAGACACACCTTTTCCTGCGCCCTAGGCTTGAGATTGCGAGGACTTTGATCGCGAAATATTCCTCCTCACACTCTTAATAGCTGTGTTGGGTTGCGCTGCTGTATTTTGCTTTTGCTTCCCCTTGTTAGAGCGTAGTAGGGCATCCTCAGGGTCGGGCTCCTCCGCATCACTTGCGTCAGAATCTGGATGTTCCCCATTCCAGAGGGTATCGAATTGATCATCGGTGTCTAAAACCGACGAATGTTGGAAAGGGGCGACGGTGTTCTTGATCTCCCGACAGTAAATCCATAAATCATTAATCTTTTTTGGCTTCCAGCCATGTTCCCTCATCAAGCTATTTCAGAGGGCAGTGGGTACGAGAAAAATTTCATCTACCTTCCCCTTAGGGAGATAGAAACTGAGCCATGATGACTTTCGATTATCCCTTGGCATGAGCGCTAAGTCCACCCAGAATCTGCTAATGTCATCCAGAGGATTTTGTCGTGCTTCCCAGTAAGGCCGAGGGCTATGTTTTACCTTAATAAATGTGTCGCCCAAATCATCCTCGAGGTTGTAGTCTCACCTGTCATAGATGAAAACCAACCCGAGGTGTTCCAACTTTGCCTCTAACAGCTCTGCTGATTTCTTCTTCACCACGACTACTGTTCTGTAGCTCATAGGGCATTCAAAAAATCCTCTTTTCTTTTTCTTTGGGTTGGAGCAAAAGTTCCAGTCCATAATCGCCATTTGTCGGAACACTTCAAGGGCCAATACTTGATCGGTGGGGGATGCGGGGAGTCAGATCGACTCTTCGCAAAAGCCACACACTCAGACGCATGTGAATTCGTCCCCGAGGAACCAGTCACACTTAGGGAACAGGGATTGCATCCAACCAGTTTGGTCACCCGACAAGCGATAGTGGTCATTATCCTCACCCAAATCGCGCAAAATCAGAATCAGGAATTTCTTTGAAAATGCATAATAATTGTAGGTAGAAGTGAGGATGGGAGTCCATACCGAAACTGGCTTCCGACGCTTCTTCTCATCAAATATTGACAAATCTATTTTTTCCCTAAAGAAATCAAGATTTTGATGAAGAAAAATATAGGCCATAAGAGAAGGGTATTTGAACCTACCAACAGTTTCGAACTCACCAATTTGCTTTCGCATATCTTTGATAATCATTTATGTGAAATTGTACCAGAAAGGTTCTTTCTGCCTTCTTAGTTGAAAACCTAGGCCCAACTGAGATTCAGACATGATCATGTCGTCGTCCAAGCCGAACACAAAAGCCATCACGGAGAAGGCATCTTGTAAGTCCTCATGGATGAAGCCAACATGACAAATCAATTTTTTTAACGACTGCTTGCAATCCTGGGGCCTTCCGGTCTTTGCATTATAAAATTCGAGGGCATTCCTTCTACCCTTCCAGAATTTCGAATCCTTTTTCTCGGTGAAGGGTTCAATTGGTAGCGCTCTTGTGCTATTCTCGGGAATGCACAACATGTTCCTAAGAGCATCCACAGTTAGCACAACCCTCAAATTTCTTCCCTCAATGGCTCCTATCATCGAATTGAAACACCGAATACTTTTGTGAACTATTTCCAGACAGTGGTGCATACAAGGGACCATATGTTGTGGGAGTCCGCAAAGCCATTGCTTGTATGGTAGTTGATTTTCGAAGGCTTTCTTCATTATGGTGAAAGTAGCTTCCCTCAGGCCCTTAGGGTTGGTCTTGAGGATGGGGTCATAAATGTTATCCCACTCTTCCTTTACCAAATTTGCATATTTGAGTAGACCCTTCTTGGCTGCCTGCATGCAAACCCACTCCGGCTTATCTAGGATCCCAAGCGTAGCATAGGATTCCTTCTCCTCAAAAATGTTGACCATAGGTGCTGCGAGTATCGCATCGACTAAGCTTTGAGACGTTTCACCTGGCTCATTCATCTGTGGGTTTTGGGCTACTTCAAGGGTAGCGGATTCCATTTTCCCTTGAACTTCTTAGATTTTCTACACGTCTCTTAGCAATTCTGCACTTCGAAAATTCTCTGCACAATTCCTGTATTCAAAAAGCCTTCTTTGCTTTAAAACAACGACATGCAATACTTAGCTTTTCTATCCTCCTTTGAGTGGTAGATGACGGTTGCTTTTTTTGCATTAATTTTGGCATGTACTGCCAACCTTTTGGCTTGTGCAAAGTGAACTACTTGCCATTTTGAAATGACAAGGATTCATAATGACCCCAGGTACTTGCAACCCATGGCACGATTTTCCTTGGAAATTGAGCCGTTGATTTGAAAGTAGGCTAGGCGTCGTATGTCGTGGTAATTAATACCCCGAAAGAAATGATTACACCAAAGTATGCAATAAGCATCAAATAAATACACATCCTTTCTTGGAGTTTGAGGGATGCCTGCAACATGACACCTTAGCGTTTGGCCAAATGGACTACCGCCAGATAATGCCAGCTAGCTTGCGCTAATAAATTAGCTTGCCTTAATTTTGTACGCAACAACTCGTACCTACAGTCACAACTGGGTGAGAGTCTCGAGCGAGCCTTGGTGCAGTGTTCGAGGTGGTACTTGGTTAACCTCACGCTTATGGTATGCAAATTACCATTCTTATCCCTTGCTTGGGGCAGTCGGGCACATCCCTGCTTCTGCACTGACCTTGCATTTAGTACCATCGAAGTGTAGCGACCATAGCTCTGTGGTTGAAGCACCTTCGGGTTCTTGTGTTACCTTTGGAATGGCTTGGTCTTCGTCATAAATGACATAAGTCCCTAGTCTAGTGGCATGATAATTTCTGAAGGGGTCTTTATCAATGAATTTGCTTAGGAGGACTTCTTCTTGATCAATCCGATCTCCGGTGATTTCCTCATCTTCTAGAAGCTCTATGCAATACATTTCTTCCTTGGTAATGGAGGTGTGAGTGGGCTCGAAGCCCATCTTAGCCTCATCTGCAACATGTTCCGAATGCAATGGTTCAGACACTAGCTTCATTTTGGCTTCGTGCTTGGTCCTTATAATCAGGTGTGACGAATCTATAGAAGTGAATTCCTTGGACAAGCATAGATCGAATATTGGAGGAATATCAATGATCATGGTATCCTGATTGACCGTGATATTCAGGCAGGAAAATAGAGTTAACAAAATGATTCCCATAATATTAACCATATTCCCATCTAATTGCATAACCCCTTTATTCAAAGGTTCATAGCTCAATCCTAGGGCCTCAACTATTTGCTTGGGCATGACTGTGGTGCTGGCACCAGAGTCAATCATGGAATTATGCAGCAATTTCTTACCCACAATAAGGGTTAGGAAGAACGACTTAGGTTTTGGTTTGCCTTCGCTGTCTTTGACTGTGGATTCTTTCTCTTGAACCTTAGTAGAGGCTTCCTCTGCAATATTCACGAGGACTTTTGCTAGAGGTGACTGATCAATAGTGTCCTCTTTTTCTGTGATAGGATCTTCTTGGAGAGCTCTCTGTAGCAATGTCTTTTGATCCGGAATGGCTAAGATTTCCCACAAGGATATGTTAGCGGATGTTTTTTTAACTGTTCCACTATGTCGAACGATAGCATAATTGGATGCTTTCACTCCTTAGTTCTTGTAGTTATGATCTCCTTTTGCGACGAACTTTGTGGTACCGTTGCGGAGGTGCCAGGTTTGTGGTCGGGAGCGCTTTTAGGCTGCCGACTGACTAATTGCGGGATGAATATTTCGCCCGTGAATCTCCCTTTAGAGCGAGTGTTGTAATCAGATTGCACTTGCGAGGTTTCTAAAGTGGGCATTTCGATTGTGAACACCGCTTCCTCTCCTTCCATCCATGAAAAAAGGGCATGGTCGGGAGCTATGTCATTTTCCTATTCAAGGGACATCCCTTGCATTTGAGCGACGAGTATCACATTTTCCATTTGCAGAGAGGTATATGCATACCCCCCATAGTCCAACGTCGCGCCTTGACTATGCTGCTCTGCTACCTTCTGTTGTAGATTGTCACATGGGCAGTTTTAGGGCATATGTGAATCGCTGCAAGGAAAACACCAAGGGTTTATGTCATCGACCAAATTGTTTTTCCCTACAGTCATCTCTTTGTTAGAGCTTAGGTTGGAGTTCTGCAACAGAGTGGGTACTAGTACTATTTAATTTGTTGCTTGTGCTTGAGGATTTGTGTGAGCGCCTCCTTGGAACTGGTTCCATTGGTAGGAGGGTCTTCCGCCCTGATAGCTCTAATAGGTCGACTTTGGGGGAGCGACCTGGTTGCACTTGATGATAGTTATCTCGTTGGCCATAACCCACAACATTTCCTTTATGTCGCTCATCTCATCCTTTAGGGTAGTGGACGTTGAAGCACTGCCCTGCGGTACTCTTGCATATGTGTACATGGATTGAGGAGGAGAAGCAGTTGCGGTAGGTGGTGTCGCCTAGGAAAAATCGGTAGCTCGGGGAATATAGGCATGATGGGTCGAGGCGACAACTTTCCAATGTCAATCAGGTTGTTCTCTACTTTAATTGTGACACTATATGCATCCCGTGGAGTGGTTTCGCTGAGTGATTGGATCATTATTGAGATGTCGACGTTGATGGACTTTAGGTAGAACATAAATGCTAAGTCGGGTGACGGGTGGATTGCAACCTGAATTCTTTGCCAAGTCATGTGGAACCGGCCATTGAAGTCAGTTAGACCCTCATATGGATCCCGCTTGATGATCTCTAGCTAGTGATATTGGGAGGACCTATCTCTGTCGTTCGAGAGTCTTTCATAAAAGGGGTCTCTGAGCTGATCCCACGCACCAATAGAGTTAGCCGACAGAGTGCGATGCTAGTCTGATGTTTTTCCTCTGAAATAAGTTGCGAGCACCCTCAACGCTATGTTTTGGTTTATAACTCCATGTACCAAACATACGTCTGCCACATCTTGCAGATGTCTAGATGGTGTTCTTGAGTTGTCTCCGATAAATTTAGGAATAGATTTAAGGGAAGAGACCGAAATGGGGGCCCAAATGACAGGTGCTACTGGGGCAACAAGAGGACTCTCGACGTCCCAAGCCACATAGTTTCGGTTAGCGATAGGTAACATGGTTGGTGGAGGAGTCGGTTATGTGATGGGTTATAGCTGGTACTGTTCCTAGCGGTGGTACCAACAAATAAGGATTATTTACTGTTTGGGATCTTATGACAGTTCGATGGCTCATATACTTGCTTAAGGCTTAAGCACATTTCTTGGTCCCATCGGGCGTGCCAGGAAAAAGAAAAACTATTGATGCCAAAAATTGGCAAGGTAACAACCCTTTGTGGGAAACTCAGTTAAAAGGGGACCTATTGCACTAAACTGAGTAACCTCCAAATTTTAAAGAAATCGACTTCTTCTGTAACTGGGGTTTTGAATGGGAAAAGGAAACAAATATAAAAATAAAAGATCTAACTAGGGTGATGCACCAAGATTTAGATGTAAGGCACGATAGACCTATCTTGTAGATGTGATTTAAGGGTCCGTTCAACAATCTGCTATGTCCAAAAATAAAAAACATCAAAAAGAAAGACTCGGATAATTCCTTTCATGACATAAATTAATTTGCATAGAGATTTACCGAACAGAAAGAGTCAGAGACATGGTTCTAAATCAACCTTCTATTCAAATAATTGAAGTTGCAAACAAACTATTCAGAAATAACATAGTATAATTTTATCCAATAGTTAAGAAACATAAAGGCCAAATTACAAGGGCACAGTCTGTGAGTCCTTACAATTATCCAATAAGACAAAAGGCCTGGCGTCTTCTTAATTCTTCTGTAGATATTTATAACTTTTTAAATGATCAAAAGGAACAATATATATAACCAAGGCTTCCACCGCTTGAAGGCTTGTAACAAAAAAGATTCCCCATCATGAATCATAATGCTTGCAGCAATGATTCATCACAACCATTGTAACAAAAAATATTCCCAAACATGAACCCAGTCACTCGTGAGCCAAATGCATTTTGCAAATGATATCAGTGGTCCTGGCTTACCTCGTGTCAACAAGTGTCACCTCCCAGCGAAGGTAGTTAGAGCACGCGACAACATATGGTAGTTTGGCACCCGCGTTACCCCTTCGGTCCAAGAAGATCTGCCGAAGGGCCATGTGGCAACATTTCAAAATTCATGGTTCATCCTCCCCATTCTTTGATAAAATATTGTGACAAAAAGACATGTGGCAGTGTCCTTACTATTGACACTGCTTGAGGGGCCGACCAAATTTTACACGGGTGGAGGCTACGTCGTTGGCGGTTGGGGCCCGAAAGAGAGTTATATGAAAGCATGCCAAGCACATCTGATTTATTGACACGTGGGGGCAAAACGAGGCTCAAAAGAGAAGGGAAGGGAAGCTCCCCTTCGGTGAGCGATTAGGTGACATGTGGTGGCAATGAACCGAGGTCGCCAAAAAACTAGTATGAAGGTTCTTAAGATCATTGGGCGCGGTTAGAAGTCGAGCAAGACATCAAAAACAACTCGAAGGGAGCATGGGGGTATATTAAATATCCACAGTAGGCAACTAGCTCAAGTAGACAAGTGGGTAGCTCAAGCACGCAAGTAAGTAGCTCAAGCATGCAACCAAATAGCTCAAACACATAGCCAAGTAGTTCAAGTGCATAACCAAGTAGCTCAAGCAAACAACCAACCAACTTAAGCAGCTTGACAGACAACATTTTAATATTTTCATAGTTTTTAAGCATAAAGTAACCATAAACATAATGATGAGTTTCAATTACATAGTAACTATCTCTAACATTCATCACATACACAATGGCTAACTAGCATATCACAATGGTTGAAACACACATATGCCCATAATGCATCCCAGATAAAGAATATCGGTGCATTGTGCACTACACTGTGGGTCCTATCTTTTCCTTCTGTATACATATGAGCACACAATATACACTTGAAGTCACAAAGTATAGGCAAGGAATACACATAGTTGCATAAATACATGTAAGTTACAAAGTATACACATGGAAGACACACACATATGGAGATACATCAACACAAGATGGTAGGAACATGCTCTGATACCACTTGTAATGTCCCTTCTAGGGGTTAGCCTAAATCTATCCTAAATTATCAATTTCCCAAGCAATGGGCCCCTAAGGATACTTTGAATTGGCTTAGTCCTTGTAGATAAGTTATAGATTCATCACTAAAATAGCTTACAAATAGAATGTTAGTACTCCACATTGAACATTGGAATTAAGTATGAGTAAATCTATATTAAGCACCATAACCAAGATTTCTCTTAATTGATCCCCCCCTCATGTTAAATCATGGTAAGAAGGTAAGATTACAATGGTTAATCCCATGACCAAACTAGACCCAGAGGGAACACCCTTTGATCCCAAAGGAAGAACCCCTCTGGTCCTCATGGGTTCATCATGTCCCACCCTGGGTGGCGTATCTAGTGGAGATCAATCTAGACCCAAGGGCAGTACCACCAGATACCCCAGAGGAAAGTACCCCCTTGGCCCTTGTGGGCTCATCATGTTCCACCCCGGGTGGCATATCTAGGAGACTCCGTTGCATGAATTCACCTTTGTAATCCCTCTTCCTCACCATGGTGGAACATGGACATCATAATACAAACAAATGACTGACTATAGACATACATATTAATAGGGTATATAGACATAGAAATTTCTGAATATATTAGAGCATATCATGAGGGTAATGACAATACATAAGTATATATCCAATCTCTCCACATTTAGATTAAAGAATCGTAAATACTTATAGGACTCAATAATTATTGCAAGCACCAATATTGCACAATCGTATATATATATATATTCTATATAAATATGTGTATATCATCATGTCTAATTGACTTCAATTCATAAATATGTATATATCATTATTTCTATATAAATACGTATATAAATATGTATACATATTCTATTTAAATATGTATACATCATTATTTCTAATTGACTTCTAATAAATATTTATATATCATTGTATATATTCTATACATATGTATCTATATTATAATAATGTTAAATTGATAGCTCAATGTATTCTTGACAATACATTTTATGATGCCTTATTAGATTTCTGATTGAGTAATGATGATTCCTTTCTTCCTTATTTCCCCAACCACAATCTGCAGTCTGTATTTTTTTTTTCCTATCCTTCCATTCAATGTCTTCTCCTTTTGGTAATTGTCCTCCTTTATATCTTTCTATCTTAAAGAGACGTATCCCTTGACTGATCACTGCCCTTTTTAAAACTAATCGGTGCCTTTATGAATACCACCTTTGGAAATTACTTTTATTTCCTAATATTGCTGCATCCAATTAAGCATTAAATTCCTTATTCTTTAGGCACATCACTTCACTCTTTATTATTTTAATTTCTCCTTATTCAAGCGCCGCCTTCATGTCATAGTTGTTGATTTAGTCTATTGAACATAGAAAAGGGGGGGGATATAGAGAGAGGGAGGGAGGGAGAGAAAGGGAGAGAGATAGGTAGATAAGGGAGAGATATAGAAGAGGGGTAGAGAGGGAGAGAGACAGGTTGAGAAAGAAAGAGAAGAGGGGGAGAGGGAAAGAGATAGGTAGAGGGAGAGAAAGAAGAGGGGGGAGAGAGGGATAGGGATACATAGAGAGGGAGAGATAGAGAAGATGAGATAGAGACATATAAAGGAAGAGGGAGAGGGAGAGATAGAAAGATATAGATGGTGAGATAAAGTGATAGAGAGATATATAAGGAGATATAGAGAGAGGGGGAGAGGGAGAGAGAGACAAAGAGATAGAAAAATATAGAGAATTATAGATAGATACACAAAGATGGAGAGAGGGAGAGAGAAACGGGGGAAGATAAAGTGAGGGAGAGAGAAGTATAATTATATTAAATATACTTTAATTTGTATTATATACAATATATATTATACATTAATTATATTTAGTATTATATTTATATGCTAATTTTTGGTGCTTTATAAAACTATACTAATTGTTAATTGTTAATTATAATCATTATATATATATATATATATATATATATATATATATTTAATAGTTTTATTAAAAAATATAATATAATAATAATAAGTATAATTATTTTATCTATAATTTATTTTGTAGTATATAATATACATATTATAACATAACATATGTTATTATATATATTAATATTATGATTTTGAATTGCTAAAATATATATAATATACTTTTATAGTATAATTATTAATACAATATAACTATAATTTGTAAATAATATATACACTATTAATAACTATAAATGATATAATATAATATATTTTATAAATATATTATAAATAATCACAATAGATAATATATTAGTATTTAATTTAAATTTAAATACATTGATTAATGTATGTTAAAATTTATATTGTTTAGATAAATATAAAATTTTAAATAGCAATGTAAAATTTAAAATAAAATAATATGTATTACAATTTGTTATTAAAGTGAGATTGAAACCTAAATGTGCTCATTATTAGGATCTTGGCCATAATTTTCATTTTAATAAACATACTCTAAAACCCTCATCGAAACCTTATTTTCTTGCTTTAGCTCGCCAAATTGGAGAAGTGAAAGACCAATACCAACAAGAAAGAGTTCAGAGGAGCGAAAACCAATAGCGATGGGGAAAGCAACCAAAAACAGAGAAAAACAATCGAAAAAATGGCGAAAAATGATGAAAATTGAGATTCATTTAATCGCAACAGATAAAGCGAACAATAGTGGTGAGGAAAGCAAAAAAAAAGATAAAATGTGTGAAAATTAACATTTTTCTGGGAGAGATATCAGCTCTGCTATTTAACCAAAAAAGCAAAAAGTAACCATAAAAATCATCATCAGGATTTTCACCGACAACGTAAAAACTAACAGTCAAAATCAACTCAATCATCTCTGGACGTGAAAGGGTCATTGATTGAGCAAATTAGCTTGGTCTACTTCAGATTAGATACACCTTCTACGTAAATAATCAATATAATTGATTTATTATATTTATTCAATTATATTTTTTAAGCCTTTAAAAATTTAATATTAAACCATTAAATAAAAAATCATGTAATAATTTTTATATATTTTTTTATCATTAATTTTAATTTTAAATTCAATATTTTTCTCTCAAAGCTTAATTTTTTTAGAGCTTTAATTCAATTTATTCAAAAGGGTTTATTTTTTCAAGTACTTATTATTTTTTCTCTAAAGGGTCCTTTTTTATTTCTAAATGTAGACAATTTATTTCATTCTTAAGGGGGTTATTTTTTAAACTTATTTTTAAGAGTGTTATTTCCTTCATAAAATTATAAAATTATTTCTAGTAGTAAGTTTTTTTGTGCACTTAAATTTATTTACAATGTCAACTTTAATTCTTGAAATCAAGTTGAATTCTTCTAACTATCACTATTGGAATACTCACATTTCCTTTATTTTTTGATTTAAACATCTCTTGGATGTTGTGACGAATATGAAGTCAAAACCAAATCTGTCTGCATCTAAGGAGGTTCAAGAAAAATGGAGAATTCAAAATGAGGAAGTCTTGGCCTCATAGGTATATCCATGCCACCTAAACTATATGTTCACATTAGGACATGTACAAATTCCTATGAAGCATGGGACAAACTCAAGGTTATTTATGATAATTCAAATGAATCTAGAAAAAATCAACTTCAAGATCAACTTGAAGATTTAAGGTATTCTAATTTCAAATCTATGGATGATTTTTTATTAAAAGTTGATGTTTTGAATAGTCAATTGCAAGGCTTATGAGTAAAATTAGATCTTAGATTAATTCATCTTATTTTTTAAAAATGTCTTCCCAAGAAATTTCAACAATTTATTACTAATATTCATGCACAATTAGCTGTTCCTTCTTTAGCTAGTCAACTTATGATATTTTTCACAATTTGTTAAGACAAGAAGAAGCTAAGTTAATTTAGTTTGGAAATATTAAGTCTAATGAACGTGCTTGTTTGTCTAAAAATCATAAGCAAAACTTTAAGCCACATTGTAAACAACATTATTATAATAAACCTCATTATAATAATTTCAATGAAACTAGAATGTCTAACTCTTCTAAGAGACCTAATTGCACGTTTTGTAATAAGGATGGTCATTGGAAAAATAGTTGTTTCAAAGGAAAAATGAAAAAAATCCTATGAAGCAAAATAATCAACAACAAAATAAACCTAATAATCATAAGTTTCATAACAATGCAAATCAATCTAGACGTGTTTTTACTTGTAGTTTTAATGTTTCTCAACCTCTTGAATGGGTTATTGATTTAGGTGCATCTCAACATGTCACTTCACATGTAAAGAAGTTTTTGAATCTATGCAACCTGATATGTCTAATTTTCATCTTTAACTTGCTAATAATCATAGGTGTAAAGTAGAAGCAATTCGAGATGTGAATGTTCCTAATGAAAAATTGTGTGATGTTTTGTATGTTCCTGAATTAAAGATTAATTTGCTTCCAGTTGCTAAGCTTTGTCAAGATTTAAAAAAGTAATTTTACAAAGATATGTGCTATGTGATTGATCCAAAATAAAATAAGGTCATTGCTAATTCTAAATTAGACAATGATAATTTATTCAAATTTTATGAATTTGTTTAATCTAGATGCTCTTTAATATCTACTATTGATTTCAATGTTTGGCATGAAAGACTTGGTCATATAAATGCTTACAATATTTCCTTGATGCAAAAAATTAATATGGTGGAAGGATTGCCTAGTATTGTTCAATCTAAAATTGTATGCACAAAATGTGTGAGTGCTGAGATGCATAGGGAGCCCTTTCCACAAGGTCAATCATGGAGGGAAAATCATAGATTGCACCTAGGACCCATAGTGACCTTTTGGGACCCATGGAGAATAACTCCATCCAAGGATCAAGGTATGCACTTACTTTTGTTGATGATTATTCTAGAGAAGAACTTGGATCTATTTTCTTCATAGTGAGGGTCAAGTTCTTGATATATTTTCCAAATTTCATATATTTGTTGAAAGGAAATATGGTTTTAAACTCAAAATTCTTAGAAATGACAATGCTAAAGAATACATGAATAACGATTTTAATATATATTTGAAATCATTTTTTTATTAAACATGAGTGAACTATTCCCTATACATCTCAACAAAATGGTGTAGTGGAAAGGAAGCATAGAACTATTGTTGAAATGGTTAGATGCATGTTACATGCTAAAAATATGTCTTATAAATTTTGGGATGAAGCTATGTTTTGTTCTACTTATATTATTAATAGGACTCCTATAAATCTTTAAAGGATATAACTCTTGAAGAGCCTTTGTTTAGTAGGAAGCCTAATCTTAAGCATTTAAGATTTTTTTGCTCAATTGCTTATGTTCATAAACCTAAATAAAAAAGAAAAAAATTAGATCCTAAATCTTCTTATCATTTTTTTTTGGTTACAATGAACATTCTAAAGCTTATAGAATTTATAAGTCTCTTACTAACAAAGTTAAAGTTTTTATAGATGTATGTATTGTTGAAAATGGTGTTCATGATTGATTGTTCTAAAGTGCTATATATTGAATCTTCTCAAAATATAATTGTTGTTGTGGAGGATAATCTTAAAGTTGAATCTTCTCTTAACCCTCTTAATGCATCTCTTACTCATAGTAATAGTGAAGATGAACACGTTTCTTCTCCTCATGATTTTTCTTCAAGCGATGATACTCTTACTTTTAAAAGAAACTAAATGGTTTAAAAATTTTATGCAAGAAAGTGAGGATATTTTAGCTAGAATGAATCAATTTAAGACTAGAAAGGAAAATTATTTTAATTATGCTTTGATGTCTAAAATCATGGATACAAATGATCCTCAAACTTATGAACAAGCTGAAGATTAACCTCATTGGCAAAAGGCTATGCAAGAAGAATATGATAAATTAATTGTTAATAAAACTTGGGATTTAGTTCCTTTCATCATGGAAAGAATCTTGTTTCATGCAAATGGTTGTATAATATTGTTAATGCAAATAATTAAGCTCGCAAATTTATAGCTAGATTAGTTGCTAGAGGCTTCTTTCAAGTTGAAGGCTTATATTATAATGAAATATTTGCTCTAGTAGCTAATATGCCAACTATTTAATTAGTTCTTGCTTTAGTTTCTCGTATGCATTGGTCTATTCATCAAATGGATGTTAAAAGTGCATTTTTAAATGGTGATTTACATGAATAAATTTATATGTCTCAAACTTTGGGTTTTATTAAGGAAGGTAATGAGCATATTGTTTGCAAATTGAAAAAAATAATTTATGGTTTAAAACATTCTTGATGCAACTATTTATTGACTACAATTGATCTGCTGTTAATTTAGTGTTGATCTGATATTGATTTGCTTAGTAGTCTTCGTAGGAGTTATTTTAGGAGTTGATATACTATTACTTAGTAGTCTTCGTAGGAGTTAAATTAGGAGTTGATTACTCTATTTTGGACTACTGTTACTTTGTAGTCTTCATAGGAGTTAAATTGGGAGTTTGTTGGTGGATAAAGGGGATAACTAGTAACATAGGAATTGGTTTTTAAGAGAATGTAATGAACAATTCCTAAATAATGAAAATAGAGTATAGTTTGAAGGAGTAAAATTCTCCATATTTTCTTTTTTTCTCTGTTCTATTGTGCTTATTTCCTCTATATTATAGAGGGAAAGTTTGTTAATTTTCAAGATCTAAGGAATCATCTGCATCATTTTGGTATCAGAGCAAACTACGATGGCCCAAAGAGGGATTCGTATGCACTGGGGAGGGAGAGGCAATAGAAATGCTAGTCTTCAGAGGAATAATGTTGATGGTTGGGTCAAAATATTAGAGGCCATTGAGAATAGGCTACACTTGTATGATTCTAAAGAGGAACTAGAGCATCCAAAAAATGTATAGCTAGGGAAACAGACCCTGTGGAGAGGCTCATTGAAGTCATATCAAAACAAGGTTCCAAGGTGAAAGTTGATATTTTAAAATTTAAAGGTGAACTCAATCCACATTTTTTCTTATACTAGATCCAAGAGTTGGAGTGTTATTTTGAGATGGAAAATATTGAGGAATATGATCATAAAAGAGTGAAAATTGCAGCATCCAAGTTGAAGTCCCATGCTACCATATGGTGGGAAAATTTGCAAAGTTCTAGGAGAAGACCAGGGAAGGAAAAAATCAAGCCGTGGCCCAAGATGTTGAAACACCTACGAGATCGATTCTTTCCCTATGATTATTAGCAAAGGTTGTTCAGAGAATTTCAGAATCTAATCTACAAAGAGATCACTCTGTTCAAGCTTATACCGAACAATTATGAGGCTTCAAATTCAGATTGATATTCAAGAGGATGAAGAACAAGAAACAACTAGGTATTTTAATGGATTAAGGTTTCAACTACAAGATGAGCTAGCCTTAGTCAAGTTACCTATTGTGGATGAGACATATGGATATGCCTTAAAAGTAGAGGAGAAGTTGCATCACAAAAAAAAGTTAACAAATAAAATGAGTGACAGTAACCTAGACTAGAAAAGAGATTTCCTCCAAACCTATCAAAGGAGAAGAACCCGAGGAAAATGTGAAGCTCAACTTCTGAGGAAAAGGAGGGTTTAGAGGTAGGGGATGAGGACGACAATTTTTTGAGGATTGGAAACCATTATGATGCTTCATATGTAGTGAAGCTCATAAAGCTCAAGTTTTCCCACTCAATTGTAAAGCTGCAAATCAAGCTATGCTGACAGAGGAAGAGATTCAAGCTATGGAACTAGAAGCTAAAAATAGAGAGAACTTGATGATTCAAAAGACCTCGGTAGTTGGAAACAAACAACCTATAGATGAGGATTGGAGAAGGGAATTTTTTTTCCGAACTAGATGCAAGTGTCAAGGAAAGGTATGTAAAGTGATAGTAGATGGTGGCTCAACATATAACTTAGTAAGTCTTGAAATGGTGCAAAACTTAAATCTTTCTTGTATTCCGAAATCTAAACCATATAAGATCTCTTGGTTGAAGAAAGATAAAAGTGTGTTGGTTAATAAATCTTGTTTTGTTACCTTTAATATTGGACCCTATGAAGATACAGTATTGTGTGATGTCGTACCTATGGATGCTTTCCATTTATTATTAGGAAGATTCTAACAGTATGACATGCATGTAGTTCTCCATGGTAGGGAAAATACTTATAAGATACAACATGAGGGTCAAATCCATAATTTGAATCCTTTTAAAGGAGAAGAATCAACTAGAATGGTAGCGGTATCATTGTCTATAATGAGTTGGAAAGAGTTTTTCAAGGAGTCTAAGAATGAGATTTTCTATCTATTATACCTGTTATCACCTGGAATATGCACCTTGCCGAATCTTGAATCTAGCTATCCTGTGAAACATGGGATGACCTCTAGAGTTGTGGGACTCACAAAACTCTAGGTCAACCTACGATTAAAGGGTGACTTCCCTTTGGTAAATCACCTAACAAATAACTCTAACTAAAGAACTTTGCTGGGAAAAGAGAAGAGAAAGATTTGATAATCTAAAACTAAAACAAAAAATGAAGGTGATACACCAAATATAGCAGATTTATACTTCGTTTTAGCAACAAAACCTATGAATCTCAATCTAAAGCTTCACATCTAGTAATTTGCAATAGTAATTCAAAGGTAAACTTACAACAACAACAATTAAGGAGTCATAGGACTCACAATAATACCTGCTTTTCTTTCATACATAGAGAAAATTGAAATAAATAGCTTGGCAAAATGCTGATCTTTGAATCACTGAAGGCTGTTAAAATGACTGTTTTATGGGAAAACAATAAAATATTACATCACAAGCATACAATTAACCATTATTTCAGAGTGAAACAAGGTTGAAGATGTAGTTAATGAAGAAAATTACAGAAGTAAAGACCTGATTATGACTGAAAAAATCAAAGCATTGAATGCCACTTTGTCACAATAAAATTTTCCAATACTTTGTAACATACATAGGCCTCTAATTTATAGATTTTTGAGAGCCTAAAATAAAAAAAACTTCATTTTGACTTTAGATATTTTTCCTATGAGTTGTCATCCTTATCCTTTGTGGATAAGATTTTCCTTTTTGCTTTATGAGTTGCCAATCTTATCCTTTGTGGATAAGATATTTGTAATCCTTATCCCTTGTAGATAAGATTCACCTTTTTGCTTTATGAGTTGTCAATCTTATCCTATGAGTTGTCATCCCTATCCTCTATAGATAAGATATTTGTAATCTTTATCCTTTGTGGATAAGATATTTTTTAATCCTTATCCTTTGTGGATAAGATATTTTTTAATCCTTATACTTTGACTTTGACTATGACTTTATTTGACTTTAATGCTTTGCTGATTTTGCATAATTTTTTTTTTTTGGTTCTATTTTTTCATAAAAAATTAGGTAACAATACCCTAGAGGGAAAGAGAAATCTAATTATCAAACTATCCTAGTAGAAGTGCAAATGATATTAACCCAATATTCTGACTTGATGCCAGTCGATCTACCAGTTGACCCGCCCCCTTCTAGAGGCATCACCCATCAAATTGATTCCTGGTGCTAGACTTCCAAATCAAGCTTCTTATAGGTTGACTCTAGAAAATTAGGAAATGAGAAAACAAATTGTTGAATTATTAGAGAAGGAATTTATAAAGGAAAGCATGAGCCCATGTGCCACACCTGCTCTAATCTCACCCAAGAAAGGGGGAAATGGAGATTATGTACATGGATTCTAGAGCCATTAACAAAATCACTGTGAAGTACCAATATCCAATACCCAAAATGGATGACTTGTTAGATTGCCTAGTGGGTGCCAAAATCTTCTCCAAAATTGATCTCAGAAGAAGATACCATTAGATTCAAAATCATGAAGGAGATGAGTGGAAGACCACATTCAAAACCAAGGATGGGTTGTATGAGTGGGTAGTGATTCTGTTTGGTTTTTCAAATGCCTTGGCTACCTTCATGCATATAATGAATCAAGTATTTAGACTACACATTGGAAAATTTGTCATAGTCTATTTTGATATCTTGATTTTTAGTAACAATATGGAGGAACATATAGAACATTTGAGGGTGGTTCTTGATACACTTAGAGAATAAATGTTGTTTACCATCCCTGAAAAGAGTGAATTTTAAAGAATGAGTTGGTCTTCTTGGGTAGTGTTGTTTTAGCTAATGGATTGAACATGGATCCTGAAAACGTTAAGGCCATTCTTGAAAGGCCTACTCCTCAAAGTATCATATAGGTGAGGATCTTCCACAGGATGGTGAATTTTTATAAAAGATTCATTAGGAATTTCAATGGAATAAGTGAATCTATGAAAAATTTCACAAGAGGAAAGGCCTTTAGTTAGACCAAGGCAACTGACTTGAGTTTTGAACACTTCAAAAGAAAGATAATCGAGGCTCCAATTCTTGCTATACTAGATTTTGAGAAACTTTTTACAATTGAGTGTGATGCTTCAAGAGTAGCTATTGGTGGAGTGTTGAGCCAATAAGGTAAACCTATGGCCTTTTGTAGTGAGAAATTAAATGACACCAAAATAAGTATACTGCTTATGATAATGAATTCTATGTTGTTGTACAAAATTTTAAATATTGGACGCATAATATTCTAGATAGGGAATTCATTTTGATGACTGACAACGAAGATTTGAAGTACATTAATTCCTAGGGAAAGATGTCCCACAAAAATGCAAAGTGGGCTTCATTTTTGTAGGCTTATACCTTTGTTGTGCAACATAGGAGTGGTAAATCTAATGTGGTGGTTGATGCTCTAAGTAGAAGGTTCCATTAGTTGGTTGTAATGAGAAATGCACTTACTGGATTTGATGAAATAAAATATGAATATGCAATAGATCCATATTTTGGATAAAATTATGTAGTCTTAAGTATTCAGGACAAGACTAGTATGCATTCTTGTGAAGACTATATGCTTGCAGATGGGTTTTTGTTTAAGGGACCCCAACTTTGTATTCCCTTTGGATCGAGGAGAGAAAAAATAATAAGGGAGATGCACTCAAGTGGCCTTGGTGGACACTTTGGACAAGATAAGACCTTTGAATTGGTGCATGATAAATTATTTTGGTCAAATATGTAAAGAGGTGTGAATAGGTTTGTTACTACTTGTAGGGTGTGCCAAATTGAAAAAGGAAAACAATAAAATACAAGCCTCTATATGCCTCTAACTGTGCCAACAAAACCATGGACTGAAATTTCCATGGATTTTGTCTTGGGGCTACCACAAACTTAGAGAGGATTTGATTTAGTGTTTGTAGTGGTTAATCATTTTTATAAAATGGCCCAATTCATACCCTGTAAGAATACCAATTATTCAAGTCAAGTAGCACATTTGTTCTTTAAGAAAATAGTGCAGTTACATGGTATTCCAAAAACCATAACCAATGATAGGGAGACAACTTAAGTTCTTAAGCCAGGTTTGGAGAACCTTGTGGAAGAAGTTGGACAAAAGATTGCAATATAGTTCAACATACCACCCCCAAATCGATGGTCAAATAGAGGTAGCGAATAGGAGCTTGGGCAATCCATTAAGGTGCTTGATTGGTGACAACCCAAGACAATGGGATTTAGTTCTATCTCAAGTTGAATTCACCTATAACTCTAGCATAAATAGATCTACTATAAAGTTTGCATTTCAAATTATGTATGGCTCAAACCCTAAATGAATTGTGGATTTAATGGATCTGCACGCAAACCCACAAATTAGCCAAGATGCCAAATTTTTTGTAGAAAAAATTTAAGAGATTCATCAATAGGTTAGGAAAAAGTTACAAACCATGAAGGAACATTATAAAAAAATGTTGATATACATAGGAGAAAAAAAATATTCTAGGAAGGGGAAATGGTCATGAAAAATTTGTGCAAAGATAGGTATCCTCAAGGTAATTATAACAAGTTGAAACCCAAGAAAATTGGTTTGTGTATAATTGAATCTAAGGACAATAAAATCCTACCAAGAATTTGAATTAAAATAGGTCCTAGGTTAAAGTGCGACCATACGTCAGGTTTGGTGTATGAGTCCTAAATGCTTAAACTCAGGACACATAATTCAAGAAGTGTTATGTTCAATGTGAAATTTGAAATTAGGGCTCGAGATCTAGGGAGGACCCATACGCCTAGATGGACGTATGGGTCCCAGATCCTTAAATTTGGAACACAGCCAAAAACATTAAATTATGATTTATGATTTATTACATGTTGAGATTATCCTTAGGAAAGTACATTTAACTAGGCTTGTGGATGCAAAATAGGACCAATTAAGGCATAAATAAGCCAAATTTTAACGAGGACCCAAAAAAGTGTGAAAATGTAAAGGGATACATTTTTCTACACTATAGTTGGGTATGCAAATTTGGAAAACACCTAAAGGTATTTTTCTTTCTCAACATAAATATGCTCAAAATCTCATATAAATTTAAAATGAATGATGCAAAGTGTGTTTCTACTCCTTGTGAATTAGGAACTAAATTAATGGTTGATATGGAAACTCTTTTTGTTGATCATACTTTATATAGGAAATTAGTTGGTAGTTTAAATTATTTAACACTTACTAGAAACTTGATATTTCTTATAGTGTTGAATTGGTTTCTAAATGTAGTGCTGTAAATTGTCACCCATGACAACTTCAAACTATGTTTTGCTTCCCCCTAAGTGCATGGACCTAATTGAACACTTAATTTCTTAAATTATGTATTTTGTGATCCAATTTAAAATAGTTTTCGACAATTTGCAACAATAAAACAAATGCTCTCATTTAATACTTTTCCTCTGACTCAAACTTCCAAAAATAAGGTTGGGACACTGGCACCTAGGATGCTTATGTCCCCCTATTTTGACTTCAAATTCAAATATATCAATGTCAACATTTTATTATTTGAAATTCAAATATCTAAATTTGGCCATCAAGATTTAATTAAATTCCTATAAATACCTAGTTATTGCATTATTTTCAAATCAATCTACCAAGTTGGAGAATTTATGATCAAGCAATTATCAAGAGCATTATCAAGCAAGTCAAGAGAAGTCATTAGAGGATTTATTGCTTCAATTAAAGATCCAATATCATGTTAGAGTGTATATGAGTGTGTTCATATTTCTGTTTTCACATTGTTTGTGAAGGCTAACCCTTTGTAGGTCTCCAAGAAATTCAAACCATTCAAGCAAGATTAAGTAAGCAAGATCCAAGACCTTGAGTGATGTGTATGAATTCAGTCCTTCAAGGAAGCCATTGAAGGGTGGTGAGTTGCAACACTTTGTGATTGTTTCATTCATTCCTTTTATTTATCACTTTATCATTGATATTGCCATTGTGAAAGTAGAAACACTAACATGGGGATTAACTGAGACAAGCCCCTAAATGACACAACCTTTCTTCTCTCTTTGAATGTGTAGGTTTTAGGTCTGAAGAATATTGAAGGTTAGTTATTTTAGGTTGCATTTGAAACCATACACCTTGACAAATCCCATAAACTCACTTACAAAAATATTCGACAGTGATCCGACAAGTTTGCAGATGAAAATAAAAAGCTCATATCCGACACTTGAGGACTGCAAAAATAGATCCAAAAAATACCTACAAGGATAGTGGTGCCTCCAGAGGAAAGGTCCTCAAAAATTCAACTGAAATTTATATCACAGGTGCACAATGTCCTCAACCTAGATCTAGTGTCAATTTTTTTGTTACAGTTTCCCAATTTTTGAAATCTTGCATTTTTCAAATTAGGGCATGCAGTTTAATTGGGTTAATATAATAAATTCAATTCTAATTCATTTCTTAGGCTCTAAAGAATTAGATCTAGGTGTGGTTGACTCACCTTCTTGGTTGAAAGTCAATCAAATTATCTTGATTTGCATTCTAATGTTCTTTTGAAAAATGACTTGATCCTTGTGTTCTATGTATTGGGCCTAGGATCCTTTTTCATAAAAACACTAGATATATGTCTAAACCACAACAAAATCATTTTAAAGTTAGAAAAAATAAATTAAGATGTTAAAGGTACTTTTAATCTTGCTCTCTTTTATGAAGCAAATTGTGATTTTTCTTTAAAAGGCTACACTGATTCAAATTTAGGAGGTAATCCCAATGATGCGAGATCCACTTGTTGTCATTATTTATTTGTTGGATTAGGTGTAGTCTCATGGAATAGTAAGAAACAACAATCTACTTCTCTTTGTTCTATAAAAGTTGAATATACAGGTTGTACCAATGCATCCAAAGAAACACTATGATTAAGAAGATTACCTGAAGAATTGGGTCTACCTCAAAAGGATCCTACTCCATTATATTGTGATAATCAAAGTGCCATTATTTTGGAAAATAATTTAATTTCTCATGCAGGGACCAAACATATTGCTCTTCAACATCACTTCATTAGAGAGCACATTAAAGGCAAGCAAATTTGTCTTTTATATTGTAAAGGTGAAGATCAAGTTGCAGATATTCTCACCAAAATTCTTTGTAAATATAAATTTCTCTTTCATTGTAAAAATATAAGATCACAACCCATTAAAGAGTTTGATGTAAACTCCCCAAGTAAAGCTTAAAGGGGGATGCTAGAAAATTTATCTTTACTTAGTAAATGTTATTTATTAATTATAATTATTTAATTACTTATAGGATATTCCAAAGGAATCCCTATAATTATTTTGTCTTTTTTGGTCTTCTCACACATATGTGAGTATGACATTTTATTTTAATCCCTTTATTAAGGAATATTAGTTTCTTAGGTGTAGCCTCCTCCTTATGAGGAAATTGACACCTTCCACACACATAGAATGAATAGTGGCATCCATTGAGTTGGGATTTACTTTATAACTCTTCTTCTCACCTCTATTTATTGAGGTGCTTCTCTTCTCATTCTTCAAAAAATCAAGCTTAAGGCTTAAGTGCACTCTCTCTCTCTCTCTCACTTTCTCTCTCTCCGTAGATCATTCTTAGGCATTTTGCCTCATTAATATTAATATATATATATATATATTTCCCCTTATCAAATTCTCGTGTCTCCTCTTGATGGTGTTGGTGCTTGGATTGGATTCTCTCTTCTTTGGTAATTTTTTTCCTTCAAAAAATGCTCATTAATTATTACTTTCCTTTGCTCAATTTATTTTTCCTTTTAGTTTGGTTATAAGACATGAAGTGAGCACTTGAGGTGTGTAGTAGTAATAGAGAAGAGAGTTCAATAAAGAGTGGAAAGACATGTTTCTTGTAAGGTTATACATATATGGTGAAATATGAAGGGGAGTAGTATAATATAGAAGGGATAATGGGAGAATGCTAAGAGGATATAATGGAACATAGGGTGAAATAAGAGGATACAATGGGATGGGAATAGAAGGGGATAATGGATAAGATAGACTAGTAGAGATTAGTGGGATGGGTTAGGAGGGGATCACGAAACATAGGGCGAATAATTAGAGGTTAATGATATGGGATTAGGAGGGAATAATATAATATAGGGTGAATTAGGAGAAGATAACATGATAAGACCAAGAGGGGACAATAGAACATAGGGTAAAATACGAGAGGGTAATGGGATGGGAATATAAGGGGATACTTGAGCATAAGATGGACTAGTAGAGATTAATGGGATGGGTTAGAATGGGATAAAAAACATAGGGTGAACTATTAGAGGTTAATGGGATGGAATTAGGAGGGAATACTAGAAAATAGGATGATATAATAGGTGTCTAGGGTTTGACAATAGGACATGAAGTGGGTATTTGAGGTGTGCAATAGTAATGGAGAATATAGTCGATCAATAATGAGTAGAAGGAAAGGCTTCTTGTAAGGGTATATATATAGAGGATAAAATATGGAGGGAGGTGGTGTAATATAGAAGGGGTAATGAGACAAGATCAAGAGGGGATAATATAACATAGGGTGAAATAAGATAGGATAATGGGATGGGAATAAAAGGGGATAATGAAAAATAGGATGGACTAATAGAGATTAATGGGATGGACCAAGAGGGGATAATAGAACATAGGATGAACTATCAAAGGTTAATCCGATGATATCAGGAGGGAATAATTGAATATAGGGTGAATTAAGAGTAGATAATGGGGTAAGACCAAGAGGGGATAATGGAATATAGGGTAAAATAAGAGAGGGTAATTGGATAGAAATATGAGATAATGAAACATAGGATGGACTAGTAGAGATTAAATGGGATGGGATAATGGAGCAAAGGGTAACATATTAGAGGTTAATGGGATTGGATCAAGATGGAATAGTGAATTAGGATGTCTCTAGGATTTGACTATGACATGAAGTGGTTACAAGGTGTGTAGTAACTTAATGAAGAATATAATTGGTCAATAATGAGTGGAAGGTAATGTTTCTTGTAAGATGTAATATAGGAGGTGTGAAAGGTTGGGTTATATGATATGAAATGGGCAAAATACGTGCGATGGTAGGAATGGAAGAATGAAGTGGACATTGGAGGGTAAATATATTTAAATAGTCTCACAAACTAACTAAACATATCATCCTCTAATAGATATAGAAAAGAAGACATCATGGTGGGTTCCTTAAATATATGTTATTCACATCACATGCCCTATACTCTTCATATTTGGTTAAAGTGTGTGGTGAGGAGGATACAGGTGATAAGTTGTGGGACAATGTACATAAGATTTAACTTGGTTGAAGGGATGAGGTAGCTTGAAAATGAGAATAAAAGAAACTATGTGGGAGCTGATTTCCCACTATGATCTACCACTATAAAATTGGTATGTGTACCTTACATATAGTGTAGAGCAAGTGGATATATGAAAGCTAGTAGTCATAGGGAAACCAAGGGATATGGCAAGTGATTAATAGGATGATGGGTCCATTAGTAGTGAAGGCTAGGCAAGGTGATATCACTAGCCAATTGAGAATAACACATGTTCTTTGACTTATTTACCCACTAGCTATAAAAATAATCAATTATAACCTAAAGTGTGAATATTTTTTGGAAAACTATAATATGAGAATTGACACCAAAGAGAATATGCAATAGCTACTCAATAATGTCTCTAAACATTGACTTGAAAAATTCAAATATCTAGAAGGTGAAGCTAGATATACCTTTAGGTGCACTTTGTGTCAAATTAATCATTTATGATTGAGATTAATTGTACATGTCAATTTAGATTTGTGTTAGTTCAAATTGATCTCGTAGAAATCAAAATCAATTTGCAGAATGCTTTGAGAGAGATTCTTAGACACATATCCAATATAATCAACTAATTTCTTGATAATGATAAATTAATCTAAAACAACATCAAAATTATTTATCCATCATCCATCATCCATGTTAAAGTTAAATACACCTAACTAGTTATATAATTTTCATAATTTTATTTCAATTATCTATCTCAATTCTTATATCTAACTGTGTAGTCAAAAAAACCCTTGATTTATTGGTGTTATTGAATGATTTTGAATGATCATGCTTACCAACAAAAATGAAATCAGATTTATCGTAGTAACAGTCCATCAATTACCCTGTGATTGAAATACTTACTTCTTTTCTAAGATCAGGTTTTACTCCATGGTTGTATTATTCCTGACGATTTACAATGAAGGGATGACGAAGAAGCGTAGTGGCATCAGGCCTCTGTGACGGATCTTTTGTCAAGCAGAGCTGGAAAAAATTCCTAATATCCTTACGCCGGACGCTTCCTTCCAGCACTGGAATCCCCTTCTGTCCATTCAAATATTCACTGACACTATTCTCCCACCTATTTTTGTCGTTACAGCAGGCCAGCAAGCAAATTCCCAGGCTCCAAATATCGGCCTTGAAGATGTCATTCACGTTTGTTAACGGAGATCCTGCTGAGATAAAACGCTCAGGTCTCTTGTATTTGTCAGTACCAGGCATACGCAAAAATCTCTGGAAGGCTCCGTTTTTCTTGACATCCATGCTGGTTCCAAAATCCGCAAGCTTAATAGCCGTTTCCTCTTTATTCATGAGAATATTAGCGGGCTTTACATCGAGGTGGACAATTCCAACGCTTTCCATATGCTGAAGCGCGCTGAGAACTTGAGCCGCCATTAAAGTAATATTGCCGTCTGTTATTTCCTCTTTCTGTTTTCGTTTCCGCTTGATGAAATCCTCCAGGCTCCAGCCGCCGCAATTCTCCATTAAAATGCAGCAGGCGTAGCTGTCGGGGCTGTTTAATTTCGCGCTGTATGCGTCGAAGAATTGCACAATGTGTTTGTGCGGGTAGGTTTTGAGGATATGGAAAATGTTTATTTCGTTTTCCATTTGCGTCCTGTCTTTTCCATTTTGCAGTATTTTCAGCGCGAATGCCTGCGAGGTCTCCTCATGGAAGACTCCGAAAACGGTTCCGTTGCCGCCCTTTTTAAACTCCTTTATTCTTGTGAGCTCATTTACCCTAATTCTCCCGATTTGAAGCAGCTTCGGCAGCGCCAATTGCTCGTGTTTTTCTTCGGCGGGACGCAGCGGCGTCGTCAGTCCGGAAGCTTCTATTTTTCTTTTTTCTTGGAAGGAGGGATCTGTGTCAGGACAGCGAAATCCGACTGTAAGCGGAGAGGGTTTAGTAAAAGAATTTTCTGTCCAACATCCAGTCGAGCTGAATTCCATGCTTTCAGGTGGCGGAGATGGTGGAAGACTGTAGGGATTACTGTATGGAGTAGTTGGTAATGGCGGTCGTAATCCAAACAACCTGTTCCTGAATGGATTTAGATCTGGACTACTAAAGTCGTTGTCAAAAGGACTGGTTTTTTCTCTACTGTTGTCTGTGCTGTAGTGTGTTTCATTTGTGCTCATGCAAGCTTTGTTCTGATTTTGGTATGGACTGATTTGAAGTGGCCTTGATCGAAGGAAAGTATTTCTGAAAGGAATTTCTATTGGAGTAGTTTTGAAACTTCTTTTAACTGGGTTTTGGTTGTTGGCTCCACTATTTTCTTGTGGTAAAAATGGCGGGGAAATTTGGTTGTCCAGACTAACATGTTTGTCTGCAGCTGGTTCTGGATCTGGAGTAGTATTGTGTAGATTTTGATTTGTAACGGCTTTGACACTCATTTTGTTGATCGACGGGGATTAACAACATTTATTCTTCTTGTTATAAGATTTGATTTAGTGAGCATGTGAAGAGTTGTGACTCCAGCCCCCTGGTTGACATTAACGGTTAAGAGGTGGTTTTACAAAAATGAAATAATAAAGATCTTATTTTGTATAAAAAAGATGTTAAGTCATGTTCTTCATTTTGCTAGCACTTTTTCCTTTATCATTTTGTTATTTAGTTTTATATTCTTCAAACAATATTGTTGGTAGGTTCATAAGTTGATCTAAACTTCTTAAAATCTTTTAATTTTATCATGGATATATTGTTGGCAGATTCATATATTTCTTCACAAATTCTTAAGTTCATTTAAATTATTTAAGATCTTTCAATTTTATATCTTTACATTTAAAAATTTTCTCATCAAATTTTAAATTCTAAATCTCTATATTGCATTAATGTTGTATTTTTTTTAATTTTGATTTTTTAAAATTTTAATTTTACATTTTATAATTTTAAAAATTAAAAATTAAAAAATATATATATTTTTTTATTGAAGTGAAGATGTTAAGTATCTTGTTTGGAACAAGTGTTTTATTTTATATTTTCTATTACAATTAGCTGTCCGTACGAACTCACACTCCAGAGGTGTTAGTTCTTACGCCATGATGGTACAAATTGTTTATTTAAACAAGCATGGTGCCTTTCATCATTCACACAGCTTTGAAAGTTCGAATTTCTTCGAAGAGATTGGCGAATTTTCATCAAAGGATCAAGTTCGAAGGTGGTAAAATATTCTTTTGCAGGTACAAGTTCAGATTCAGCATCAGATTCAAGGCAGAGTGGCGATTTTGACAGAAGAAGATAATAATTAAATAAAAAAATTTTAAAAAAAATATATCTTTCTTCTTCTCTATATTTCTTCCATCTTCTCGTCTTAAATTCTCTTGCATGTTCGAAGTGTTGGCAGATTTTGGCAAAACAAAATATCTGGGTTGATTCAGAAGAGCTTTCTCAGCAAAACCCATGTGCCAGAATTTTTCAGGAAAATTTGTTCCAGAACATCTGTTCTTGAAGCTTTAATTTTCTCAACCGAAATTCTTTTGCATGGCTGAGTAAAGGGTAAATTTTTGCATTTCTGACGTTCTGGGTTGTCTTAGAATCATTTTCTGGACAAAACCCATATCTCAGATTTTTTCGTAAAAATTCTCATCCGACAAGCTATTTTTAGCCTCAGCAGGCTATTTTTGGCTTTCCAGAAAAGTTGTCAGAATATAGCCGTGTGCACAGTCAACAGGCAAGTTTTTCAGAATGCAGTTCACTCAGCTCGAATTCAAGACCAAATCGGTCTTAACCCATGACTTCATCGGAACAGTTGATACAGATCTACATAAGGTGTTGCCGGAGGTAGTTTTGGATCCACTCAAAATCAGGGATTCAGTTATCAAGAATATTCAGCAATCCGGGTTACTTGAGGCCGCTTCCATACCTATTTCGGTGCATTGCGTGGAGTTTGTAATATCTTGCATCAAGCATTACAATTCCGCTACACGAGAGATACGGTCAATAGATGGACGTGTTATATGCAGTCTCAAACCTCTTGATATCGAGCGAAGTCTAGATATTCCTCAACATTCGGATGGGATGGTTATTTCCATGAGTCAAAGCGAGCAGGCATTCAATGCTGGACTGGATAAGTGTCAAAACAAGATGATAGAGAGATGGCTGAAACAAAAGAAGAGCAAGTTGCCAAACAACTTGGGTCGTGGCGAGTGTAAGGATGAATACAATATTTTGATTACACTGCTTAATCGTGTCTCAGGTCATGCAGATGCGAACAAATTTCACCCGTGGATGTATTATATCATTGGTAGAATCATCTCGGGGCAAGAGCATTATGACTGGGCATCCTTCATCAGCGATGTTATTCACGAGCAAATCACCGGTTTCCTAGCTGCGCATCAATTTCATATGTGTTCTTACCTGGTGTACTTGATTGCTTATCAGAATCAGTTTAATGGTTTGAATACGGTGGGCATACTCAGTGTACAGAAAGTCTATCGTTACTATGACCAGCTTGAGTTCACAAAGGCTGAAAGTCATTTTAAACGTGTACAAGAGGCTTTCTTGACTTATACAGTGAGAAACTTGGACCGGGAGTTGCATATTCGCATCTCGACAGTTGCCAGAGCAGCAATGAAGAATTGGCAGATTGGTACATTCAGTTCCCTACATACACCTATATCCGTGTCTATGGATACACAGGAAAACCAGCTATGTTACCACGTTATCCTTCGGATAAAACAATATTCATGGAGTTCCTGAGGCAGCTATATGAAGTTCACAAACGTTTGCGCATCAAGCGTAAACCAGCTGCCGAGTTTCCTTTGCAATTCGGGATGTATTGGTGTAGGACGGCAGTTGATGCTAAGACCGCAGGTCAAGAGTTAGAAAATTGCAAACTCAAGTACCTGGTGGATACACGCACATATGATCCTTGGGGTCATTACGCAGCTCGCCTGGGTAATCTCTCTTATCACAAACCTACGATGGAAGATTATTGGGTGAATTGTGAGGATGATTTCGAAGTTCGCAGACGTAGCTATAGCAGGTTCTCTCTTCCACAAGTTTCTGTTTTCTTGGCAGAAGATGTGGAAGGATTGACAGAGGATGAGGGAGATACACTTCCTCAATTTTACAGAGAGCAGGTTGATGGACAACCACTGCCGTTAGTAAACTGGTATGCCAAAGAGTTCGCATCAGTAAAGGAGAGATCGAGCAGGGTCATCCAAAATAGTATGCTTTATTTAGAAAGCAGAAGGTTGAGAAAGGCATCTATGCCTAGAGCAGAGCCGCCAACAGAAGGACTTGTATTGCCTTCTTCTTCAAAACCTAAGCAGAAGAAGAGGAGCAATCCTCCTAAAAAGAATCCAGCGCCTAGTAATTCAAAGGGAAAAGCATCTGTTGCGATTCCACATGTAGAGCCAGTCAGAGAAGTTATTCAGACTTCTCCGCAGCTTGAGGTTCAGCCCCGTATGCCGTCACCGACACCATTAGAGCAGCCTCCCATTCCAATTCACATTGATTTGGACGTAGATTCACCTCCTCGCAGCGATTCTTTTATACATTCACATTCATCAGATCCTCCTACGACTAGTACAGGTCTTTCCAGTGGGATTAGTCGGGATTCATCTTGGCTTGAGAGTCAGCTGGGAAGAAAAAGGAGGCAACCATCTTACATACTTGATCATTCAGATTTTGATCATGACCATCAAGATGTGCCTGAAAAGAGGATCAAGAAGCAGATACATATTGGGAGAAGTGCAGATAAGGAATTCATTGTTGAGACTGCTGTACCTCCAGAAGATAAGAGTCTAGACGAGATGGAAGCTCAAGACTTCGAGGTTATCACAGTTCATTTCGGTAAGAGTACTCGTCAGACAGATATTGATCTCCTACAGGTTGCTACAGATAGCGCCAAGGATAGGATGGTGAAAGATGGTGAAGATAAATCAGCTCTCAAGGCTGAAATACAGCAGCTTCGCCAGTACATTTCTAGCCTTGTACACAGGACAGGGGATGTTGTCACCGCGCTTCCACATATGTTAGAACCACCAGCAGAGCAGGGTCAGATTGATCTCTTGGTTGCATATGGTAAGCGATTGGAGGAATGGGAAGAGGAGTTTGTTGCTAGAGGCCGCCTTGTACTTACAGAATTGTATCAATTGCGGTATAATGCACGTGAGCTTCGTCTACGACTTCAAGATGAGGAACGTGATTTGGCCATTAGTAGACCCAGGGATGAGATTCTGATTGCCAACTTGGGAATGTCATTTGATTCAGTCACAGAGGCAGAAGATAAAGAAGAGGTCTACATTTGGAGAACACAGTTGATCTTCAAGGCAGAGATAGAAGGAAAGATAGCATCTGAGGTGGCTGAGAGCAGAGAGCATGTTACTAGTGCACTCCGCTATATAAGAGACTTTGTGTCTCAATTACCATGTGTATATCAGCGTGTGGGTGGTGACTATGTTGAGCTTGCTGACATCCAGTTAGAGCTCCAAGCACTTATTCACGGTATTTTCAGTGGTGAGACCATTGGCTGTAAGATGAATCAGCTTACAGCCATGTCAACATTGTTTGATGAGGCAATCAGGAGAAAGGGTGAGTTCCAGTGTCAGATGACTAATGGAGAAGACATGCTGCACAGACATAGGATTCTTCGCCAAAGCTTCAGTTCCCCAGATGGAGATGCAGTCAACGACCTCGTAGATGGGTTAATTTCTCAAGATCAGGGCCAGTAGACTTCAGTTAAAGGCGTCCCACCTTTTCCAAGATAGACATTAGACACAGGAGTTAAACTCGAGGCTTCTTTCCGAGTTAACTGGTTGTTACACATTGCATGTCTTGTCTGTCTTGGAAATATCTACAAACACTTGGAGTTTAGATTAGATCTTTCAGTCAACTGATGATAGCATTCCAGTTGATTTGCTTTCAATAAGGACGTGCATGTTGCACCTTGTCCATTTAGATTAGATGTTTCAGTTAACTGATGATAGTTTCCCAGTTAACTGTATAGTTTCATTCAATTAGGGTTTAGGAATAAGATCTTGCATGCATTGCAAGACTTTAGTTGACTCAAGGTGATTTTAGGGTTGCCTACACCTTGAAGTCTATAAATAAGAGCTTTAAGCTCATTTGTAATTTAACTTTTGCTTGATAGCATACATGCTGCGCCTACCTTGCCTGTAGTATTGCTATTATTGTATCTGTTCAAAGAGTAATTGCTGTTATAATAAATTGCTGCGCCTACCTTGCCTTCATGTTATTGTCATAGTGTTTATTCGATCTTAGTTAAATGGGGTTGCTGGTTTGATCGTTATTGCATGCGTGTTGCGTCTATACAATCTACTATCCCAGTTGCTTACCTTTTGTTTTGTTTATTATAAGCCTATTCAGAAGAGCAAATAGTTGCGCCTACCTTGCCTTCATGTTGCGAAACTGTACTTAAAGCTTATCGTTTGATGTGTGTGATAGTAGACTCATTCAGCCAAGCAGATAGTTGCGCCTACCTTGCCTTCATGTTGTGAAGCTGTACCAGGTTTACCGTTCATTTTGTTTGTTTTAATAAACTTCTTCCCGGATTAGCAAATAGTTGTGCCTACCTTGCCTTCATGTTGTGAGCCCGCACCTGGAGTTTATCGTACAATACATTCCTGCTCCATTTCCTCATGCTCTGTTTCTTGAGGAAATTGGATAGATTTTAAAGAAGTTAGCTTAGTTGTAGTTACATGATCTGTGAAACCAGAAAATACTTAGCTGCAACGTTCTAGGTTTTCTTAACCTTGTGCCTCTACCAGCTGAGAACAAAAAGATAGGACATTAGTTTATTTTTCTATTTCATGCATTCCAGCACAACGAGGGAGCTTCCCCTCCTAATTTGAAGAGCACTCATTACGTAGTGTGCATAGCTGTCCGTACGAACTCACACTCCAGAGGTGTTAGTTCTTACGCCAACATAGTAATAATATATTATTTTAAAAATAGACATTATTGTGATAATAAAGGCAGCAATTAAATCTAACAAAGGGATGTATTTTATGAAAAGTCACCTCTTTCACCAAACAATACATTCCCCCCATGAGTCACCTACCTTGAATGGTATAAATTGAAGGAAGGAAAATAAGGAAGGGGGGAAAAACATGGAGAAATAGGATTTGCAATTTAGAACAGCAGCAACAATTATTGTTACGCATTGGAATATAGAGCCATTTAATATATATATATTATTTAATAGGCATGCAAGTATATATGCATAGATATAGATAAATTTTATAATGAATAGTATGCAATGAATAAATAATATATATGAATAAGGAAAGAATAATTATATAAATATATATATATGAATACTAATGGATATAAGTAAAAAGAATAATTATATATATGTATATAAAGTATATATATATATGTATAAATACATATACATGATTATGCAATAATGATACTTATAAGTAATGATTACTCTTTAATATAAACATAAGTAGATTATGTATATTTATGAATTGTCCTCATTCTATGATCAATTTAGTACAAGGTTGAAGGAAGCGAGTAAGGAAACATGGAGAGATATAACAACTCAGGTGATGTACTCACTTAGCAATAATATTTAGCATATTTTGAATATAAGAAATAGATATTTCTAATTTTATTATTGGTGTAATGCTTTCTTTAGTATTATCATGATGATAATGATGCTGATATTAACTTAAAGAATTAGTAATAAATGCAAATGTATTTGATTGCTAAAAGATTGTCTTCTCTGTGTTTGTAAGCCTACTAGGGTGGAAGGGCCTGAGACAGGTGGTGCCTAAAAACCCCACTTAACAATCCGCTGCGGCCATGGAGGGGTGGTAGGCCCGGAACCCCTTATAGGCTCCGCTGGCTTCCCCCAGTAGGTTGAGTGTCTTTCGAGGTGATGGCACAGGTAGAGAAAGCAGGTACAAGTGTTTCCTCTAAGCACGCCACTCCGAGACATTCATATCGCTCGGGGCCAAGGGGTGGGTTGTCCTGATAGGACGCTTGTGCTCTTGGGCTCAGATGGATAGCTTTGGGCGGCTCTACCCATGCCACTCCTCATATGTCTTTATTATTGTTTTGTGATTATATTTATATTTGGATATCTAGATATTAATGCTAATAGATATATGTACATGTGGAAATATTAAATGCAGACTTCAATCCAAGATTACTTAGTCAAAGAGAACATTCATTTGGAAAAGAAGAAACCCTAAACCTGATCAACAAGTGAATTCTAGGGAAAAGTCGGGTAAGGGACATTACAACATGAAAGTTTAATGCTGTTGTAATTGCCAATGTTGCAAACTATTTGAATGTAATTCAGTCTTTATTTGAAATAAGAGAAAGCCAGGAGTTATGTCTAATATTTGTTGTTTGCTGATTGGAATATGATGATAATGATAATGTGTGAAGTTGTGAACAATGAATTAAATCTGAGTTATTTAAAATCTGATTTAAATAGTAGAATCCGATATTATTGTTTCAAATAATAAGCATTTGTAGGAGGTCAAAAAACAGATTTGCATAAGTGTTTTGGCCCAGGACATTACATAGAGTAAAAAATGTAACATAATATTTTTACATAGTTGCAAAAGATTATGATGAAGCTATGTCTCATAACATATTAGGGCTGTAAAAGAAGGTTTAGGTAAGAATAAAGACTAGGAAGAAGGAAACTCCTGCCAGTGTTGAAGGTGTGAGGTCAGCCCCACAAATGTGAGCAGAGAGTGTCTAGGATTCATATTGAGTTGTTGCCACTTTATAGTATTACATACCACACACTGATATAAATAGTTTGCAGTTCTGTGAATTCTTTTGGAGTTCTAGTTCATGTGATTAAGTATAGAAACAATCTATGTTATGTTCATAGCTAAGATATCTTGGTCAAGGATAAAATAGCCTTACAAAAGAAAACATGGCAGCATGCATTGACAAAGAATCAACAAACTCGCATATTTGAGATACATGAACTAGAATATAGTTAGACTTAAATAGTATTGCCCACATGAAAATGAAATTCTTAGCAATGAGATCATAAGATGAATGATGAATAAATATTAACTTACAATCGCCAGTGATAACTAAAGGCATGGCGATAACTGCGCTGCATCTTATTGAGAAAAAAATGAAGACTTATTTTTGTTGTCCGAGATATGATATTGAAATCCTCTTGTTCCCATATGTACTGCAAATTCAATACTCCAAATATGAGTGCAGCGAAAAATAACTCAATTTTTCCCATACACTATTTTACTATGAAAAAACTATGCACCAAATTTATCTAGCTGTACAATATACAGAACATTTGCCAACACCAAAAAAGTTTGTGACTTTACTACACTTGTTCACAAACTCACAGTGACAAGATCAGACTTTTGAATCCTTCGAACTTGATAGTTTTAGTTTGTTTTCAAAAATATAACTTGTTCACACTATTTCTTATATTGGGTTTCAAAGTGAAAATTCTTAAAGTAACTGATTTTATGACAAACACGCTAAGAGCATCAAGAAAAAAGTGTCAAAAACATCTTTGTTTAGGCTGTTATTAGGTTTTCTTATTTGAATTCAATGAAAAAAATAATGTTGTAGCTCTGGAAATGAATGTGACCTTTTGAGTAGGCTTATAAATCTGAATGCTTGGTGAATATGTATGGCATTTAACATAAGCCTTTTCTAGGCTGGTTCGGTACCTGCCCACATTTAGACTATGTGCTCAGCACTAAAAATAGCCCTTTAGGGTAGCTGAATTATGGGATTTATCTGATTCCTGGAAAATAAGTTTAAAGGAAAAGTCATCTATGAAATAGAATAAGCATGTTTGTTGGTTTGAAAATACAAATTAGACACTAGGTATGGTCAGCCATAGGGATCTTCTTAAACTGGTTTTAAAATGAAATCAAATTTCCAGCTGTATATGACAAACCAGCTAAATATTAAGTTTGTAATTGTTGTAAGAAGGCAGCAACAGGAGGGATGAACACACAAAACGATATGTGTATGCAAGCTCATTTGTTAATGGAGGGAAGTTACATCCGTTCTAACTTACATTGTGTAAGTTACTTAATCATTTTACTAGAAATAATTAATGTATAACTTGTAAGTCATTACAACATTATAGACATTAATACCCTATGTTGAAACATACATTGTGTCTATATGTTATGTCTATTAGCAATCTTTGGTGTAAATGTAGTACACAAAGTTATTTATAGGTCTAAAAAGGGATTTCTACAGAAAAAAGTTCAGAATAAATCTTGTACAGATGTGCTCATTTAGAAATTGAAGTTTATTAATATCCCATGAAACACCAAAATTGGTCAGTGGGACTCAAGAATACAACCAACAAAGATAGTCATAACAAGAGTGCCTGAAGCATTTCTTACCTAAAAAGTAAAAATAAAAATAAAAAATTATGAAATGAAATGCCTAGTTCATAATGTGCCATTAGCACCGTACACATGCAACCACTAAAAGGGAGCAAAATTAGAAGAATTTTCCCCATAGTAAAAGAAGAGATGAGAAAGAAACTCTAATACTTGTCAAAATGGCATGGAGAATCATCCATCATAATCAACCATAAATTTTACGTATCTAAGGATGTTATCTAGGGTGTCTTGAGCTGGGAGAAATCAGTGAAGCTGTCCATGAAGGCAAACAAGAAGATGCTCTCCCTCCCACACAAAGCTGTAGATACACAACAAATGAGTAATGGATGAGGCATGCAAAATGATAGAAGATACTCAATACTTTCTAATTGATCTAACGTGTGTCAGCCTAAGAGAAGCTTTGCTGCTGCAGCAGTATCTACAGGTTTACTACTGTCTACACCATAGAAGCATAAATCTTCAAAAAATCGCAAAAATCCCAATTTTTTATAAATCTTCAACCGAAATGATTTTTTCCCCAAAAAATCCCGATTTAATCAGTTGTGATTTTCAACAATTTTTAAGGGTTTTAAATCAAAAAAAATTGTGTAAAAATTGCGAAAATATATCCAACCAACCCATCATGAAACCTTAACTATGCAAAATCACTATTTAATTGGGTTTTTTTGTTGATTTTAGCACAAAACTAAGCACTGGCCGTCACGATGTGGTTCACCATCAAATATTTGCTAGATTTCATCACATTACTGAGGCAAATCATAGGCAAGCAACTTTGAATGGACATATTTTTTATAGATGTTAAGGACATTAAAATAAAGACACATTCTTTGGTATGCTTCTATGTTTGATGTTAAGGACATTAACATGGAATGGTTAACAGATGTACTACTTTTCTCTCTATATTCCACACTATTGTCATTTGCCTTAGGCTCGTAGTAATGCTTTCCATGTATGTAAATCCAAAGACACAATCGTGGGAAATAGTAGACAATATCATAAATACTAAGTAAGGCTTCTATCTTATTTTTTAACATATTTGAACCTTATAAGAGTACTTGCCAAAAGTAAATATAGAAAGTTAGACTAAACTGAAATGAAACTCTATTGGCTTGTGATCCTGAGTTCCTGACTATTCAAAAGAATTTTAACATTTTAAATGTCAACAATAATACCAAGGTGGTTGTTTAGATTATCAAGCTTAGGTAGTGTGATAATTTGGAGCTTCACTTTGACATTGGCCATCAAGTTTTAATGACAAGTAGGTAGGGTAGTGACAATTGTATAATCAAGTGGGAAGCATAAGTATATACATAATAGTATATAGACATTGTGGAACTGGAAGCAAAATGGTTCTTATAAAAAAGATCAAAATCAGCTTGTAGTGCTGAAAAAAATGAATTGTAGCAGTCATGTTACTGGGTTCTTTATAAAAGGGCCTTGTGCCTGCTCCAGGAGCATCCCAATTCGAGGTGCTCCCGCAGGTGCCAACACCTAGGGGGTGCCAAGAAAAAAGTAAAAAGCATTAAAAAACGTTGCCAAAAGTGCAAATTAAACCCTAAAACGCCCCCCAAAGCCACATCACGCCTCTATCATTCTTCATTGCTCTCCTCAAAGACATTGCTCAAGCATTTTTTTCCATTTTTCCGTTTTGAAAGGTTGCTGATTTTTCAAAGGAGATTGATCACAAAGAGCCAAAGGACTGAGGATAACTTGCACAAAGGAGATCCAATCATCTAAGGTAAACATTTTAACTGATTCTTTAGTTTTTTAACAAAAAATTTCAAGCTTTTTATGGGTGTTTTAAGCTTTTGATGAATTTTTTCAAGTTTTTTTTTTTAAAAGAAAAAAAGAAACAAGTTCCACTATTTGTTACAATGTTTTTTGGTGTTCATTTTGAACTTTTATTATTTTATACTTTATAAATTATACATATTGTAGGGTTTCATTTATTTATTTATTTTTTAATTTAAATTTTATAATTTCTTACATTGTTAATGCGTAGAGCGATGGTTGGCACGATGTCCGGACAAACCAAGATCACTAGGAAGCTGAAAAAGTTGGGAAAGACGGATGAATTGAAGGAACTTGATGAAACTGAGGGACCTGATTGGAGGGAGTATATCTCCCTAATTGGTGTTTACTGGGACCTGTTTGGAAAAGCCTAGTAATGGCTTTCTCTTTTGTTTTTGTTTCATGACTGCTCTACTTTTTTTGTCTTTCTGCTTTCATATCCTAGACTGCTATTTCCAGATAGCTTTGTTATTGTTTCAGACATGCTGGTATATGGTGGACCTGATTAATGGTCTTCGTAGCTTTAAGTACTCTAGCAATAATCTTATGTTTTTTATTAATTATGGTAGTTCTATGGTTATGGTTATGTTATCTGGCTTGCGTGTCACCCTGGACTTGTTGTTTTTTGATGTTGGTTGGTGGTGTTGTTTTCCCACCATGCTTTTCCTTTTTTGAGTTTGTTGTACCCAAACAAAAAATTTTGCTTCATTGAGGCATTTTGATTAAAGAGTCTAAACTTTGTTAAAATGAGGTCAAAATACTAGTTTTTGGGCAGGTCAAGTATGGACTTTGGTCAGTGTCATGTCAGTCGTCAGCAGCAATTGGTGAGTACCTGGAGCACAGAATCTGAACCTAAGATCCAGAGCAAAGTATGGATGATGGAGGAACATTTCATGACAAGATTATACTTCTACAAGGTCAATTCAGTGGCCTGAGGAGTGTTTTTCAAAGCAAAGACAGATGAAATTTCAAGCAGAAAGCAGATCTGCGCCCCTGTAGCCCAAGGGCGCCCTTCTTTTTGGAGGCTTAGATCTCATTGCATGTGCTTGCTAATGGATTCAGTCTCTTCAGAATTAGCCCAGCTTTCCGACAAGCTATCGAGCGAAGATGTACATAGTGCAGAACTCCGGTTATCAAGGTCAGAAGTTGGTTCTACGAGCAGGAAGCATGTCATAGAAATTGTGATGTTCATGGTTTTTGCGCCCCTATAGCTCAAGGGCGCCCTTGAATTTGGTTTCCTAGATGGATGAAATTGCAAATGAGGTCTTCTTGAGGTCTTCTCTAATCTAGTCTGGCTTCGTGATGCATCAGTTCGCACGACGATCCGACATTCCAAGTGACCATGACAAAGGTTCTACCAAACACGTAAATCAGAGGATGGAGAAACGTAGAAATACACAGCTACATATCTGTAGGCTAGGGGAGCCCAGTCTTTAGGCCTACCAGATGAGGTTATTTGCATTTGCAGTCTTCACAAGACTTGTGCGCAATTACTCTAGCTATCCAACGAGTCCAGCCGTCAGCCTTCGGGATTTGGCAAACGCTCGTACGTGCGAGGTCGGTAGTGAGATGCTGAAAAGTGAAAGCAACCGAAAAATGGCTATGGGAAGTACACATCTTAAAAAAGGCACCCTTCTTGTTGAGGTCTTAGAAGCAGTTTTCTTGCTTCGTCACCTCTAGGGACATCTCTTGTAAGTTGATCCAGCTATGCAGAGAGACAGACGATGCGCGAATCGGAGCACTCCAGCTCCCGGTGTCAAGGGTCAAAGTATGGTGTTCAGATGAAAGTCACACTTTTGTCAAAAGGGTATTTGCGCCTTCACAGGCCAGGGGTGCCCATCTTTTTGGCATTCCTGATGCAGCTTTCAAATGCCTTACATACAGTCGTTGGATGCAGAGTATTTTTAGTCACGTAATGAACCTATCATCCAGCCAGCAGGGTTCATCATTCACCATCAACGGCGGTTTGAAGCGTCAGATGGCAAAACGGAGAAATGGCCGTCTGGTGACCTTGCATCAATTTAATCAAAGGCGCCTAATTTTTTGAGGTGTCAAACATTGATTATAACAGTTGCAGCTCCCAACAAACATTTCATCCTCGCTATGCAAGCTTCACAGTGGATATCTCAGATCAGTCACAAGTTCACTCAGTCACTTGGAAATCAGAGTTGAACATGGCCAGCTGTAACTTTGCAGTCAGCTATTAAATAGGAGAGTCAAAAATCTAATAACTCTTGCAAATGGACGCCTAGAAGGCCAAATTTGGACTTTCTGGAATCAATGAAGTTTGCCGAGCACATTCAAATGCTATTTTTGGCTAAATAATTAAAATAATATTTTTAATATTTAATTTTTGCATGCAAAACATTAAAAGGCGATTTTCTTCAAGGAATTAAATATTGGCGCCTCTTTTAATGTATATTCATAAATTCGCATGTTACAAATTAAATATTATTTTTATTCACGAGACTCAGAGTCAGTGGCAGTTCAGTTGGTGGAGGGCCAATCGAATTCTTTCCTTCAGAATTAGGGTTTCCAGAGCTTTCAGTCTTGCTTTTATGGGACGACTTTGTCTATTTATTACAAGTATGGCGCCATTTCTCATTCATCCAACTTAGAGAATTCAAATTTCTTCAAGAGATTGGCAAATTTTCATCAGACAATCAAGTTCGAAGGCAACAGAAACATTCTTTTGCAGGTACAGGTCCAGATTCAATAGCAGATTCAAGGCAAAGTGACGATTTTTGAAAGAAGAAGACAAAAATAATAATAAAATAATAAAAAAACATCTTACTTCTCTTCTAGAATTCTTCCATTTTCTCGTCTAGAATTCTCTCACATGTTCGAAGAATTGGCAAATTTTGGCGAAACAAAACAGTTGGATTGATTCAATTGATTCAAAACGATTTCCTCAGACAAACCCATGTGCTAGAATTTTCAGGAAAATTTGTTCCAGAGCATCAGTTCTTGAGGCTCTAATTTTCTTAACTGAAATTCCTTTGCATGGCTGAGTAGAAGTCAAATTTTTACATTTCTGACATTCTCGGTTGTCTTAGAATCATTTTTTGAGCAAAACCCATATCTCAGAAGTTTCCGTAAAAATTTACCTCCGACAAGCTATTTTTAGCTTCCGCAGGCTATTTTTAGCTTTCCAGAAAAGTTGTCAGAATATAGTCGTGTTCACAGTCAACAAGCGAGTTTTTCAGAATGCAGTTTACTCAACTCGAATTCAAGACCAAGTCGGTCTTGACTCATGACTTCATCGGGATAGTTGATACAAATCTACATAAGGTGCTTCCAGAAGCAGTTTTGGATTCACTCAAGATCAGAGATTCGACAATCCAAAACATTCAGCAGTCTGGGTTACTTGAGGCCGCTTCCATACCTTTCTCAGTTCATTGCGTAGAATTTGTAATGTCTTGTATTAAGCATTACAATTCTACTGCACGGAAGATACAGTCAGTAGATGGGAGAGTTATTTGCAGTCTCAAACCCTTGGATATCGAGAGAAGTCTGGGTATTCCTCAGCATCCAGATGGTCTGGTCATTTCTATGAGTCAGAGTGAGCAAGCATTCAATGCTGAATTGGATAAGTGTCAAAGTAAGATGACAGAGAGGTGGCTGCAACAGAAAAAGACCAAGTTGCCAAACAATGTAGGTCATGGTGAATACAAGGATGAGTTTGCAATTCTGAGTACAATACTTAATCATGTCTCAAGTCATGCAGATGCAAAAAAATTCCACCCATGGATGTACTATATCATTGGTCGAATCATCTCTGGGCAAGAGCATTGTAATGTCCCCCTTTTTGGCGTGATCTTGTTTGATGGTGGTTAGCTTATTACTCAGACTCTCGTAGGCTAACAGGTTTGGTTAGAGGGTCAGTGGTACTTTCTGGAGAGTTTGATCGTTCTCGTGTTTAGAGCCCAGTGTTGGTTCACAGCAAGCATTAGCAGTTCAGGAGTCGACAGCTTTTGATGGCACGGGATTTTATGAAGATTTGTGGAAGTTATGCCTATTTTAGTGATTTAAGTTATTTATTAACTTAATATTTTATTATAAAGTCAAATTGACTTTATACTTTTTAAATCACTTAAATATTCTCTAAAAGTGATTTAATATTTTAATCACTTAAATTAATAAAGTGCACCCAAGTATTTAAGTCAAATACTATTGAAAGACTTAAATATATTTTAAAAGGATTTAAAATATGGAAAGGGGCGTATCTTTCTTGGAAGTCGTGCCTTTTTGCATATAAGGCATTTTGGCAATGAGAAATTCATCATTGAATATTTTGACTTTGCCTTTGGCTTCTTCCTGTGCTTTCACCTGTGATCAAGGTTTTGAGCAATTTTCCATTGGAGAACGGAATCTCTTCAGTGTTAAGCACCTTTGAGGCTGTGAGAGACCAGCTGAATTTGTGCAGTTTGAGGGCTTTATACAAAGGCTCTACTGTGATTTATCAGAGTTGTTTTAGTTATTCAGTAGAGACAGGAGGGTTTGTGGATATGGCGGCCTTCTTCCATCATGGCAGGTAGTAGACATCATGGCCGTACTTTCAGAGTTGAGAGTTGGATTGTTTTGCTTGAAGTGTGTAGCCTTCTGTGCAAGGGCGTTTGGAGTTTCTTGGAGAAACGCCTTCCAGTTTGAGGGTTTCTCACCTCCTCTCTTGGCGTTTGGCATTTACCACGCATTTACCTCAGTTTCAGAGCTGGTTTACATTTATTGTAGCTTCCCATACTGGATTTAGCCGGATTGCACCATCTTGGCTGGCAAACTGGACTTATTTCTTATTTAAATAATCTGGAAGCATTCTGGTATGTTTATGAGTCTTGAATCCATTGTTGAGCTTATTTAATACCTTCTGTAATTTCAATTTACTTAAATTAGTTCAGATTTACATTTTATGAGCATTTATGCTGTGCGCCCCTTCTATTTCTCTCTAGAAATTCTTCTCTTAAAAACGTAAACACAATAAAGATAAATAAAAGACAGGGGTTTGAGGCTTGAGCCAGCAGGGCTCATCACAAGCATTATGACTAGGCATCCTTCATCAGCGATGCTATTCACGAGCAAATCACCGGTTTCCTAGTTGTGCACCAGTTTCATATGTGTTCATACCTCATATACTTGATCGCCTATCAGGGTCAGTTTAGAGGGTTGAACACGGTGGGCATACTCAATGCACAAAAAGTCTATCGTTACTATGATCAACTTGAGTTCACAAAGGCTGAAAGACATTTCAAACGTGTGCAAGAGGCTTTCATGACATATACAGTGAGAAATTTGGACCAGGAGTTGCACGTTCGTATCTCAGGAGTTGCTAGAGCAGCAATGGAAGATTGGGCAAACTAGTACATTCAGTTCCCTACATACACCTACATCCCTGTCTATGGATACACAGGAAATCTAGCTATGCTACCACGTTATCCTTCGGATAAGACAATATTCATGGAGTTCCTGAGGCAGCTGTATGAGGTTCACAAACATTTGCGCCACAAACGTAAACAAGCTGCCAATTTTCCTTTGTAGTTTGGGATATATTGGTGCAAGACAGCAGTTGATGCTAAAGCTACAGGACAGGAGTTAGAGAAATGCAAACTCAAGTACCTGGTTGACACACGCACATATGATCCTTGGGGTCATTACGTAGCATGCCTTGGTAGTCGCTCTTATCACAAACCTACAATGGAGGACTACTGGTTGAATTGCGAGGATGACTTCGAGGTACGTAGGCGCAGCTATAGCAAGTTCTCTCTTCCACGGATATTTGTCTTCTTGGTAGAAGAGGTGGAAGGTTTGTCAGAGGATGAGGGAGATGCACTTCCTTAGTTTTACAGAGAACGGGTTGATGGGAAACCACTGCCGACAGTTGATTGGTACGCCAAAGAGTTCTCATCAGTGAAGGAGAGGTCGAGTAGAGTCATCCAGAATAGTATGCTTTATCTAGAAAGCAGAAGGACAAGGAGGGTAACTATGCCTAGAGCAGAGTCGCCATCAGTGGGAGTTTCACTACCTTCCTCATCAAAACCCAAGCAGAAGAAGAGGAGTAACCCTCCTAGGAAGACTCTGATGCCTAATAACTCAAGGGAAAGGCATCCGTTGTTGTTCCACATGTCGAGCATGTCAAAGAAGTTGTTCAGAGTTTACCACAACCTGAGGTTCAGCCACATATGACGTCGCCGACACCAAAGAAACCCCCAGTTCCAGTTCACATCGATTTGGACTTGGACTCTCCACCTCGCAGTAACACCTCTACACATTCACTTTCATCAGATCCTCCCATGACTAGTACAGATCATTCCAATGAGATTAGTCGGAATTTGTCTTGGCTTGAGAGTCAGCTGGGAAGAAAGAGGAGACAGCCATCTTATGTGCTTGATCATTCAAATTTCGATCATGTTATAGATGCGCCTGACAAAAGGATCAAGAAACAGGTCCACATTGAGAGGAATGTAGGTAAGGAGATCGCCGTTGAGACTTCCACACATCCAGAGGATAAGAGTTTGAACGAGATGGAAGCTCAGGACTTCGAAGTGATCACAGTCAACTTCGGTAGAAGTACTCGCCAGACGGAGATTGATCTCCTACAGGTTGCTACAGATAGCACAAGGGATAGAATGGTGAAGGATGGAGAAGATAAGTCAGCTCTCAAGGCTGAAATACAGCAGCTTCGACAATATATTTCTAGCCTTGTACACAGAACAGGGAATGTTGTCACCGCACTTCCACCAATGTTAGAACCGCTAGCAAAACAAGGTCAGCTTGATCACATGGTTGCATATGGCAAGCGGTTAGATGAGTGGGAAGAGGAGTTTGTTACTAGAGGCCGCCTTATACTTTCAGAGTTATACCAGTTGCAGTACAGTGCACGTGAGCTCTGTCTACAACTTCAGGATGAGGAGCGTGACTTGGCTATTAGTAGACCCAGGCATGAGATCTTGATTGCTAACCTGGGATTATCATATGAATCAGTCATAGATGCAAAAGATAAAGAGGATGTCTACACTTGGAGAACACAGTTGATCTTCAAGGCTAAGATAGAAGAAACAGTAGCATCAGAGTTGGCTGAGAGCAAAGAGCATGTCACTAGTGCACTCCGCTATGTGAGAAACTTTGTGTCTCAACTACCATGCCAGTATCAGCATGTGGGTGGTGACTATGTTGAGCTTGCTGACATTCAGTCAGAGCTCCAAGCACTCAGTCATGGTATTTTTAGTGGTGAGACCATTGGCTGTAAGATGATCAGCTTACAATCGTATCAGCATTGTTTGATTAGGCAACCAGGAGTAAAGGCGAGTTTCAGTGTCAGATCACTGGTGGAGAAGACATGCTACATAGGCATGGGATACTTCGTCGGAGCTTCAGTTCCCCAAAAGGTGATGCAATCAATGACTTCGTGGATGGGTTGATTGCTCAAAATCAGGGCCAGTAGACTTCAGTTCCAGCCTTTCGGGATAGACTTCATGCACGGCAGTTAACTTGACGCTTCTTTCCAAGTTAACTTGTTGTTTCACATCTCACGCATGTCTACCTTGGAAGTATCTATATTCACTTGGAGTTTCTTTTCTAGGTTTTTACATTAACTGATGGTAGTATTCCAATTAACTTGCTTTCAATAAGGACATGCATGCTTGCACATTGTCCACTTAGATTAGATGTTTCGGTTAACTGATGGTAGCTTGCCAGTTAGCTGTATAGTTTCCATTATTAGGGTTTGGTAATAAGATCTTGCATGCACTGCAGGACTGTAGTTGACTCAAGGTGATTTTAGGGTTGCCTACACCTTTGATGTCTATAAATAAGAGCTTTCAGCTCATTTGTAATTAACTATTGCACGAGAGAGTAATATATGTTGTGCCACCTTGCCTGTAATATTGCCTATTTTGTATTTGTTCACGAGTATTTGTTATGATGATGAATTGTTATGCCACTCGGGTTTCATGCAGTTATTATGGTGAATGCTCATCTTAGTTAAATGGGGTTGTTGGTTTGATCGTTGTGGTATGCGTGTCTCGTCTATGCAATACACTGTCCCAGTTGCTTACCTTGTGTTTTGTGTTTAATAAGCCTATTCAGATTGAGAAAATCGGTGTGCCACCTTGCCGTCAAGTTTAGAATATGTACCTAAAGCTTATCATATATTTGTTTGTTCTAATAAACTTCTTCCCAGCCAAGCAAATAGTTGTGCCACCTTGCCTTCACGTTGTGAATCTTACCTGAAATTTATCGTGTAATCACATCCCCGCTCCATTTCCTCATGCTCTGTTTACTTGAGGAAACTGGATAGATTTAAAGTAGTTAGTTTAGTTGTAGTTAATGATCTACGAAACCAGAAAATCCTTAGCTGCAACGTTCTAGGTTTTCTTAACCTTGTGCCTCTTCCAACTGAGATAAAAAAAATAGGATTTAGAATACTTTACTTTTTCATGCATATCAACAAAAGAGGGAGCTTCCCCTCCTAATTTGAAGAGCACTCATTATGCAGTGTGCATAGCTGTCCGTTTTGACTCACACACCAGAGGTGTTAGTTATTACGCCAACAGAGTTTTGGTTGTAACCATGGGATCAAGGCCCTTTCCCTGCTAATCTAATAAAAAGCAAAACCAAATTGCAATCTATTTGGAATGGCCACAAGTTCAAGTTCAGTGGGTATTAATGGAAACAAAAAATTTAAAATTGATCAAGCATCTTCTTTATGGAATTATGTTACGATGCTTGAACAACTTCTTGGAGGTGGGGCATTCATTTGGGACTGTGGTGAGTGTGAAGTCCAATTTAAGAGCTCATATAGTCGAGTGAAAGTTCACTAATGTGCACAAAGTTGAAAAGGGATTAGAATATGTGAAGGGAGAAATAAGAAGGGGTTTCCAATAAAAAAAAAATCATGGCATTCATTAGAGAACAAGAACAAGCCGATGTTGTGAGGGAAAGAGCAAAATTAAGATCTCATCCTCGAGCAAAGAGAACATCAAATACTTTACCTACAAATTCAATAATGGCCTCTCAACATCCTTTCTTGGAGACACCCTCTATCCAAGTAGAAGATCCCACTCCTTCCCGCAAAAGAGTCCCATTGGATAAGGCATTTCAAAATGAAGCAAGAGACATTGCAGAGGAAAAAGTTGCATGTTACATTTATGCCAATGGTCTTCCTTTCAACTTGGTGAGATCACCATATTGGCGTGAAATGGTGGTGGCAATCAATAGTGCACCCTTTGGTTTCACAGGTCTTGGTTATAAAAAGGTGTGCACCACCTTATTGGCAAGAGAAAAAAAATTGTACAGAGATCACTCAAACCAATTAGGGATTCTTAGATTGAAACAGGAGTGTCTATTGTTTCTAATGGATGGAAAGATTGCAAAAAGTTGACTTTTAATAAATGTTATTGTAGTGTCCCCGAAAGGGGCAACATTTTTGAAGGCGGTTGATTGTGAGGGGAAAATCAAGGATGCAAAATTCATTTTTAAAATCCTCAATGAGTCCATAGAGATGGTGAGTCTTGAAAATGTTGATCAAATCATTATAGACAATGCGAAAAATTGCAGGACTGTAGGTGCTTCGGTTGAGGAAAGGTATGAACACATTTTTTGGACACCATGCATTGTACACTCCCTTAACTTGGTGACACAACCAATTGGCACTAAAATAGAGTGGGTGAAAGCTATATACCAAGAAGGTGAGGAGATCCAAATTTATGTGACAAACCACCATATGTCACAAGGCATTTTTAGGACTTTCTCGAATTTGGAATTGTTGAAGGTAACTTTAATTTAATTATTTAATTTATTTTTTAATTTTATTTATGCCATATATACTTATTTTAATATAATATATTTTAATGTGTTATTAACTTATTTTTTACATGATCCTAGGTTGTTGAGACCCGATTTGCATCACACGCATTCATTTTGAGACGACTTGTGAAGGTGTGAGAGGCATTGGGGTGCCATGGTTATTAGCAACCAATGGAGTATTTGGAAGTAATCAAATTCAGAGAGGGCCCAAAAGGTCAAGTCATTGATCCTAGATGACAATTGGAGGGCTCATGTGGACTATGTCTTGAGTTTCACTAAGCCTATCATGGGTATGATTAGGTTTGCTGATATAGATTGACCATGTTTGGGGGAAATCTATGATGGCATTGACTCCATGATAGAAAAAATAAAGGTCATAATAGCACAAAAAGAGAATGACCCCAAAGAAGCATTTTTCCGAAGTGTTGAAAAAATCATTCATCACTACTGGAACAAGATAAACACACCATTGCATCTCCTTGCATATGCATTGTCTCTTAAATACTATAGTGCATAGATACTTGCTTTGCCAGGGAGAATTCCACCATATAGAGATAGTGAAGTTGCTAATGGGTACAAGGGGGCATTCAAAATACTCTTCTTAGATCCAGAAGTGATGGAAAATGTCATGTCCCAAAAATAGCAAACACAAAAAAAAAACCCTAATATTAAAATACCAATAAATAAATAACAATATAAATGTTAGCAATTTAACATTGTTATAATTACAATTATCATAATATATGATATTATAAATATTATAAAAATATATAAAAACAAATATAAAAATAAAATATATTAAAATAAGAAAATATATATATTACAGCAGCAATCATTAATTAGGAAGCAAAGTCTGATCACAGCGATTCTAATTCTAGGCAGCAAATATATTATAAAGTGCAACAATCATTTATGCAAAGGAATATTTAACTAATATACAAAGTCTATAAAGCAAAGAAGGCAACGATTCATGATTAATAAAGAAGGGGGAATCAAAGATTCAAAAGGAATCAAGTGGTTTGAAGGGGCAGCAAAAAAAAGGACGTGTCTCTTACCAAGGGAAGAGCTGGATGAAGGGTTATGATTTTTCCCACCGTGGGGGATATAAAAGGACATATTCCAAGAAGAGAAAAGAAAATTAGGGAGAAGAAAATCTGCAGTTATAACGACCATAAATACAATCTATGATTGATGAGCAGTGGTTACATTTAATAAATAATATATGCTAATCACATAGCTATATATATACAAATATATAAGTCCCTAATAAATGTTTATTAGAGAATCAATTAGAAATATATATATATATATATATATATATTCATGATTGTGCAATAATGATGCTTGCATCAATTATTGAGCCTTATAAGTAATTACGATCTTAAAATAAAAATGAATAGATTAATATTTATTTATATATGTTTTTATCCTATGATCAATCAAATGTAAGATTGAAGGAAGGCAATTAAGGATTAAAAAGACATGGGAAGACATAGCAGATCAGGTGATGTACTCACTTAGCAGTAATATTTTGCATATTTTGAATATAAGAAACAAATATTGCTAATCTGATTATTGGTGTAATGCTTTCTTTAGTATTATCATGATGATAATGATGTTGATATTGACTTAAAGAATTAGTAATAAATGCAAATGTATTTGATTGCTAAAAGATTGTCTTCTGAGTGTTTGCAAGCCTACTAGGGAGGAAGGACCTGAGAAAAGTGGTGCCTAAAAACCCCACTTAACAATCCGCTACGGCCATGAAGGGGTGGGGGTCCCACTTAACAATCCACTGCAGCCATGGAGGGGTGGTAGGCTCGGAACCACTTCTAAGCTCCGTTGGCTTCCCCCAGTAGGTTAAGTGTCTTCTGAGGTGATGGCACAAGTAGAGAAAGCAAGTACAAGTGTTTCCTCTAAGCACGCCACTCCGAGACATTCATGTCGCTCAGGGCCAAGGGGTGGGTTGTCCTGATAGGATGCTTGTGCTCTTGGGCTTAGATGGATAGCTTTGGACGGCCCTATCCATGCCACTCCTCATATGTCTTTATTATTGATTGGTGCTTATATTTATATTTGGATATCTAGATATTAATGCTAACAAATATATGGACATGTGGAAATATTAAATGTAGATTTCAATCCAAGGTTACTTAGTCAAAGATAATATTCATTTGATAAAGAAAAAACCCTAAATCTAATCAACAAGCGAATTCTAGGACAAAGTCGGGTAAGGGACATTACAGTGGTATCAGAGCATCTTTCCTGCCATCCTGTGCGTGCTTGAGCTAGTTGCTTGCATACTTGAACTACCTGCTTGTCTACTTGAGTTGGTTGCCTACTTGATTAAGTCAGTTGTTTGCATGCTTGAGCTACCTGCTTGCCTACTTATGCTAGTTGCCTACTTGCTAGAGCTTCTCACTTTGTGCTTGAGCTACCTGCTTGTCTACTTGAGCTACTTGCCTACTTGCTTGAGTTGGTTGCTTGTGTGCTTGAGCTAGTTGCCTACTTGTTTGAGTTGGTTGCTTGCGTGTTTGAGCTACTTACTTGCCTACTTGAGCTAGTTGCCTACTTGCTTGAGCTGGTTGCTTGCGTGCTTGAGCTACTTGCTTGCCTACTTGAGCTAGTTGTCTACTTGCTTGAGCTGGTTCCTTGTGTGCTTGAGTTGGTTGCCTACTTGCTTGAGCTAGTTGCTTGCATGCTTGAGCTACCTACTTGTCTACTTGAGTTGGTTGCCTACTTGCTTGAGCTAGTTTCTTGCGTGCTTGAGCTACCTACTTGTCTACTTGAGCTAGTTGCTTGCTTGCTTGAGCTACTTGTTTGCTTGCTTGAGCTACTTGCCTGTGTGTTTGAGCTAGTTGTTTGTCTGTTTGAGCTACTTGCTTGGGTATTTGAGCTGGTTGCTTGCTTGTTTGAGCTACTTGTTTGCTCGCTTGAGCTACTTGCTTCCTTAGTTGAGCTACTTGGTTGTCTTCTTTAATTTATGCTTAAAAACTATGAAAATGTTAATGTTGTCTGTCAATATTATTTTGGGGTTGGGAGACACTAACAAATTAACTTATCTAAAACTAAATTATTATTATTAGTATCCAAATGCGATAATGGAGGGTTGTAACTATTGAAGTGAAAAGGTGTGACCCCCTCAAATTTGGGATACAAAGGGAGAGCATTTCAATACCATCAATTGCAGAATTCGATAGTTAATTTTGCAAGAGACTTAAATTAAGATCTCAAGAATAGGGTTGAGGTGTGGAAGGACGTAACTCCTAATGGGAAAAGATGTTCGGAAAATTGATTGCTTGAGGACAAGCAATCTTGGGTGGGGTGGACTGTCATGTCCCCAAAATAGCAAACACACAAAAAAAAACCCTAATATTAAAATACCAATAAATAAATAAAATAAATAACAATATAAATGTTAGCAATTTAACATTGTTATAATTACAATTATCATAATATAATAATTATCATAATATATGATATTATAAATATTATAAAAATATATAAAAAACTAATATAAAAATAAAATATATTAAAATAAGAAAATATATATATTACAGCAGCAATCATTAATTAGGAAGCAAAGTCTGATCACAGCGATTCTAATTCTAGGCAGCAAATATATTATAAAGTGCAATGATCATTTATCCAAAGGAATATTTAACTAATATACAAAGTCTATAAAGCAAAGAAGGCAACGATTCATGATTAATAAAGAAGGGGGAATAAAAGATTCAAAAGGCATCAAGTGGTTTGAAGGGGCAGCAAAAAAAGGACGTGTCCCTTACCAAGGGAAGAGCTGGACGAAGGGTTATGATTTTTCCCACCGTGGGGGATATAAAAGGACATATTCCAAGAAGAGAAAAGAAAATTAGGGAGAAGAAAATCTGCAGTCAGAACAACGACCATAAATACAATCTATGATCGATGAGCAATGGTTACATTTAATAAATAATATTTGCTAATCACATAACCATATATATACAAATATATAAGTCCCTAATAAATGTTTATTAGAGAATCAATTAGAAATATATATATATATATATATATTCATGATTGTGCAATAATGATGCTTGCATCAATTATTGAGCCTTATAAGTAATTACGATCTTAAAATAAAAAAGAATAGATTAATATTTATTTATATATTTTTTTATCCTATGATCAATCAAATGTAAGATTGAAGGAAGACAATTAAGGAATAAAAAGACATGGGAAGACATAGTAGATCAGGTGATGTACTCACTTAGCAGTAATATTTAGCATATTTTGAATATAAGAAACGGATATTCCTAAACTGATTATTGGCGTAATGCTTTTTTTAGTATTATCATGATGATAATGATGTTGATATTGACTTAAAGAATCAGTAATAAATGCAAATGTATTTGATTGCTAAAAGATTGTCTTCTGAGTGTTTGCAAGCCTACTAGGGAGGAAGGGCCTGAGAAAAGTGGTGCCTAAAAACCCCACTTAACAATCCGCTACGGCCATGGAGGGGTGGTAGGCTCGGAACCACTTATAAGCTCCGTTGGCTTCCCCCAGTAGGTTAAGTGTCTTCTGAGGTAATGGCACGGGTAGAGAAAGCAAGTACAAGTGTTTCCTCTAAGCACGCCACTCTAAGACGTTCATGCCGCTCGAGACCAAGGGGTTGGTTGTCTTGATAGGACGCTTGTGCTCTTGGGCTTAGATGGATAGCTTTGAGCGGCTCTATCCATGCCACTCCTCACATGTCTTTATTATTGATTGGTGCTTATATTTATATTTGGATATCTAGATATTAATGCTAACAGATATATGGACATGTGGAAATATTAAATGCAGATTTCAATCCAAAGTTACTTAGTCAAAGATAATATTCATTTGATAAAGAAGAAACCGTAAATCTAATCAACAAGCGAATTCTAGGGCAAAGTCGGGTAAGGGACATTACAGAAAATGTTAGGAAAGAGTTTGGCATGTTCATTACAAAACGAGATCATAGTATATGTCTTCTTCAAGACCAATACAATGTAGATGCTTGTACATGGTGGTACCTCCATGGGCAAGATTATTTGTTCCTCTGGCCTATTGCAATCAAGATTCTATCACAAGTATTTTTTTTTATTATTATTTAACATGTGTATTATAGACTTTCGTACTTACCATTCTTTAAAAAAAAAATTATTATTTTTTTAAAGTTGTTTTGGTTTTCTCTCCAATTTCAACAAGTTGCAGGTTCTTCTTCGGCTTAACAGAATTGGAGTACATACTCCTTTATCCACTTAGTGAAGCGTAACCGGTTGGCCGTAAAAAAAGCAAAAGATTTGGTTTATGTCCATTCCAACTTGCATCTTCTATCACATAAGCAAGATCAGTACAAGGAAGGTTCAATGAAGCATTGGGACATAGCCCTTGAGTGTGCCAACTTGGATGCATCTATTACAGAGCTTGCTAGAGTCATTATAGATGATGATGATGAGACTCTTACACATGATACACCTAGTATGAGTGGCAATGCATTTACTTGTGGTTCAAATGATGTTGAACCAAACAATGACCTTGATGTAGATCCTTTTGATGATTGATGAACATTGAAGATTGAAGACAATTATACAAATTTTGATTTTATTTATTTCAAATTTGTAATTGTAATGATTTTCATTTGAATCATGACTCTAGACATATATGATATATGACATAATATTGAAATTTTGAACTATAAATTGGCATTTATCTTTATCACTACAATTGATCAATGATGAAGTAACATACTATCAAATATATTTACAATTCTGTATATTTTTAGACTTTTTGCATATATATTATACAGCCATACCCAAATGTACTGTACGAAGAAAAAAATTGTCGTATCGGCATTACCCATATCCGTACCCAACCCACACCAGAACTACCAACTTAGATAGCAGTATTTTATATCAAAATGAAGGATTGTTTTGGTATTATTTAAATTTCGTATATATTTTGCAAGCTTAATGCTTTGTTAATTGGTGAAAGTCACTACTTAAATGCATGCCCTGCACTTGTTCAGGAACTGCATTCCATTTAGGATCATCATATACATGGAGATTTAGAAGGCCTGCAAGGAGTACAATAGCAGTACGTGAATGTTTTAGACATATATAGTGTAGCATTCCATGCATGTTAAATAGGTATTAGGAAAATTAATACATGCCTTGAGAGAATTCATGCCCTGTCTTGTAGGCTTATCTTAATCCCTCTCGAAATAGGCTTCATATATATTATCTTTAACAATTCAGATAGATTTCAGCAGCAACTATCCCATTGAAAGGGAATGTTCCTCGTGCTTTGATTTCCCATTGAAACTTGTACCTATAATCTCTCAAATTCTCAACTCAAAATCCATCAATTTTTTTAACTCCATCATACACTTATACACAAAATCAAGGAAATTTTGCTTGAATAATAATAGCTGAAATTGTGGCTCAAATAGTTGCTCTCTTCTTTTGTACTAGCAGGTGTTTATTATCTAATGGAAAAATATTTAACACTCCCTTTACTCTTTTACAAATCTGCTAAAATAGTTATCAATGAGAACATTTCAATATCATTTATGGTCTTTTGAGATTTAATATTTTGTTTCAAAAGCATTTTCTATTACTCTATCTTGAACTATTTGATTCAAGTTGAACTTTGCAATTGCTTCCTTTGTCATATAATTTCCCTTTCACACTCTTCATATAGTTCTCTTTGACATTGTTCTAGAAATTGCAAGTGTTGTTAAATCACAAATATCAACCAGTTGAATCCCATTTTGTATTTATGATGTCTGCTCAACAAAGGAAAACTGTTTTTTTAATGACTTTCTTGAGCCTAAGGATTTTGCGATCCTAGAGGCCAACATGGATAGTCATGAAGTTGAACGACCTAGGAGAGGCTCTAAACTAGGAGCTTTATCATCAAGACCTACAGTCCAATAGCATAGCTCTATTTGTAGTAGAAAGATTCATTGGCTACGTTTGATTTTTTGGAACTTTGTACTTAGTTTATAGGTTGACTTTGTACAAACTATATTGTAATTCAAATTTTATCATATGTAACCATCTAATTATTTATGCACTATGAAGTATGCTTTGTGCAATGCAATGTAATAAACAATATGAATATAAACAACAAAATCCTATTTTCTATGATTCATGGGTTAAACTCTTTGTTTTATTTGCTCTCTATATCTCTATGCTATGGAAATGCACTTAAATTTTTTTAAAAACAAAAGTAGTTTTTGTCTCTTTTTCTACAATTTATTATGTTTTTTTAAATCCGATTTTTTTTCCATTTTTTTGAAGTATCTTATACTTCTGGTTTGCCGATTTTTTCCCCAAACATTTTTTTCTGCTATGGTCTAGACTCTAAACAAAGACTTGCAGAAGCCATAAGGCGCTTGGCAGGCCCATCAACTGAGATGACCTAAAGAAAACTTTAATCAATTTTGTAAGTTCTTGCAAATGTCATAGCAGCTGTTGTCTAAAAGTCACTGTCCTAAGTACAAAGCTAAGCATCGCCAATAAGAATAAGTTAATAACAATATAATACAAATTACGAATTACCTGAATCTAGAAACAACTGTAGTACGTCTCCTGAATGGTCATACTCATGATAATGAGAGGATTTAACATAAGCATTTCATATATTGTGAATAAATTTCCAAACTTCATACTTGGATGATGAATTTTGTCTTATTATTGTATAGTAATAAGTTAATAAATATACAGATCACAAACATTGCAATACAACCTCTTGAACCTGATCTTATTGAAACAGATATTTGACAAACACTATTCTCTCAAGAAAGACTAAAGAGAACTTTATATGTGCAAGTGAAAATATCATAAGATGCAATTATTGTTTGTACAACTTTGCTTACTGTGAAATGTTCATATCTTCTGCGGAGCTTCAGTGCATGCTCCGAAGATGAGCCTCCATAGAGATCCATTGCAAAGATTCCACCCTCATTTGATATTGCATTCAAAGCTTGCTTAAAATATATGACCAAGTCAGAACGACTTTGAAGGCAACAACAACTATAGTTAAATGCACATACGACATCTGCTGCTGGCCATGAACTGCCTTCTCCCCCATGATATTCTTGAACTTTCTCATTATTTTCAAATTTGAGATTTTTTACTTGAATAACTACATCATCTTCTATTGCACTGCTAGGCTCAACCTCAGCATTTCTTAGCGAGTTGTCATTTTCTCCCTCCAGCAAACTGGGGTTAATAAGTTGTGCACTGGACAGAGAATGCAATACATTTCCATGATATAGACATATTCTAGAGTAGGCATCAGCCCCAACTTTATCTACATTGTGCTTTAGGCCCCATTTTAGAGCTTGAACATCCAAGTCCACTCCAACAACTGTCCGTCGAGGGTCACTACGCAGCCACTCTGCACTGACTTGCATAAGAAGTAATTTTCATTAGCACACACATAATGATTCAGAATAAAAGAACATAAATTTCTAAAATAAACATAGAATAAGTGAGATTCATCTGATTGTCCAGAGAAACAAACAGTATAGAGCATGTAAAACCAAATACAAGAGACTAACAAAATGCAACAATAAAAGGTATATGCATATCTAATTCATTTAAATTTTTTACTATATAATAGGCAATGCTATTAAACAATTTTTTCATGGTTCCTGAATGTTGCTTGGAATTTACCAACAATCATGCACATACCAATACTGTAGTTTGAGATTTTTTAGCAATAAGAATTTAGGAAATATCAAATATCTACCCCCAATGTTGTGTTTAGGCTATCTTCCTCTTTGATAGTTAAGGAACATGAATGCAAATGTGAATTAGATAAGTTATGCACTGATCTCATATGTTATGACATCCACTTGATCCTAATTGTTGACCTTCTCACAAATTCAAATCTTGTTTCCAATTCTAGTGGTAAGACGTAGACTTTCTACATACATATGCTCTAATAATTAATGAATGTCATGCTCTCCAATTTATCTCTCTGTGCACTTGCACATGTGAATCCTGGCTCAACACCTCTCTAAAATTGCAACTTGAAAATCTACACTCAGAATTTAACTCCATTTCCATGTTTTAAATTAACAAAGTGTTTCATATTTGGCGGTTGAAAGCAGCAATATATAGGCTTTTAATGAACTGAAATTTTTATTTTCTGCATAAAAATTATGGAGACATATGCAGACAATATCCTTTATCCTTTCATCTTGACTCGTTGACATCTATATTAGAAATTTTCATGATTGAGGAATACTTTCAGGGTGATGTTTAAATGAAACCCTCTAAATCAGCAGGAAAAGATGTAGTCAACGAGTTTAGTGATCCAAATAAATTGCTGCTAAAAATAGAATTAAGATTCCTGTTGAGTCAAAATAAAACTCAAACTTATAAAGAAACAAACTGTTGAGGCAATTCCAACAAGATTGAGTTAAGAGAATTACCGCAAGTTACATTTGACTTAAACACAGCACCTTTACGGCCACCTAAGGTGACCTACAGAAGTGGAGCATAGGCCATCGAAATTGCAGCTTAATTCAACAAATAATGAGGGAGTGTAAAGCTGATATGTGCACATTAGGAAAGTCATATAGGGACACCACAAACTTGAACGAAGGAGAATGTGATGAGCCCAACTGGCTCCAACTCAATCCCTGTTGTTTTATGCTTATTTTTTTGTGTTTTGATTTTTATTAAGAAGAATTCTAGACAGAAGTAGAAGGGGCGCCAAGCATATAAATGGAAATAAACTGAACATACAAGAAATTCCGGATCAACTGCAATGCTATTGAAGATCTGGCAATTTATACAAAGAGATTACATACAAACAACATACCCGGAAACCTCCAGAATATTTAAATAAGATGGATCAGTGCATGCCAGGCATGATATGTTGGAACTATCAAATGCAACACCTAGACCTCAGATCTACTTTCTCCCACGCGGTAGCTAATGAAATGGTGCTGAGAAGGTAGGATGCCAATGATGGAGCAAAGAAACAGTCAAAAAGAGAGGCGTTTTTGCCTCTAACCTCACACGCCTTTCCTAGGAGATCACGCCTTTTGCAAGGAAAGTACAACCTACTGCAAGAAATGGTACGGCCTCAACCTCTGCAATAAGTTGGAGCTAACTGGAAGGAAAGAATGGCGACACAAGTATGAAATCCTTCCTTGTTATTGAAAGCCGGAAAAATATGCACCAGATAAATTCAAATGAAGCACAGATGAACTTTTGAATGAAGCTCCCACAATAGTAGTCATTCAACTGGTATCTCACAACCTCACAATCACATAATTCAATGAAGAATTGTCGCTCTCCAATGAATATTTTCCTGAAACCCTTGTCCTCAGACAAAAACACAGAGAAAATAAAAATTGCAATGTCAAATAATCATAAGTGAGGTCGACTTGCAACCATTTTTCCTTATATCTCCTCAAAAGGCACGACTTTCAAGAAAGCACGACTTTGCCATTTAAAATGTTTTTTAAGTCATTTCAATAGTTACCCCTTTAAATACTTTGGGCGCACTTTTGCCTTGAAGTGATTTATTTATCACTTTATGAAATATTTAAGTGGCGTTTCACTTTATAAAGTCAATTTGACTTTATAATAAACCATTAAGTTAAATAATTAACTCAACCACAAAAATATGCGTAACTCCCTCCAAACTCAGTATTTCTCCGTGTCGATAGAAGTTGGCGAACACTGAACTACCAATGCCTGTACTGAATCCAATAGTGAAGTGAAAGAGTGGGAATGGCAATACCCACCAAAAACGTCACTGACCCCCTAACCAGATCCTATCAGCCCACGAGGGTCCAAGAAATAGGCTAACTCCTTTGCTCCTAAACACTAACTAGAGTGGGGACATTACAGAGAAGATGTGCAGGCAAGTCCAAGGAGTGCACATATGGAACCAATAGTAGACAGCCAAAGGCTGCCCAAATTTAGCAGCAAGGGGATGAAACATTCCACAATAAACTACATGTGTGCAAGACCACTTGTATCTCTAGTGATCAGGATAACAAAACATCTTGGAAAATCACAATAGTATAACAGAAAACCATTAAAAGATGAATGGAACTACCATGTAAACAAAGTAAATGGAGCTTGAACTGAAGAAAATAGGGTTTTGAAACTAAAAATAAAATATATAAAATACCTTCTAGTAGCAGCATATGTTGCTCCTTCTCCACATACATTGCTCCTCATAATTTTGATTGAATACTAAATAGTAACATTATAACACAAAAAACATCCTCTTATAAACCTCTAGTAAATGAATATATCAATTATCATCCTTTTGGCAGTGACACTGTCTACATGAAGAGTGTTGAAAGTTAAGGTAATAGCACAATGTATGTATCTGTACAACTTTATTTTGCAGCCACACCAATGTTGTGTAAAACATGGTAATAAATGTCAAATCCTCATATTCTTGACAGAAAACTACTATTCTGGTACTTTGACTGCCATATTGATCAATTGTGTTCATTTACATAAAATATCACTTATGTACACAACACCAAAACCATAACATACATCATTTTTTAAATCGAGCTAATAAAATGGATATCAACATTCTTATACACCTTGAAAGAAATACCACATGCAACTAGGGGCTAAATAAATCTCAAAATTTTAAAAAGTGTGTAGTCGGCCATACCATAAATAATTAAGTTGTTAGTCAGCCAAACAAATAGTACATAAAATAAGTAAATAATAATTTGTGCACAACATTAGATTAGTATGAGTTTAATCGAGAAACTAATCCCTGATAGTTGGGTGGTTATAACGAGTCGTTGCTAGCGGTCGGTGTCCTCAACCAACATCGGTCGGCTATATATTTGATAATTCAATTGTAGTCAAGGACGATACATTCTTATGTATAATGTACTTGCTATTATCTGATGAATGAATACAATGCTATATTTTGTGCAATCTCTATGTGATTACTATGTTTCATAATTGTTGTTATATATTCTGCTATACACGCTAGTTTACTCTATGTTCACCAATTAAACCACTTAGTGAGTAAACAAAGTGTTCATCTTGAAAATACAAATTTGGTCAAAGCATAGTAGCTGAGTCTAAATACATCCAGTTTAAGTTGAAAAAGAAACAGCCTTACAAACAATTGGAATATTATACTTCTACACTCCATTTCATTGTTGGGTACCAAAGAATTCACTTGCAAACTATGCATTCAAACCACAATACGTACACTCTTAATGCTTTTGTTCCTAAATGTCCATGATGTCATTGGAGACAAACATGGTGCTTGATGCATGGGTTGAGTATTGTGGTGTTTCTCATGCAAGCACTCAAAGTTCATCGCATATGCATTAACAAGTTTTTCTCTTCCATCCAAGCTACATATTCTTCTTTCTTCAACATCGAAATGGTAATTATGCTTCAAAAAAAATTACTAGATTGGCACTTCCCTTTGGTTGATTTGACTCAAGCCTCACACTATTTTTCATACCGACAGCCAATGTTCATTAATTCAATTGGCGTAAGAGACGAGATGTTTTTTCCACAACAGCATTCACTGCTTCAAGTGTCATTCATTCCATGGACTTAACATGGTTTCACTAGCTTATCCATTGCCAAATACCAATATATGGGGCACACCCTTTTCATCTTTCAGTTGCATTTGGAATTAAATATTGGTACATGAAATCTATTCAGCATCAGTCCTCAACATTAAACACCACCCAAACAATAACTAGCAAGAACAACATTTCTTCTAAATAGCAACAGCGATATTCTTTTATGATATTTCATTTTGAAATGAAGCACCTAAGGTAACTTCAAAATACTGCAACTGCTCTCTCACATGCTGAGGCAGCCTACCTTCTTTGACACTATAAATTGAAAATTAAAGAAAAATCTTGAAATAAAAAAAAATGTATGCAAGATGCTTTATTGAGCAGCCAAACAAAGATTGCCAGAACAAGTGATTTTGGTTCTTTACCCTTGAGCCTTCTCTAAGACATCAAGCCATGAAGGTTTTGTAATGTCCCCTTTCAATGCCTAAGCAAGAGTGATTAATTAGCCTATTTTATTCTCGTAGGCTAATGTCGGAGGTAAGGAAATATTTTAATTTAATTATTTAATATTATCCATTCCAGCATATCTTAAGGGTAATATTCTTTAATTAATTAAGTTCATAAAGTGACTTTATGGATATTTAGTGAAGTTTTTAAAAGGTCACTTTATTATTCCCGAGTTTATTTGAAAATATAAAAAAGCGAGAATTTAAAAAGTTAGGATGGAGTTGGACACAAAAGTGAAAAAGAAAGCTCATTTTCAGTATGCTTGGATATCATTTTATTGTCTGATTTTCGAGAGCTTTCCAAAGTTCAGAACCCTAGGATGAAAACCCTAAGGGTAACTAGATTCAGTGGTGAAATGATTCTACCCAAGCCAGTTGTGGAATGAATGTTCAGATCTTTACAAGGAATTCTATAGGTGGAATAAGCAAAGTTTGTGAAGTTTCTTACAAAGACAAATTTCAGTGTCCTTGAGAGGATTTGGAAAGGTACGAGTTATCAGATATCTATCGAGAAAATCACCATAACTTTTGATCCAGGAGTCGGATTTTGCCGAATGAGATAGTAATGGAAAGCTAGTTCCGAGCACTATCCAATGGTGCAAATATTTTTCTCAGCTTTCGCTGCTGGTACATTTTATTGCCTGTCAAAATCAGAACTGCTGTTTTCATTCTAAAGCTCATAACTTTTGAGCTCTTTTTCTCCGTTTTTCGCGATCCTAACAACGTTGGGGCGGTCTTCCAGGGCTCTTTACAGCCATCCATGCACTTTTTCTAGATTCCTCTCTAGGTAAATTTTATTTAGTTTTTTCGTGTTTTCACACTTTGGTGAATTACTTGGATGTTTTAGCTCCTAGAAACTTTTTGTTTGTGTGGGATGATATGTTTTAGCTCCTGGAAACTTTTTGTTTGTGTGGGATGATTTGTTTTACGCTATTCTACATGTATTTCTAGCCTTTTGTCCTATTTTGGCATTGTAGACATGTTTTGTAAGCACATTCTCTTTTGTAGATGCACTAAGATAAAGATTCATTCTGGTTTATACTTTTTTGGAGATTTTGCACATCTTGTTGTGCCTTTTGTACTTGCACTATAATATAAAGTGCCATGGGGGAGTTGTGCAGGCCTTTTGTTTTGTCGTCACACTTTTGTCAAGTGAGTGTCCCTTTCACATCAACATTGAATCCTAGTGATTCTTGCCTCATGCGTGTGTGCCTTAGTTTGCACACCCTTTTTTATTTGCAGGTACTTTCAGTTGCACATTCAGATATTCCTTGTTCTCCTACATGCACTTCTTGGTTTCAGACAGTTTCAATGTACCTATCTTAGCTCTCCCTTGTCAACATTACGAAGGGTTTCTACTATTGGTGCTCATGCTTCCTTGGTTTCGTGTTGGAGTGAGCTACGTATGCAGTATTTGTTCCTATGTACTAGGCGAATGCAGCAGCTGGTTACCAATGCATTTCAGTTAGATAGAGCATTTACAATATGGACACTCTTGTATTCCTATTTTCTAGAGGTGACATTACATTTTCATTTGATAAGTGTTCTTGATGCAGGAGCATCCTTGGTTCTTTGCAATCCTGCATCAACCAAAGAAAATATTTTCATTTCAGTTTTGTTCTTGTTCAGTTCAAGATGGCAGATTCAGCGGATCTATGTTTTCATCGTGGACATGTCCGTTTTCCCTTATTCCAAGATTTCAGAACGATTGGAGCTTTTTCCAGCAAGTTATCGCTTCCGGATTAAGTGACAGTTTCTAGAACAGAGCACTGAAGCAATTTCGAGCCTAACGGCTAGTTTTATCTCTTGTGGATCCTTCCCGTAACTTGCGGATCCTTGCGAGGTGTTCCGAATTATTCTGTGGAGTGTCCCCGACCTTAATTTTGGTCCACACTTCATCCTATGCACCTACCGAAGAGAAATTCAAATTTAAGGCCGACCTATTTCACGCACACGTTACATTTCCTTCATCGAAGATTCTAATGATCTTTGGCCGACGTGGAGAATTCTAGATTTCCGAATCTGATATAAATCATTGTAACAGATCATTAGGAAAGTAAGTAGAATGAATATTGGATTCCATATGTAAGATTTCAGCTCGTATTAAGGAATATATAGGAATACTATATTTTGAGCATGTTGTAGTACGCCTATGAGCCCGATCTGTGAACCCGGATGTTGTCGGCTGATTGTAACTAAAATTTCTAGTAATAAGAATGTTTGAATATGCATTTGCCTCCATATTCCCTGTGGCTTATGTTGTGTAACTCTTGTTGCATGGTTCAGATTGTTCTCTTTGAGAACCCTCCTACCGTGACTGCACCAAATTGGTATCAGAGCGAGATTCGTTCCATGAGATTGTCAGAGATTGTGGAGTCTTGTTGAAGATTTGTTGTGGGGTGGCGGACTGAGGATCCGACCTACAGCCGCAGAAGACTTGTGTAAAGATGGCGGGAAGAAGAAATGGTAGAGGAAATGGAGCGCACAAAAATGCAGACCCAGCTATAATGGAGATGTTGAGAGGAATTGTTGCCAGATTAGAAGCAGTCGAAACGGCCCAGAGTAGAGGTCAACCAGTTGATGATGTGAGTCATGAAGAGGTAGAAGAACAGGAAGAAGGGGAAAGAGAAAATCACCCTAGCCTTGATCAGAGAGAAGAGGTTCATAAGAGCCCAAACCAAAGTAAATACTAAACCGCATTTCAATCCACCGGATTATAGTGGTAAGTTGGATTCGAATGAATTGCTTGATTGGATAATGGAGATGGAGAAGTATTTTCATTTTGAAGGTACCGCCGAAGACAAGAAGGTGAAATTTGCTTGTACAAAGTTGAAAGGGCATGCATCCCTTTGGTGGGAACATTTGCAGACAGATAGGCAAAGAAGAGGAAAGAAGAAGATAAAATCATGGGATCGGATGGTGAATAAATTAAAGACGAAGTTTATGCCCGCAGACTATCAGATCAGTTTGTTCTGGAAGTTGCAGAATTTGAAGCTGAAGGAGTCAAGTGTGACAGAGTATACTGAGGAGTTCTACAAGTTGAATATCAGATCCGGACATTTGGAAGATGAGACCGAGCAAGTAGCTAGATATGTGAATGGCTTGAAGCCATCTATACAGGATGAGATCAGTTTGATCAAGTTGTTGAGTGTGGAGGAGGCATATCAATGTGCCCTAAGAGCAAAAGAGAAGCTGAATAAAAGACATGAGCAGAGACAGAGAGGAAGAGGCGGAATATTTCAGAGAGGAAGAATTTTTACTGGAGGACGAAGAGGATCTTTTGCAGATCAGAATAAAGATAAGGCAGTCAGTAAGAATGATAATCCATACCGTAGAGATGATGGAAACTCTTACCGGAGAGGAGGATATGGTGGTTACCAGAATGAGGGTTATAGAAAGGGTGATACAGAACAAGAGAAAAGAATATTCAGGGGAACTTGTTTTAAGTGTGGTGGAGAAGGACATAGAGCATTTGAATGTAATCAGGGAGAGACAAGCAGAAAGACAAAAAACAGTAGAAGAACAACCTTTGCTGAGGAGGATCATGCCGGATCATCTAATAAATCGGAAGAGGGAGAACTGTTGGTGAACAAAAGAGTATCGTGTCAAACTGAGATGGAGCAGGAACCGTTGCAGAGAAGGAATTTGTTTCGGACCAGATGCAAGGTAGATGGTAAATGTTGCAGAGTGATTATTGACAGTGGAAGCTTTGAGAACCTGGTTTCTGAAGAAATGGTGACCAAATTGAAGCTGGAAAGATTGAAACACCCGAAGCCCTATTAGATAGCATGGATTCAAGATGAGCATAAGATATCGGTAAGTGAACAATGTTTGGTGAAATTGAAGATAGGAAATTATCATGATGAAGTTTTGTGTGATATCATGCCTATGGATGTATGTCATGTTTTGTTGGGAAGGCCTTGGTAGTATGATAGACAGGCTATTCATGATGGAAAGGAGAACATATACCATTGTTGCTAGTGGGATGAAGCAGACTTTGTTGCCATTGGAGGATGTTCCTAAAATTGAGGTTTGTACGAATGCTAGAATTTGTCTAGTTGATGGAAGGAGATTTATGGATGGACTGAGACATAAGAACATGTGCTATGCCTTGGTTTGTAAGAAGGCTGAAGACTTGAAGCATGTAGAAGAACAACCGAAGGAGATAAAAGAGTTGCTGGCAGAATATGAAGCTATCATTTCAGATAATGTACCTGATGGATTGCCACCTATGAGGATTATTAGTCATTGCATGGATCTGATTCCTGGAGCTAGTTTGCCTAATAAAGCAGCACACCGGATGACACCGGCGGAGAATGAAGAGTTGAATAGACAAGTGCAAGAATTGTTGAGGAAGGGTTTGATCAGAGAAAGCTTAAGTCCTTGTGCAGTACCTGTTGTGCTAGCACCTAAGAAGGATGGAGAATGGAGGATGTGTATAGACTCTAGAGCCATAAACAAAATCACAGTGAAGTATAGATTTCCTTTCCCCCGGATGGATGACATTATGGATTGTTTGAGTGGAGCTAAATACCTTACAAAGATTTGAAGAGTGGATATCATCAAATCAGAATCAGAGAAGGGGATAAGTGGAAGACAACATTCAAGACAAATGAAGGATTGTATGAGTGGTCGGTGATGCCTTTTGGACTAGCAAATGCACCGAGTACTTTCATGAGGCTGATGAATGAAGTATTGAAGAAATTCTTAGGTAAGTTTGTGATTGTCTATTTGGATGACATCTTGATTGTCAATAAGACTAGAGAAGAACATTTGTTGCATATAAGACAACTTTTGTAGAGGTTGAGAGAAGAGCGGTTGTTGATAAACATTAAGAAGTGTAGTTTCATGAAGGAAGAATTGGTATATCTTGGATTTGTGATATCTATGGAGGGATTGGAGATGGATCCTGAGAAGGTAAGAGCAATTGTTGAATGGCCTACACCGGAAAGCATTGGAGAGGTAAGATCATTTCATGGATTGGTTAGTTTCTACCGGAAGTTCATTAAGAATTTCAGTTCTATGACAGAAACAATGAGAGGGGATAAGAAAGATTTTAGGTGGACATCTGGAGCAGACCGGAGTTTTGAGTTGTTGAAACAGAAGGTAACTAAGCAGCATGTGTTGGCTTTACCGGACTTTAATAAGGTATTTCAGGTAGACTGTGATGCAAGTGGAAATGCAATTGGAGCAATATTAAGTCAAGAAGGACGATCAATAGCTTATTTCAATGAGAAATTGAATGATGTTAGGAGAAGGTATTCAGTGTATGACCAGGAGTTTTATGCCATAGTTCAAGCCTTGAAGAAGTGGAGACATTACTTGTTGCCTAAAGAGTTTGTGTTGTATACAGATCATCAGGCATTGCAGTATTTGAATAGTCGAGGTAAGTTGAATCAGAGACACATGAGATGGGTGGAATTCGTGCAGAGTTATACTTTTGTTTTGAAACATAGGAGTGGAAAGTCGAATAGAGTCGTTGATGCTTTGAGTAGGAGAAGGAATTTACTGGCAAAGATGAGAGTGGAGGTATTAGGCTTTGATGAATTGAAGAACTTGTATGAGGAAGACCCGGATTTTGCAGAACCTTGGAGAGCTTGTAAAGAACCAGTCTTGGAGGATAGGAGTCAGTGGTTGGATTATTTCATTCAGGGGGATATGTTGTTCAGAGGGAATCAATTGTGTATACCCCGGAGTTCAATGAGGGATAGCTTGGTGAAAGAAAAACATAGTGGAGGATTGCCAAGACACTTTGGAATTGATAAGACAGTAGCATTGGTAAGTGAAAATTACTTTTGGCCACAGATTCATAAGGATGTTAGAAAATTTGTGCAAAGTTGTAGGGTTTGTCAAGCTTCAAAAGGGAGTAGTTAGAATGTTGGATTGTATAAGCCTTTGACAGTTCCGGAGAGACCTTGGGAGGATATCAGCATGGATTTCATACTTGGTTTGTCGGTCGAAGACACAGAGAGGTAATGATTCTATATTTGTGGTGGTGGATAGATTTTCTAAAATGGCACATTTCATACCTTGTAAGAAGACAACAAATGCAGTACATGTAGCAGATTTGTTTTTCAAGGAAGTGGTTAGATTACATGGATTACCTAGGAGTATTGTTTCAGACAAAGATACAAAGTTTGTTGGTTACTTTTGGAGGACACTTTGGAAGAAGTTAAAGACAGATTTGAAGTTCAATTCTACTTTTCACCCACAGACTGATGGACAGACAAAGGTAGTAAACAGGAGTTTGGGGAATTTGCCGATATGTTTGGTTGGGGAGAAGACTGGAAGTTGGGATTTAGTCCTTGCACAAGCAGAGTTTGCTTACAATAATTCAGTGAGCAGGAGTACCGGAAAGACACCTTTTGAGATTGTTACTTGATTTCATCCTAGAGGTATATCAGAATTGCGAGACATCAATAAGGAAGATAAAAGGAGTGCAGAAGCAGAGGAATTTGCAAAACATATGAAGAAAGTGCATACTCAAGTGAAGCAGCAATTGGAAGATATGAACCAGAAGTATAAGGAGGGAGCAAATGAAAAGAGGAGACATAAGGAGTTCAAAGTTGGAGATGAAGTGATGGTGTATTTGATGAAGGAAAGATTTCCAGTTGGCACATACAATAAGCTCAAAATGAGGAAGTTTGGACCCTGTAAGATTTTGAAGAAATTTGATTCAGGAAATGCCTATGCAGTAGAGTTACCGGATGGCATGGGTATATCACCTATATTCAACATTGTAGATCTACATCAATACCATGAAGAAGAATTCAGTGAAGACAATAAAGAAAAATTGGAGAAACAATTTCCTAAACAACAATCAAACGAGATAGAAGAGATTTTGGATATCAGAAATGGGAGGACAACGTGTGGAAGATAGTACAAAGAATATCTTGTAAAGTGGAAAGGCAAACCAGTGGAGGATTCTTCTTGGATTTCTCAGGCTAAGGTAGACCATATTGATTTTCCTTTAGCCCTAGCAAAGTGAGGGACTCACTTTTCAAATAACCCCAGATGTCTGATGCAGGAGCATCCTTGGTTCTTTGCAATCCTGCATCAACCAAAAAAAATATTTTCATTTCAATTTTGTTCTTGTTTAATTCAAGATGGTAGATTCAACGGATCTATGTTTTCATCGTGGACATGTTCGTTTTCCCTTATTCCAAGTGTTAATGAAATATAGCTTCGGTCAAAATATAAATATTGATTGTTGTATAGCATTATCTTGATTTATATATGATCGATAGTTGACATATTTCTAGATTAAATAAAATAAGTAATATCGAATTTCTGAGTTTGCTTAAATTCGAAATAAATAAATATATGTTTTAAATGAAATCGGAACTCATATAATCTATGTCCGCCATGTATTTGGGGGTGTATGCATTGAGTTTGTTAAGCCGAGTGTTAGTCGGCTGTCTAAAGAGACCCGCGCGCCCAAAGGGATGCATCCCTTAGAGGTGAGTCTCTAAAGATATTTAACATAGTTCCTTCATTGATATGCACACATCGAAATTTATTAATGTTCTGCAATCAGCACATTCAGCATACAAAGTAAAATCTGGAAATGCGTTTTTGACTTAGAATTCTCATACAAAAATTCAGACCTTAGTTTATTCTTAGATTACTAGGATTCTATTTGTGAAAGATTTGATTACATTTACACCAAGATTTCAGAACGATTGGATCTTTTTCTGGAAAGTTATCGCTTCTGGATTAAGTGACAGTTTCTAGAATAGAGCACCGAAGCAGTTTCGAGACTAATGGCTAGTTTTATCTCTTGTGGATCCTTCCCATAACTTGCGGATCCTTGCGAGGTGTTCCGAATTATTCTGTGGAGTGTCCTCGACCTTAATTTTGGTCCACACTTCATCCTATGCACCTACCGAGGAGAAATTCAAATTTAAGGCCGACCTATTTCACGCACACATTACGTTTCCTTCATCGGAGATTGTTATCATCTTTGGTCGACGCGGAGAATTCTAGATCTCCGAATGTGATATAAATCATTGTAACAGATCATTAGGAAAGTAAGTAGAATGAATATTGGATTCAATATGTAATATTTCGGCTCGTATTAAGGAGCATATAGGAATATTGTATTTCGAGCATGTTGTAGCAGGCCTGCGAGCCCGATCTGTGAACCCGGATGTTGTCGGTTGATTGTAACTGAAATTTCTGGTAATAAGAATGTTTGAATCTACATTTGCCTCCATATTCTGTGTGGCTTCTATTGTGTAACTCTTGCTGCACGGTCCGAACTGTTCTCTTTGCGGACCCTCCTACCGTGACTGCACCAGTTCTTCAAAATTTTGGTATCTAGGCCATTTGTATCTTCGATTGCCAGATGTTTTCCTTTGTTTGCCATCTAATTTGAGTAGTGTTGTTGGGGGCACTCATGCAAATTCTTGTCTTCTTGATCTTGATCATCATTTGTTTCAGAGGAGGTTCTTCAGTTTAGCACTATAGCATTCATCATTTGATAGTTGTCTACAAATTTTGCGTGCTTCAGTGATGTTCTTCATGTTCCTATTCTTTTGGGTCATCGTTTGGGAGGCTTCTCAATCCTTCACACTGTTTTGGAGGCTTCTTCAGTCCTTCATTCGCCTTTCTCTCTTTTGGAGAGGAGTTTTCTCCCACAGGGTTTTCCTCCTTTTCTCTTGTTGTGATAGATTAGATTGTTTGTACATGGGTACCTCATCAAGCCTTGTTTGTTGGGACCCATCTTGCATTCATTTTTTAAGGTTTTTTGCTACTCCCTAAGTTCATCTTAAGGGGGGTTCTTAGAATAATCATGCATTAGCTAATAATTAATTAATTTTTGATTAATATTTAGGCTAATTTATTCTCATGCACTTAAGCTAAACTTAGGAGTTCTTTTGTTTTTTATTAGTTGAGCTATTATTAGATCATTTTGTCTCATTGCATGAGATGTTGACACTTGTCAGGATCTAATCCCTTTCTCATTTAGGGTTTGCTCTTATAAGCACTTAACACTCATTGGATTCTCTCTGGAGATACATGGAAGCTTTTCATTCTGTAAGTTTTACTTGTTGAGTAATAGAAAATCTTTGTTTTGCAGATCTCTTGCATGGAAGGTGTCTTTGTTCGTTGTTTGATCCTACGTCTTGTGTTTTTCACAATTCCAACACTATCACCTTCGAGGAAAATTGTATGGTCGTGGTGATTCTTAAGGGAAGGAAATCGAATGGTGTTCTAACATAACCGGCACTCCATTCCTTAATACGGCGGTGACTTATTTTTTAGTTGACTAGTCATAGTGTCACAGGATTAACTCACAGGGAGAATTGCCAATTAATACAGCCAACCTCTTATTCACACTGCCATCCGTAGTAAGCAAGGTGAGTGATTAATCCATGGGAAGTTGTGATATAAAGAGGAAGGTAATCTTAGGCACCTTCATCTAAGGGAGGTCAGACTTGTCAAAAGATAATAGAGGAGAGTCGATTAAGCATTGTCTATCAAGACTCAGGTCAGTCAAGCCACAAGTTGCGCTTGGTCAAGATACAAGTTGCGCTTGGTCAAGATACAAGTTGCGCTTGGAGCTACATCACCGTCATGGCTTCAATTATATTGTAATAAAGATTTAAATGTAACGTATTTATGCTAGCACTTTACACATAAAGGCCTGCATGTTAAATCGATACTTGGGAGTCCTTAAGCATTGATACCAATATCATTAGAAATTGCAAAGTAACAAATACAAATAAGGTTAGGACTGCATTTCTTTCATATTCTGAACTGTGTTATATCATAGTTACGAGACTCGCCCGGAAGTGCCCAAACTCGGCGTTTCCCGAGTCGAGCACACCTGGCCGGGTCCTGGGAGCCCGGACACGGACATGGCCAAGTCTGACTGAGTCCTGGCTGGACTCGCCGCTTCCCGGTGAGTCCTGAGCCCTGGACGCGGCCGGCGACAGCAATAGAAAAAGTGCATAAAAAACATAAAAACTCATGTTTAAGTTTGTTTTTTTTTGTGTTATATTATCTCCCCAACCCTAAAAGCAACCTCATTTCATTCATTTGGCAAAATAGGAGGAGAAGAGAGTTGTGAGGAAAAATAGGAGGAGAAGAGAGGGCAACCAGCAAGCTGTTGAAGACAAATACAGGGCCACATACCATTTGGGAAGCTTCATAACAGCAAGGAGGTGCATTGAGAGCTCATTACAAGTGATTGGGAGGAGTTTGCATTGCATTCCAAGCCAAATATAAGAGGTAAGTTTGATTTTTATTGGTTTTTTTTGTGTTTTTTTAACAAATAATTCATTGTAATTTGAAAAATCATTGTTTTTTTTAGTTTGCATTTTTTTTTACAAACCCTACTTGCAATATAAATAATTTTATAAACCTTACTTGTTATTGTAGCCACATTCATTTGCAAATCCAAACATATTATTATTTTCACAATGTCTCAAACCCCAAGCAGAAAAGACCCTGCTTGGAAACATGCTGAAATCTTTTCCGGAATGAAAAAAGGGGAAGCAAAATGTAAATACTGCAAAACAATATATCATGAAGGCATAAATCGATTAAAATACCATATTGCATGCATACCCATCCATGATGCAGCGGGATGCCCTATAGCACCTCCTGAGGCTGTCCGTGAAGTGCAGGTGCAATTAGAAACTTTTGAATTGCAAAAAGAGATGAAAAAAAAACAGAAGCATGAATTGGTGAGTTTGGGAGTTGGACATGGACTTGGTGCTGTTGGAGATACTTCTTCCATGCCTCCATACCGTCCTAGTGCTAGTGCTTGTGCTAGTGGTACTGCTTTTGCACCAGCTATCCCTGTGCATACTCCTACTGCTGGTGGCGCTAGTATTGCTAGTGCTAGTGGTAGTGGCAGTATTATTGGCCCTAGAGTTCGTAAATCTAGGGTGGACTCATATTTTGTACCACGCACTACTCCTGGTTGCCAACCGTCGCTTGAGAGCATGGGTTGGAACAAGGATGTACATGATGCAGCAAAAAAGACAATTGCAAACTCTTGGTACTACTGCACCATTCCCTTCCATGTAGCCAGGTAATTCTTTTTTGTTTAATTGTTTTAAAATTTATTATTTTAGAATCTAGATGTATCTCATTATCGAATTCAAATTTAGTGCAGTTAAAATCTTAAAACTTTTCATTTTACAATACTTATGTAAGTAACTTATTAATTTATTTATGACATGTTTTAGGTCACCTTTTTGGCAAAACATGGTTGATGCCATAACCATATGTGGGCCGGGGTTCAAAGCCCCTTCTGAAGATGAATTAAAGGGCCCACTTTTGAGTCAAAAAGTGGCAGATGTGAAAGCACAATTAGAGGAGCAGCGTGAGCAGTGGAGGAGGATTGGTTGCACCATCATGACTGATGGTTGGACCGATAGGAGAAATAGGACGCTGCTTAATTTTCTAGTGTCCTCCGGAGGTAATTGTACTTCCCTCAATGCATTGAAATTTGAATTTGATTTAGTGATTAATAATTTAATATGGCTGATTTTTGTTTTTTAATTTATTGAATAACTGGTTTTGCTTATTCTTTCAGGTGACACCGTTTTCATTAAGTCCATTGATGCTTCTGCCCAATTCAAAAATGCCACATATCTGTGTGAGGCTATAGAGGAGGTGATAGCTGATGTGGGGGAAGAGAATGTAGTGCAAGTGGTGACAGATAATGCAGCAAACTATGTTGCTGCTGGTAGATTATTGATGGAGAGGCACCCTACTATATTCTGGACTCCATGTGCCGCCCATTGCATTGACCTCATGATGGAGGATCTTGGCAAGCTCCCATGGATCAAAACATGTGTGGATGCAGGTAGAAACATTTGCAAATTTATATACAATCACACATGGGTGCTTAACCTTATGAGGCAATACACGGGGTTGAGGGAGTTGTCTCGTCCTGGCATCACTAGGTTTGCAACTAATTTTATCACGTTGCAATCCTTGATTCGGTCAAAGGCAGCCTTAAGGCGCATGTTTGTTGGTGAGGAGTGGTCTTCCTCATCGTTTTCTACAAGCACTGCAGGGATTGGTGTGGCCAATTGCATTTTTGATGAGCAAGGGTTTTGGACACCAGTGGAGGAGATTGTGAAGGTAAAATTTAATTCTTTATTATGTTTTAATTTTTAATCATATCTTTTATTTGTTTATTTTCATTCACACTTATTTGTGAAACATGTTTGCACTTTGCAGTTTATTGAGCCCTTGCTAGTTCTCCTACGAGTTGCAGATGGGGAGAAGCCCGCACTGGGATACATATATGAGGGCATGGATAGGGCCAAAGAGGCCATTAGATCAGTCTATGGTGGAGTTGAGGATAAGTATCATCCCATTTGGGAGATCATTGATAGGAGATGGCAAAACCAACTTCATAGGCCCATCCATGCAGCCACATGTTTCCTAAATCCGGCCTTCCAATTCCGCCGTGATATTCGTGGAGATAGAGAAATTCTTAGTGGGCTCTACTCGACGATAGAGCGGATGTTGCCCACTGTTACTACACAGATAGTGCAGGAGATAGATGCCTTCAGTAAGGCACGAGGAGACTTCTTTGCACGTCAAATGACCATAGACAGTAGGACAACATTACTACCAGGTAAAAATATATTTAAGGGCATAATTGTCATCTTTTTATATTGTATTTTATTATTAAATGTTGAACTTTAAACTTGAAATGAGATTAATTTTGTTTCTTTTTCTCATCTCAGATAGCCGGTGGAGGTTGTTTGGTTCTGATGCACGGAACCTACAGAATATTGCCATTCGTCTATTGAGCCAGCCATGCAATTCATCTGGTTGTGAGCGCAATTGGAGTATGTTTGAGCACATACACTCCAAGAAGCGCAATAGATTGACAGTGGAGAGGATGAATGACTTGGTCTATGTTCATTACAACCTTCGGCTCAGATACAGGAAACTTTTTGACCACGACAACACCCCGATCAATCTAGATGAGGTTGATCCACAGTCTGAGTGGACCACTGAGGCTACAAATGCAGTCTTTAGTGACGAGGACCTTGATTGGGTGGACCAGGCACAGAGAGAGGCTGAGGTTGTAGCCATGGCTAAGGAGGCTAGAGCACGAGGAGACATAGCTGCTATTGGTGAGAGTGGCATGGAGACTCAGACAGAGGCAGAGACTATGGCTGCAGCTGCAACATCATCCAGGAGCGTTAGACGCCTTCGTAGGAAGGATGTTGGCTCCACTATGCCATAGAGTCATAGAGTCATAGCTATTGTTTTAATATTTCATATTTGTATGGAACATTTGATGTTATGGATTTCATATTCCATGACTTTTGTATACATTTGACTAGTTTTATAATCTACATATCTAAGTATGCTATTTCCTTCAGCAACGCAACTACAATTTGTGTACTTTATACTTATGTGATCGTTGTATACTTGTGTATGTGATCAAATTTGCTTTTATTTGTGTTGTATTCAATAAAAGGTGCTTGAAACAAGTTTTAAATCCTTAAAAATCTCTAAATTTCTAGGTTTTTTTCAACTTTTTTTCATTTTGCTGAGTCTGCGCCGAGTCCGAGTCCCGAGTCCCCGAGTCCCGAGTCGAGTCGCCCTAGCCGAGTCCGAGCCGAGTCCGAGTCTCGTTACTATGTATATGTATTTGAGAAATTTGGTAATAGACAAAGTAAATATTTGAAAGTCTACTTGTTATTTCTTTCATAAATCTTCCATAGCATGCATGTGTATGTACACCACTATCAAAACATTCAACTCTATTGAATCATAAACCTGCAAAACAAAAAAATCAAACTCAGAGCCACATACATCAACAATAAATTAGCATGAGTGTCTGAGAAGGAGCAAAGTACAAGCAATAGATGCAGGCATGAAATTGCACATGTGGCACTTCAGGTGTTAATAAGAATATTAGATAAGAGTTGGTAAGTCTGTCAATGATTCCATTATAGATGCCATGAATTAATAGAAATTGCATTTTGCATTCTAGCCTTGAGTCTCATATATACTTCCACTTCTTGTATTTTCTCATTTGTCTTTTTCATTTGGTAAACGCACAAAAAAGAGCCACTCCTTTTGAGCTCAAGGGTGGACGATAAAACAGACATTGACTGAAGGTTCAATCTGATTTATCTCTACCCTTGACTTTCTTGTTATAGTCTACGACTCTACTGCCACTTAATTTAAATTTTTGGCATGTTATTATCATAGATTCCATTTTTAATTTATCTAGTAGTTTTCAATATTCTTTCATGGAATTTCAGTCACCTTTGAGAGTGTGGTACTGAAACAGCAAAATCAGAGGTTTTTCTCACAAGAAGTATCAAAAATAATTTATCTCTTGTATTCCATATTGGCACCTCTATAACTATTTGGCTCATAGTTGCCGGGAACTGGTCACTAAAAGGATTAAATGCAGCCATTTTCTAGTGTGTGTATGAATTGAGACATAAAAAGTGGGGTATTTTGGGGAATTCCAAATAGTATTGTTTTTCCTTGGACAAACTAATTGGTTCCTTAATATTGATAATGGCATGCAGTAAACCTCTCCCATTCTTCTATAAAAAAAAAAATTATGCCTTAGCAAATAAGGGTATAAAATGCCTAAAGCTAAAAAAGTGTAGCAATTAAGCTTGTAAAACATGGCCTGAAATTTTCTTGGACATAAAATATCTGCCTTCCATGCTATTCTACCTATGCTCTGTATATCCCACTGCCATTCTTTTTCAAGTCCCTACATTCTTCCAATGTTCTGCAAATAAATAAATAAAACTAATGAATCCCAGGTTTGGTCTATTTTCAGCTTCCTCCTTCCATTTCAACACTACTGCCCTTGTCCATTTTCTTGGGCTCACCCACTCACATTTAACTACTGGTAGGTTTTTGCCATTCGTCCATGTAATGTCCCCGATTTTCAAGTAGTTGCCATGGAGTTGATTTAATTAATTAAATATTAAATTGTCCTAAAATAACATTATGTACATTTATGTTTAATTAATTAATTAATTATTAAAGTGACTTTATTAAATGTTGTGCTTAAATATTAAATAAAAGTCACTTTACAAATGCAAATTATTTAATAAGCAATAAAGGTGGTGATGTATAAAAGCGGGTGAAAGGAGATGAATTAATCATCTTGTGAAAAATTTGAAGCGTTCTACCCCAATTTGGATTTATTTTTCCAATTTCACCATTGTATGAAGATTGACATTGAATCAAACATTTGCTAACTCACAATTCTGAATCATTAAATCTAGTTTGCTTCACCGTTTGGGGTTTGTTTTCTCATCAGTGTTTTCATAGCACATTTGTTTAACAAGTTCGATACAAAGCACATAAAATTCAAAAAATATAGCATTTGTATTCAACTCCAATTTAAAATCACACCAACAAAATATCTCAAAGTCAAAGATCACAAATCGACTTCAGTGATAGAATAATTCAGTAAGATATTGACAGGCTGGAAATGTTGTACAGTAAGTGCTGACCTGAAATAATCTCCCTTGCAGACTTCATAGCTTCCTTTAGCAACCCTCACAGCTCGGACTCCTTACCATTCCCAAGCACTAGCTTTAGAAATAACCACTCCAAGAAGGAAATTGTTCTTCTGCCTGAAGAGCGCGATCACAGAGTGAATAGCAACTAGACTAATGAGACAGCATCACATACTTCCCTTCAATATAATTACAAGACTATAATCTTTTGGTAGCCGCATAACTTCTCGACCCCTCATTATTTCGATTTCCTACACTAAATGTCAAAACCAGCAGTTGGGAATTCCAAGCGACTCATTAGTAAATCCAAGTGGTCTCCTCAATAATCTCATCTCTTACAAATTCTTCATCTCCCAACGACATGACAGACACCAATATAGACTCCAGTTGTGCAAATATAATTCTGAAAAATAAGATTTTCAAAGATACAAGGCAACTAATGTTTTATTCAAATTGCTCCGGATAAATTATTGAGCTCCACAAATTTAAATATTAATGTGCCACGTTGGAATGCAAAGGACGTGCCTTTGTCTAGAGACTCCACACCAACCTTCCTTCTAAGCTCCCAATAATATCTTGCCATTCAAATGTTTAATTTGCCAAAGTCCCAACCAAGTATTCTATGCGGCTCAAAAGAATTTAATTCCTCTTCTATTAGCGATGCAGACCAAAGAATTCAAGAGACAGTTCAAAGAATAACACGGCAACTACAATTTCAAGATGTTACTCCCCTGTTCATCCTCACGTGGTTCCAGAAGGAAATACAATTCTTCCCAAGACCAAATGAATTATGTATGCTGCTCCGATGAATAATGAACTCCCACGAACAATTCCACAACCTTGAAGGATCAACTTTAATATGCCCAAACTCCCGTAACAATCATGTAGAATTAACTCACCCATACGAATTCTAGGAATCGAACGGCTTCTTGATATCTTTTGTAGTCGCTAATTCAATTTGGGTTGTATCAGACAATTCTTAATTTCCAATCTATATAGCCTCTACATATCCTTCTGACGAAAATATAGGAAACAACTATCTTGGAGTATCGACGCTAAAAGAAATATCAGTATATCTCTTAATATTGCATACCAGATCCTTCAATCATATGAAAGCCACAAATTGGTCACATCTATGTGTAGAAATGTCTTAAGTTCATTCTAAGCAATACTTGAACTTGCTACACTTCCAAAAGTTTTCGCTAAAGCTATGATGCAGACGTCTCCTCAATTTCTATCAATCTCACAATATAAAAATACCATTCATCTCTAAATAATCTCCACACATTACTCCCAAATTAAGTCGCAATCTTGATTTACCTTAATTCATCCAAGTGACTCCTTCACTGTTACTTCTTTAATCCTGCTTATAAACAATCAATCACAGAGGAACCTGATCTTTCCCAGACTTATAAAACTAACAACTCTGTAATTAACAATGACTCTTCATCAATCTTGTTGTAAATACCCCAGTATATTCTTTGGAGTCTTTAAAAACAACACTCTTCATAAATGCAACTGCTAATAACCATAATGACCAACTACGACATACAGTATGCCACGATACTAAAATAGTACTTAATTCTGAACAGAGACTTTCTTCTGTAAGCCATTAGACCCCATACTTTGAAAATTGTCTCTGAAAAAACACTATACAAAATTCCAAACTTGAAACATTTAAGCTCAGCTGCGAAAATCTGAATGATTCCACTAGCAAAAGAATTGATTTTTCGTCCAATTCTCAAAACATGAGGTTTTTTTCATCCTCAAGTCCTGAAAAAGAGCCAAGCTCTCCAAACCAAAATCAACCATCCTCCCTGCAATGCTCCAGCAATCTCTTTTTTAACCTTTGCCATGACCCTTCGTTTTCAGCTTGCCTGACTCTTCGAATTCCTTCTCTTTTAATTTTTAAATTGTGATTTAATTTTCAGTTTGCATTTAAATAAATCACTTCAAATATAATATTATTTAATTAATATTTCTTTATGAATTAACATTTGGAGGAAAATATTAAATAATTAAAATAATATTATATTTTTCCATGAAATATAAAATGGGACATTACAATTCCTCCCGTCCTGAAGATTGCTTGCCCTCAAGCAATCTGCATCTGCAAGCGAAACTGAATACCAGGATCCCAAATCAGTCTTTTGAAGTGACCATCAAGTTGCCGCTGCACTACTCTAATTAAAACCATCAACTCATCATGCACACTTTGAACTCCACTCTCTAGAAACCCCAAAAGGAAAACATCACCAACACTCATACTGAAATCAGCATCATGAAACATTTCTAACCAGGGCACCACTATGAAATCTATATCTGAAATTTCACTATCTAACTCAATCCTTCCATCAGTATCATCCTATATCTCATGCAAATATTCATCCAATTCAAGATGTTTAACATTATTAACAGCTCCAAATAGTGTATGAGGTTCATACCAAGGCACTAGACTGCTATTAACACTCGTAAAATTCACATATTCTTCATCATTTTTGTTGGCGTAAGAACTAACACCTCTGGAATGTGAGTTCGTACGGACAGCTATGCACACTACGTAATGAGTGCTCTTCAAATTAGGAGGGGAAGCTCCCTCGTTGTGCTGGAATGCATGAAATAGAAAACTAAACTAATGTCCTATCTTTTTGTTCTCAGCTGGTAGAGGCACAAGGTTAAGAAAACCTAGAACGTTGCAGCTAAGTATTTTCTGGTTTCGCAGATCATGTAACTACAACTAAGCTAACTTCTTTAATATCTATCCAATTTCCTCAAGAAACAGAGCATGAGGAAATGGAGCAGGAATGTATTGTACGATAAACTCCAGGTGCGGGCTCACAACATGAAGGCAAGGTAGGCGCAACTATTTGCTAATCCGGGAAGAAGTTTATTAAAACAAACAAATGAAAGGTAAACCTGGTACAGCTTCACAACATGAAGGCAAGGTAGGCGCAACTATTTGCTTGGCTGAATGAGTCTACTATCACACACATCAAACGATAAGCTTTAAGTACAGTTTCGCAACATGAAGGCAAGGTAGGCGCAACTATTTGCTCTTCTGAATAGGCTTATAATAAACAAAACAAAAAGGTAAGCAACTGGGACAGTAGATTGTATAGACGCAACACGCATGCAATAACGATCAAACCAGCAACCCCATTTAACTAAGATCGAATAAACACTATGACAATAACATGAAGGCAAGGTAGGCGCAGCAATTTATTATAACAGCAATTACTCTTTGAACAGATACAATAATAGCAATACTACAGGCAAGGTAGGCGCAGCATGTATGCTATCAAGCAAAAGTTAAATTACAAATGAGCTTAAAGCTCTTATTTATAGACTTCAAGGTGTAGGCAACCCTAAAATCACCTTGAGTCAACTAAAGTCTTGCAATGCATGCAAGATCTTATTCCTAAACCCTAATTGAATGAAACTATACAGTTAACTGGGAAACTATCATCAGTTAACTGAAACATCTAATCTAAATGGACAAGGTGCAACATGCACGTCCTTATTGAAAGCAAATCAACTGGAATGCTATCATCAGTTGACTGAAAGATCTAATCTAAACTCCAAGTGTTTGTAGATATTTCCAAGACAGACAAGACATGCAATGTGTAACAACTAGTTAACTCGGAAAGAAGCCTCGAGTTTAACTCCTGTGTCTAATGTCTATCTTGGAAAAAGGTGGGACGCCTTTAACTGAAGTCTACTGACCCTGATCTTGAGAAATTAACCCATCTACGAGGTCGTTGACTGCATCTCCATCTGGGGAACTGAAGCTTTGGCGAAGAATCCTATGTCTGTGCAGCATGTCTTCTCCATTAGTCATCTGACACTGGAACTCACCCTTTCTCCTGATTGCCTCATCAAACAATGTTGACATGGCTGTAAGCTGATTCATCTTACAGCCAATGGTCTCACCACTGAAAATACCGTGAATAAGTGCTTGGAGCTCTAACTGGATGTCAGCAAGCTCAACATAGTCACCACCCACACGCTGATATACACATGGTAATTGAGACACAAAGTCTCTTATATAGCGGAGTGCACTAGTAACATGCTCTCTGCTCTCAGCCACCTCAGATACGATCTTTCCTTCTATCTCTGCCTTGAAGATCAACTGTGTTCTCCAAATGTAGACCTCTTCTTTATCCTCTGCCTCTGTGACTGAATCAAATGACATTCCCAAGTTGGCAATCAGAATCTCATCCCTGGGTTTACTAATAGCCAAATCACGTTCCTCATCTTGAAGTCGTAAACGAAGCTCACGTGCATTATACCGCAATTGATACAATTCTGTAAGTATAAGGCGACCTCTAGCAACAAACTCCTCTTCCCATTCCTCCAATCGCTTACCATATGCAACCAAGAGATCAATCTGACCCTGCTCTGCTGGTGGTTCTAACATATGTGGAAGCGCGGTGACAACATCCCCTGTCCTGTGTACAAGGCTAGAAATGTACTGGCGAAGCTGCTGTATTTCAGCCTTGAGAGCTGATTTATCTTCACCATCTTTCACCATCCTATCTTTGACGCTATCTGTAGCAACCTGTAGGAGATCAATATCTGTCTGACGAGTACTCTTACCGAAATGAACTGTGATAACCTCGAAGTCTTGAGCTTCCATCTCGTCTAGACTCTTATCTTCTGGAGGTACAGCAGTCTCAACAATGAATTCCTTATCTGCACTTCTCCCAATATGTATCTGCTTCTTGATCCTCTTTTCAGGCACATCTTGATGGTCATGATCAAAATCTGAATGATCAAGTATGTAAGATGGTTGCCTCCTTTTTCTTCCCAGCTGACTCTCAAGCCAAGATGAATCCCGACTAATCCCACTGGAAAGACCTGTACTAGTCGTAGGAGGATCTGATGAATGTGAATGTATAAAAGAATCGCTGCGAGGAGGTGAATCTACGTCCAAATCAATGTGAATTGGAATGGGAGGCTGCTCTAATGGTGTCGGTGACGGCATACGGGGCTGAACCTCAAGCTGCGGAGAAGTCTGAATAACTTCTCTGACTGGCTCTACATGTGGAATCGCAACAGATGCTTTTCCCTTTGAATTACTAGGCGCTGGATTCTTTTTAGGAGGATTGCTCCTCTTCTTCTGCTTAGGTTTTGAAGAAGAAGGCAATACAAGTCCTTCTGTTGGCGGCTCTGCTCTAGGCATAGATGCCTTTCTCAACCTTCTGCTTTCTAAATAAAGCATACTATTTTGGATGACCCTGCTCGATCTCTCCTTTACTGATGCGAACTCTTTGGCATACCAGTTTACTAACGGCAGTGGTTGTCCATCAACCTGCTCTCTGTAAAATTGAGGAAGTGTATCTCCCTCATCCTCTGTCAATCCTTCCACATCTTCTGCCAAGAAAACAGAAACTTGTGGAAGAGAGAACCTGCTATAGCTACGTCTGCGAACTTCGAAATCATCCTCACAATTCACCCAATAATCTTCCATCGTAGGTTTGTGATAAGAGAGATTACCCAGGCGAGCTGCGTAATGACCCCAAGGATCATATGTGCGTGTATCCACCAGGTACTTGAGTTTGCAATTTTCTAACTCTTGACCTGCGGTCTTAGCATCAACTGCCGTCCTACACCAATACATCCCGAATTGCAAAGGAAACTCGGCAGCTGGTTTACGCTTGATGCGCAAACGTTTGTGAACTTCATATAGCTGCCTCAGGAACTCCATGAATATTGTTTTATCCGAAGGATAACGTGGTAACATAGCTGGTTTTCCTGTGTATCCATAGACACGGATATAGGTGTATGTAGGGAACTGAATGTACCAATCTGCCCAATTCTTCATTGCTGCTCTGGCAACTGTCGAGATGCGAATATGCAACTCCCGGTCCAAGTTTCTCACTGTATAAGTTAAGAAAGCCTCTTGTACACGTTTAAAATGACTTTCAGCCTTTGTGAACTCAAGCTGGTCATAGTAACGATAGACTTTCTGTACACTGAGTATGCCCACCGTATTCAAACCATTAAACTGATTCTGATAAGCAATCAAGTACACCAGGTAAGAACACATATGAAATTGATGCGCAGCTAGGAAACCGGTGATTTGCTCGTGAATAACATCGCTGATGAAGGATGCCCAGTCATAATGCTCTTGCCCCGAGATGATTCTACCAATGATATAATACATCCACGGGTGAAATTTGTTCGCATCTGCATGACCTGAGACACGATTAAGCAGTGTAATCAAAATATTGTATTCATCCTTACACTCGCCACGACCCAAGTTGTTTGGCAACTTGCTCTTCTTTTGTTTCAGCCATCTCTCTATCATCTTGTTTTGACACTTATCCAGTCCAGCATTGAATGCCTGCTCGCTTTGACTCATGGAAATAACCATCCCATCCGAATGTTGAGGAATATCTAGACTTCGCTCGATATCAAGAGGTTTGAGACTGCATATAACACGTCCATCTATTGACCGTATCTCTCGTGTAGCGGAATTGTAATGCTTGATGCAAGATATTACAAACTCCACGCAATGCACCGAAATAGGTATGGAAGCGGCCTCAAGCAACCCGGATTGCTGAATATTCTTGATAACTGAATCCCTGATTTTGAGTGGATCCAAAACCACCTCCGGCAACACCTTATGTAGATCTGTATCAACTGTTCCGATGAAGTCATGGGTTAAGACCGATTTGGTCTTGAATTCGAGCTGAGTGAACTGCATTCTGAAAAACTTGCCTGTTGACTGTGCACACGGCTATATTCTGACAACTTTTTTGGAAAGCCAAAAATAGCCTGCTGAGGCTAAAAATAGCTTGTCGGATGAGAATTTTTTACGAAAAAATCTGAGATATGGGTTTTGTCCAGAAAATGATTCTAAGACAACCCAGAACGTCAGAAATGCAAAAATTTACCCTTTACTCAGCCATGCAAAAGAATTTCGGTTGAGAAAATTAAAGCTTCAAGAACAGATGTTCTGGAACAAATTTTCCTGAAAAATTCTGGCACATGGGTTTTGCTGAGAAAGCTCTTCTGAATCAACCCAGATATTTTGTTTTGCCAAAATCTGCCAACACTTCGAACATGCAAGAGAATTTAAGACGAGAAGATGGAAGAAATATAGAGAAGAAGAAAGATATTTTTTTTTTAAATTTTTTTATTTAATTATTATCTTCTTCTGTCAAAATCGCCACTCTGCCTTGAATCTGATGCTGAATCTGAACTTGTACCTGCAAAAGAATATTTTATCACCTTCGAACTTGATCCTTTGATGAAAATTCGCCAATCTCTTTGAAGAAATTCGAACTTTCAAAGCTGTGTGAATGATGAAAGGCGCCATGCTTGTTTAAATAAACAATTCGTACCATCATGCATGCATAATGTAACCCTAATTTAGAAAAAGGAAAATCGATTGGCTTCTCTCCAGTTGAACTGCCACTGTCTCTGAGTCTTCAGACTAAAAATAATATCTTAATTTTTAACACATGCAAAAAACTAAAAATGGCGCCAATATCTGTCTTTGAAGAAATTCGTCACTTTTCAATGCTCTGCATGCAAAAATATTTTTTTTCATTTTTTGCCAAAAATAGCATCTTGCTGTGTTCAACACACTTCCCTGATTCCAAAAAGTCAAATTTTGATCTTTTAGGCTTCCATTTGCAAGAGTTATGAGATTTTTAAGAATCTCCTATTTTGTAGCTGACTGCAAAGTTACAACTGACCATGTTCAGCTCTGATTTCTGGCTGACTGACTGAGCCTGCGACTGTGCTGAGATATCCACCGCGAAGCTTGTATGACAAGGATGAAATGTCTGCTGGGAGCAACAACTGCTATGGAGCTCATCTGATACCTTAGAAAATAAGGCGCCTCTGATTAAATTGATGTTTTGACTCCAGACTTAGCCATTTCTTAGTTTTGCCTTCTGATGTTTCAAACTGCCGCTGACAATGAATAATGAACTCCACTGACTGAATAATGGATTCATTGCATGACTAGAAGTATCCTGCATCCAATGACTGTATGTGAAGGATCTGAAAATTGTATTAAGAACCCCAAAAGCATGAGCGCCCCTATTCTGTGATAGCTCAAACACCATTTTGACAAAAGTGTGATTTTCAACTGAACACCATACTTTGACCCTTGATACCGGGAACTGGAATGTTCCGATACGCGTGCCGTCTGTCTTGCTGTATAGTTTGGTCAACTTGCAAGAGATGTTCTTGGAGACGACGAAGCCAGAAAATTGCTTTTAAGGCCTCTAAAAGAAAATCGCCTTTTTCAAAGAAAATAACATTCTTACACTTAGTCGTTTTTTGAACTGCCTTCAATCAGCTCTTCTTCACAGCATTATCATCTTGACCTCGCACGTACGAGCATTCGCCAAATCCCGGAGGCTGTCGGCTAGACTCGTTGGATAGCTTGAGTAATTGCACACAAGTCTTGTGAAGACTGTAATTGCAAATAACCCCGTCTGGCAGGCCTAAAGGAGAATCGCCCCTAGCCTACAGCTGTGCAGCTTTGTGTAGCTACGCTTCACCATCCTCTGTTTTACATGCTCGGTAGGACCTCTGTCACAGTTACTCAGAATATCGGATCGTCTTGTGAACGGATACACTGCAAAGCTGGACTGAGCTGGAAGAGATCTCAGGAAGACCTCAATTGCAAATTCATCCATCAAACAGGTCTTATTCAGGATCGCCCCTGGGCTACAGGGGAGCGGATTTGCATTCTACAAAACTTCATCTGACATGTATCTTGCTTGCAATTTCCACTTCCACCGCCGATAACCGGATTTCTGTACTGGATACGCTTTCGCTTGATAGCTCGTTGAAAAGCTAAACTAATTCTGCAAAGGCTGAAACCATCAAAACACACATGCATCTAGATCTGGGCCTTCAAAAAGAAAATCGCCCTTGGGCTAGAAGGGAGCGGATTTGCATCTCTAGACTGCCTCCTTGATGAAAACACTCTTCGTAACCTCTGCTTCTGTCTTCGTTTGCCGGAGTTCTGTAACTCGGATAATCTTGCTTCATGGCTAATCGGAAAGCCGACTGAAAACTGAACATAATGAATGTGTTCTTAATCCAAAACACTCCAATCTTGACCTTCAAAAGGAAGGGCGCCCCTAGGCTACAGGGGAGCGGATTTGTTTTGAATTCATTGATTTTCACCATTTTATGCTTTGCAAACGCTGTATCCATCCCTGCGGTTGACCATGTCGAAGCGTTGTGACTGCTGAGGTGTGTGGATGACTATACTTCATCATTTTCACATGTACGGACACTATAAAGTTGATTTGCACGTTGATTGCGCAAGTGTCTACTACGTTACATAGTGAAAAGTTCCCAGACTTAGAATATTTTAGCACTTTTTGCCAATCTGAAAATCCCCTCCATCAAAAAGCATTATTTCCAACATCTTTTATCGTAGAGCGTTCCTCTTTGAGTTTCAGGCTTAGATATTGACACCTGGTACTGGCCAACTGCCATTGATGACCCCGAAGATCCTAACTTTTCTCCTAAAAAAGTGAAAACTACCCACCAGCCTTAAACTGACTTTTAACTGAAACTGACTTCACCACTGTGATTGTGATGTGAAATAAGCCAATCAAAATTAATTTCATCCAATTCTGACAAGTTCCTATTTTTTAGGGTTTCGGGCTAAAAATAGATTTCAAAAACCCTAATTTTCAAAATTTTCAAATTTTGCCAGTATCTTCCTGGCATCACACTGACTAAAAGCCCATACTTTATTTGCCCGAAAATTGAGTTTTGACCCCACTTTTACAAGGTTTAGACCATTTTAAGCAAAATGCTTTAATGAAGCAAAAATTTCGGTTTGGGTACAACAATTTTCAATGGTGTCATCATAAATTTCATGCATACCTTCATCCAACATTGAAAGCTTCTCAATAACTACTGATTCATGAAGTGTATCAAACTGAAAACTATCTTCATTACCTATTATATCAGCTATCTCATGGCTGCAATTTGCACCTTCATTTGAAAAATGATCCTCAAAATTCAAGAATTCAGTTTCTTGATGTGGGTTCCACAACTTGTAGTCATCATCAACCTTATCACCAGAATTAAAAGGTGCTTCATCCTCTATCACAAAAAGTGGATTATCAAAAGTTAAATCTACATCCCACTCAAAAAGAGGATTATCTGAAAGGTTAAAAGAGTTTATTTTCACTTGATCCAAACGATCATCTTGTTGTTCCAACTCTGTATTTGCCAACTTGGAAGTTTGTTCTAAATTAAAATCAATATAGAGCTCATCAACCTCATCTATTACATGGTTGATTTGCATAGTTCTTCCTTCATTTTCTTGCTCCATTTTCTGGTTTGCAGCAGCTAACTGAAATTCTACTTCTTGAAGAGCTGCTTGAGTACTCTCCAAGATCTCCTTTGGAGGTGTAAGCTCAAGGGTGAGCTTATCTACTTCTTGTTCCCTTTCTTTTGATACCACCAAACTGTTTTCTACAAGCTGGACTTTCAAGTCTTGCAATGCAAGAGGTTTTTGATCAAGTTCATTAAGATGACTTGGGTTGTCACAGACTACTTTTTCTAATTTGCTTTCGTTTGAAGGCACCATATCATCATTAAATTCAATTGTCCCATTAGTTGATGACTTGCAACTTTCATGTAAGAATGATGAGGCAGCGTTATGAACTAACTCAGTATCATCCAAAGAATCCATTTCCTCACAAGGCCAATCAATAAACACCTCTAAATCACCAACATAGAGACTTGTGTACACCCCACAAGTAGATACAACAAGTGACTTTTTTCCTTCAATGATTTTGGTATTGCCCTGTTGGAAGAAAGCATTGTTAAATTCATTCTTTTGATTGTTTGCCCGTACATCCTCACTCGCTGATTTAGTGAACTTCAAAACAGCAGATTGCTCTTTCTCAACATTATCATGATGATCAATATATTTTGTTTCATTGATGGAAATACTTGAAGGGCTAACTCCATCTTCAAACTTTGTAACCTCAAAGACATTAGGAACAATTTCAGCCACATGTTCCGTGATTGCCTTTTCTTTTTCAGACCTACTAACCTTTCCATCCGTGCATTGGTGGTTAGGCTCCCGAATTTCTCTACATGTGAAACAATGGTTTTGTCTTTTGAGCTCATTCCTTTTGATTTCTTTTTTCCCTGTATTGAAGGATTTTTTTCCCTTAGTCTTTGCTCTCTCTTCATCTCCAAATTTATCAATAGTAGTTACATGTGACAAGGCGGTCATTCTGATTATGAAATCTACCACCCCTGTGTGGTCTATGCTTCCGCCTGAGATCCTTGTAGTCATGAAAAGATATTTCACTTCGAAAGTCAACACTTGATTCTTTCCAATCTTGTAAAATCTGATCCTCAAATTCCTGTACTGTCACAGCTCTAGAACTCTGATTTGCAGCCCTGTTGATTTTGGAATCATATCCATTTCCATAATTTATTTTTTATCCATTTCCATAATTTATTTTTTATCCATTTTTTTCATTAGAACATTGGGTCATTAAGACACTCAACTGAGCTAAATTCTACTGCAACTCCCTCTAACCTCCAGCAAAATCATTTAAAATTTCTCTTGTGTTTTGTTTCCTGTCTCCGGTTGCCATGCTTCAGGCTATAACTCAACTAATCAATTATGCACAACCCACCAGGATGGCAGGATACACTGCTCTAATACTAATGAAGTGCTCTACTCCAATTTGGATTTATTTTTTCCGATTTCACCCTTGTATGAAGATTGACATTCCATCAAACATTTTCCACCTCACAGTTCTGAATCATTAAATCTAGTTTGCTTGACCGTTTAGGGTTTGTTTTTTCATCAATGTTTTCATAACACGTTTGTTTAACAAGTTCGTTACAAAGCACATAAAATTCAAACAATATAGCATATGTATTCAAATCCAATTTAAAATCACACCAACAAAATATCTCAAAGTCAAAGATCACAAATAGACTTCAGTGATAGAATAATTCAGTATGATATTGACAGGCTGGAAATGTTGTACAATAAGTGCTGACCTGAAATAATCTCCCTTGCAGACTTTACAGCTTCCTTTAGCAACCCTCACAACTTGGACTCCTTATCATTCCCAAGCACTAGCTGCAGAAATAACCACTACGAGAAGGAAATTGTTCTTCTTCCTGAAGAGTGCGATCACAGAGTGAATAGCAGCTAGACTAATGAAACGGCATCAGATACTTCCCTTCAATATGATTACAAGACTATAATCTTTTGCTAGCCGCGTAACTTCTCGACCCCTCAATACTTCGATTACCTGCACTGAATGTCAAGACCGGCAGTTGGGAATTCCAAGCGACTCATTAGTAAATCCAAGTGCTATCCTCAATAATCTTGTCTCTTACAAATTCTTCATCTCCCAGTGCCATGACAGACACCAATATAGACTCCAGTTGTGCAAATATAATTCTAAAAAATACAATTTTTAAAGATACACGACAACTGATGTTTTATTCAAACTGCTCCCGATAAATTTTTGAGCTCCACAAACTTAAATATTAATGTGCCACGTTGGAATACAAAGGACGTGCCTTTGTATGGAGACTCCACACCGACCTTCCTTCTAAGCTCCCAATAATATCTTGCAATTCAAATGTTTAATTTGCCAAAGTCCCAACCAAGTATATTATGTGGCTCAAAAGAATTTAATTCCTCTTCTGTAAGCGAAGCGGACCAAACAATTCAAGACACAGTTCAAAGAATAACACAGCAACTACAATTTCAAGATGCTACTCCCCTATTCATCCTCGCGTGGTTCCAGAAGGAAATACAATTCTTCCCAAGACCAAATGAATTATGTATGCTGCTCCGATGAATAATGAACTCCCACGAACAATTCCTCAACCTTGAAGGAGCAACTTTAATATGCCTAGACTCCATTAACAATCATGTAGAATTAACTCACCCATACGAGTTCCAAGAATCAAACGGCTTCTTGATATCTTATGTTGTCGCTAATTCAATCTGGGTTGTATCAGACAATTCTTAATTTCCAGTCTATATAGCCTCTAGATATCCTTCTGACGAAAATATAGGAAACGACTATCTTGGAGTATCGACACTAAAAGAAATATCAATATATCTCTTAATATTGCATACCAGATCCTTCAATCATATGAAAGCCACAAATTGCTCACATCAGTGTGTAGAGATGTCTGAACTTCATTCTAAGCAATACTTGAACTTGCTACACTTCCAAAAGTTTTCACTGAAGCTATGATGCAGAGGTCTCCTCAATTTCTACCAATCTCACAATATAAAAGTGCCATTCATCTCTAAATAATCTCCACACATTACTCCCAAATTAAGTCGCAATCTTGATTTACCTTAATTCATCCAAGTGACTCCTTCACTGTTACTTCTTTAATCCTGCTTATAAACAAGCAATTATAGAGGAACCTAATCTTTCCCAAACTTATAAAACTAACAACTCTGTAATTAACAATGACTCTTCATCAATCTTGTTGTAAACACCCCAGTATATTCTTTGGAGTCTTTAAAAACAACACTCTTCGTAAATGCAGCTACTAATAACCATAATGACCAACTGCGACATATAGCATGCCACGATACTGAAATAGTATTTAATTCTGAACTCAAATTTTCTTTTGTAAGCCATTAGACCCCATACTTTGAAAATTGTCTCTGAAAAGAGACTATACAAAATTCCAAACTTGAAACATTTAGTGACATACAGCATGCCACGATACTGAAATGGTATTTAATTCTGAACTCAAATTTTCTTCTGTAAGCCATTAGACCCCATACTTTGAAAATTGTCTCTGAAAAGAGACTATACAAAATTCCAAACTTGAAACATTTAAGCTCAGCTGCGAAAATCTGAATGATTCCGCTAGCAAAAGAATTGGTTTTTCGTCCAATTCTGAAACATGAGGTTTTTTTGTCCTCGAGTTCAGAAAAAGAGCCAAGCTCTACAAACCAAAATCAACCATCCTCCCTGCAATGCTCCAGCAATCTCTTTTTTAACCTTTGCCATAACCCTTCGTTTTCAGCTTGCCTGACTCTTCGAATTCCTTCCCTCTTTTAATTTTTAAATTGTGACTTAATTTTCAGTTTGCATTTAAATAAATCACTTAAAATATAATATTATTTAATTAATATTTCCTTGTGAATTAACATTTGGAGGAAAATATTAAATAATTAAAATAATATTATATTTTTCCATGTAATATAAAACGGGACATTACAAAATTATTATTGGGAAGAACTAGAAACTTGGTTAAAGGTTTCAGGAAGCTTGAGGACAAAAACCCTTGAGTTTCAGGGTGGATTGGACAAAAACCCAACTCCATCAAAGGGCGGGTTCATTCAAGATTCGCATTATGCTTCAATGAACAATTAATCAATTGTCGGAAATTTGTGAGGTCTTTGTAAAAGACAAATTTCAGAGTTTTGCACAATATCCCATTTGAAGTGTTTCAGGGTAAATATGGCTAGATGAGTTTATGGAAGAAATTGTAGATATATTATATGAAACTAAATATTGTTAGGTTTCTATATTTTAATGACTTAAATATTGCCATACTTTGAAAGGAATAAAATATTATTATTGATGTTCTGAAGTATGGATGCTATTCTAGGTTGCACAGCCTATTTTGTAAATGTTTGACCGAATGCAATTGGAGACTAAAAGACCCAACCCTTCTATTCCTACAACAGGTATTAGAAATTGTTTTAATAAAAGTTGAAGTCTTCGAAGAAACATTGCCCTCATGTATGGTAGTTCGGGTGATATGGGTGAATATTTAAAGGGAAAGGAAGCCACCACGACTATACAGCTGTAGTGGACATATCTACACCATGCACCGCCAAATCTCCTAGCCAATACTTGTATAAAGTCATCGGTTCATAAAAAGGCATGAGACAAGCTCACTACAATTGCTGATTTGGGATGGGGTTAAATTCAAAATGTAATTACAAGGTGGTGTGTTAAGAAATAAGGAGTCAATGAAAAAGGGGGTGTATAAAAGAAACAAGGGGAAGTCAATGCAAATTTTGCCGCCACACCAATATAGCTGAGCATTTATCTTTAAAGTTGCTGCACCAATTAAAGATTGTCCCTGCCATGCAATAGTGCAAATAAATCTGGACCCTGCGCTCAAGTGTTAGTCATGAAATAGGTTAGAACTACAGATTTCTATGCATATTTGTAACTACGATATTTATATGCCATACGTGTAATTGAAAGAGTATTAGAATGTCAATCTTAAAAATCTGGTTATTATTTTGCAAGTAATGATATTCCATGAGCTGCTAGTACAGGTGAGTCACATAGACCTTTTCAGCCTACATTCACAGGGACGAAGAGGAAGCAGCTCAACCTAAGGAGGAGCAGCAATTGTTTGATGAGGTAATGGTGGTTTATGATGAGTACCACAATTTCCTCATGTAATTAGAAATGAAATTAACACTTAACCAATAGAACCAACGGAAAGACAGGAGAACACAATAGGAACAAAGACCTCATGGGCCACACAAGGAGTATCAACATACCTTGAGTAAACTCACTCTTCGTACTTTTGATGGTAGTGGGAAAAGCACAACACGTGCTTGGATACATAAGTTGGATACACTTTTGACTCTCAAAACCATGCTAGAAGCAGAAGAAATTAAGTTTGCAACTTCACATTTGGAGGGACCAACATATGAACGGTGGAATCATGGATTGGTCACACAAAATCATGCACTAATTCAGTTCTATGATGAATTTAGAAGCAAATTAATTGATAAATTCGATAGGAAGGATGTGATGTATTTTCATGAGTTGGCAATGATTAGATAGCACAGGGATGTGGACAGTTACATTAATTAGTTTCAGAAAGTTGTTGTTATAGTTCCTGACATGTCAAAGACAAGAGTAGTAATGTTGTTCACAGAGGGTTTGTGTCATAATTTGAGAGGATTGGTGAAGGATTTCAAGCCTAATACACTCTAGGATGCTATTCAAATGGCACTTGACCTTGAAACTACACATCCTACCCAACAATCCCAAAAGAAGAGTTTCAAGAGCAGTAAACCACTTAGGAAGACTTTCAACCAACCTAAGACTACACAACCTAGGATGGATTTTGAGACAAGGAAGGAGTTGTGTAGGAAGAAGTTATGTTTTCCTTGCAACGAACCATGGGAGCCCAATCACAAGTGCCTTGGGAAAGGCAAAGCATATTGTATTGAGATCACTTCTAATATTGATGAGGAGGTAATAGATACTAGCTCGAAGAGTGATCATGAGGACCAGCAGTTAGAGCGAGATGATAGTGGTACAGGAGGTGTGACACATGGTACTATTGCTACTTTATCAAGGGTTCCTAAGTACCATCCTTTCAAAGTTCAAGGAGTTTTCAAGGGGTTTTCCCAGTTGGCGTCACCCCTTTCCAATTAGCGGCACCTCTTATAGATCTCACCAAGAAGGGTGCATTCAGATGGTCAAATGAGGCTTAGAGTACATTTGATAGGCTCAAGCACGTGATGAGTTTTTGTCCAATGCTAGCTTTACCAGACTTCTCTCAACCATTTGTACTAGAGTGTGATGCATCAGGTGAAGGGGTAGGTGCAATGCTTATGCAAAACAAGCATCCCATAGCCTACAAGAGTAGGAAGTTGAGAAATGTGGAGCGGTTATATTCCACCTATGACAAGGAAATGCTTGCCATCATGCATGCATTGGAAAAGTTTAGATAGTACTTGTTGGGAGGAAATTTTGCAGTCAAGATGGATCACAGTAGGTTGAAATATTTTATAGAGCCAAAGGATTTGAATGAACACCAACAAAAATGGGTGAGTAAAATACAAGTGTATGACTTTGACATTGAATATGTCAAGTGGAAAAAGAATATTGTGGCAGATGTATAATCCAGGAGACCCACCCTTTTCTCTTTGTCAAAGATTTCAGTTGATTGGAAGGCTCACCTGGTGGTTGATTATTCCAAGAATACATTTGCATGCAAGCTCATGGACGACAAGTTTTAGGATGACAAATATAAGGTGAATGATGATGTGATATACTACAAGGACAGAATATATTTGGTACCTGAATCTAAAATGAAGAGTAAAATTTTGAGAGTTGTTCATGATACTCCTCTAGCAAGACATCCAGGATTCTCCAAAACCTATAGGCAAATTCGAGAGAGATTCTCATGGAAACGTTTCAAGAGTGATGTCTTGCGTTATGTTAGAGAATTTATGCCTTGTCAGTAGAACAATTTGGCACATACTTTCCCCGTAGGTTTGTTACAGCCATTGCCTGTTCCTAAGCAAAAGTTGGAGAGTATATCAATGGACTTTATTATTGGTCTTCTGAAAGTCCAAAGAAGAGATTGCATATATGTGGTGGTTGACAGATTGACGAAGTATGTACATTTCTTTGCTATTTCTTCTGATTACAAGGCACCTCAAGTGGTAGATTTGTTTTTTAGTGAGGTGTCAAACTTCATGGGCTTCCGAAGAACATTGTCAGTGATAAGGACAGCAGATTTCTCAGTGTGTTTTGGCAGGAGTTGTTCAGATTGGCTACTACTGAGTTGTCCCCAAGCACTAGTTACCATCCACAGACAGACGATCAGACAAAAATTCTAAATAAGTGGTTAGAAGGGTATCTACGTAATTACATAGTGGGGCACCAGAAGGCTTGGATCATATGGCTATACTTAGGGGAGCATTGTTATAATACTACACATCACATGTCGATAGGTATGTCGCCATTCAAGGCCTTGTATGATGTGTCACAAGGTTCGGCGAAATTCATGCATGAAGTTCGAATTTTTCCAAATTTGAAATCTTTCATTGAAATTCATTCAAATTCGCCAATAATTCGTACAAAAAAATCACAGCCATTTTTTAGGGTTCTGAAAAGTGATTTTCAGGGTTTTCGAAGTGTTTTTGATTATGTTGTGAAGAAACACGAGAATTATCGTCTGTGCATATTCGTTCCCCAAGCACTTTCGACGGCCCACTCCGAAGGGCACGAAGGTGTAGGGCGCTAGTTCACTCCCTTCGAACCTCCCTGGATCAAATTTCTCTAGATCAGGGAAATACTCTGCTTTCTTATGTGTCGAATGTGTTGTCCAAGCTAGCTACACTCCACTCTGAAATAATACTAGCAATTCAACAACTTTTGATGCCATTATTAGCCCATTAAAAATAAAAATCAATCTGTTGTCTTAGTTCTTTTGATGCGCTTACCTTCCACCCTTTGGGAATGACAAATCCACCGTAAGAGATGTCTTCTGAGCTCACCCGCGACAAGCCTGCAACTATCGCTTTCATGCCCATTCCTACTTGAGTCTAGAGATTGACCAAGGCGGGATCCAAATATGAACGACAAACTAACAGAACTAGGGAGAGTCATTTTGACTTCTTTTCTTGCCGTTGGTGAAGAAGAAACTTTTGGACAGAACATTTAAATGCATACATTAATTTTGTTAATAGAAAGATAACATAATAAAAATGTTATTGTGAGGGAAAAATAAAATTTAAGATTTCATAAGTTTTTCAATTTTAATAAAATAAATGTAATATAACTTGTATCAATTAATTAAGGATAATAATTTTTTTAATTTTTTAAGTTAGTTAAATACATATAATCTAGAATAAGATATTATGAGGAAGTAAGTGTGAAGTGGATAAAAATATTAAGTTTCATGATTGCATATAGCTAAGTATTCCTATAAATTTGGACAATTTTGTGGGTATATTACTTATATTTTTTATATCTAAGGCGAATTTAAAGCAAAAAAAATTTCCCGAATTTTTCTTTTGCCGAACTTCATCTGAATCTCAATGTTGCCGAGCTCGAATTCGAATTTGAACCTTGTGACTTAGCTTGTATGGGTACAACACTATATCTTTTGTAGACTTTGCATTTGATGACAATAGAGGTCCCAAGGTGAGAGAGTTAATTCAGGATAGTCAAGATATCCTCAAGTCACTCAAGGAAAATTTTCATCGCACGCTCAGCATCAATAAAAGACTTATGCAGATAAGCACAGGATTGAGAGGACTTTTGAGGTGATTTAGTTTTCTTGCGCCTACAACCATACAAACAGTCTACATTGAAAATAAGTGGTGTGGAAAAGTTGAAGCCTCAATTCTATGGACCCTACAGGATTGTGAGGTGAGTTGGAGAGGTAGAACATGAGCTAGAGTTGCCTACAGCTAGCGAAATTCACGTGTTCCATGTATCTTGCCTCAAAAGGGCAATTGGGCAACACAATACTCCATCTTCAGAGCTTCCACCATTAGATGAGGGCAAGTTGGTTTTGGTGCCTAATGCTATCTTGGATGTGAGGGAACATAGATTGAGAAGCAGGGTGATTAAGGAATATCTGATCAGGTGGAGAGATTTGCCTCTTGAGGATACTACATGGGAAGGAGAATAGATATTACAACATCTAGGTTTGCAATTGCTTGAGGGCAAGCAATGCCAAGAAGGGAGGACTGTAATATCCTCAATTTTCAAGTAGTCACCACGGAGTTATGGACATTTATGTTTAATTAATTAATTAAAATTTAAAGTGACTTTATTAAATGTTGTACTCAAATATTAAATAAAAGCCACTTTACAAATACAAATTATTTAATAAGCAATAAAGGTGGTGAATTATAAAAGCGAGTGAAAGGAAATGAATTAATCATCTTGTGAAAAATTATTATCAGGAAAAATTGGAAGCTTGGTTACAGGTTTCAAGAAGTTTGAGGACGAAAACCCTTGAGTTTCACGGTATCTTGTTTGAAGCGTTCAAAATAAATATGGTTGGATGAGTTTATGGAAGAAATTGCAAAAATATTTTATGAAACTGAATATTGTTAGGTTTATATATTTTAATGAATTAAATATTGCCATACTCTGAAAGGAATTAAATATTATTACTTGAAATGTGCCAACCAATTTTTTCCTTGAATTATCACAACACAAACCAGCACTACGTCAATTGATTAGAGTTAGCTTCAAAAGAGAAACAACTGAAAAACACTCAACGCCAAGAATGTGCACACAAGACCCATATCATTCTATATTGATAATTAGAGTTAGGTGCTAACATATGGCAAAGGAAACTGAATTATAACTGAAAGTAAATACAACTGAAAACAGAAAGAGGCGGTGAACCAGCCATAAGAGATTCCACGCTACCACTTAAATTAGTGGGGGGAAAGAGCATTACAATTTCAAACTAATTCATTCACTACGGCAAGCATCCACTCAATAGTGGGAATTCGCCACTTTTCAGTGGGTGATAAATGAGAGATTAGTTTGTTCTTTCTCCACACTGGCGGTAAACCATCCAGGGGTTACAAATATGTGAAAATTAACACTAAAATATGCAGCAAGTTAAATGACTAGAACAGTACTACCATAGATTACATAATCGCCGATTAATCTCCGAGTGGGCGATTAATCGCCAGATTCCAAGCAAAACGATTAATTTCTGCCTTTACTCGCCAAATGCTACAGTGGTTTTTTTCCGCATTTTTTTTTCGCATTTTTTGCATTTTTTCCGTGCGATTTCGGCTGTTTTTCGCTTGCTTTCCCCGCAGCTATTGTTTTCCGCTCCTCCAAACACTTCATCGTTGGTATTGACTTTTCATTTCTCCAATTTGGCGAGCTACAGCCTGAAAGTAAGGTTTCGACGAGGGTTGTAGAGTATGTTTATTATAATGAAAATTACGGCCACGATCCTAATAATCAGAACATTTACGTTTTATCATAATTAATATATAATGTATATTTTATATAACAAAAAATAAATTATAAATATATAATTGTATTGCTTATTATTATTATATATTATATTTTTAAACAAAACTATTAAATACATATATAAAATTATTTAATTAATAGTTAATAATTATTATATTTTTTATATAATACAAATGAGCACATTTAGATTTTAACATTATGACATCAGTAATTAAGTATATATTTGCCTAATTAATTTATAATGTATATTATAAATTTTTAGATAATAAAAAATAAATTATAAATAATATAATTATACTAATTATTATTATATATTATATTCTTTAATAAAACTATTAAATACATATATAAAATTATTATAATTAATAGTTAATAATTATTATATATTTTTATAAAAAATTTTGCTACTTTTTAAGTTGCCGAGTATTTGCCGAGTATTTTCCGAGTATTTGCCAAGTCAAAAATTTTGGGCTTGTCAAGTACTCTCCGATTCCGAGTATGTAAACTATGAGTACTACTGTTTACAGTCTTACAATGAAAAACAACTGCAATTTTCAAGTGTTATTACAATCTTTACAAAGCACAATGAAATAGATGATCTCCCACTTGATAATCTCTCAATTATTGAAGATAGAAACCAAAATCAGAAAATGAAATAAGTCTGATATAGAAAACAGCAATCTGAAAAAGCATTACTAGCAACTATGCTATCACCAAAATGTTCATTGCATCCTCAAAACTCCTCTGAATGACCTGAAATAAATTGCAAAAGATTTCTAGGAGGATGGCATCCAATGTCCAACACCAAAATTGTATCAAAAGCTCTCCAAATAATTAAACACGAACTCCAAGGCAGCCCCAGGCAACGTACGGCCTCAAAAAGGGGCAAACTTCATTTAAAAATTAGAAACTTCAAATTAAAATCTGAAATTGCATGGAAAGGGGCGCCTATGCCATAGAAATCCATTGCTTCAATATCCAGAAGCAAATAAAAATCATACCAAAAGTTTATATGAAAATCTCCTTCAGCCAAACAATAACCAGCAACATGAAAACTAGAAATATCTCACCAAAACTCCACAGTAATGCTCAATATGTACTTTTGGATGAAGTACACTCTCAAATCACCATCTAGTGAACCATAGTTGCAAGCTCAAAGAATGGAGTAAATTTGCTAAGCTTTCCCTTAGCCGGATTCTAGATTTCAAACCAGCAGCATAACTTTACAATATTTTCAAAACATGAGAATGAATGAGCAAGGCATCAATAAATAGACTCTTCAGCTGGAAAATGAATCAACTTGAAACTCCCCCAAGAAACTCTTCAATTTCCTCCAAGGGATGCCACCTCTCAAGCATTTATTTTATTAGAATTAATAAAAACATTACTTATCATCCTTTAGGCGTCCACCTTTAAGTTGCACAATAAAACATTTAATATAAATATTAAATGCTCAAATCAACCCCTTTATGTCCCCTTTTTAAAAACGACTTGAAGTCATCAAGCCTAGGCATGGGGTACAACTTCAGAACATAAAATTGCATAAGTATAGAACTTAGTGCAAAGAGGTAGCCAAGAGCAACGCCCAAGCTGCAACTGACAAACTGCTAAAATTAGCAAACTGACGTTTGCCAAGTTGAACCAAGTTGATGATGATGCCACTGCCATAAATGGACTTACTAAAAATAGTGAATGCCAAAAATAGTAAGTTAACTTCAAAACCATTAGAAAGCCAAACTGATCAACCACACTGAACTGCAAATGATTGAGTTGTTGCTAGAATGATACTGCTAAAAGATAGACTTACCAAAAATAGCAAACTGCTATAAATAGTAAGTTTGCAAAACTTCCTCTAAACACCAACTAAGCAATATCATGACTTACTATAAATAGTAAGTGTTCCCAAACGCCTTATGAACACAAACCGAGAAGCCAACATGACTTATTATAAATAGTAAGTGCCTGAAAAGGTTGTCAAATGGAGATGCATGTTACACCATTTTGAAGCTCTCCGAAAACCTAGAAAGCTCCACCAGACATGCATCAAAAACTCTTGCATGCAAGCCCTCAAAACTACACCTGAAACCTCCTAACAAATAGGAAACCTTATTTCCAATTTTACTTAGCCTACGAATTTCCGAAGATAGGCTAAAACCAATTGAAGAGCGTAGGGCTAAATCGGGGATATTACATTATTGATGTCCTGAAGTATTGAAGTATTGATGTTATTCTAGGTTGCATAGCCTATTTTGTAAATGTTTGACCGAATGTAATTGGAGACTAAAAGACCCAACCCTTCTATTCCTACGGGAAGTATTAGAAATTGTTTTAATCAAAGTTGAAGTCTTTGAAGGAGTACTACCCTCGTGTATGGTAGTTCGTGTGATATGGGTGAATATTTAAAGGGAAAGTAAGTTGCCACCGCTATATACCTATAGCTGATGTATCTACACCAAGCACCACCAAAACTCCTAGTCGATACTTGTATGAAGCCGTTGTTTCATAAAAAGGCATGAGACAAGCTCACTACCATTGCCGATTTAAGACGAAGTTAAATTCACAATGTAATTACAAGGTGGCGTATTAAGAAATAAGGAGTCAATGCAAAAGGGGGCATATAAAAGAAACAAGGGGAAGTTGATGCAAATTCTATAGCCGCACCAATATAGCTGAGCATTTATCTTTAAAGTTGTCGCACCAATTAAAGATTGTCCCTGCCATAAAATAGTGTAAATAAATCTGGACTGTGCGCTTAAGTGTTGGTGATGAAAGTTGAAACAAGTTAGAACTACAAATTTTTGTGCATAGTATATGTTCCTAAAAAAAAATTATATTTGTAACTACAACGTTTATATGCCATATGTGTGACTGAAAGAGTATTAGAATATCAATCTTAAAAATCTGATAATTATTTTTTGTGATGGTTATTGAGGCTGCTATTGAAGTTTAAAGAATAGAAAGGAAATATGCTCACCTCAAAGGTTTGCAACTGTTTGACAAAATGCCTGCATTGTCAAACATATAAAAGTCATAAAAAAAATCCATAATTGGTGAAGAACTTTACAATCCACCAAACTATTTGAGCTAGTTGCCCATGGGTAAAAACCTCCAACATTCTATCTCCCAACATCCTCTACATTGCTCAATGATACCTATTAAAATTTCCTAATGTTTCAATAAAATATAGATAGTCCAAATTGTGGACATATAAGGTAGTCGAATGTAGGTATCTGTTATGGGTGCAAAAGTTTTGAAGAAATTTTTTTGAGAAATCACATTGTTGACTTTACAAATTCAAAAAAATTGGTAAATTCACAAATAGACAAAGTGATAAGCCTTTTAAGGTAATGAAGAAAGAAAGAAATTATATTCATGTTCATGTGTTAGCAAAGTAGGTCAACTGAACTCAATGATACATCGAATAAAAAAGTGATGAAGCAATGAAACCAAAGAAAGATGGTGTAAAAAGCCTAGGAGAACAAGAACAAGAAAGCACCTGTTCTTTACTCGAACAAGGCACGAAATAAAAGGCTTATGAATCCATGAAGGCTTCCATGTGAGTAAAAAGCCTAGGACATCTAAAACACAGCTTGTGGAAGTAGAGGCCATCTCATTTATGTCTCACCATTTGAGTGTAGACCAGCCAAATCCAAGGGCTATCTAATAAACCCGACATTCAAGAGAGTCCAAAAAAAGAGGTAATCAACCTTGTAGCCAAGGAGGTCCTTTGTTATTGAAAGGATATACAAATAATCAATAAAAAGAAGCTATTCTAAGTTAGTTATAGAATCCGAATTATTGCAACAGAATGTAAACCAATAACATACACAAATGAACACAAGATATACTCTGGAAAACCCTTTCAAGAAAAAAACCCAACAACATAACACCATTCAATATACTATCAAAGGGAATGATTATTTTATAGAGAGATTTCACTTGTGTTGACTTGACGTCCTATATCCGCAATCTTATGATCAATCCAATAGCATGTACCTACTTTAGAAACCTATAACACAACCATATCCAAACACAATGTCAGGACTTGATTTATAGGCAAGGGATATACAAGAAATCGCCTAAGTTACCGATTCGCCTAAAAACAGCCCCGGATACAATTCGATACGTACCGAGTACAGGATTTAGGTACGGTACACCTCGGATTCGTCCAGGATACGCCTTTCCGCCTGCGGATTCAAGCTGGATTCACCGGGTGCCTATGGATTTGTCCAAGATACAGCAAAACAAATCCAGGCGTGAAAAAGCCCAGTCCGCGGAAAAAGGCATTTTTTTTGCATTTTTTATTCATTATTTGACCGAATGTTGACTTCTTAATATTTTAATAATCATTGCAATCCTAATTCGTCCCTCCAAACACAATAAATAGGTAAAAACAATCTCATTTAACAATTTGTGAATGAAAAATAAGTTTTTTTGCCTCCATTGCTGAACTTTCTCTCTTGCTTGCACAAGCTTGAATAGACTTGAAGGCAGATCGTTGGTTGTTCAAAGTTGATTGTTGTGTTATTCCTAAGCACTTGCAAGTGTCCGTTCGTTGCCAAGAAGATTGTAGAGCAAGATTTGTTCAAAAGAGGTAGGTTTCTTTGAAGTTTTTTTATTTTTTTCTTACATTTGTTTTTAACAAATGGACTATTTTGTTTTGTTTTTATTGGTTTGTTGATTGTTCTCATTCTTTTAACTTTTTTAGTTTCAAATTTCAATACCAAAATTATTTCAATTTGTTGTACCTTAGGTATTACAATGGCATCCACTTCTTCCTCAGGCCAATCTCGTTTCAAAATAAATGCAACCTCTCCCCTTTGGAAATATGTAGAAATGGTTCAACAATGTCCAGGTGGTGGAGTATTTATTTGGATTTGTAGTCATTGCAAAGTTCAATATACGAGCTCATATAGTCGAGTGAGAGCACACTTGTGTAAGATCCCTGATAATGGCATCAAACCTTGTCAAGGACCTCCTTCTGGTGATGGCAAAGGCCTTCCAGATGATTGTAATGTCCCCAATTTAGCTGACATTGTTTGTTGAGGGGTTAGCCTATCATTCTGACCCTCATAGGCTGACAGATGTGATTAGAGGATCGCTCATTGCAGTTATCTAGAGTTTTGGGACTCTACTCCATCAGTTGATTCAGGTTTGGGCCTTTGCAAATGCTTACAGAGTGTTATTCAGGCACTTACTATTTATAGTAAGTCAGGTCATCAGGGTTACTATTTCTGGCAGGGCACCTGGCTCAGTTGGCTATCTCAGTTTCGACCTAGTTTGGCAACTGGATGCGCAAACAAAGGATATTTGAGCATTTAATGATAATTAAATAATTATTATTGTGACTTTATATTATAAAGTCAAATAATGAAATATTAATTATTAAATGGATTATTATAAAGTATTAAATGACTTTATAATAAAGGGGCGATTATTATTATTGAATGAGTATCTATTACTTATTAAAAGGGACGCCATTTAATGATTATTATTCCTTAAGTATTGAAAGGGCGAAATTAATTATCATTTAAATCATTATTAAAATGCTTTTTGGGGGTCGAACTTGTGAAGAGAAGTATTTAATGTTTCAAAGGAAAATCGAACTCATTATGTGAAATGATTATTCTAATTTGTCTTTTTCTTCTCAGAGAACTTTGGAGTTTGTGAAACAAGGGTTTCTGCAGATTTCAGTCATTCCAAGCTTTGGAGAACGATACCTCTTCTTAGTCTAGCTTTCTAAAGTTGTGAAAGATCAGCTTAAGATTGCTCATCTAGTTGGCTTCATACAGAAGTCGAATCTGTGCTTATTGGAGAAGAATCATCAAGGGTTTAAAGAGCAAATTGCAAGCTTTCATTTGCTGCTACAGTAACTCATGAACAGTGCACATGAATAGTAATTGCTACAGTGCACATGAATAGTAAAATCGCTACAATACGCGCTGCAGTGTCAAGCTACAGTACTGTGCTACAGTCTGATTTAATTACCAGTCATTTCCAGACTTTATTTACAGCCCTCTTGGAGCCACGATTTTGCTCATTGTGGCCACAATATCCATCAGTTTTGGTCTTGGGTTGGAGTGCTTGACTTCTAAGGAGTTGGAGTTTATTATTGGAGCTTGAGGAGATCTTTAGAGGCTGTTTCATATTTATTTTCTGAGGATTGCTATAACAGGGGCGATTTGGACTTGAGGGCACAAATAAATTCATAGAAAATCACATATACATCTTTGGCTTATGGGTATTTGAGCAATCACTCTCTTGAGGCTTGGCAAAGATGATTGGTGATAAAAATTAAAGGATTGCAACTGTTAGTTGTTTGTTTTGAAGTCTGAAAGTCACAGCAGGGGCGGCTAGGGTTGAGACAACTTCCTTACCATATAAGGAGATCATTGCATTGATTTGTGCTTGCTTCTTCATCTCCAACACAAAGTGACTTCAAATACCAAGTTTCCATGTACATTATGATAGTTGCATTGATCATATGATGTCTTTGGTATTGCTGTTGTAGATGACCATTTTGCTTTAGACTTTGCATTGTACTTATTTCATGAACATAAGCCAAGATTCTTGGCGTCTACATATGCTATTGTACCTAGAGATTGCATTTTCTATATTGTAATCAGCCGATGCATGTTGATTTATAATAGAAGGAAGCTTGCATATCATCTACCTATTATCTTGTACTAGGTTATGGATGCATGTCAATTGTTTGCATAAATATCTAGTTGTTGTAGATGCACATTTTCAGACCCTTATATTCATGAAAAGGTCAAGAACAGGTAGCATATCATTTCTATGACATTGTTAGTCAATCTTGCATTGTTGGAAGCTTTCAAAAACATTAATTGCAGCATACCAAACCACAAGAAAATACAAAACCATCAAAACAAAGAAATATCTTGCATTATCCAGCATAGTTCGGGGTTGAGAGACGCCTAGTCTCTTACAGTGGTATCAAAGCAGTTTCCTGCCATCCTGTTGCGGTTTGAATTATGATTTTCAGAGAGCTCACATTGACAACATTTGAGTAACCAGCACTCGTCAGTTACCAACCAGTTTCAGTTATGGGTTGGTATAGTTTTGTAGGGAAATCCCGAGAAGAAATTGAATAGGATGCCATCAAGATGAGGGAAAGTTATGAACGGGAAGCCCCTCAAATTTTGGTGGGATATCAAAGTATGCCTGATAATTTCAAAGTACATTACTCACTTAATGATTACCTGACCTTTATTGTCACTTTGCATCCTGAAGATATTGGATTGGTAGAGTATTTCAAGAGGGTGTATAGGGAAAAAATTGATGAAGATTCTTGCCACAGAAAGTCTGATTTTTCATATCAGACCTTAGAAAACAACACAGAAAATTCATTTGTTGGCAATGAATCCGAGGATCGTGCTTTGGATGGACATGCAGTTACTTTGGCAGCAGAAGGGCATGAAGATATTGACAGAACAACAACTTCTACCTTGTCAGTTGAGTCATCCTATGAGGTACCTGGCAGCAGTACCTTTGATGATATTGTGTGCAAAGTTGATAGCACACACGATGCTACTTATCAGTTTGTTGAGTCGATTCAGGAGTACAATTCAATTTATTGTTCCAAGGACTCAGAGTTGGATGATTCAGATCAGCAGGGAGTGGGTGTGCAGTTTGTAAACAATCCATAATTTGAGTCCGAAGTAGAAATGGTTTATGATAATCCACTCTTCGAGTTAGATGTTGATCTCCCTCCTGACACTAGTTCAGAGTTGGGCGATAATCGTAGTATTTGGGATCTTTCCAGTGCATCGAGATTCCAAACAGGGCTCACGAAGGAGTTTTACAGTGTGTACATGGTAAGGGGCGCTTACAGTGTTTCCTTTGATCCACCTGTACACGATATGTCTTCGATGCATAGTCCTTGTGCGCATGGGATAGAGAGTTTGTATGATGATTCTTTTTGCGCAGTTGAGGATCAAAGGTTGGATTACCATCATGCTAGTGCGTATTTGACAAAGTTTGCCACTTCGGGGTTTCAATGGGAGACAGGGCTTCCAGAAGGTTGTTGTGGCAGTAGGCATGGTGGCTTGGTTAGTCAGCACATCCATGGGAGTTAAGTAGAGGATGGCGAGAAATGTTGTGTAGCAAACGATTCCAGATATTCTTACTTCCTTATGATGGATGGCTGTGAGTACCGTTTATATTGGGATCCAGGTGGCGACAAGATTGGCACTGTGTATTGGATGGGTCCCAGTGGATTGCTTCACCACTCCTGGCATGGTGAAGTTGGGATCAGTACTGAGCAACAAAAGTCTAAGGATGTTCTTCTCAGCAAACTTCCATTTTGGATTTGGGATCCAGGGATATTTTGCGCAGTTGTGTTTATGTTGGTGCTACAGGAGTCAGTTGGAGATGTGCGGGACATTCACAGTTCTTCTTTGGGCCTCCCAAGGAGTGGAGTTTCTTTGCAGTGGAGATTGCTTGGGGACAAGCAATTTCAGGGAGGGTAGACTGTAATGTCCCCGTTTTAGCTGACATTGCTTGTTGAGGGGTTAGCCTATCATTCTGACCCTCATAGGCTAACAGATGTGATTAGAGGGTCGCTCATTGCAGTTATCCAAAGTTTTGGGACTCTACTCCATCAATTGATTCAGGTTTGGGCCTTTGCAAATGCTTACAGAGTGTTATTCAAGCACTTACTATTTATAGTAAGTCAGATCATCAGGGTTACTATTTCTGGCAGGGCACCTGGCTCAGTTGGCTATCTCAGTTTCGACCTAGTTTGGCAATTGGATGAGCAAACAGAGGATATTTGAGCATTTAATGATAATTAAATAATTATTATTGTGACTTTATATTATAAAGTCAAATAATGAAATATTAATTATTAAATGGATTATTATAAAGTATTAAACGACTTTATAATAAAGGGGCGATTATTATTATTAAATGAGTATTTATTACTCATTAAAAGGGACGCTATTTAATGATTATTATTCCTTAAGTATTGAAAGGGCGAAATTAATTATCATTTAAATCATTATTAAAATGCTTTTTGGGGGTCAAACTTGTGAAGAGAAGTATTTAATGTTTCAAAGGAAAATCGAACTCATTATGTGAAATGATTATTCTAATTTGTCTTTCTCTTCTCGTAGAACTTTGGAGTTTGTGAAACAAGGGTTTCTGCAGATTTCAGTCATTCCAGGCTTTGGAGAACGATACCTCTTCTTAGTCTAGCTTTCTGAAGTTGTGAAAGATCAGCTTAAGATTGCTCATCTAGTTGGCTTCATACAGAAGTCGAATCTGTGCTTATTGGAGAAGAATCATCAAGGGTTTAAAGAGCAGATTGCAAGCTTTCCTCTGCTACTACAGTAACTCGTGAACAGTGATCGTGAATAGTAATCGCTACAATGCACATGAATAGTAAAATCAATACAATACGCACTACAATGTCGTGCTACAGTACTGTGCTACAGTCTAATTTAATTACCAGTCATTTCCAGACTTTATCTACAGCCCTCTTAAAGCCACGATTTTGCTCATTGTGGCCACAATATCCATCAGTTTTGGTCTTGGGTTGGAGCGCTTGACTTCTAAGGAGTTGGAGTTTATTATTGGAGCTTGAGGAGATCTTTAGAGGCTGTTTCATATTTATTTTCTGAGGATTGCTATAACAGGGGCGATTTGGACTTGAGGGCACAAATAAATTCATAGAAAATCACATATACATCTTTGGCTTATGGGTATTTGAGCAATCACTCTCTTGAGGCTTGGCAAAGATGATTGGTGATAAAAATTAAAGGATTGCAGCTGTTAGTTGTTTGTTTTGAAGTTTGAAAGTCACAGCAGGGGCGGCTAGGGTTGAGACAACTTCCTTACCATATAATGAGATCATTGCATTGATTTGTGCTTGCTTCTTCATTTCCAACACAAAGCGACTTCAAATACCAGGTTTCCATGTACATTATGATAGTTGCATTGATCATATGATATCTTTAGTATTGCTGTTGTAGATGACCATTTGCTTCAGACTTTGCATTGTACTTGTTTCATGAACATAAGCCAAGAGTCTTGGCGTCTACATATGCTATTGTACTTAGAGATTGCATTTTCTATATTGTAATCAGCCGATGCATGTTGATTTATAATAGAAGGAGGCTTGCATATCATCTACTTATTATCTTGTACCAAGTTATGGATGCATGTCAAGTGTTTGCATAAATATCTAGTTGTTGTAGATGCACATTTTCAGACCCTTATATGCATGAAAAGGTCAAGAACAGGTAGCATATCATTTCTATGACATTGTTAGTCAATCTTGCATTGTTGGAAGCTTTCAAAAACATTAATTGCAGCATACCAAACCACAAGAAAATACAAAACCATCAAAACAAAGAAATATCTTGCATTATCTAGCATAGTTCGGGGTTGAGAGACGCCTGGTCTCTTACAATGATGTAGTGTTGAAATATATTGTTGAGCAAGAAAAATTAGAGCAAACAGCTAGTAGTCTTAAAACAAGCCATCCTTTGAGGAAAGGATCTCGATCCATGAAACCCCCTACACCACCACCTACTTATATTCCACCTACACAAAGCCATTCATTTATGAACATCCCTCAACAGCAAACCGTGCCCTCATCAAATAAAAGATCTAAGGGACCGTTGGAAGCTTCATTTCAGAATGAGGCAAGAGATATTGCTGATCAAAACATAGCAAGATGTGTCTATGCCAATGGATTGGCATTCAACGTTGTTCGTTCACCATATTGGCAAAAAATGGTGAAATCTATTAATGAGGCTCCAAAGGGGTATAAGGGCCCAGGTTTTGAGAAGGTGCGTTGCACCTTATTGGAGAAAGAGGTGAAACATGTAGCAGACTCTTTGAAGCCCATAAGGGATTCATGGATCGAAACAGGGATGACCATCGTTTCTGATGGATGGAAAGATGCGAAAAAATCGCCCATTGATCAATGTTATTGCCGTGTCCCCTTAAGGGGCAATATTTTTGAGAGCAGTGGATTGTGAAGGACAGGTGAAAGATGGTCCATTTATTGCTAACATCCTTTGCCAAGTTATTGAAGAAGTGGGCCATCAAAATGTTGTGCAAGGTGTAACTGACAATGCCAAAAATTGTAGGGCTGCAGAATTATTGATTGAGGAGAAGTATCCCCACACTTTTTGGACACCTTGTGTTGTCCACTCCCTCAATCTAATGCTACAAAAAATTGGATCCAAAATTGAGTGGATCAAACAGTTGTATGCTGAGGGCGAAGACATCCAAATGTTTGTCACCAACCACCATATGACACAAGGAATATTCAAACAATTCTCAAAATTGGAATTGTTGAAGGTAAGTTAATTCTCAATATTTTTTAAATTTTAAATTTTCATTTGATTTTAAATTTTGATTTTGTAAAGTATTTATAAATTTAAATTATATTTTAATTTTAATTTTGATTTCCAAACAGGTTGCTGAGACCCGTTTTGCCTCCAACACAATTGTGTTGAGGCGACTTATAAAGGTTCGTGAGGCACTTTGTACCATGGTAATCAGCCCTAATTGGTCCATATGGAGGCAATCTAGCAGTGAAAGGGCAAATAGGGTCAAGCAAAGGATCCTAGATGATAGTTGGTGGGATCATGTTGAGTACCTGGTTAGTTTCACTGAGCCTATATTGAGCATGATCCGTTACACAGACATGGATAGACCTTGTTTGAGAGAAGTATATGATGGTATTGACTCAATGATTGAGAATATGAAAACCATCATCAATGCAAAAGAGGAAGATCCTGAAGAAAAATTCTTCAAAGAGCTATAGGAAATCATGGTTGATAGATGGAACAAAATGACCACTCCATTGCATCTTCTCGCTTTTGCATTGAGTCCCAAATATTATAGTCCTGAGATACTTTCTGCTTCACCAAGAGTTGCTCCATATAGGGATATTGAAGTGGCTCAAGGGTACAAGGCAGCACTTTGTAGAATCTTCAATGATCGTGACCAACGTGATCGAGTGAGGGCTGAGTTCATGGCTTTTGCATGCTCCGGTACTGTTGATCAGAATATGGATGCTCTTCGAGACAAGGCCGGGGTGGATGCTCATAGTTGGTGGTACTTCCATGGGCAAGAATACATGCACCTCCAACCTATTGCAATTAAAATTTTATCCCAAGTAAGTTTTATATTTTGTAATTTTTATTTTTATTTATAATTTTTATTTTTATTAATTTTGTAACTCTTAACTATTTAATTTGGTCTTAATAGGTTGCTAGTTCATCGGCTTTTGAGAGGAATTGGAGCACATACTCCTTCATCCACTCAATAAAACGCAATAGGCTACATTCAAAAAAGGTAGAGGACTTGGTGTATGCGCATTCAAACTTGCGCCTCCTTACACATAAGCAAAGTTCCTACAAAGAAGGAGACACAAGAAGGTGGGATATTGAGCCAGAGCAGCTTGACTTGGATGCTTCCACAAGTCACTTAGCTACACTTGATATTGATGATGACTATGAGCCTGAAGCAGCTACTGAGTATGAGAGTGGTAGTGTTAGTGCTAGTGGCAGTGCTTATGCGAGTGCCACTAATGTTGTTTGTGGTTCTACACAAAATGTATCATCTAATGATGTTGATGATGCTGCATTTTTTGATGACCCATATGATTCAGATTGATCATTGATCAATAATAGCTGATTGTAAACACTTGACATTTTATGTTTGAACTTTAATTTATAAATTTATAATATATAATATATATCATGACATTCGAGTAATCATTAATATTTTAATATTTGACTTAGTGACTATGAAAGTGGTGATGTATTTTTGCTATGTTATTAGACTATTAATATGGTGGTGTATTCTAAACTCAATTACTGCTGCAAATATGTATATATTTCTGATTTTTATATGTTTTTTGTATTGCCGAATCCAAGTTGTACCCAACCCCAAAAAAAATTTTGACCGAATCCCATACCAGATTCGCATACCCGTACCTGAATCCAAAAACGAATTAGTAACTTAGGAAATCGCTAACTAATTTCAATACCAAAAGCCCAAAACCTTGGTCAAAATCCTCCAACCAAACCCATGCGACCCACCTCATGAATAAAGCCAACACTCGATTGGGATTCCCTTGACCCCTACAAACAAGAAGTCCAACCAAGCACTCCATTTGAAGCATTAAATTACTCTTACAAGATGTTCACAGTCACACTATTAAATTTAGTCAATCAAAGATGCCTTTTTCAATGTCCTTGAAACCCACATCATAAATACTCTTACAATGTAACTCTTGCATTATATATGCTCTTACACCTCTTATACATAAAAGATACTCTTACATAATGTAACTCACATGTCATAGATGACATTTCAAGTGGCAAAATCAATCTTACAATGGGAATCTCAAGATTCCTCTCCAATGTGGTGCACCATTCCATGATGGCCCAATATCGCAGTAATACTAAACTATCATTATACAAGGCATACAACACACCTTCCTAACAATTATATCTTGTGTCTAAGAGTTATAGTCCCCCAAAGTGTTGAAAGTGACCTCACAAAAATGTTAAGTGTAGAATGCAACCTTTCGAGTATCATTCATGAACATATTTATTATTGGCAATAAGATAGAAAGTAAATAAACAAAGAACAACTACACCCACCTCTCTAGTGCCTAATGACTAGTGCAAGTGGAGGGGAACAATGAGTTTAGCGACTTAGTCTCATAACCTTTGGCACATTATAGTGGCCATAAAAAAAACCAGAAGTGGGGTCAAACTTATAACAATGCACCTAAGCCTTGTAAATGAAAAACTTGAAAGTAGGGATTGAGTGTAACCATATTATGGACCCAAGCCACCCCCTGTAATGTCTGGGAAAAAATTTTGCAGATTTAATATTTTGAACCAGAATTTATAAAACCCTGAACCTCCCATCACCTTTGTGATTTATTATGAATAAATTTCTAATTTAAATATTTTTCCCAAATCTAGCACAAACCCAAAAATTTATCTCCACATTTTCATAATAACATTAAAAACCTAATATTGTAAATCAGACCCTCAAATGAAAAATAGATATGTTGCAGATCTAAGCACTTTACCCAAATCTATAAACCCAAATTTCTTCACTATTTTTGCATTCCAATATCCTAGATTCAAATCAAGTTCACAAATGTAAAATTAATTGCAAATCATCTATTATAATAGTCGGGTCTATAATAAATTACAAACACTGCTATAGCAGAAATAAAAAAATGGAAATACAACTTTACACCCATGATAATCTTCAACTCAAACAAACTTGATACAATTGAAGATCCACCACCAAGTAAGCCCAAATGTGACCTTTGAATGAGATTGTCCCTCAGCCAAAGGGGTTTCATCCTCTAACACACTGGATCAAAGAGTTAACATCCTCTAATCTCTGATAAATCCAAGGGTTTTTGTCCTCAGATTTAATTGTTCGAACACAAAGGTTCAGAACAATTTCTCTGTTAGGGTTTTGTATATGTTCAATAATGTTTCTTCATGAAGACCTAACACCATTAATACCCCAAAAAGAATATCAAAACCTGCACTAAAGTCCACAAACACATGATTAGTCCATTGAGGATGCCCATACGTAACGAGCATCATTTTCCCTTGGAGCGCATTCAAAATTGCACCCACGTGTCCAAGGTTGTACTCAAAAGGCATGGAGAAAGGATTCCTACAACCTATAAATGTCCTCTACAATAATGGTGAGGAGTTGCATGGGTTTTGAAGCCCTAACCACCACATTAAAGGCAGCAAAGGTCATTTTTTTCAGTCCTGCTATTAGAGGTACATGTGGATCCACGCCCTAAATTTTGACTAATGTTTCTCGACAAAAGCAAACCCTTTCTGGAAACTACAACATCAAGCCTATGCAATAATGGTGCTCTATATCATGCTTGGAGGTAGGTGAGGAGAACAATTAAAAATGGTGGGAGTGTCAAAGTTCAAGTGTCGAGGATACCCCAAGACTCATACCACAAGTCGAGGATCAAGGTTTAGAGATGAAGCATACTAGTGAGGGGAAGTCCAACTCACAAATGAAGGTAAGGGAAGGAGCAAGGTTTGGCAGAGAGGGATGACGAGGTGAACAAATCGAAAATCCCAACAGGAGGGAATGAAGGTGGGGAATCGGGGATTGAAGGTAAGGCATACCAAGTACCAAATTAAGGGTAAGCCCAAAAATCCAACTTTAATGGGATGTATGAAGGGAGATCATCAAACATTAAGGTTCAGGGACGCTCAGGACTTCTAAAAGATGTGTAAAGTAAACGACAAAGTTCAAGGTTTAGCAATGACAAGGAATAGGTACCTAGGTAAAAAGTAAGTCTACAACTCCAACTCTAGTAAAGTGAAAATATTGAGTCGAGAGTCAAGAGTTGGGAATGGTCCTAATGAGGTACCCAAGAAAGGGGAAGGCCAAACCACCAATGTCGATAGGAAACTTGAGGCAAATGGTTGGGGTTTCAAGGGTAAAGGCACTCTAGCAAGGAAAACTCCGACAAAGCACATTCCTTAGAACTTTGAACAATAAAGCCTTCACATTTGAATATTTGAGATATATGGGGCTAGGCTCCCTTAATCTTAGCTCATGGAAAATAGGAAACGGGCTTTTGGTCCACAAACATAAATTTATTGAAAAGGAGACATTACAACCCCACAATCTTTGTGAGTTTTTCATCTATTCTAATGTTTACCCTAACAATTTAGTCCAATGGGTCATGGCGTGAAGATTGTGGGGGACAGTCACAAAACATTATCTAGGTTGGAATTGTAATGTCCCCTTCTCAACAGTGAAATAGCAATTGGCCGTTAGCCTATTCCGAAGACCTATAGGCTACTCGGAAATGGAAATTAGGGTTTCCTATCTTCTAGGAGGATGTTTCAGCTCTTTCTGAGGCTTGCTATTGGAATCTTGGAGTTTGGATCGCGGATTCTTTATGGGTTTTCAGAAAGCTTCACAACGGTATAGCATGCATGATAATCTGAGCAACTTTCTTAATTTACTATTTTTAGTAAATTCTATTTCTGGCATTGGCCATGTTGGCATCAGTACATTTGGCTTTCCTCTTTTGACAATTCAGTTGGTAATGTGGATTTTTGGCATTATGGTGATTTTATTTGGAGGGATAAATTATTTTATATTATTAACGTTATGTTTTCAATTCGACCCCTTGGCCTAATAACATAACATAAAGTTGTTTTGAAAAAGGGGCTAGAAGGGTGGACGCCTCATCAAGAGGGTTGATTATAATATTTCTAAAGTGATAAATAATGCCTTGGGAAATGGACGCCAACTTTGAGGAGATATTATGTTTTTTAAAAATGAATTATTTCATTCACATTTGGGACGCCAACTTCTGGAGGGAAAATGAGTCAACCGAAATTCAAACTTTCTCCTTGGTCTTTGGACGCATCTTTTGGAAGCTTCTTTCAGAGTCTTTAAAAAGGAGGAGTTGCTCTTCATTTCTTCATCTAATGTCTACTGCAAAGTTATGCTGCCAAAATGGTGAGTGAGTGCTTCGGGGAATGCATACCCCCCTAGCTTGGCTTAGTTTCTTGTTTGAGAGATAGCAACTAACTAAGAGAGAAGGTCGTTTCTTGCTTTGAGAAACAGATTGAGTCATTGTAATGGATTTTTGTGAGGTTCTGATGAGCTTTTGAGTTTGCCGGTCATGTACTGCTGAAAGTCATTTTTGCTTAGAAGTCTTTGGATAATTTTTGCATTGTTCTGGGTATTGTTCTAATCCATTTCCTTGCTAGGGGCAACCCTTCCTGTGAATTTGCAGATTTTAATAATAAGAAATGGATTTTTGGGAGTGAAATTGCCCCTCCTTGAAGGCCATACTTTCATAGCAACAGCATTGGGATTCGTGCAAAATAAACTGAGGATTTTTGTTGCTGTTTGGTCTTTGGGATATGGGCGCCATCATAGTTAGAAGCTAATGCATTTTGTTTCAGGTCATTCAGTGAAGTCTTGAGCATTTTAGTGATCTAGCTAGTTGTTGTTTTGCATTTCATAGTTGTTGGTTTTTCATATCAGACTTGTTATTGTTCAGTTTGGTGTTGGGTTTGTGAGGTTTGAGGCATTTGGAGTTTGGGAATAATACTCTTCTCAGTTGCAGCATTGATACTTTCTCTAATACAGTGTTCTTGCAAGCATTCACTATCTTTGTAAGGCTGCTACAGTAGTATTGTTCAGCCATCTCCATTTCTTGCTAGTTCATTGTATTTCAATTACTTGCAAAATCATATTCCCACGATTATGGAAGAGACCGGCCTCGCCGTCTAATTGTAATTCACTCCCGCTAAAAAGTGGTTGAGTTGCATTTCTCATATTGTTGATCGGTTGAACCGTCAATACACTCCTGCTGAATAAGTGGTTGAGTTGCATATTTACTTTCAACATTGTAATTTCTATTTCCTGTCCTCCCGCTGAATAAGTGATTGAGTTGATTGTTATTTCCTCTCATTGTATTATCCAGCAATTCAGATTTTATGCTAACGATTCCCTTTCGAGTATGCTCTCACCTTACCCATACTGGGATTTGGGTTTATCAGAAAGAGAAAGGGTTCCCTTTAGTTGGTTTATGATTTCACTAACGTTAACAGGTGAAATTGATGTGTTAAATTTGAAAAAAATTGGCTAGCACATTTCAGTGGTATCAAAGCCATGATTCTGCCAACTTGTGCCCAACAGTGTTCAGTTAACAGATGAGTGACAGAGCCCACAGATACTACACCAAAAGTCAGGCCGGTAATCCGCAGTTTCAGTTTCCACCTACACCAAAGGAAGATACCTTTTCAGGGGCCCTCCGAGAAACCGGGAAAGCAGTTGACACTGGTGAAGCAGTTGAAAAGATGTTAGACAATCTCAAGCAGACCATGGATGAGAGGGATGCTAGAATGGAGAAGAAGTTTGACGGGATGATTGATTTGATGACACGTTTGCTCTCAAGAATGGATCAGCAGGCTGCTAATAATCATCCCCAAAACCAAAACAACACTAATGGTGAAAATAGTGGAGTTAATGGGAACAATGGCAGTGGGAGAGACAGAACTATTGGCCAACATGAGGCCACCTCTAGAGGATCAGCCTCTAGGCCACTTTTTCCCACTTTCACACAGAGGGAAGAACCACAAGTTGAAGCTGCAACCCATTTTGCAGATAACGCTAGACAGATCTACTTGGAGTACGCCTCCTTTCCTCTTGATCTTAGAGAACAATGGACCTTTGATCAATTCATGAATCAAAGAAACTGGAGAAATGGTGGAAGAGTTGAATACCGAGCTCCTATGGGTCCTAGAACTAATTACCAACAAGCTCTTGGGAAGGTGTCCTTGGCTCACTTTGATGGAAGTGATGCATGTACAACCAGGGCGTGGGTGCAGAAGCTTGATAACTACCTCTCCTTGAGACCTATGCCGGAGGAGGATGCCATAAAGTTTGCCACCTTACATTTGGAAGGAGCTGCCCATGAGTGCTAGTACCATGGTTTGGTCACCCTTGGCCACAACCTAATTCGTACATATGAAGAATTCACCAACAAGTTGATAGAAAGATTTGACACTAAAGATCATGAGGTGAAGTTTAGGGAGCTTGCACAGCTGAAACAACATGGTTCATTGGAAGTATACATTGGAGACTTCCAAAGGCTTTCCGTGATGGTGCCCAACATCACTGAAAGAAGGCTAGTGGTGTTATTCTCAGAAGGATTGATGGAACCATTGAAGGGATGGGTAAAGGCTTTTGACCCACCAAGCCTTGAGGAAGCCATTAAGAAAGCAAGAAGCATGGAGTTGTTTGTGCCTAGGCCAAAGTTTCCATCCAAGCCTTTCCCTCATAAGCGTGACAAAAGGCATTCTTCAAATCAGCACAAGAAGTTTCCTTCTAAGATGGATGATGAGGTTCGTGAGAAACTTAGGAAGGAAGGAAAATGTTACATTTGCAAAGAACATCGGTCAAAGGGACATAGATGCTATGGACGAGGCCATTCTAACCACATGGAGGCCTATTCTGATTTTGGATCAAAATCTGATCACTCGAAGCAGCAATCTGATTTTGTTGAAAGTGAAGAAGAGAGGGATCCCGAAGAGGCTAAAGATGAGCAAGGGGGTGGGGGCACATTTTCCCAACTCTCTAGTTTCCAAAAGAATGAATCTTTCAAGGTTTGTGGCTTGATTGGGAAGCATCGTATAGTTGCCTTGATTGACACTGGAGTAACGCACAACTTCATTGATGAAGGAGTGGTTGCAAAGAGGGGACTCAAGACTGAAGAGTTTGAAGGATTCAAAGTCATGGTAGCTGATGGGTTTCACATTTCCTGCACTCACAAGGTTTCCAACATGTCCTTGCAATTGGGTAACCATGAAGTCAAAGATAACTTCTATGTAGTAAGTATTGGAGATACGGATGTTGTTCTTGGAATTCAATGGTTGCGTTCTCTCGGAGAGATCTCTCTAAATCTGCAAACAATGGAGCTCAAGTTTTAATCCAATGGGAAGAAGGTGGTGCTAAGAGGAATGTCAAACGAGGGTCCTCGGATTGTCTCTTTCAAAAGAATGGAGAGGCTGATTTGGCATGATCAAGTTGAATGGGCTGCAAAGTGTATGGTTCTACCAGCCAGTCCAGTTGAAACAAAGAGGGACTACCCACCAAATATTCAGTCCTTTCTTACCAAAAAGAGTAAGGTGTTTGCTGATCTACCTCCTAGGCTGCCTCCAGATAGGGGGTTTGAGCACGTCATTGAACAGAAAGAAGGAGCCAAACCAGTTATCACAACACCCTATCGGTATCCTAAGAAGCAGAAAGATGAAATTGAGAAGAACATAAGAGAGCTCTTGGAGATGGGTTTCATTCGTCCAAGCAAAAGCCCTTTCGCTTCAGCTATTGTCCTTGTGAAGAAGAAGGATGGCACCATTCGCATGTGTGTGGATTATCGTGCGTTGAACCAAAGCACAATCAAGAACCAATACCCCATTCACATAATAAATGAGTTCATTGACGAGCTACATGGTGCCAAGTTCTTTTCAAAAATTGATTTGAGATCGGGGTACTATCAGATTCGGATGACGGGATCAGATGTTGAGAAGACAGCATTCCGGTGCCACTATGGTCACTTTGAGTTTTTAGTCATGCCATTTGGGTTGACTAATGCTCCAGCCACTTTCCAGTCTTGTATGAACAAAACCTTTCAGAAGCAATTGAAGAAGTTTGTGTTGATATTTTTTGATGATATTCTCATTTACAGCAAGACTTGGGAGGAGCACCTCAAGCACTTGGAGGAAGTGCTTAGCATCCTTGAGACAAAAAGCTTCTTTGCTAAAGAGTCCAAATGTGAATTTGGCATGAGGGAGTTGCTCTACCTTGGTCACATCATCAATGCAGAAGGAGTAAGGGTTGACCCAAAAAAGATCAAGGCAATCGTGGATTGGCCACCTCCAGAAAACTTGACTCATTTGAAGGGGTTCTTGGGTCTTTGTGGTTTCTATAGGAGATTCGTGAAGGGGTACTCTCATATTGCTGCCCCCCTTACTAATCTCACCAAGAAGGGAGCATTCATATGGTCTGAGAAGGCACAAGGTGTTTTTGACAGATTCAAGAAGATCATGAGCTCTTGTCCAGTGTTGGCCATTCCAAATTTCTCCAAGCCATTCGAGCTGCAATGTGATGCTTCAAGAGAAGGCGTTGGAGCTATTTTGATGCAAGAGAAGCATCCAATTGTGTTTGAAAGTAGGAAATTAAGAGGTGTTGAGAGGACCTATTCCATCTATGACAAGGAGATGCTTGCGATCATGCATGCCTTGGCAAAGTTTAGATAATATTTGGTTGGGAGCAAATTTTTCGTCAAGACAGATCATAATAGCCTCAAGAATTTCATACATCAAAAGGATTTGAACGAAAGACAGCAGAAATGGGTGAGTAAGCTTCAAGCTTACGACTTTGACATTGAGTATGTCAAAGGTAAGAACAATATTGTAACAGATGCACTATCTAGGTGGCCTCATTTAAGCTCATTGTGTGAGCTTACTGCTGATTGGAAGGAGTTGTTGCTTGTTGATTATGCCAAAAATTAATTTGCAACCAGGATTGTTGAAGGTACTTTCCATGATGAAAGGTACAAGGTGGTTAATGGATTGATACATTACAAGGGAAGGATCTTCTTGGTGGTTGATTCTAAGCTTAAGAAGAAGATTTTGCAGACTTTCCACGACATCCCACTTGCTGGTCACCAAGGATACTTCAAGACCTATAGGCAGATCCGTAAAAGATTTTCATGGAAGGGGTTGAAGAATGAGGTCTTGAGCTACATCAAGGAGTGCCCTACTTGCCAAATGAACAAGAATAAGCATACACATCCAGCTGGTTTGTTGCAGCCCCTACCCATTTCCAATCAAAAATGGGAAAGCATCTCAATGGATTTTATCACAGGGTTGCCCAAGACTCAAGGAAAAGACTGTATCTACGTAGTGGTGGATAGATTAACAAAGTTTGCTCATTTCTTTGCCATTGCTAGTTCGTTTTCAGCAGCTCAAGTTGCAGAATTGTTTTTCCATGAGGTGTTTAGGTTGCATGGTTTGCCGAAGAACATTGTGAGTGATAGGGACAGCAAGTTCCTAAGCACCTTTTGGCAAGAAGTTTTCAGGTTGAGTGGTACAGTGCTCACTCCAAGCACTAGTTATCACCCCCAAACCAATGGGCAAACAGAGATTGTGAACAAGTGGTTTGAAGGCTATCTTAGAAATTATGTCTCAGAGCAGCAGAAGGCTTGGGTAAGATGGCTTCACTTAGGGGAGTATTGCTACAATTGATCCTTCCACATGTCTATTAGGATGTCCCCATTCATGGCTCTATACGGTTATGAGGCTCCTAGCTTTGCAGATTTGGTCTTTGGTGATAGCAAAACTCCTCAAGCCAAAGATATGTTGCAGCAAAGTCAAGATATTTTGAAGTCCTTGAAGAACAACATCCAGATACCACAGAATCAGCAGAATATGCACGCTGATCAACAGCGTGTTGAGCGTTCTTTTGAGGTTGGGGACATGGTTTATCTTCGTCTTCAGCTATACAGACAATCTACTCTCAAGAAGAGTGGAGTTGAGAAGCTCAAACCCCGTTTCTATGGGCCATTCAGAGTCCTCAGAAAGGTTGGAGTAGTGGCCTATGAGTTGGAGTTACCAGCTAGCAGCAAGGTTCACAATGTCATTCATGTGTCTTGCCTCAAGAAGGCACTTGGGCACAACGTTGTTGCTTCATCCAATTTGCCTCCTTTGGATGAGGAGGGATAGTTGGTTCTGGTTCTAGAAAAGATCATTGATTCCAGAGAACGTTCTTTGAGGAGAAGGACAATCAAAAAATACTTGGTGAAGTGGAAGAACTTGCCTTTGGAGGATGCCAGAGAATGAGGAGATTTTGCAGCATCCAGGCTTGCGATTGCTTGAGCACAAGCAATCTTGGGGAGGGCGGACTATAATGTCCCCTTCTCAACAATGATCTAGCAGTTGGCCGTTAGCCTATTCCGGAGACCCGTAGGCTACTCGAAAGTGGGAATTAGGGTTTCCTATCTTCTAGGAGGATGTTTCAGCTCTTTCTGAGGCTTGCTCTTAGAATCTTGGAGTTTGGATCGCGGCTTCTTTTTGAGTTTTCAGAAAGCTTCACAACGGTATAGCACGCATAATGATCTAAGCAACTTTCTTAATTTACTATTTTTAGTAAATTCTATTTCTGGCATTGGCCCTGTTGGCATCAGTACATTTGGCTTTCCTCTTTTGACAATTCAGTTGGTAATGTGGATTTTTGGCATTATGGTGATTTTATTTGGAGGGATAAGTTATTTTATATAATTAATGTTATGTTTTCAATTTGACCCCTTGGCCTAATAACATAACTTAAAGTTGTTTTGAAAAAGGGGCTAGAAGGGTGGACGCCTCATCAGGAGGATTGATTATAATATTTCTAAAGTGAAAAATAATGCCTTGGGAAATGGATGCCAACTTTGAGGAGATATTATGTTTTTTAAAAATGAATTATTTCATTCACATTTGGGACGCCAACTTCTGGAGGGAAAATGAGTCAACCGAAATTCAAAATTTCTCCTTGGTCTTTGGACGCATCTTCTAGAAGCTTCTTTCAGAGTCTTTAAAAAGGAGTTCCTCTTCATTTCTTCATCTGATGTCTACTGCAAAATTATGCTGCCGAAATGGTGAGTGAGTGCTTCAGGGAATGCATACCCCCTAGCTTGGCTTAGTTTCTTGCTTGAGAGATAGCAACTAACTAAGAGAGAAGGCTGTTTCTTGCTTTGAGAAACAGATTGAGTCATTGTAATGGAGTTTTGTGAGGTTTTGATGAGTTTTTGAGTTTGTCGGTCATGTACTACTGAAAGTCATTTTTGCTTAGAAGTCTTTGGATAATTTTTGCATTGTTTTGGGTATTGTTCTAATCCATTTCCTTGCTAGGGGCGACCCTTCCTGTGAATTTGTAGATTTTAATAATAAGAAATGGATGTTTGGGAGTGAAATCGCCCCTCCTTGAAGGTCGTACTTTCCTAGCAACAGCATTGGGATTCGTGCAAAATAAACTGAGGATTTTTGTTCCTGTTTGGTCTTTGGGATATCAGCGCCATCATAGTTAGAAGCTAATGCATTTTGTTTCAGGTCATTCGGTGAAGTCTTGAGCATTTTAGTGGTCTAGCTAGTTGTTGTTTTGCATTTCATAGTTGCTGGTTTTTCATATCAGACTTGTTATAGTTCAGTTTGGTGTTGGGTTTGTGAGGTTTGAGGCATTTGCAGTTTGGGAATAATACTCCTCTCAGTTGGAGAATTGATACTTTCTCTAATACAGTGTTCTTGCAGCCATTCACTATCTTTGTAAGGCTGCTACAGTAGTACTATTCAGCCATCTCCATTTCTTGCTAGTTCATTGTATTTCAATTACTTGCAAAATCATATTCCCACGATTGTGGAAGAGACCGGCCTCGCCATCTAATTGTAATTCACTCCCGTTGAAAAGTGGTTGAGTTGCATTTCTCATATTGTTGATCGGTTGAGCCGTCAATACACTTCCACTTAATAAGTGGTCGAGTTGCATATTTACTTTCAGCATTGTAATTTCTATTTCCAGTCCTCTCGCTGAATAAATGGTTGAGTTGATTGTTATTTCCTCTCATTGTATTTTCCAGCAATTCAGATTTTATGCTAACGATCCCTTTTCGAGTATGCTCTCACCTTGCCCATACTGGGATCTGGGTTGATCAGAAAGAGAAAGGGTTCTCTTCATTTGGTTTATGATTTCACTAACGTTAACGAGTGAAATTGATGTGTTAAATTTGAAAAAATTTGGCTAGCACATTTCAGGAATCCACCCCTACGCTACATTAGGTGAGCCAAAACTCTAGCAAATATGTGCCAAGGTTGTGGTATATTATTTACATCATATGTGTGAGGATAATTCATGTTTACAAATCTTAATAATGTGGTTGAAGCTTACCCCTCAACGCATTTCCATAACCTCACCCAAGATACACCAAGGAGAAAAACCACCTATCTAGTTTATAAATGTAAATTGTATTATGAATTCCACACATTAACAAAAGAATTAAGGCACTAAATATATTTCTCACAACTACAAGCATTCTTTCTTTGTTTTCTTATTGTGTCATTAGATATCCTTCGTTGATTAACAAATGATGCAGCAATGGTGAATGTGTGTGCTCCATAGTGGAGGTGACACATTCAAATCCAAGAGGGAAAAGGGGCTAGGGTTGTCCACATTATTGAACAAGCTAATAAGATAAATGGAAAAACAAACTCATCTCTTGTTAAACACAAGTACAATAGAATCATTTTTCAAATCGTGAAGGGAAGCTCCCTAAGACCTAACTAAACCTAAAACTAACCTTAGACAAAATCTACAATTATGCACACTACACAAGATTATCAAAGGGGAGTTTCGCATAAATAAAAAGACTAAGTGCGTATGTTTTGTCCTCGATGCATGCATTAGACCATTAACAGTCAAGCCTTGTTGTAGACAAGATTTCAAAATTTAAGGAAAGCAAACTATTTAGGCATGAACAAATACAACTTCTTACGAGCTAAATCAAAGACTAGTATTCCACTACAACAAGATTTTGAAGGAATAACACCACACAAGTTCAAGAAGTACACGCGAAATTGCATCCAAAGCTACAATTCAAAACAGGTATATGTTAATACAAATCTTGAGTCAATTACAATCTACTTTCAATTTACTTGATGAAATTCCAATCATAGTAACACAATAACTTCAACTAAATTACAATTTCTACAACATTAACCCAACTTCCACTATGATTGAGAATAACTTGTTCCCAAGGCACTTATTTATAGGTTACAATAAATAACTTTTAGGGATTTAAGAATATTAATTGAATATTCCAAAAAAATAGTTTTAAAGGAAACATATTCTTAAGCCGCAAGAAAGTGAAAAGAAAACAACTTTAAAGCAAACATGTCATAAAACAACTAATAAAATAAATGGCCTAGAATTGGCTCTAATCCACCACCCAAAAATATAACACTTAAAATAACTATTGCCAGATATGGTCATTGCTAAATATAGGCAAGTCGCAAATGAGAGACCTACGAGTTGAACTGATTTTTCATACAAAATTTGGAAAATCCTTCAAATCTTCTAAAGAATGTTGAAACTCTAAACTATGACAAATTCACTAATACCCCAGCATGACGGTATGCCAAACATTTGAATTTGAAACCCTATTTCTAATTCAATGACACTATGAACATCATGGCAGTTGGAACACTTAGAAGGCAACATTTTCTTTTCCATGGCTAAACCCTAAGCAATGTTGTCATATTGAAAACCTTGTACGAGACAAAACATCCATCTAATTATACTGCAAACCCTAGGACACGATCTGCTCGAACAAATCCATAAACAAATGAAAGTCTTGTGGGATCCGGGCATAACCCCAAGACCTGGAATTTGTACACAAAAAGCCTTTAACAGATGCTGAAAACTGCCTAGAGACATGAAATCAGCAAAAAGGAAAAGAAGCCTGCCAATTGGACAAATAACAAAGCCTGAATGTTTTGGAGTTTCAATGGCGAAATACACTCATATAGGTACTTGGATCCTTTCTTTGCATGCCTTTATCCCTGTCTTTTGCTTTTAAGGCAACTAAAAATAGAGAGAGGTGCCACTCCTAAGTGATTTTTTCCAACATTTTAGGTGAAATAAATCCTGCAGGTAGACTTAAAAGGACCATGCAGAGTTCCATAACACATTTACCACCTTTTTGATGTTGGTGTGGATTATTTATGGCTGAACCATCATATATGTGCATCCATTTCTGATTTTAGCCTTATATACCCAGACGGAAATTACTAGTCAGTTCACCACTTTTTGATACTCTTGGGTGGAGTTTTATGAGGATTTAACCTTCTAAAACAGGTTCCATCATTTCTTAAAGTTACTCCTTCAAAGTTGGCCCATTTCACTAATCAATTTGCCATTTTTCCTTATGTTCGATGGAAAAAGTCGATGGCAAAGCCAAGGAAAAAGTGTGCCTGTCTGCCAATTTAAAGTGCTGTTTGGAGGAGAAAACATGTTACAAAGCCATTCAATATGTGTGCTTTATTTCTGATTTTTATCTCCTTTTAAGGCTGGGCAGAAATAATTAAATCATTCAACATGTTTTTGATATTGTGATGGAAGAAATAGATGCCAAATCCCTCAAAATTGTGTGCCCAGCTGCAAGGCAGAAGATTGTTCACTTAATGTCACTTCAATATTCTTGCAAAGTGGAGTTTCTGATTGTTTACAGTCCTTAGTGATCTTCTCTATCATTTTTCTACTCTTGCATGCTGCTGATCTATTCCAGCATTCCTTGCTCTTCCCCTGCCCGTGATATTGCTCATAGCTTACTCCCCACCACGCTTGTGATGATCACTTCACCCTGCAAAAGCCATTAGTTGAACTACATAAATCTTGACAGGATGACCTTACAGGCTGACCGGTGGAAACCACAACTGATTGGATTGACACAAACTAAAGGGAGTATGAACTGATTTTTTCAGGAGTACCAACACCTGTGAAAAGTTGAATATCTATTTAAGAGCATTTTAACATTTGCCTCAAATCCATTGAATTTGATTTTTCTTCAAGCATTAGGTCATTAGCATAGAGTACAAAATTGCAAGTATTGCAATAAGAGTTTACAAGGTTGTTGGGTGGTTGTAAAATATCTATTTTTCTTTATACAAGGAAACAAACAAAACTATATCCCATGTTGAATTGCAATGTAACATACTGAATTATAATCCTTTTAATGCCAAATATCCATTACCATAGTGCATTTGGCAATTTAAGTACATAAATTATTGTATTTTGATGCATATAAAGAGAGGATATGGAATGGTATCTCTCCTCTAATATCCTTTAGCATAAATTATAGCAAATCTTGAATTCTAGAAACCTTGGTTCTTAAAGCGGACCTTAAAAAAGCAGTTCCACAGAAATCCTCTTGTAGATGAAGAGGTGAGCGTCCTCCAACATAGGTCCAGAAGAACTTTTGCATATAGCTGATGTCTCCTTTAGGTGACTAGAATGAAGAAAATAATAAATTAGAAAGCCATCTCACAGGGACAGCACCAATCAAATTATCTTTTCTTACACAATGTCCTTTGGAAAAAAGCAACAATTATATTTTATCTAAAATATATTTTCTAATAATAAATTAAATTGCAAAATTCTAAAACTGCTGTATTAAACATTACTTGAAGTATTGTCACACTATGTGTATTAAACATTACTTGATGTATTGTATCAAATTATCTTTTTTACACAATGTCCTTTGGAAAAAAGCAACAAGTATATTTTATCTAAAAAATATTTTCTAATAATAAATTAAATTGCAAAATTCTAAAACTGCTGTATTAAACATTACTTGAAGTATTGTCACACTGAACAGTACAACACAAAACTTGAAAAAAGAAGGATTGTAAAGCAGGATGAATATAGCTATTCTACATGTAGGAAGCAATTAGATATCCATGAACCAAGCATCATAAAACTAGACACTAAATCTCATTGAAAATCATCAAAACAGATATGCATTGCCTTTTGCAAAATGAGTTGGCAGGCACATTATAAGATGGTCAGACAAGCATTTCAAGATAAATACAAAGTGCCACTTGAATATGTGAAATTAATTGCAAAATATTAATGCAATTCTAGCAGTCAAGCAGACATGATTGATGGATTAATTGCACAATGAGGAAAATTGTTCATCACACTCATGATTGACTATCCATCTTGTAATATCATAACTTGTTGCAGTTTAAATTTTTTCCCTAATTTAAATTTTGACTTTCAAGTTAGAATTTGATGCTACTTTCAACATTGAACTGCATTCTTCGAATAGCATGTGATGTTTACTCTGAAATCTGAATAAGGACAGTTTTGTGCATTGATTTGAGAATCCCACCTTTTGTGCTCCTGCAATGCACATTTACCATGATTCACATTTTCAAACCTCTTCATTTCTTAACCTCCTCAAATCTTAACATCTGTAGGAAATTCAGTTTAACAAGCTAATAGATTTGTTGATAGGCTTTTCAAGGAAATTATGAATAGCAGTTACAAATTTGACCATGAAGGAAAACTAGAATTCAAAATGACGATATAAAGAACATGTGGCAACTTCATTAGTCAGGATGTGTTCTCCCAGGAAAAGCCTGGATATAGATTCTTTCTTTGGGCAGCATGCAAGAGTTATGAAGTTCCTTTACTATCATAAATGGTGACTCCCTAAAAATCTATGCAGGATTGGAACTTAACTTCTAACAAATGAACAGCACTGAAGTTTTTATAGATAAGAATATGCAAATGCACATTGCTGCAGGAATAGAAGATACTGTGAGATGCTCCATGATAAAAAAAATAAAAACATATTTACAATGTAAAGGTAAAAGACTAAGTTTCATTGTATAGAGATACGAAGATGACAAAACAACATTCACTTTCAAATTTGTACAGTCCATAAAGCTGAATTGAACATTATACGGCTAAATGAGAGAAAATAGCATTGCTAACTTCTTTCCCACTTGTATTTGCCAAAAATATTCAAAATTAATTGCACAATCAAAGTCGATCAAACTAGTCCAAGGATACCTAAGACCTGCTCTTTCTAAATTCACCTCAAGCTCAATAGAAGTGGCAGTACCATGTCCATCTCCTCTATAAACTAATTGTTGAAGCAAGTTAGAATCAATGCCTTTTGTATATTTCACAAATTAACCAATGTCAAAAGATGACTGCTCATTATTAACAACTAAAGCATGATTCTAGATAGATGCATCAAAAGAAACATCATCCGACAATGAAGTACTAGATCCCCCTGCAATACTTGTTAGTGTAAATAGAGTCATTATCATACCTAGTTAGCTAATCACCTTTCTAGGATTGACCTATTCACTATTAGCTTAAATTCACTTAGTGGTTTAGTTGTTTCACCTCATAGACACTTGACACATGCCTTCACACTTGTCCCAAGTGTTCTACATGTGTCACATCACTTAGAGGGTTAGTCAATCTTTTTGTTTCACCTTCCTACCTCCTCCTTGTCCTATATAAACAAGGAGTGATTGTGCTTGATTTATTATATGGTAGTTTGAATATTGCTTTCATTATTTGTTGCTCCAACATGGTATCAAAGCCATGAGAGCACATTCCTTCCTGTATCAAGGTGACTCCCGCACATAGCCCTATCAACGGAGCGTCATAGAGTCATACAAACACCGCTATTGCATCCAGAAGGCTCGGGAAATGAAAAATACCCTTCATTTTGTCAATTTCTATCATCTTCATTTTTTGCAATTTTTTGGGCCTTTGTGCTTATTTTATGAAAAGTTGTAAAAAATCGAAAAAAAATTTAGCAAAGGGCCAATCTACCCTCTGCCCATCTGCTAGTTTGGATAGATTTTGCATTCTACAGACATTTTGGCCATTTCGGCCTATTGTACAAAGTTTTTCGACCTGTTTTACAGGACATTATCGTGGTTTTTGCAACATTATTTGTGGCCTATTCAACCTCGTTTGCAAATTACAATCATTAAAACCCAAATTTTGGGTCGATTGTGTGTTGTCTTGTTCATAGCATTTTTGTGTGAATATTTGGTATATCACTTGGCTTGTGTAGCATCTTCGGCGAGAAAAGAGACATTAGAAGCAAGCGGAAGCCAAAGCTAGCATAGTTTGCAGCCTCATCTACCTCCAAGAGGCGACTCCATAAGCACACAACTAGCACTTTTGTTGAGAGTCGCTGCAAGGATTGAGGCATTGATATATCTTCACCTCTACACAGCCTCCACTTCCCTCTTCGCACCCTCAACATAAGTCATTTTATCTAGTGTCTTGTTGTGACCTATTTCACGCATCGCCCCATTGCAAATGGGGACCCCCATGTAGTTTTCTTTTTAGGGTTTTGTCGTGGCATTACAATTTCATATGGCCGTTTGTTTTGAGAGTTTGGAGTTAGAGTTTTGAGGTCATCCGAGTCAAGTTGGGAATTCAAGCCCGTACCAATGTCTGGACATCATCAAAGGGCTCAGAAGGCCCGGTAAACGAGGAACACCATTGCTTTGAGTCAATTCTGACACTTCCTATTTTTTAGGGATTTTCTTTTTTTGCTTTTTGCTTTTTGCTTTTTATATTTTTGGCGTTTTGGGACCAATCCAGGAAGCAACTTTTTTGGCTTGCTTTTTGCTTTTTGCTTTTTGCTTTTTGCTTTTTACTTTTTGTTTTTTTGCTTTTTTTACTTTTTTGAAAGTAGACCTAGGATTGGGTCCCGCATGTCATGGCGATAACGATCATACCTTCAGAATCAAAAATTGACACCTCCAAGTATAAAAAGCATAGAAAATCCTCCAAACAAGGGTTTTGTTCCAGATGATCCAGAAGAATGCATGAAATTCATCTAAGTGTCAAGGAGAAATGAGATATGTCCAGAGAACTTCAAAGTTCGCCCAAGGATAGATGTCCAAGCACATGGTCAAGTCCGCTTGGAAGGAAAAGAAGCATGTCCAAGACTTGATGAAGTCCGCCCTAGGCCAAGAAAGAAATGTCTAAGCGTTGGTGAAGTCCACCCAAGCTTAGAGAATGAATGGCAAGGCTGAAATGAAGTCCGCTTGGAAGAAAGAGAAGGAAAATGACGAGCTAGAGATAAAGTCCGCCCTAGGATGGCACAAGACACATGAAGTCCACCCCATCCTTGTCCAAGGCAATGTCAAGTCCGCCCACCTAGGTGAAAATGTCCGGCACAAGGTGAAGTTCGCCCTTGGTATAGAGAACCTCCAAGTCCGCCTAGAGAAGTGTCCAAGACACTCGAAAGTCTGCCCTTGGCAAAAGGAAAAAATGCCTAAGGCATTAGGAAATCCGCCCTAGACAAGAGGAGACGCCCAAGACTTAGCCAAGTCCGCCCAAGACTAGATGGTTACGGCAAAGAAGTCACCAAGTCCGCCCTTGGCATGAAGTTGGCCAAGTCCGCCCTAGACAAATGGAAATGTCATGACAAGTGTGAAGTCCGCCCTAACAAAGGAGAAATGGTAAGACAAGTATGAAGTCCGCCCTAGCTAAAGGAGAAATGGTAAGACAAGTATGAAGTCCGCCCTGGCTAAAGGAGAGAAATTAAATGATTTGAAAAATAATAAACTAGCCATGGGTAAATTAAACCTTGCCATAATTAAATAATTTAAAGGGTTGGAAGAGGTTGGAAAATTTAATACTTAGGATATATTTTTATATTTTTCCAACACTTAGAAAAATACTCAACACTTAGAGAAATCTCAAAGAAAAATCTAGAGGATTTTGGCTAAAGATGACGCCATGATAAAAAATTGGAAACTTTCTCTCGAAAATCTTCAGTGAAGATTAAATTGCCATTTTGGAAGAAATAAAACAAGTCTGGGTTCGATGAATCTAAAAGAAAACATGAAGTTGCTAAAAAACATCAACCTCTCCAGCTTTATATTAAGCTTCGACTTGTCACTTTCAATTCACTCTTCCAAAGTTCGATCATAAGAAGGTTCTTTTGCTCTCTCAGACTTGTGAAAGATAGGTTTTTGAAGAAAGATTTTCGAAGAATAAAGAGATTACTGAGTTAAAAGGCATAATTTTTAAAGAAATAGAGTAAAATTTCTGGCTGAAGGGCGTAATTTCCAGAAAATAACATGCTTTTTTTGAGTTTTGGAGTAAATTTTCAGAAGTAAAGATTGATTCACAGCCAAAGGATACTTTCGAAGGTTCAAAAATGAGTTTGGCTGAATTCTTCTCTCTTTCTTCCGTCTTATTCACTCATTAAGGCAAAGATTTGCTAAATACCTAGCCAAATTTTTCATTTGCAGTCTGATTTTTCACAGAATTTTGTCTTTTTAACAGACTAAAAGTGAAAATTTTGAATAAAGGCCCGGAAAAATCAGATTTAAAACCTCCAAACTAATGTTAATTCTTTTCATATTTATTGCAAGTTAATGACCACCAGAGGAGAACCTTCGAGAAAGGCACAGATGAAGTTCGCTAGCAAAGGACTGCAGTCGGAGTCAAAAATCAACTCCGAATGGGAAAACATCACCGACACCAATCTCGGACATGTAGACTTTAAAGATTTTAAGAAGAGAATGTACAGCCAAGATGGATTCCTGCCAACATCTATTGCTCGCCGGATGATGAGAGATGGCATTGTCCAGGCAACCGGATTTCCACCAGTTGTGGAATGTGTTGAATTGATGATAGAGTGCGCCATTCACTACAATGCGCAGGAGAGGCAGATCATTGCGCCAAACGGGAGGATATTGGCTCATCTCGGAGAGTTGGCAATTCAAGAGGCATTTGGCATACCAACTTATAACCAGACTTCATACAAAACTAAAGAGGACGCCAGAAAGCTCTATGAAGACCAATTTGAGCTTTGTGCGACAAATATTAATAAGTCATGGTTAGAGAAGCCAAGGCCTTCTGTCAAGAAGATGCCAAAGAAATTGCTTCGAACGGACTTCAAGGAAGAGTATGGAGATATTATTTTGCTATTAAACAGAATAATGGGCAACCCCCAAGGCGCACCCTTTGAGACTTGGATGTATTACTTCATTGACGAGATCACCACAGCCGTCAAGATGTTCAATTGGTCCCGGATGATTAGTGACAATCTTCATGAGCAGTTAGTCAATTTGGAAAGGAAAAAATCTTTTTACATGAGTTCCTACATCGTCTACCTATTGGCCAGAACTTACAAGTACACAAGATTGATTAGCAGAGACGTAGTAGGCAATGGTGAGAATGAATTCAAGTCCTATAATTGTTATCCGCAGTTGCAGCTCAGCGAGAAAGCCCACTTCAAGCAAGCAAATGATGTTTTCCTGATGTATATCACCAAAATACTGCAAGGAGGAACTCACCGGAGGCTAACTCATTAGGCCAAAAGCCTGATTAGCAAATATGGATCCTGGTTTATCCAGTTTCCAAGATTCACATACATAAGGGTTCAAGGATTCACTGGATGTCCTTACCGACTTCCAATTTATCCTACCAACAAGATGATCTTGCTTGAGGTCCTTAGGCAATTGGAGACATACCAAAACCTCCAGAGGTCAAAACAGAAGGCAACCATTACCTTCCCATTCTTCATTGAAAACATGTTGGAGTCCTGTCCGTCGGCACAGGCAGTTGAAAGTGCCAAGCTAGAGATGCAATGGTATCCGTTCACAACTTACCAGTCCAGGGCCGATTTTGATCCTCATAACTACATTGGGACCGTAAATGGAAAGAAGTATAAACATAAGATAGACCTGGAGGACTTTTGGGCAGATGTTGCGGATGAATATGATGTCAAGAAAAGGTTATGGTCCAAATTGCCAGTGAACTTGATTAGAATGACCAAGCTTTGTCGTGTGCCTGATTAACTGGAAGACGATGGAGAATATGTCCAACCGCACTATGATGAGAATTGGCCTCTTCCTCCTATGAAGTGGTCAGAACCTAAGCTCGCAGATTTAACTACCTTAATGAGGTCGCTTGTCAAGTATTCACAGTGGTGGGTTGAACAGCAGGTCCAAGAGTTAAGGCGAAGAAGAATGACCCTCACCTATGATTTACTGGGCGAGATGGAATCATATTCCTCGAATGCAAGAGTATCTCAAAGTGCTGAGTTGATTGAATGTACCAATTCTAAGAAGAGGAAGGAGGCAATTGATGACCCTATGAGATGAGCCCAAATGGCTCCTACTGAAACCCTATAGTTTTTGCTTATCTTTTATTATTTTTTGAGTTTTTTAGAGAAATTCTAGACAGAAGTAGAAGGGGCCATAGCATATAAATGTTGATAAAACACAGATCTGAACTATTTCTGATAAAATGTAATTGCAGAAAGTATTAAACAACCACTACAAAGAGATTACAAATGATAAACACCAAGATGCCTCCAGATTATTTAAATAAGAAAATATCAAAGCTTGCCAGTCAAGAATGGTAAATACTGACAAATCTAGGCGTACAAGATTACAGAATGATTTCTCCAACCAGAAAACTGAGGCAAATGATCTATAGAAGCTAGGTGCCAATGATGAAGCTGATAAACCCCCAAAAGGGAAGGCATTTCAGCCTTCTAGGTCACACGCCCTTCTTAGGATGCTCACAAGTGCTAGCTGTAAAGTACGGCCTTCCTCTCCAGAAGTAGTACGGCCTTTGCAATTGTTGAATCTTCTTTATTGAAAGCTGAAAAATACTCTTGAAGATGGCATTCAAGGTGAGAAGCCCTCTTCCTCTGATAAACTGTACACTGCTCAAATAAACTCTGATGAAGATCACTGAAGACTCCAGAATGAAGCCCTCCCAATTTGCAACAATTCGGCTGGAGTCTCACAACCTCAAAGTAGCCAAGCACTGAAGATCTATCGTTTTTGCAATGGTGAAAACCCTCTGGTAAACTTGTCTCAAACAAAATCACAGAGAAATATCAAATAAGAAATTGCAATGTCAAATGATAATCTGATATTAGGTCGACTTGCAATGATTTGCCTTATACTCCTCAAAAGGCACGCATTTCAAGAAAGTATGGCTTTCTTATTAAAATACATTTAATTTATTTCAATAGTTTTCCCAAATAAATACTTGGGCGCACTTTCTTTAAGTGATTTTAATTTCACTTTATAAAGTAATCTTTTATTACTTTATATTATATTTAACTAGTAATCATTTTAAGTTAAATACATAACTTAACCACTGAAATACTCATAACTTCCTCCAAACTCAGTATAATGTCGTCTCGTCAGAAGCTAACGAACACTAAACTCCATCTGCCTACACTGGTACAAATACTGAGGTGAAAGAGGTGGGAATGGCAATACCCACCAAAACGGACACTAACCCTCTAACCAAGTCCTGTCAGCCCACAAGGATCCAAGAAATAGGCTAACTCCATTGCGCCTGAACATTGACTAGAGTGGGGACATTACAGTCTGCCTTCTCCGAATTTGCTTGTCCTCAAGCAAACTCAAAGCTGGATGTTGTAAAATATTGTCACTCTCCCAAGTAGCATCCTCTGCCGGCAAATCTTTCCACTTAACCAGATATTCCCCAAGAACCCGCCCCCGTAGAGGACGCTCTCTGAACTCCAAAATGGCCTCAAGTACTAAGATCAACCTCCCCTCATCATCCAAAGGTGGTAGGTTTGTAGAAGGAACTATGTGTTGTCCCAACGCCTTTTTGAGGCACGATACGTGAAACACATTATGTACCCTACTATCTACCGGTAACTGTAACTCATAAGCCACCTCGCCAACTCGCTTGACAATGGTGAATGGCCCGTAGGAGGGTGGCTTGAGTTTCTCAGAGCCCCTCTTCCTAAGAGTGGACTACCTGTAGGGTTGTAGCATGAGGTACACCAAATCATCGACCTCAAAAGACCGCTCAACCGTCCTCTGATCTGCATACTATTTCTGCTAATTTTGAGCCCTCTGAATATTCTCTCTAAGAGCTCCCATAATATCCTGGTTCTCCTATAACAAATCACCAGCACTCGGCACTCTACAGTTGCTCAATAGCAAATCAATGAAACTCAGAGCGTCATAGGCATATAATGCTCGGAAAGGTGACATCTGGATAGACATGTGGTGAGTGGAATTGTAGCAAAACTCACAAAGATGTAACCACTTCACTCGAGCCTTTTGTTGCCCTAAAATATAATTCCGTAGGTATCCCTCCACCCATTTGTTGACGATCTCAGACTGTCCATCTGTCTGGGGGTGGTAGCTAGTACTCAGAGTGAGTTTGGTTCCGCAGAGTCTAAATAACTCTTGCCAAAAATTACTCATGAATCGATTATCTCTATCGCTAACAATGCTCTAAGGTAACCCATGTAGCCTGAATACCTCCCGAAAGAACAAATCCACCACCTGTAAAGTTGAGTAAGTAGTAGTGATTGGGAAGAAATGTGCATACTTCGTTAATCGATCAACTACCACAAAAATGTTGTCTCTACCCTGAGCTTTCGGCAACCCGTAATAAAGTCCATCGACAAGCATTCCCACTTCCTCTCTGGAATAGGAAGCGGTTGTAGTAACCCAGCAGGGTAAGTATGCTCCTACTTGTTCTGCTGACAAACAGAGCACACCCTAACATACCGAAGAACATTTGATTTGAGACCCTTCCACGTGAATCTCTCTCATACCTACCTGTAGGTCTTAAAGGACCGGGGATGACCAACCATAGGTGAATCATGAAGAGTCTTCAAAATCTTGTTCTTCACCTCAGAACTTGGGACTAAAAATATCCTCCCTTTGTAAATGATAAGATCACTCACAAGAGAGTATCTGCCATCCTGTATAGTCCCATCAACAATGCCAGAAGCCCACGGGTTCTTGGCATACTCCACTAATATCATGTGACTCCAATCCTCTGAAATCACTGCAGTGGAGCTCAAGTGTGGCCAGCAAGATAATGCATTAGCAACTACATTATGTGTCCCTTTGACATAGGTAGTGTCAAAATCATATGACTGTAGTTTACTAACCCACTTCTGTTGTCTCTCATTCAGGTCTCGCTGCCCAAGGAAATGTTTCAAGCTGTTATGATCCGTTTTGACACAAAATTTGCTGCCAACTAGATATTGCCTGAACTTGGCCATAGTGTGCATGATAGCCAACATCTCCTTATCATAAATACTAAAGCCCCTCTTAGGACTCCTGAGCTTCCTAATCTCGAAAGCTATAGGATGACGGTCCTACATGATTACTGCACCAATACCTTCCACTAGCATCACAGTGAAGCTCAAAAGGTTTGGTGAAGTCTGGCAACGCCAAAACTGGGCATGTCGTCATCAAAAGTTTGAACTTCTCTAAACACTCGTGTGCTTGAGGTGTCCAAACGAAGGCTCCTTTCTTCGTCAAATCCGTAAGTGGTGTTGCATGTCTCGAAAAACCACTAACAAATCGGCGATAGAAAGCACACAATCCCACAAATCCCCTAAGTTGCGTCAAGGTCTCAAGTGTAGGCCAATCAACAATGGCACGAATCTTATCAGGATCCATGCTAACACCCTCTCCACTAATGATGTGACCCAGATAGAGCAACTCAGCCATGCCCAATGCACATTTGGACTCCTTGGCGTACAAGGATTCCCTATCAAGTATGCTCAACACAGTATCCAGGTGAGTTAGGTGCTCCTCCCAAGATCTGTTGTAGACTAATATGTCATCGAAGAACACCAAAACGAATTTCCTCAAATGACGCTGGAAAACCCTGTTCGTCGTAGACTGAAAGGTGGCTAGAGCATTGGTTAAACCGAAAGGCATAACCAAAAAGTCGTAATGTCCACAATGACATCTGAAAGCGGTCCTCTCAATGTCTTCCTCTCGGACCCTGATTTGATGGTACCTAGCCCTCAAATCTATCTTCGAGAAGTAGCAAGCCCCATGAAGCTCATCTATCAACTCATCAATACGCGGAATGGGATACCTGTTCTTGATGGTTTTCCTATTCAACATCCTGTAATCGAAACACATTCTAAGTGTACCGTCCTTCTTCACTAATACAACTGAAGAAGCAAATGGAGACTTACTCGGCCTGATGTTTCCCATAGCGAGCAACTCTTTGATGGTTTTTTCTATCTCATCTTTTAATCGCTTCGAGTGCTGGTAAGGAGTAATCATAATGGGCTTGGTACCCTCCTCCAACTCAATAATATGCTTTATGCCCCTGTCTGGAGGTCTTCCATGAGGTATTTCACTAAACACCTTCTTATGCTTCATGCGAAGCTCCTATACATTGAGATGGTAAGGTGTTTTATGCTGCTCCTCATAAGATGGCTGCAACTGACACGCTGCTGCCCACTCAACCATGTCATTTTTAATTAACCTCTCCATTCTTCTGAGTGTAATAACTTTCAAGTTGCTGTCTTGGAGGGCTTTTAGTACTTGATTTGTTCCATCAACCTTAAACTTCATCTCCATCTCTCTAAAGTTGAGAGTAAACTCACTGATTGCATGAAGCCACTTCATGCCAAAAACTACATTGGTGTCACCCATTATTACCACAGAGAAATCTGCCTTGAACTCATAATTGTTGAGCTTCATGGGCAGATTCGGAATCATCCTCTCACACTTAAGAGTGTAACCATCTACAACCTTCACTTTGATGCCTTCAAACTGCTGCGTTTGAATCCCTCTTTTCTCCACTAAGCGTGCATCTATAAAATTGTGGGTTGCACCTATGTCAATATGACTCTTTGGCCAGCCAAGAGTCCACGCAAACGAAAAGAACCTTCCCTTTGCATACTTGACATGTGAGCTTCCTGTAGCTCTTTTTCCACTTCTCTTTCCACTGCAATTTATGAGTTTTCTTCTTCAAAACCTTCGTCATCAGCTTGCTAGTCAGAAAAATCAGAATTTAATTATTCCTCATAAAACCATTCTAACTGTCTGTTTTGTCCCTTTGGCTTGAGAGGACAGTCATGGTTAATATCATAGGGCCCTTTGCAATAGAAGCAAAGCTTTCTCCTTCGTAAATCGTTGATTGTTTCACGATCTAGAGGTGCTGCAAACTTCTTCTTTAGATCCAAATTTTCTGATTTCTTAAAATCAGGTCTGCTGTCCCTATTTGAAGAAAAATCAAACTTGCTGTCCTTATTTGATGAGGATGCATTGGAGTTGAACTTACTCCGTGGAGTAGTAAGTTCCATACTACGAGCCTTTCTCATAGATCCCTGTAACGTGGGAGGATCAAATGCTTTAATCCAGCCATTCATTGGCTCAAAAAGCCCTTCCACAAAGAGAATTACCAGCCTCCTCTCTGATACCCCTATGACCATAACCGAGATTCTTTGGAACTCTCCAATATAGGATTCCAAGGAGCCCAACTGTTTAAGCTGTGCTAAGTCTCTGAAGTACAATTCGGGATCTTTTTTGTCAAATCTCTCCACAAGTCTATTCGTGAACTCCTGATATGTTGTTATCCGGTCATGTTGTAGGGTAATCATTCCATGGTGCCACCGATCATGGGCTACACCATCTAAATGTAATGCAGAGAATTTAATGGCATCATCTTCTGCCATTGGACGTAAAGTCAAGAACATGTCAAGCTTGCTAATCCAAGCTCTAGTTGTGACTCTACCGCTGCCATCAAAGGTAGGAAGAGTTAATTTATTTGTAGCCTGTCTTAGATCATTGTTCCTGTTATCTCTAGGCCTCCTGTCAACTCGGTTCCTGCCATGTTCTCTCTTGTGGCTCATGAATCTATCGAAGTTAAGGTGATCCTTAACTCTTTGGGGTAAAGCTTCCCATTCATCATGCAATGTCATGATGTTGTCAGTGAAGACCATTTCACCTTCTCCCTCCATGATGCCCTCATCTTGTTCACGCCTGGCAAAGATAGGATGTGTGGGTCTCTCATAGGTGCGGGTAGGAGTAATTCTCAAGTGATGATCTCCATGAACACTGCCATCTTCCTCCTGTTCGTGTGGTCTCTTGTGAACAGTTAAGTTTTGTACTGCTATTGCAGTACATTTGCCACCTGTTCCTGTCCTGCCACTAGGCCTCTCAGAACATCTCTGGCCTATTTGTCTTCAATTTGTGCACGGGTTGGAGGTTCTTCAATTATCTCTCTGTCACCCATTTCCTCAAACTAATTGTCAAAGCCAAATTCCTCAAACTGATTTCTTTGACTACCAGGCCTCCTGCATTGGTAATACCTGTTGTATCTGCCCTGGTGAGGATGCATATGATGGTAACCCCTTCAGGCTGGCAGGATTAAGAGCTCTGATACCATTGAGATGAGCCCAACTGTTTCCTATTGAAACCCTGTAGTTTTTGCTTATCTTTTATGTTTTTTTAAGTTTTTTAGAGAAATTCTAGACAGAAGTAGAAGGGGCGATAGCATATAAATGTTGATAAAACACAGATCTGAACTATTTTTGATAAAATGTAATTGCAGAAAGTATTAAACAACCACCACAAAGAGATTACAAATGATCGTACCTGGATGCCTCCAGATTATTTAAATAAGAAAGTATCAAAGCTTGCCAGTAAAGAATGGTGAATATTGACAAATCTAGGCATACAAGACTACAGAATGATTTCTCCGGCCAGAAAACTGAGGCAAATGATCTGTAGAAGCTAGGCGCCAATGATGAAGCTGATAAACCCCCAACAGGGAAGGTGTTTCAGCCTTCTAGGTCACACGCCCTTCTTAGGATGCTCACATGTGCTAGTTGTAAAGTACAACCTTCCTCTCGAGAAGTAGTACAGCCTTTGCAGTTGTTGAATCTTCTTTATTGAAAGCTGAAAAATACTCTTGAAGATGGCATCCAAGGTGAGAAGTCCTCTTCCTCTAATAAACTGTACACTACTCAAATAAACTCTAATGAAGATCACTGAAGACTCCACAATGAAGCCCTCCCAATTTGTAACAATTCGGCTAGTGTCTCATAGCCTCAAAGTAGCCAAGCAATTAAGATCTGTCGTTTCTTCAATGGTGAAAACCCTCTGGTAAACTTGTCTCAAACAAAATCATAGAGAAATAAGAAATTGCAATGTCAAATGATAATCTGATATTAGGTCGACTTGCAATGATTTGCCTTATAGTCCTCAAAAGGCACGCATTGCAAGAAAGTACGGCTTTCTTATTAAAATACATTAAAATGTATTTTAATTTATTTAAATAGTTTTCCCAAATAAATACTTGGGCGCACTTTCTTTAAGTGATTTTAATTTCACTTTATAAAGTAATCTTTTATTACTTTATATTATATTTAAGTGGTAATCATTTTAAGTTAAATACATAACTTAACCATTGAAATACTCATAATTTCCTCCAAACTAAGTATAATGTCGTGCCATCAGAAGCTGACGAACACTGAACTGCATCTGCCTACACTGGTACCAATACTAAGGTGAAAGAGGTGGGAATGGCAATACCCACCAAAACGGACACTGACCCTCTAACCAAGTCTTGTTAGCCCACGAGGATCCAAGAAATAGGCTAACTCCACTACGCCTGAACACTAACTAGAGTGGGGACATTACAGCCTATCAGGTCAAAAGGGAAGACAGTTGTAAACGAGGATCATGTTCCAAAGAAGCAGAGATTGGAGCTATCCCATTCCGCCACATCCAGGAATGAGGACAGGGTGTTAATTATTGACGATGAATCATTGGCCGAAATGAGGATTCCTTCTCCTATACATGAAGGGAATATTGAATCAATCCAGCCAGATGATGATGAGCCTCCATCTCCTACAAGCACAGAGATACTCGAAACAGAGAATGAGATGGATATCCCAAGTGAAGAATTTCAAAAGGGAATGATTTTCGCTCTTAGAGGAATTTCGGATACTCCATATGGAGAAAATACTCACGAAGAAGACGGCATTGAACAACCTACAATTCCTGACTGGTTGAAGGAAAGATTGAAGATACAGGTACCAGTTGAGATTTAGGAGGAGGATGACACAGCAGATTTCTTGGCCAAGTTAGAAAATGTTACTGCAAAGAAGCCCGCCAAGAAATTGTCCACAATCCATAGGGATGAAGCCGGTTGCCGTTCAGTGTGGATTGCAGTGCCAACAGTGGATAAGTCACAAGAGGATATTGCTCCCCATGAGTATGCCATCACTATTGTTGACTTGGGTCCAACAACAAAAGGCCAAGAGGTTGAAGACTTGGACAATTCAGTCGCTACCATCAAGGCGAGGTTGGAAAAGGAAGTGGCAAAGAAAAGAGAATATAAAAGGGAGATTGAACACTTGAAGTACATTCAGCACCTGACCAAACCTCTCGATCAGGGCAATGCAATAGCTCTTCCACTTTTAAACTCTTCGCAGGAAGCAGTCAAGGACTTTGAAGAAGAAATGGTCACAGCTAAAGAAACTGAGGAGTGGATGGTCAGCAAAAGTGAGCAAGCGACTACATTTATGGAAAGATTGGCATTGGCATATGGACAGACTTCTTCTTTTCTCTCTAGACTCGCAGTCGTGACGAAGGCTTGGGACAACCTTCAGGATATTCAGGATAGAATCATTCCATGCCTTAGAGTGTTGAAAGGAGTCTCGAAGCAGGAGTTGATTGATGGGAAGATAATTGTAGTAGGCACCGCGTATGACTTCCACACTTGGTACTGGGCATTGACAGCATGGAATGAGGTCTTGGAAAGAGTGAAGGCCAATGGAATCAGAACTAAGGAGCAAATTAAAGAAATTCAGAATAAGATTTTCCTCGTAGCTACAGATGTACTTGAGAAGGAGATCATCCAAGAGAATGACATGCAGCTAGAAAATCTAAAGCTCAGAGCTCAGGAGATCTTCTTCACCATCACTGGACCGGTCCTAAGATAGAATTTGACCAAGGCAACAAGCTTCTTATCTATCCGGGATGCATTCCTAAAACTGGAATTGGAGTGGGAAAGTACTTTTGTTGGATGCGCTGAGGACTTGGACGGATTGGAATTTAGGGTAAAAATGTTGCCTCATGTCATGATGGAGGAGGTCATCCCGATCGTGTCCAGGTTCATCGAACATACTGTCGCCCGAGAGGATAAGGATGCACTTCCTTGAAGATAGCTCCTAGCGCCACTTATCTTACATGCAACTGCTGCTGATGTTATTTTGGGAAACCCTAATTAGGGTTATTATGTTTTGATCTCGACCGTTAATCTTGAGTTAATCTCGGCCTTTCATTTGTTTTCAAAAACTCTATATAAACTCTTGTCCTCTCACTTTTATTTTGTGAAGAGAGTTGTATGAAATTGTTGCGTATAGCTACTTTGGATAATAAAAACTATTATGCATGATTTGCTTTGAATCCTTCTTATTGTCAAGTGGTTGCATGGTTGCATATCTCTTTCAACAATAGATTAGATTTATAATAGAATTTGTTTTGAATGCATGTTAGATGAATGAAGGATTTGATAGTATTGATTTATGGTGAAATTCTCGCTCATACTTTCTTTGAATAGATGATTTTTATTCAATGTGTAAAGTTAGCCTAAGCTTATAATTGTGGATGCTTAACTTTTGTCTGGATAAATATTGTTCGATTTAATGGTAATTATTCTTGACATGAAAATCATAAGCATACCCTTTGAAGATTGCACCCACTTTGTGTAGTTGTCCTAGCGTGGCGAAGCAAAGCGTCGTTATTAGTTTCACCTAGTCAACACCATCTCCTGAGTTCTTAGAAGTAGCATAGAACTTCTAAACCCCTATCCTTTTGCTATTTTTTTGAAATCCCAAACCAAAAATCCAAAAAACAACAAAAAAAAAAAAAGAGCATTTACTGTTAAATTCGCCTCTTAGCTTGTGAAGGATTTGTTAACGTAAGTCCCTTTGTGTATTACCAACATATCACAACGCCCATTGAGCTTATCCACACGTCAAGACCTGACAAAAGAAACCTTGGAATCGCCATATGATCTTCTCGCAATCTTAGCATATGCAGTGATTTTGTTCAAGAGAGGATAGAGTGTCTTTGGACATTTTATTCTGTGTTCGGTGGGTAATAAAACGCACACCCAACATGTCTTAAGGCCCTCAGGCAACTCCTTTTATTTACAGCAGTGATCCTCAATTCCTACACACGCCACTCCAAATCAGGCCCATGGACTTCCACACAAGCGGCCTATTTATAGTGGATAGTGTATAAAGAGCTTTTTTTTGTGAAGAGTCTCATGTGGCCTTGAATCATCATCACCACGCCTCATGCTACAAACAACTTGGCCTTGTCTCCTCCACTCAAGCTCTCTGCCAATCCATGGCCTCCTCTAGCTCACCGAACAACAAGGTTTAAGACTGGTCTTTCATTGAATTGCAACGCCTTCTCCTCCGGTTTTCATTCAGCACACCACCTCCTAGAACAACGACATTGTCTTCTACTCTGTCATTGGTGTGGATTTGCATCATTATTGCAAATCATTGTAATTGCCAAAGTTTACCAACGTCGCCTCCAACAAGCACATCAAAATACCACACAAGCTTTGCATAGCTTTTTTGTTTTCCTCACATGGCCTCTCCACAAAGGCGTGTTGACAAGTTTAAAAGGTGACGGATTAATTTTGATTACTCTTTGGTGTAATGTCCCCAAATCTTTGGTAAAGTGACTTAATTAATTTAATTGATTAAGTTGTCCAAAAATTAATATTATTTCAAAAGGATGACTTTAATTGGTTATTTTAATTAAAATAAAGTGGAAATAATACAATATTTAAAAGGTCACTTTATTAAATAAAGTATTCTTCTAGAAGCTAGAGTTAGTTACAAATTGGCTTCTTCTAGAAGACTCAATTGAGCATTTAAAAGGAGTTGAGTGCAAGGCATTTGGGCATCTATTGTTGAGTTAATATTTCTTATGCATTATTGCAAAGGCTTGAATCTCGGATTTAGCTAAATCTTTGAGGACAAAAATCTTCAACAGATTGGAAAAGGGTTGGACAAAAACCTAACTCTTTTTAGAAGTGGATTCACAATGGAGTTCACATTGAGCATATTTGGAGGTTTTACAACCTTTTTGGGGCTTCAACCAGCTAGGGTTTGCAGATCTATTTGCAAGTTGAAGATTGGATGTTGCAGAATTGTGCTTATTGAATCATATTTTCAAGAGATTGGGGACGGCTAGGGTTTATACTTGCTGGAGCAGAATTTTACTAAGCTGGCCGCTAGGGTTTGAGACCCATTTTGGAGGTGTTATTGCAGATTTTGGGCTCTAAAGATTTTATTTAAATTTCCTAAGCTGGGCAACCTGATTTGGAAGGCTATTTGGAGTCATTTGGCATAATTTTCAGAATTTTTGGAGCTGCCTCTGATTTTATATAATTTTTGCAGCATTGTGGCGACTAGGGTTTGGCACTTCTTGGGTCAAATCTTTATTCCAGCTTGGAGGTGTCTAGGGTTTAAATGAGGATCTGTTTTGGCATCATTTTTGGGCATCATTTCCAGGTCTTCTTTATAGGAGATTGCTGGTCTGAAGATTCTCTGAAAATCAGTCCTTAATCAGCCATTATCTTCGCCGTATCATTGTGCATATTGTCTACCATTGCTACATTGTATCCGACTATGTTTGCATTGCCAATGAACTTCATTCTATATTGAAATCAGACTAGAATAGCTTGCTGTTGTAATCAGATCAGAACCTTATTAGGTCTGATATACATTGTTTTCAAGGAGAAATTAGAAGCTATTTATGTTCTTTCGTGTTGTATTTCAATATATATATGTATGTTGTCATTTCATGCCACTGCACATCAAAACATAAAGCAAAAATCAACAAATAAACTATGTTACTGAATCGTCCAAAACCTAGGCCGATTCTGGGTACAAAACATCCCGGAATCGGATTCTACATGGAATCGATACAAAATCAGGCAAGGTTTGGAATATTTTGTCTTGACCTAGAAAAAGCCCTAACAATTTTAATGAAGTTTGTAACAGGAGGGGTGCGAGATGGGTAGCAGAAGAGATAAGCAATCGATGGGCGTTTGCTTCAGTTCACAACTCCCTTGTTGAGTCCCTGACAATCCTCAATTTGATATTCTTTCAATACCCACATGCATGCTAACTCTTCAAAAGGGCACCAAAGACAAAAGCAGTGGAGGAGGAAGGCACAAGCGTTGATGATATCTATCGAAAGATGGGTGACGGTAATAGAAAAGCTTGCCATCATTTACAGACGACCCTAAAATTCCTACTGATGAGAGTGGGCAAACAAGACAAAACCAAGATTAATAGCTCATCCGCTAGCTCACTCCAAATCTTGTTGTCCATCTCTATCTGCTCTTCATTAATTGCAATTGTTCGGTTTAGATTCATCTCTGATTCCGATTTCAATTCGGATAGAAGATCTAAAAGAAGGCCATTGTCGGGCTCATACGATTCCACAATGAGCATGACGAGTAAAATGGGTGCAAACAATCTAAGGCAAAGAGATTAAATCCAATTTCCCCATACACGCTCCAAACATATTATCATCGCTGACCCTGCCTAGCTTTTATACCCCTCCCCAACCTTGTCAAGAGCTTGGCTGAAATAGCCAATTTCGGATGGTTTTAAAAATTTATAATTAAAAAATATATAAAAATTAACATTGTAAAATAGTTGTAAAATTTAAATTAGAATATATTATACAGTATTGATTATTAAATTATATGTTAATAATTATATAATAAAATTATAAATTGATAATAATATAAACTAGTATATATTATATTAGTATATTGTTTAATAAATTAAATATTAATATATTATATTGTGTTAGTATGTTTATTAAATTAATTATTATTAATTATATAATAAAATTTTTAATTAATAAAAATTTAAAAATCATAAATTAAAAACTTGTATAAGTTAATACAATATTATTAAATATTAATATAATTATTTTTAATATATATATTTATGATTTTTATATTTTTTTGTACAGACGTATCCAAATGTACCCAACCTCACAAAATAATGTCGTACCAGCGTACCATACCCATGCACCCGTACCCGTACCCGATTTGGCAACTTAGCAAATAAACATCCAAAATCATCAGCATACTTAGAAAATCAGATTCCATGCAAAGTGTTTGACAAAATTCCAAACAACACAAACTGAAAATTTAGGGCAGAATAAGCAAGGGTTCTTACATTTGGTGTGGCATTTTATCTTCTCCTCCAGCAAGGACCAGCTGCTTCACTCTCCATAAGAGTCCGGCCACTCTCCACCGAACCCCCACATACACTGTCAACGCCACACTTGGCCTTCAAATGTTCATTTGTCTCATATTTTTTGCTAACTGTCAGTTTTTTAAATTGCAAACTTTCTATGTAAACTACTTATAGTTAGCTAACTGTCAAATTGCTAACATTTTTTGCTAACCAATAGTGGTTAGGATAGACCATCAGGTGACCATTAAGTGGTGACCATTAACTGATCAAATTCTATAGAACAAAATTCACCACTGTTATCCATTTTTAAGCATTTAATTCTACAACCAATTTGATTTTCTCCAAGTGCTTTAAAATTTTGAACATATCAAAGACTTTAGATTTGTTTTTCAACATGTAAACCCAAACCTTTCTAGTGCAATCATCTAAAAAAATGACAAAACTGTTAGTTTGCATTTTTTATTTTTCTTATATTAGGGGTATTTATTTTTTCCTACACAAACTATTTAAGCTTGCTTAGGTTTATTAGGTGTGGTTAATATAAGGACACGTGGCAAAATACATGAGCTACATGTATCACTCTCTCCCACACAATGGGTAGTTGAGTTACACACCCTCTTTTCGCTTGTTGCGCCACCTCTCATAATCACTATTCTATCCTTACCTAAGTAGGTTATGGGGTAATTGGATTTCTCACCCTCTTTTGGCTTTATATGCCACCTCTCATAACGTCTCCTTTATCTTCACCTAAGGAGATTATGCCACATGTTTTGGCATTTACCAAGTAGGTAAAACCTTCCATCTTTTATGGGTAGTAGAAGTTAATGCAACTTTTGGATGTATATGCCCTATGTTTGCTATATATACAACACTCTACTCTCACCTTCACTAGTTCGATGATAGCTCAAAGAGAGTATCAAGAGTATTCTCAAATTTCTCTTGCTTTGTCTCTAATTTCTCTTTTACATTTCTTTCTCCATTCCACTATGTTGATATTCAATCATTTGCCGATTGGCGTGCATGTGATCTACGATCAACATCAAACCCTGCCTTGATTCTTGCTTCTTGAAGAATCTAGCATGGTATCAAAGCAGATTTGTCTAGTATAGCTTACTTCGTTATCTGATTTTTTTGACAGATTTGAGACTAATTTAGAGCTAGTGTTTTCTCAATAACTCAATATACTCTTCTCTTGTATCCTCAGATGATATCGAGAATCAGAATAGTTTAAGAGGACTCTATTTTGCATATTTGTGTTTCTATGAGATATGGGTGATTGTAGCATTTTGAAAATATTGGAGGCATCTTCAGCCTTTCCAGAGTGTTTAGAAGGTCTACGAAATTCAATATCGGCTTTTAATTCACCAAAATCGGAGATTGGAGGACACAGTAAAAAATCGAAGTTTGAAATTTGAAATCTTTTTTAATGGAGCCATTTTCATTTTTGCATCAAATTCTTATCATCTGCTCATAAAAAGGAAAAATCCTTTATGGGGTTTATTCACAGCAACAAAATTTGTTCTAAGTATCTATTAGTTTTTTAGATGATGAGAAAATTCTGCAAAAATTGCTATTAGAATACCGCAGGTGGACTACTTTTCTGCAGGTTAAAAGTTAAATTTGCATCAAAAACTCATCTTCCACTTGCTGGAAAAAAAAACACTTTCTAGGTTTGGTTTGTAGGGTTGAAAACTTATCTGGATATCTGTTAATTTTTGCATATTCATAATCCATTTTGTAGAAATTAAGTCAAAAGCAAGACGTTTCTGTGAGAAGAGTTGTTCCTGAAAGACAAATTCAACATTTTTTTCAAAAGTGCATAAGCCTCAGTTGTCAAATTTTCACAAAAAGAGTACTTGACGAAAAGGTGAAAATGAGCGCTTTCCTTCCATGAAGGTCTTGATAAAAAATTCCTCATTTTTTATTAGATATTACAAGTTGAAACTAGTACATGTTTTTTTTTCAACAGGCAATAACTTTCGCCTTAGAGCTCCATTTTTCAAAAACGAATAGGCATTGGAAAAGTATTGAAGATTAATACTCAGCTATAAGGTTGTTTTTTCCAGATTTTGTATGAAATTTATTTTGTATCTAAAAGTTTTAATTTTGGCCATTGAAAGCCTAGAAAGCATTGTAATATGGTAAAAGCCTTGTAATCGCACTAATCATAAAGTGTCAACTTGTAATCTCTTGGGGAGGTGATTTTTGAGACTTGTGGAAAGGGGGCATGTCTCATGTGTCTTCTTTTTCACACTTTTCTTTCCTCTTTGCAATCTACTTATCTACAGTCATGGGTGCTTCACTTCCTATTTTTAACACCATATAACTATTTTGAATGGAAATCTAAGACGATAATCTACCTCAAAAGACATGGATATCACCGGGTTACAATGGGACTTGAAACTGAACCTCGAGATGTTGCAAAAAAGATAAAATGGTTTAATAAATGTGATGAAGCCTTTGGTACTCTATGTATGTCAATCTCTCCTGACCTTCTTTTTCACATTGAATCTGCCACTACACCAAATGCAATGTGGACCACTTTGGAAACCCTCTTTAGTAAGCAGGATGAGTTAAGGAGTCATCAATTGGAGAACAAACTCATGACGTTGAGTCCTTCCAGTTTTGACACCATACAAGACTTTTTCACAAAATTTGAAGTTGTTAGATTGCAATTGGAACAATGTGGAATCAAGAAGCATGATAAACAACTGGTCTTGAGCATTCCTTCTAAGCTTGGTCCTAGTTATTCTGTATTTGTTTCTACATTTTATGCTACAAAATGTGCCCTAGGTTCAACCTATAAAATGACTTCTCTAGATGAATTTGTTGCAGAACTCACTAGGGAGCAAGACAAATTGGTTCTAATGGGTACAATTAAACCATCCAAGTCACATGCCTTGGTTGTTAATTAGGGTACAAAAGAACAAAAAGAGTAGCAAACAGGATAAGAAACAAAAGAACTAGGGAGAGAAGAAGGAATATCAAAAACCTATAGCTTCAAAAGCAGATAATCAAACCTCTTCATCAAAAGGTGAACAACCTAAGAAGGAGAAGGTCAAATGTTCTTACTGTAAGAGGCCTAGCCATGATGAACATGAGTGTTTAAAAAACAAATCGATCACCTTTCACATCTTCTAGAAAAGAACAATATCAAGGTGCCTAATTCAATCAAACAGAGTTCATCAGAAGGGTTTTCTAAGGACACGGACAAAAGTAAGGGGAAGGGAACAAGAAAGGCCCTAGTTGTTGTTGCTTTATAACCAAATTCTTGGATCATTGACTTGGGTGCTTCACACCACATGGCTTATTTAGAAGATGATTTCACCTCTTTAGATCCATGTTCTATGCCTACCATACTAATGGGTGATGACACTCCTATTGAAGTGCATGAGAGAGGATCGATTGATGTGGGAGAAGGAACATTTCAAGATGTTCTTTGTGTTCCATCTTTATCAACTAATCTCCTATTTGATTATCAGATCACTCACACTGGTTCTAGCAAGCGAGTTGAGTTCACACCAAATACAATGATAATCAGTGAAATGCATAATGGGTTTACAGTTGTTGTGAGAAAAGTAGGCCATCAATCAAGACTATATCAACTTTCTCATTTTGTTCCTGACTCTCCTTTGATAGTCTTAATCATGCAAATGAGGTGAGTTGTTTGTGGCATCAATGGTTTGGCCACTTGAACTACTATTACTTACAGCACCTTAATCAACAAGACATGGTTTCAAGGTTGCCTTTTATTCGATTTTCTAATGGAGTTTGCCATGGATGCATTCTTGGTAAGCATCATGAGGAGAAATATGATAAAGGCAAAGCATGGAGAGCTACACATCTATTAGAGTTGGTATATGGTGACTTGGCAGGACCATTTCCACAACCATCTTTCAGCACAAATAGATATGTCTTGGCATTTATTGATAACTTTTCTAGATACACTTGGGTTTACTTCCTCAAACAAAATTCTAAGGTCTTTGAGCAATTTCAAGATTTCAAAGCTTTTGGAGAGAAACAATTTGGGAAGTTCATCAAGATTCTACATACAAATAATAGAGTGAATATGTTAACAATCAGTTTGAAGAATTTTATGTTTCAGAAGGAATCAACATGCAACACACAATTCCATATAGTCCTCAACAGAATGGTGTCGCAAAACGCAAGAACAAGTCCTTGAAGGAGATGGAAAATTGTATAATTCACTCCAAATCTTTGGCACCTCAATACTGGGCAGAGACCATTAACTATGCGTGTTACATCCGGAACCAAGTTCCTCACATAGTTGTGAAAGGGGTAAATCCTTTTCAAGCTTGGACTAGTCAAAAATTCACAGTTAAGCACTTTTGAGTGTATGGTTCTCTTGCATAGCCCCACATTCCAACAAAGAAATAAAAGGTTATGGATTCGCAGAGCAAGCCTTGCATATTTGTTGGGTATGTAGATGATGTCCAAGGTTATAGACTTCTCCATCCCATCACTCATCAGTTGTTCATCGAGAGGAGGATTCGTTTTGAGGAGAGCCCTTCTAGTTCTTCTCCTACCACTTCTCCATCCACAATCACATTGGACACATTGCATCATGATAGTTTTTTACAGGATCTAAATCCTCCTAATATGGATGAGGAGTCTTCTTCCTCCACTTCAGATGGCAACAGTGATGATGAGGATTCACATTCCTCTCCTAGTCATCATTTAGAAATTGATTACTCTCCTCCATACTCTCTAGCCTCAGCACCTCTTTGGGCTCAACAAATTGTAATGTCCCTATTTTAACCTTACACTCTTCAGTAAATGATAGCCTATTTTTGGAAGCCCGTAGGCTCGTCAGAGGTAAAAGTAAGGTTTCCTATTTTATAGGGGTTTTGAAGCATTTTTGAAGGTTTGCATGTAAGAGTTTCTAATGCATGTCTGGTGGAGTTTTTGGGGTTTTAGGAGAGCTTCGGAATGGTGTAGCATGCATCTCCATCTGACAACCTTTCCAGACACTTACTATTTATAGTAAGTCATGATGGCTGCCTAGTTTGTGCTCAATTAATATTTGGAAACACTTACTATTTATAGTAAGTCATGATACTGCTTGGTGTTCAAAGGAAGTTTTGCAAACTTACTATTTATAGCAATTTGCTATTTTTGGTAAATCTATTTTTTAGCAATATCATTCTAGCAGCAGCTCAACCATTTGCAGTTCAGTGTGGCTGATCAGTTTGGCTGATCAATTTGGCTTTCTAATGGATTTGAAGTTAACTTACTATTTTTGGCATTCGCTATTTTTAGTAAGTCCATTTATGGAAAAGGCATCATCATCAGCTTGGTTCAACTTGACAAATGTCAGTTTGTTAATTTTAGCAGTTTGTCAATTGCAGCTTGGGCGTTGCTCTTGGCTACCTCTTTGGATTGAGTTCTATACTTAGTCAATTTTATGTTCTGAAGTTGTACCCCACGCCTAGGCTTGATGACTTCAAGTTGTTTTTAAAAAGGGGACATAAAGGGGTTGATTTGAGCATTTAATATTTATATTAAATGTTTTATTGTGCAACTTATAAATGGATGCCTAGAGGGAGATGATTAATGTTTTAATAATTTTAAAAAAGTGCAACATGAGAGGTGGCGTCCCTTGGAGAAAGCTAAAGAGTTTCTTGTGGGAGTTTCAAGTTGATTTATTTTCCAGCTGAAGAGTCTATTTATTGATGCATTGCTCATTCATTCTCATCTTTGGAAAATATTGTAAAGTTATGTTGCTGAATTGATTTTAGAACCCGGCTAAGGAGGAGCTTAGTATTTTCACACCATTCTTCGGGCCTGAAACTATGGTTCCCTAGATGGTCAATTGGGAGTGTGCTTCATTCAAAAATGCATATTGGGCATCATTGTTGAAGTTTGATGATATTTTTTATTTACAGGTAGTTGGTTCAAGCATAGCTGAAGCATATTTTCATTCATAGCTACTTGTATGATTTTTATATCATTCTGGGTATTCACCCTATGTGTTTCTTTGCCTTAGGCGCCCCTTCTCCTAGATTTTCAGATTTTATTATGATGTCTACAATTTTCTAGAGCAAATCGCCCTTGTCAAGGAGGGTTTGTCATTTCCAAATTTCTTCTTGGGATGCGTGCTTAATAATTTGAAGGGTATTGATGTTGCGTACTGACTTGTTCTTGGTCGCCCTTCATCTATCTTTCATTTTCATTTGATTTGGTGCCATTTGGTTGAGTATCAAAGGAGATATGTGCATTTTAGTGATCTCCTAGCTTGTTGGTCTGAACATTCAGTTTGTTGGTCTTGTATATCAATGTTGATTTAAGATAGCTTCGGTCAGATATAAATGATGATTGCATTCATGCATCATCATCATTTATATTTAACCAAACTGTTCTTAAAATATAAAACCATCAAATAAAGTTATTCAAATTTCTGGTAATGATGATAGAAATTTGCAATGAATAAAATCGGAATTCATAATATATAATCGTTGTTTGATTTATACACATATTAGTTTATGTGTGAACTACCGAATGCCTTCGGTTAGTTAAGGAGCCCGTGCGTGCCCAAGAGACACGTCCTCTCATGAGACGCGTCTCTTCCTCAGGCGTGTCTCCTTCATATAAAAGGTGACTCATTCCTTGATTTGCAAACATTGAAATTAATAAATGTTCTGCAATCAGCACATTCGAAATACAAGAAGTAAAATCTGACTTAGAATTCTCACACAGAATTTCAGACTTAGAATTTCCATAGGTTCTTCTTAGGATTCAATTTGACTAGATTTGATTAACATTTACATGGTATCAGAGCCACGTTGAGTGAATCCAAATCAAATCTAGATATCAAATTACTTAGAAAAATTAGTATTTTTAAAAATCGAATTCACATCACATTCTTCATAATGTCAAGTGTGATCAGATTTGAAGATCGTCTTGCAGAAGCAAAACAACTTCACATCATGGAAATTCATAATCATGATGATTCTTAAAGAAAATAAGTTAGACTCATTTGTGAGAGAAAACAAGAGGGAACCATAGGATGATCCAAAGAAAACTCAATGGATTGAGAACAATGAAAAAGCCATGAAAATCTTAGTAGATGCAGTTAGGGACCATATAGTACCCATTCTAGCAAAACATGAAACTGCATATCTAATGTTCAAATCCCTTGAGAGCACCTATGAGATAAACAACACCAGTAGGACTCTTGCATTAAAGAGGCAAATCAACAATGTCCAAATAAACAAAGGAGAAACTATTAATGCATACTTCATGAGGATCATTGAACTAAGGGATCAATTATCTACAATTGGATATCAAATTGATAGCAAAGAGTTAACACTAATTGCACTAGGAGGCCTACCAAACTCATGGGAATCATTTGTTCAAGGAATAAGTGCGAGATCTAAACTACCCAAGTTTGATAGGCTAAGAACAGACTACCTACAAGAGGAAACAAGACTCTCAACAAAAGAAAACAAACAAAAGAACATAGATGAAGACATTCATGCGCTCAACACAACATCTAATAAAAGGGGTAAGAAAAACTCTTACAGGAAAGGATCACTTAAGAGAAAGAGAAATTCCTATGGAAAAGGATCATTCAAGAAGAGGAAAGACATCTCTCAAGTACAATGTTTTAGATGTGATCAATATGGGCACTATGCAATGAAGTGCCCTAACAGATCAAAACAACAAGCATCCTTTGCTAAAGTAGGAAAGTCAAATTCAGACCATGAATCTGAGAAATTTGTATTCTACTCAGCCCTATCAAGTCAAGTATCTAACAATACCAACAACTGGGTAATTGATAGTGGTTCTTCTAGGCACATCACAGGGTTCAGAGAACACTTGGAAACTATGACTGAAGAGACTGATGAAGAAGTAACCATTGGGGATGATCTTGCACACCCTGTAAAGAGGGTTGGAACTTACTCCATTAAATTGAAATCTAGTCTCTCCCTTCAACTCACTGGAGTTTTATTTGTACCTGGAATAAAGAGGGATCTAATATCCATCTCTGCTCTTGAAGACAATGGATATAGGGTTACCTTCATGGATGGGAAAGTTCTGACATGGCCCAAGAACTCAACTATAAAGAAAGCTCAAACCATAGGTTTAAGACAAGGTTATCTTTTTAAACTTTGCACTGAAGTCAAGCAAGCCCTTACCCTTGATACTTCTGATTCAAATGAAATTTGGCATAGAAGATTAGGGCACCTTCATTTCCGTGCCCTACCCTTTGTGGAAAAACTTGTAACAGGAGTACCTAAGTTAAAACCAACTCATGAAGGAGCTTGTAAAGGTTGTGCCCTAGGAAAGAATACAAAGGGATCCTTTCACAATAGCCTGAGTAAAACCCAAAGTGTGTTAGAACCGGTTCACTCCAATCTATGTGGACCCATGTTTGTACCCTCCAAGGCAGGCTTCCTATACTATGTCATATTTATAGATGATTTCTCTAGGAAGACTTGGATTTATTTTCTTAAGTGTAAAGAGTCAACAGAAATCCTTAAAAGGTTTAAGGAGTTCAAAGCTCTTACTGAAAACTTCTCTGGGAAGAAAATCAAAATCCTAAGGACAGACAATGGAAGAGAATACACCTCTGAAATCTCTAAGGAATTCTGCTTGAATGTTGGGATTAAGAGGGAGTTTACAGTAGCTTACAACCCTCAACAAAATGGTGTTGCTGAAAGGAAAAATACAACCATTGTAGAAGCTGCAAAAGCAATGTTGCTTGACCAGATGATTGATACCTCCTTCTAGGCAAAAGACTCTAGAACTGTTGTTTACATTCAAAATAGATGTCCACATTCTCATCTAGATAACAAAACTCCTGAAGAAGCTTTTACCGACATAAAACTTGATATTAGTCATTTTAGGATTTTTGGTTGCCCTGTCTATATTCATGTGCCCAAAGAGAAGAGATTCAAATTAGAACCTTCCGGAAAGAAAGGGGTATTTGTGGGATATAGTGAAACCTTCAAAGCCTATAGGATATTCATACCCAGGTAGAAACAAATTGAATTGAGCAGAGATGTCATCTTTGAAGAAGACATTGCATTCAAAAGGGCAAGAAGTTCATGTGAGATAGAAATTGATTCCCCTAGAATCTTAGAAGAGGATCCTACTTTTGAGATTCAGAGGGAGTATTCTGAGGAAATGCCAAATGAACTTCAATCCACTTCAGATGAAAATCCAAATGACAACGGTAGAAAGAGGCCACTTTGGGCTAGAAAGATGATCAAAGAAGTCGAGAATCATGCAGCACTCAAAGGAACATTTAGGGAAAGTAAAAGACCCAAACGGTTCTCAAGCTATGTTGCTCTAATGAATAACATCATAAATTCAAAACCTAACAGTGTTACAGAAGCCTTCAGACATCAAGTATGGAAGGACGCAATGACGGAAGAATATCAGTCCATTCTAAAGAATGATGTATGGGATATAGTGCCTAGACCAAAGGAGAAATTTGTTGTCTCTTCTAAATGGCTCTTCAAAATCAAACATGCTGCTGATGGCAGTATAGAAAAACATAAGGCACGTTTTGTGGCAAGAGGTTTTTCACAGAAGGAAGGCATTGATTATGAAGAAACATTTGCACATGTTGCCCGTTAAACATCTGTGAGAGCAGTGATAGCCATTGTAGCAGCTAAAGGCTAGAAGATCCACCAAATGGATGTGAAAACTGCCTTCCTAAACGGAACCATTGAAGAGAAGTCTATCTAGAACAGCCTGAAGGTTTTGTGATACATAAATCTGACTCACATGTATGCAGACTAAAGAAAGCACTCTATGGACTTAAACAGGCTCCTAGGGCCTGGTATGAAAGAATTGACAGCTACCTCTTGGGACTAGGATTTTCCAAGAATGATGCAGACCCAAATCTTTACTTTAAGGTAATCAAAGGTGATATGTTAATAATTATTTTATATGTTGATGACCTGCTGATAACAGGAGAAGATCACCTCATTGCTCAAGGGAAGAAGGATCTAACTTCAAAGTTTGACATGAAAGACTTGGGCATCTTACACTACTTCCTAGGTTTAGAAGTATGGCAGAAATCAGATGACATCATACTAAACCAAGGGAAGTATACTATTGATATTTTGGAGAGATTTGGAATGTTGGATTGTAGACCCATGTCTACACCTCTGGAAACCAACCTTCACAAACTAAAAGAAGCAGCAGCAGAATCTAAGTGTGCAAATTCCACTCTATATAGACAAATGATTGGATCATTGATGTACCTGGTCAACACCAGACCTGATATTTGCTATGCAGTGAATGCTTTAAGCCAGTTTATGTGTGAGCCAAAGGAAATTCACCTTATGGTTGTGAAACATATATTGAGATATCTTCAAGGCACTATTGGATATGGTCTTTTTTACAAAAATAACCAACTAGATCTACATGGATACTCTGATTCAAATTGGGCTGGAAGTGTAACCGATCGGAAGAGCACATCAAGATGTTGCTTCAGTTTAGGATCGGCTATGATCTCTTGGATCTGCAGAAAACAGTCTTCAGTAGCTCAAAGCTCGACAGAAGCTGAATACATTGCAGCCTCTATGGGGGCAAGAGAAACAGTATGGCTCTGGAAATTACTTGTGGGACTCTTTGGTGAGCCCTTAAATCCTACTATCATTCATTGTGATAATCAGAGTTGCATCAAACTCTTTATAAATCCAGTATTCCATGATAGATCTAAGCACATTGAGATCCCCTACCATTATGTAAGAGACATGGTAGAAAGGAATGTGATCCAGTTGGAGTATATTAGTACAAATGATCAAACAGCAGACATTCTCACCAAGTCTCTCTCCAGAATCAAGGTTGAACACTTCAGGAAGAAGCTTGGTATGGTTGAAATGTAATTTTATATTATGCTTGAAATTCAAATTGTTTAAAATTGTACTAATATATTTAAAGATGTTTAATGTGTAAACTCTTTTGTCATGTGTGTGACTCCATGAATTTTATGGGCCCTCTCCCCCTATGTACATTATTGAAAGGTGACGATCTTTCTAATAATGAACACTTGTATGTGACATTGTAAAGTGACGACTCTACAATGATGAGTTGAACTATCATGATAGATATCATGTGACTTGATATCTGTGGACATGTCATGATAGTATCTCTTGGACACTTTGATGGATATCATGGGACTTGATGTCATTTGAAGATCATTGTGATCCTTAAGAGATAGTCATGGTGGATAATTATATATCCATGGATATGCCATGAATTATTATGGTAGACATCATGTGACTTGATGTCAATGCACATACCGTAATGAAGATGTGTTATGAAGAATGTCATGTGACTTGACAATATTGAGAAAACATATCATATCTTCGATATCACGTGTGAAGGTGATATCTCCACTTATTTGATTTGGAATATCTTCCCTAGCTAAGAGGGAGTGTTGATTTAAGATAGTTTCGGTCAGATATAAATGATGATTGCATTCATGCATCATCATCATTTATATTTAACCAAACTGTTCTTAAAATATAAAACCATCAAATAAAGTTATTCAAATTTCTGGTAATGATGATCGAAATTTGCAATGAATAAAATCAGAATTCATAATATATAATCGTTGTTTGATTTATACACATATTAGTTTATGTGTGAACAATCGAATGCCTTCAGTTAGTTAAGGAGCCCGTGCGCGCCCAAGAGACACATCCCATGAGCGGACGTGTCTCCAATTTGTGGAGACATGTCCTCTCATGAGACGCGCCTCTTCTTGAGGCGTGTCTCCTTCATATAAAAGGTGACTCGTTCCTTGATTTGCAAACATCGAAATTAATAAATGTTCTGCAATCAGCACATTCGAATACAAGAAGTAAAATCTGACTTAGAATTCTCACACAGAATTTCAGACTTAGAATTTCCATAGGTTCTTCTTAGGATTCAATTTGACTAGATTTGATTAACATTTACAATCAGACCTGGTTATTTCCATTTTGTGCTATAATTCTTGGGTGTGTTCATTCTTATTTGTAATCAGAAATATAGTGTCATCATTGCAATTGTTTTGGAGCAGATTTCTATTGAAAAATCCTTGTAATTTGCAGATAATTTACATTGTAAGGCTGAGAATTAGTAGTACTAATCCAGTCATTTATATTTCTGCATTTACTTGTGTTTTAATTCACACATTGTAACCCTTGGATGGTTTACCGCCAATGTTGAAGAATAAACATTTGTATCTCTCTATCTCACCCACTGTTTAAGTGGTGAATCCCCACTGTTGAGTGGATGCCTGCTGAAAAGCGGATGAATTGTTCTTCATTGTAATATCTTTCCCCCCACTGTATAAGTGGTAGTGTGGAATCTTCATGGCTGGTTCACCGCCTACTTTCATTTCAGCATTGTTCTTCATTTCAGTTTGATGGCTAACGATCCCTTCCCATATGCTATCACCTCGCCTTCAATAGGATCTCGGTGAACATTCTTGGCGAAGGTTACTTTCAAGTTGAATTATCTTTTGGGAGCTAACGTTAATCAGTGGTTTGATGTTGGTTTCATTGTGATAAAATCAAGAAAAATTAAGGGGGTACATTACAGTGGTATCAGAGCAGAAGATCCTACCATCCTATGAATCAGTGCTTCATGTGTAGGCAGATGAGTGACAGAGTTCTCCGGTACTACATCAAAAGTTAGAACATATTCTAGTTCAGTTCCTTGTGGTTTCCAGAAGTTGGCACAATTTCTTTAAGATTTGAGAAACCAAGTTGTCAGATTAAGGCATGGCTAATGAAGAAGAAATGAAGCTGGCAGAGACACTTTATATGGTTGGTAAAAGACTTGAAAAACAATTTCAGTCTAGGGAAGATGAAGAGAACAATCTTCACTTGATGGAACAATGTTTGAGACAGGTGAAGCAATCACCTTCTAAGATAATGCAGTTGGCATTAGCACCAACACTGACCTCTTTGAATCAGCCCTATTGGCTGAGGCATCCTGATGAAGAAACCAACCTGCTGATTTCTTCTTGTTTCATGGAAGTGATAAGAATTGAGGTACCTCAGTTGCCCTACGATGAAGAAACCATGAAGATCATTTTAAATATGATAGTGGAGAGTTTTCAAGAATTGGATGAAACTGGAAGTGATTCGTTTTCAAGAAGGGCTGCAATATTGAAGACATTTTCAGAAATTAGAGCTTCCATCCTATTGATAGAGTTGGAGATGCAAAATCAGATTTATTGTTTGTTTAACTATCTCTTCACCTCGACTTGGAGTGAGCAAGAAGAAGGGGTGTTTGCAGCTGTCATGAATGTTTAAATTTCTACCATCAAAGAAGCTGATAATCTTCTAGAAAGTGTCCAATCCCTTCTTATGGATGCTTATAAACTAAGTTACCGGGTTCTTCTATTTTACCCCCGGTTCTGGTCCTGGTTCGCTCCTAGTTCGGGTCCTGGTTCGGTTCGCCTGTGGGTTCGACCAGGGTCCTTCATTTTTGGGTCTAGTTCGCCCAGGCAGAACCCAAGAGAACCCGGGCAGAACCCAAACAGAACCCAGGCGAACCAAGACAGAACCCACATGCCTAGGCATCCAAAAAGTGGTTTTTTGAGCACTTCTTTTAATATTTGGTATCCAAAAAGTGGTTTTTTGAGCATTTTTTTCCAATTTGATAGATATTCTATTTAATCAAACTTAACACAAGACGGAGGTAGATTGATTGACACAGCTAAGAACATGCATATATATCATTGGCAAGCAAAACTAGATTATTTCTGGCCTCATATAAGACTGGTTTTTGCAATATACTATGCTCAGAAATTAATATCAGATTACAACCAACTCAGGAATTGTTTTAGAACTTAATGACAATATGTTTTCAATAGAATGGACTATAGCAACAGGGCCTATGCTTATACACTGGCTATTCAATCTGTTACAAAGTATTTCCTGATGCTCCTTTACAAGCTTACATTAAACTCAGACTCAGAAAATAGAAGCAACTCAGATTATTTCTCCAGCCATCAGAAATCAGACATCTGAGAGAACGACCAGACCTGGTATCATCATGCCATGCTGGAAAAGGTGAACAGCAGCAACATAATTCAAGTTTATATGAATGTTTTAAATGACATTCAAGTTTATGGTGGTTTTGTTGTTTATATGATGTTATGTGATATTCTAATCCTAATTCATGCTTCTAGGCTGCATATATATATATATATATATATATATATATATATTTTACATGTTTTTTGTACTAATGAACCCAAAACGAACCGAACCCACCCCCCAAAAAATTTAGCCGAACCGGCGAACCGAACTCCCGAACCTGAACCCGAACCGGCTACTTAGACATGAAGAGCAGATTTCTCCCACTGCTGATTTGTTAGTCAATGAAATTTTCAGTCAATGTGAAGAAAAGTTGAAACCATTTCTAAAGAAGACTGTTGAGAACAAAGAGGAGATTTCTGAAGCTGAAGAGGGGGATGGAAGTTGGAATACCTTTGAATTCATAGCAAAAGTTTAAGGGGTATCTACAGATTTGCACTCATCCATGCATTCAACAGAAGAAAGCCATATGTCTACAGCAGTTCCTGAAACTCATAAAGAATCTGAGCATTCTATAGAAGAATGTAATGTGACAGAAGAAGCCTTGAAGTCAAGTGAGGCACTCATGTTTTCTACAGAGGAGAACACTGAGTCGACTTGTGTTAAGGAGTTTCAAGTTGAAGATTCCAAGGAAGAGCTTTTGGAAACAAGAGATGACATGGAGTTGCATGAAGAGACCATAAGTGCAGATCCAAATGAAGGAGAAGTTTGGTTAGAAGAGGATACTTGTTTAACCAGTGAATTGCTTCTTCACAATTTCGGAGGATGCTGGTTTGAAAGGCAAGCCGAAGAGGAGAAAGAGAAAGAGGAAGCTAAAGTCTCTTCCCACTACAAAGTTGATTTGATGGACTCCCTTGTATTATGTGTTTTAGACAATTTAGAAGGAGACGCTTCTAGTAGTTATAAGGCAGATTTCTCTTAGCCTAAAGCCAAGCTAAGGCAGAGGGCTAAGGATTTGGAAGGCACTATGGACGGGATGATGAAGAGTGTCCATCACATGTGTGACAAGTTGAAGAGTACAGCTCAAACGATTTTTGAAATTTGTATCCATCAAAGTTGTACTACATCATCTCAGCCAGCATATGAAGATTGCAGTTCAAGTTCACAAACTACTGAAAATGGAATTCATGTTCTATCAAAGCTTGATGAATTGCATCGGCATGTTGAAAATTTGATTTATGTTGTGCCTAGAGGAGAAGATGTATGTTGCATTTCCATTGCTGATATGAAGTCCATTAAGTTTGCCTTGGAGGAAATCAAATCAAGTTTTTTGCACATCATTCGTGATAAAGACAAAGTGGCCAAAATTGCTGACAAGGCATTGGAGTGGAACGAGCTTTCTAAAACCAGGTTCCAAGAAGTGCATGAGGCTTTACTTGAAGCAGAGAATCAGATTTTTGTTGTTCAATGTTCATGGGAGCAAGAAAACGAAGGGACAACTAAAGAGATTCAAAAAATTCTTGATGACCTTGATCTCATACAAGAAACATTTGGTTTGGAACGTTGTCCTGGGAGACAGGGGCATTTAGATTTTCATCAACAAGTCTTTCAGGCCTTTAATAATCCACTATTTGAAGTGGGTATTAATGCGCTTCACACAAATCCTTTGTTTGTGAACGAAGAGTCTTCAAGAATTGTTGAAGGAGGAAATTCCAGTTTGTCTTCCAATAGTGGAGAGATGGTACTTGAGTTACATGAAGATGAATCTACTGTTGTTTCTAGTACATCCATTCAGCAAGGAATGGAAACTCAAGGATCACAAAGAAATGAAGACATTCTTTTTGATCATTGGCAAAGAGTTGATTGGCATATTGATGAGGATTTTATTCATTATTTAATGAGGATGCCTGTGAGGTTCTTGTCAGATTCTATTACATCACCATCTTCTCTCAGAGTAATTAATTTCAGAATTGGATTTGTTGAAGGATTCATGGAATCTTTCCGGTAATTTATAACACAAGATTCTGGATTCAATTTCTTCAACGAACATAGGTTGGTTGAATACTTCTTGGAGTTTCAAGAAGCATCAATTCAGATGGAACGAGCAAATCAGAGGATTCATGTGAGAGCAGTTCTCCGTCTAAGAAGTAGTTCTTCATTGTTGTTGGTTTGGGATCTTGGCATTACTTGGCAAGAAGGTAATATGGAAAATTCTATAAGGGATAAACTAGCACATTGTATTCATAATGTAGTTGTGATCATTTTCTCTTGTGTTGGGAAATGTCTCCAGTTGAAAATTAGTATTTGGGATTCCAAGTATATCTTTATGAAGATTAGTATGCATAAAAAGAAGGTTGGTTGGAGAGATAAGTGCCAAAAATTTAGTTCTATGATTGTTGCTACCTTCTTTTTTTGTCATTGGTTCATTATTTCTGCTCATAAATCGGTGCTCTGGGAAGGAAATATGATCAGAAGATGGTTTGTGGTGGCATTGGGACCCTTGTTGAAGGTGCCACCAGCCTTGTTCATGAGTAGCTATTCCAATCTTGATGAGAAATTATTATGTTGCAGCTGCTGTTTACCTTCTTGGATGCTGATTTTTCGAAAATCAGATCCCAAGATGATTATTTCAGACCTGTTTAGAAGCTGGTTAATTCATTTTCAGGTCTCTTTGTCTCCTATCTGGACTGAATTTTTGCCTGAACGAACAAGGGAATTATTCAATATGGTCAAAATTCATGTATGGATTGTTTTCTGTTGATAAACAATGGAATTCTTGGTATTATTTCATACATTATTTTTTGGGGCAGCGAGCTATTAGCTGATTTGAATCATCAATTAGAGACTCTTGAAGTGAATTATGTGAAGAATTCTTGGAGTTCTTTTAGTGATATTAGTTTGCTTCAAAGGAAGCATTGTACATCCTTACGGATAAAGATGGAGTGCGGAGCATTGTTCTTTGTTTGGCATTGGTTTAGTGACATGTTTGAAAATATTTATGTTGCTGATCAGAATTATGACAGCGAGGTTTGCAGGTTCTACAGACTGATATGGGACCCGAGCACTGACATGTTTCATGCATTGTCTTTTGTGAACTTAGATATGTTGCTCCACCTTTGGTATGCAGCTGTTTTAACCAGGGTAGCGCAGCAGTTTAGAGGAATAGTGTTACTGAGGATGATTTGGAATCCTGGAATCACTTGGGTTTGCAGTTCAACAATTGAAGATGAGGAAGCCAATGTCGGCTTACTAGAGTTTACTCCCATGGTGTACAAATTTAGTCTTTTTGGAGAGCAGTTACTTGTGGAGTTGACAGAAATGGTGCAGTATTTGATTGCTCTACCTACTAGTTGTAATTAGGAAGTCTCTTGTGTTGGCAGTTGGCACCCAGCAGAGCAGTGCTTTCTGCGGTTGGTGCTATCGATCTCCTAGGTTGATTTGGAACCCTGGGATAATATTCAGATTCAATTTGGTTTAGCATGATGATTTTTGGGGTAGCTTTGGAATTGCTTGAGGAAAAGCAATTTTGGGAAGGGCAGACTGTAATGTCCCTATTTTAGCCTTACGCTCTTCAATGACTGATAGCCTATTTCCGGAAGCCCGTAGGCTTGTTAGAGATAAAATTAGGGTTTCCTATTTTATAAGGGTTTTGAATCATTTTTGAAGGTTTGCATGTAAGAGTTTCTAATGCATGTCTAGTGGAGTTTTTTGGGTTTTAGGAAAGCTTCGAAATGGTGTAACATGCATCTCCATCTGACAACCTTTTTGGGCACTTACTATTTATAGTAAGTCATGATGGCTGTCTGGTTTGTGCTCAGTTGATATTTGGAAACACTTACTATTTATAGTAAGTCATGATACTGCTCAGTTGGTGTTCAGAGGAAGTTTTGCAAACTTATTATTATAGCAGTTTGCTATGTTTAGTAAATCTATCTTTTAGCAATATCATTCTAGCAGCAGCTCAATCATTTGCAGTTCAATTTGGCTTTCTCATGGATTTGAAGTTAACTTACTATTTTTGGCATTCGCTATTTTTAGTAAGTCCATTTATGGCAGAGGCATCATCATCAGCTTGGTTCAGCTTGACAAATGTCAGTTTCCTAATTTTAGCAGTTTGTCAGTTGTAGCTTGGACGTTGCTCTTGGCTACCTCTTTGGACTAAGTTTTATACTTAGTCAATTTTATGTTCTGAAGTTGTACCCCACGCCTAGGCTTGATGACTTCAAGTTGTTTTTAAAAAGGGGACATAAAGAGGTTGATTTGAGCATTTAATATTTATATTAAATGTTTTATTGTGCAACTTGTAAATGGATGCCTAAAGGGAGATGATTAATGTTTTAATAATTTAAATAAAGTGCAACATGAGAGGTGGCGTCCCTTGGAGGAAGCTGAAGAGTTTCTTGTGGGAGTTTCAAGTTGTTTCATTTTCCAGCTGAAGAGGCTATTTATTGATGCATTGCTCATTTATTCTCATCTTTGGAAAATATTGTAAAGTTATGCTGCTGAATTGATTTCAAAACCCGACTAAGGGGGAGCTTAGTATTTTCACACCATTCTTCAGGCCTGAAACTATGGTTCCCTAGATGGTCAATTGAGAGTGTGCTTCATTCAGAAGAGCATATTGAGCATCATTGTTGAAGTTTGATGATATTTTCTTTTTACAGGTTGTTGGTTCAAGCATAGTTGAAGCATATTTTAATTCATAGCTACTTGTATGATTTTTATATTATTCTGAGTATTCACCCTATGTGTTTCTTTGCCTTAGGCACCCCTTCTCCTGGATTTTCAGATTTTATTATGATGTCTACAATTTTCTAGAGCAGGTTGCCCTTGTCAAGGAGGGTTTGTCATTTCCAAATTTCTTCTTGAGATGTGTGCTTAATAATTTGAAGGGTATTGATGTTGTGTAATGACTTGTTCTTGTTTTCCCTTCATCTATCTTTCATTTGCATTTGATTTGGTGTCATTTGGTTGAGTATCAAAAGAGATATGTGCATTTTAGTGATCTCCTAGCTTGCTGGTCTGAACATTCAGTTTGTTGGTCTTGTATATCAGACCTGGTTATTTCCATTTCATGCTATCTTGGGTGTGTTCATTCTTATTTGTAATCAAAAATATAGTGTCATCATTGCAGTTATTTTAGAGCAGATTTCTATAGAAAAATCCTTGTAATTTGCAAATAATTTACATTGTAAGGTTGAGAATTAGTAGTACTAATCCAGTCATTTATATTTTTGCATTGACTTGTGTTTTAATTCACACATTGTAACCCCTAGATGGTTTACCACGAATATGGAAGAATAAACATTTGTATCTCTCTATCTCACCTATTGTTTAAGTGGTGAATCTCCACTGTTGAGTGGATGTCTGCTGAAAAGCGGATGAATTGTTCTTCATTGTAATATCTTTCCCCCCACTATATAAGTGGTAGCATGGAATCTTCATGGCCGGTTCACCGCCTACTTTCATTTCAGCATTGTTCTTCATTTTAGTTTGATGGTTAACGATCCCTTCCCATATACTGTCACCTCGCCTTCAATAGGATCTTGGTGAACATTCTTGGCGAAGGTTACTTTCAAGTTGATTATCTTTTGGAAGCTAATGCTAATCAGTGGTTGATGCCGGTTTCATTGTGATAAAATCAAGAAAAATTAAGGGGGTACATTACACAAACATTGGAGTCAGCAAGTGATTGAGTTGGTGATCCATCAAACACAAGAAGAACAAGGTCACAATTTCAACAGGTTTCACATCTCTTCATTGCTTCAGCTTCATATCCACAAACATTTCAAGAAGCGTCAGGAATCCCTAAGCGGGATGTTGCTATGCAAGAAGAGTTCAATTCCTTGGAGAGGAATCACACATGAGATCTAGTCCCTCTTCCTAAGGGAAGAAAACTTGTTCGATGCAAGTGGATCTATCGGACAAAATTTGTAGTAGATGGGTCAATTGATAAGCATAAGGCTCGCTTGGTCGCAAAAGGATTCTCCCAAGTTCCGAGGATTGACTACTCTGAGACTTTTGCACCAGTTACCAAAATGAACTCCATCCAACGTGTTCTTATTATAGCTATAGCCCATCGTTGGGAAGTTCATCAAATGGATGTGAAGAGTGTCTTTCTTCACAGTGACCTTTAGGAGGAAATCTACATGGAGCAACCACAAGGGTTCATTCAGGATCCTTCACTTGTGTGTCATCTTTGGAAGTCACTCTATGGCCTCAAATAGGCTCCTTGAGCTTGGTATGCCAAAATGGACTCCTTCCTTTTGATAGTTGGGTTCACTCGATGCCATTGTGATCCAAATGTATACATTCTACAGTAGGATGAAAGTCACATTTTTGGTTCTCTATGTTGATGACTTGTTGAGCACAAGGAGTCACTTATCCGCAATCAAGGTAGTGAAAACTACTTTGCACAATAGACTTTTGATGTCAAACTTGGGTCTTTTGCATTATTTCTTGAAGATTGAGATCACGCAGTCATCTTCTGGTATCTTCCTTGGCCAACCCAAGTATGCACTTGATATGCTCTTTAGATTTCGCATGGCTGACTATAAGCCTACACTAACTCCATTTCTATCAAGGGTCAAACTTGAGGCTAAGTGTTCTTCACCCTTGGATGATGGAACTTTATATCAACTTGTTGGGAGTGTCATTTACGTGACTCATACGAGACTTGACATTTCATATGTTGTGGACATGGTCTCTCGATTCATGCAAAAGCCACATGAGTTGCATTGGAAAGCAACTAAGCAGACCCTCCACTATATTTAGGGTACTCACAATTATGGGATATTGAATTGGTGGGACACAGATTCAAATTGGGCAGGCGATTCTCAGGATTGCAAGTCTACTTCAAGGTACTATTTCTCACTTGGTTTTCGTCTGATTCAAATTGGGCAGGCGATTCTCAGGATTGCAAGTCTACTTCAAGGTACTATTTCTCACTTGGTTTTCGTCTGGTTTGTTGGTCAAGCAAGAAGCAATCTGCAATTGCTCTTTCATCGACAGAGGTCGAGTGTCAAGGGGTAGTTAATGCCAACACTAAGGTTATTTGGATTCAAAATATTCTCACTAAGTTTGACATTCCATTTCAAAAGCTTACGGTCATCTTTTGTGATAATCAGAGTGTCATACAAATATCAAGGAATCCAATTCATTATCAAAGGACGAAACACATTGAGATATATATGCACTACATTTGGGAGCTTATTTAGGAAGGCATCATTGATCTTAGGTATTGTTCTAAATCAGAGCAGACTACGAACATCTTCACCAAACCCTTCACAGAAAGCAAGTTCCTTCATTTGTAAGCTTTGTTAGGGGTACGACAGGTGTTTACATCAGGAGGGGCTTTTTAGTCCTTCATTTTCTCTCTCCTTTGGGGGGATATTTTCTCTCTATTTAGGGAGGGGCTATTCCTCTTATGGGGGGCTTCTTTTTGGGGGGGATCTCTATGTACATGGGTACCTCATCAAGATTCATTTGTCGAGACACATCTTTTCACCCACCTAAGCTACGCTTAAGGGGGGGTTATTAGTATAGGTTTTTTATTTTCCTTACGTTAGGGGTACTTTTTTTACTACACATTATTTAATCTTGTTTAGGTTCATTAGGTGTGGTTAATATGAGGAGACATGGAGAAATACATCAGCTACATGTGTCACTCTCTCCCACACATGGATAGTTGAGTTACACACCCTCTTTTGGCTTGTTGTGTCACCTCTTATAACCACTATTATGTCCTTACCAAAGTAGGTTATGGGGTGGTTGGCTTTCTCACCCTCTTTTGGCTTTATATGCCACCTCTCATAATCTCTCTTCTGTCTTCAACTGAGGAGGTTATGCCACGTGTTTTGGCATTTACCACGTACGTAAAATCTCTCACCTTTTATGGGTAGAAGTTAATGCACCTCTTGGATGTATATGCCCTATTTTTGCTATATATGCAGCACTCTACTCTCACCTTCACTAGTTCGGTGATAACTCGGTGAGAGTATCAAGAGTATTCTCAAATTTCTCTTGCTTTGTCTCTAATTTCTCTCTTTCAAATTTCTTTCTCCATTCCACTATTTTGATATTCAATCATTTATCAATTGGAGCACATGTGATCTACGACCGACATCAAATTGTGGCTCGATTCTTGCTTCTCAAAAAATCTAATAAAAATAATTTAATCCACCAACTCCAACGGTCGTGTCTTCTTGTCTTGTTCCTTGGAAGAGAATTTGGTCTTCTTTTGTTTGTTGTATATGCAATGCTCACATAACTCTAAATCTATCAATTTCAGCCCCAAAAGTTGTTCCTTTTCGTGTAGAATCTCAAGGCCTTTCTTACCCATATGACCAAGACTTTTATGCCAAAGCTCCGTACCATTGTCTATAACTACCATTGCAGCTCCTACTTCAGCTTGACACTCTAACACATACAAAGTGTCTAATTTGCTTCGTCTAGCAATTACCAAGGCTCCTTTGGCCACCTTCCACATACTTGACTCAAAAGTAATATTGCAACCTTGAGTATCTGACTACCCAGCAGAAATCAAGTTTCTTTTGAGTTGAGGGACATGTCTGACATCCAGTAGCACCTAGCTATTTACATTTTTTAGTTTCAATAAAACATCTCCTTTGCCAACAATATCATAAGGTTCATCATCATCAAGATAAACTCTGCCAAAATTACCATCTTGATAGTTTTTGAAAAACTCCCTACACAAAGTGGCATGAAATGATGTTCCAAAATCAAGCACCCAGACATCTATTATAGCTTCTCCTATAGTTAGAATAAGAGCACCTACATCTTCTTCATATGTTGCATTAGCTTCTTTCTTTTGACTGATTTTCAACCTTCTTGAATGGCCAACAGTTTCTTTTAATGTGGCCTTCTTTACCACAATACCAGCAACTAATATTACTTCCTCTTGACTTAGATCTCTTATTGGACTTCGATCTCCTTCTATGGTTATTCCTCCCTCATTCTTGTGATCTTCCCGTATTGCCAGTTGTCAAAGTGTCTCCCAATGAAGTACTTTGATTCTTTCTTCTTATATCCTCGCTGAGAAGAATCTCAACTACATCATCAAACTTCAGCAAGCTTCCCTTCTTACTGGATGCCGAGTTGTACCCACAGCCATGACAACTTATTCTCAGCTATCGAGTAGAGAGCATAATAACAAGATGGCCTCGATTTCATCATCCAAATTTATGCTCATAGAAATTAATTGAATGATCAATGTATTAAATTCATTTGAATGGTTTGAAAAACTACATCTTTCTTTCATCTTCATATTGTCTTTATTAAAAGAAACTTTGTTAGAGACGGAGGCCATCTCATATATGTCTGACAATTTATCCCATAATCCTTTTGTTGTCTTCTCTATTGCAACATTAAATAGAATATTGTTAGATAGGGAAAGACTAATTGTTGCCATTGTCTTGTCAAAATTCTCCCAATCTTCATCGGACATTACAACTGACTTCTTCGCTTTACCTTCCAGTGTGATTGCAAGATCTCTCTGAATCAGTAGAGCTTTTAGTTGCAATTTCCACATTCCAAAATTCTGGCCTGAGAATTTCTCAATTCTCCATTTGTCTTCTTCCTCCATCTATCCTCAATTTCTCTTCAGCTCTAATACCAATTGTTAAGTAAATGGAGCAAACTGAAGGTTTAAATAACACCACAACAGCAATTAGAAAAACACAGAGTAAGAAGAATAAACACAGCAAATATACACCGACACCAAGAATTACATGGTTCACCAATTAATGGTTACATCCATGAGAAAAGCAAGCACAATATCTCTTATTATTAATTGCAGCAGATACAATGGTTTTTCACACATCTCACACATGTTTTAATCTCCAAATATATATAAAGACAGCAGCAAGGCGAAGAGGCAGGGGAAATGAAACAGTGGAGACCATTGGATTTAACAAACATAACAGGATCTTGACATAAACTCTAACTCGCCAGTTGACCTCCTGGCGGTGAACTCGGAAAAACACGGTAGAGACATATAATAAAATTAAACTGGGCGTCTTGGGGCCGAAGTAAAACGCGTAGAGGTGCATCAAAGAGCTTCTTGAAACCCATTGAAAAAAGGTGTGCATATACCTGCACAGAACGTTGATAGAGGTCAAATTTTGAAGGCCCGTCGAATGGAAGCTCTTGATATTTATCTTCTTTTTCCGCCTCCTCCTCGTGAAAGGAAGAGGGTTCGGGAATTGAAAGGGCTGGATCATACGCAGAGGAAGGCAATGGGTCATCGTCTTCGTTTCTCATGGAACGGGCATTACGACGGTCATGGTGTTTCTTTCCTTGCTTTCCCATTCACTCCCCAATATCACTCCCCTGTACGCATATAGCTGGAAATGACGACTCCTGGGAAAGTAATGCTAGCAAGTATTAATGATCTACAGTTTTTAGAATCTCTACTATCTGAGAATGGGCTTTTGAAATCCGAAAACACTTGGAAAAATTATGTTTTGTTTGAATTAGGGAGAGGACGAAGAGCGGAAAGGATTATAAAAAAAATTTCCTTCAAAAAAGTTTTGTAACTTCGTATTAATGAAATAAGAAATTACATGGTGAAAAAGTTTATTGAAAGTTTTATAAGGAAAATCTTAGCAAATAAGAATCAATACATGAAAGAAAAAAATATAAAAATATTTAAGATAGGATGTTTAAAATATGTCTTCAACAATAAATGTCTAATATTCACAAATATTCACAAATAACAAAGGCATATTTAGAACGAAGGAAAAAATTAAAATAGCAACAATAGTCATGGAGATCATGAAAATGATAACAAATGATCCTAACAAAAAGAAAAAGAATAGCAAAGTGAGAACGTATAATATAGCATAGCAGAGTAAAAAATTGTGAACCAAATCACAAAAAAGGAGAGAATAAATAGCAAAAGGGGCAAAGAATCAAAAATTGTTGGTCACAAAGAGGAAATGGTTGGGCAAGATAGACCCCCACAATGTGTTTAGTGATATTTCATGTATATGTTATCAAACAAAGACCTGCCTTGGAAAGAGCATCGACCTCCATATTAAACTCCTTGAAGATGTGTGAAAAGGAGATATTGACAAACAATAGTCTTAACCTTTCAATCAAATATGTTATAGGGGATAAAAGCATATTGTCGACTTTGTAGACCCCATTTAACCATTTGGTAATAACTTTAGAATCACCAAAAAACTTAGAGTTGGTTCAATCTATTATCTTTCACCAATATCAACCAAAGTTTTAAATTCATAAGTTCAACAAAGTTATTTGTACTTGCTCCTAATTTAGCACTAAATTTAATAAAATAATCTAAGTTAAAAAAATAATATGCCACCAACTCCACAATGAGTAGGTTTACCTTGGCAAGCCCCATCAAAGAAACCATGAGGATTTGATCTATCAATATGCAAAGGAATCAAGGGTCTTTGAATCTTCACTTTATAGTTTACTTGAAGTGGTCAAATATAGATCAAATTTGAGATGAACACTAAAAAGAAGGAACCTATTTGTCTTGAAAATTAGAAGCATTCCTAGCTAGCCAAATACCCTAGGAAAAAAGTAGAGAAAGTGTCCTAAATTCAAGTAAAGGTGCATGTGGAAACCATTTTTAATGTACTCCATAGCAATATTCCCCACTCAAACATTTCATTGTTCAATCAAACCTTCGAACTCAAACCAAACTTTGATAATGTAAGGACAAGAAACAAATAGGTGATCAATAAACTCTAACTCTATTAAGCACAAAGTCCAATGTCTAGAATATTGCTAGCATATTTTTTGCAACATGTCCCAAGTCAAAACTTTATTATTGATAGTCAACTACATAAAAACCCTAGTCTTGAATGGATCATGAATCATCCAAATACTATTCTACCACCAAGAATCATTACCATGCTCCACAAAAGTAAACAATGACATATAATCCAATCTAACATAATATTCCCCTTAATACAAATTATTTTATCAAATTAAACTATCATCCTCATTGTTGATTCTAATAGAGCTATATTTTTGCCTATCCACGTATGTGCCTGAAATGTCCTTATCCACACCAATCAACCCAACCCCTCAATATTTTTCCATCCTTGATACTATATATTTGTAAGGAAGCTAAGGTAGCGAAACAACTTCCTACACTAATCTTGAGAGGAGAATAATGCAAAACTTTTATTGATCTTTAACAGCTACATAAACTTAAACAAAAATAAACATACACATCATGCATACCACAACACAGTGATTTATGTGGGGAAAACCCTTTCGGGAGAAAAACCCCACACTCCAAAAGCTGCCCAATATATTCTTCATTAAATCACAAAGATTACAATATACTTGCAAAGCAAGCTTCTCACATGAGTGTCACCACTCAAAGATCAAGAGACAACACAATTGCTATCATACTCTCATAATACATCATCATCTCTCTACCGTAATCATAATACAATGCCCTCATAGAATAGGGTTACATTCTAGGGCAAGACATGCCAACAAAATATCCACCATTAGATCTAAAACCTAATTATTAACAGTCTAGATTTATAATGTATCATTTATATAATGTATGTCAACCATTTTAGGAGTTTCCTGAAAAAGTTAACAAAAAATTCTTTACACGAATCCCACTCTCCCCCCTTGTTGCCATTTGTTGCCATTGTATATTACACCTATCGGTGTAACTAGGAAATATATATATATATATATATCCTATCAATAATAACCTTTATATAATTACAAGGTTGAGACACAGTTTCTCGGCAAATCTCCCACTTGTCAAACACCTTGCAAGAGCAACAAGAGGGAGTAAACATTGTCTCTTAATTGCTAGTGGTTGAAAGGCCCACAATCTCTTAACACATATAAACTTCTCTATGCTCATAGGCTTAGTTAATGAATCAACAACATTCATCAAAGTCTCTACCTTAACCAACTTTACCCTATCATCCTCAACCATATCTCGAACAAAATGATATTGTACATCAATGTGCTTGGTCCTAGCATAAAATGTTGAGTTCTTGGCTAGACATATCACACTCTGACTATTGCAATAAATTGTCACTACACCTTGTTTGATTTCAATATCTGAGCATGGTCTCTTAAGCCAAATGGCTTCTTTGCAAGCATGAGTAGCTTCCATATACTCTTCTTCAGTAGTGGACAAAGCAACCACAGTCTGTCACTTACTCATCCAGCTAATCGTACGACTGAATAATGTAAACACATAAGTATTGGTGGATCGTTTGCTATTAATATCACCTACCTAGTCTGAATCCACATAACCATGAATATCAAGGGAAATACTATCTTCAGCCAAATTATTAGGACAACACAAAGAATAATTTGAGGTACCACACAAATATCTGAAGACCCTTTTAATTGCATCCCAATGAACTCTACCAGGATTAGACATATATCTGGAAAGAACTCCCACTACTTGGGAAATGTCTAGTATAGGACAAACCTTAGCATACATCAAACTTCCAACTATACTTTGGTAAGGCACTTTGCTCGTGTCTTCCATCTAGGATGGAGATGTTGGACAATTTTAAATAGATAACTTTATTCCAATAGAAAGCAGAACACACAATGGTCTACAATCTTGCATATTAAATCTTTGTGAAATTGAATTGACATACTCACTTTGGCCAAGCCATAGCTTTATTTTCACTCTATCTCTTTTAATTTCCATCCCAAGAATGTGCCTAGCTACACCAAGATCTTTCATTTCAAATTTAGCAGCAAGTTGAAATTTCAGTTTGGAAATCATACCTTTCCATTTTCCAATAAATAACATATCATCAACATATAATGCAATAAATAGGAAATGATCACCATCAATTTTATAATAAACACAATGATTTGATTTAGAATGCTTAAATTTCAAACTCAACACATATGTATCAAATTTTTGTAACCACATCCTAGGACTTTGTTTTAAGCCATACAAAGATTTCTTCAATTTGCAAACCAATTTACTTTTACATTTCATCACGTAGTGCTTTAGCTATGTCATAAATATCCTCCTCCAAGTCACCATGAAGGAAAACAATTTTCACATCCATTTTCTCAACCTCTAAATCATAAGCAATAGCAATAGCAATAGCAAGCAAAAATCTAATGGATGTCATTTTTGCAATAGGAGAAAATATCTCACCATAATCAACACCCTCAACTTGAGAGTAACCCTTCGCAACCAACCTTGCTTTGTACTTCTCAATACCTTCATCTGAACGAATCTTTTTCTTGAACATCCATTTGCAACCAGCAAGTTTTCATCCTTTAGACAATGGTACAAGATCCCATGTATCATTCTTTTTCAAAGATGTCATTTCTTCATCCATAGCAATCTTGCAGGATTTTGCATCATTCATGCCTAATTCCTTTTCTACAGATTTGGGATCATCCATGTTAGTATTCAAATCAAAAATATATCTACAATCATCAAGTGTATACCTTTCATGTGGTTGTTTATTCCTTGTAGACCTGCGAACAAGTTGAGTCGGAGGTTCTTCCTCCTCTTCTGAAGATTCAGAGCTAGACGAGCTCTCCTCAACTTCTTGTCTATCCATGGGTCTCAATTCAAATTTCTCAAGCGTAGAAGGAAATTGAATCACATCTTCTCATTTACTTTTTTCTAGTTGCAATGTAACAAAAGAAGGCTTAGTTTCTCTAAAATAACACTTCTACTGTGTATTACCTTCTATGCAATAGGATTCCAAAGCTTGTATCCTTTCAAACCATAACTATATCTGATGAAGATACATTTCACACCCTTGTTCTCTAACTTTGTTCGGTTCTCCTTTGGCACATGTGCATATGCCTCACAACCAAAAACTCTAAGATGTCTTAATGAAGGCTTGTGACCTGACCATGCCTCTATAGGCGTCTTATCAACAAGAGTTGATGTAGGAGACATATTAATCAAGTAACAGGTAGTGGCAACAACTTCAACCCAATACCTTTGTTCTAGGCCAGCACCACTTAACATACTCCTTTCCTTCTCCATCAGTGTCTTGTTCATTATCTCTGCAACTCCATTTTGTTGTGAATAATATGGAGTTGTCTTTTGTCTATGAATACCACAATCTTTACATAATCTACCAAAATCATTAGAGAAAAATTCATTGTCATTATCAATCCTCAAACATTTTATTTTCTTTCCAGTCTACAACTCAACCATTGCTTTAAATCGACTAAAAACTTTAGATTTACTCTTTAGAAAAATACCCATGCCCTTCTACTATAATCATCAATAAATGAAACATAATATGTGGATTTACCAATCAAAGGAACATCTACAGGACCAAACACATCAAAATGAATAAGACCCAATACAAAAAAATATTTATGAGAACTTGAGTAAAACTGAATGTGGTTTTGTTTTCCATAAATGTGATGCTCACAAAAATCAAATTCAAGATTACAATCAAACAAACCTTCAACAAGGTTTTTAGTTTTCAAAGTCCTTAGACCCTTTTCTCCAATGTTGCCTAGTCTCTAGTGCCATAACATATTTTTTTCTGCAGGTAACTTTGTTTTAGAAGAAAGAGCACCCTTGGGTACCCAAAATCCATAACCATCTGTTGAAGGTGAAACCCTCACTTCTTCCATAGAAGTACTATTGCACTCACATTGCATGCATCAAGCTTATACAATGTGCCATATCTGACACCTCTAGCAATCACCATAGCACCTTTGACCATCTTGCATCTTGCATCAGAAAATACTACTTGCACACCCGCATCTATTAGTTTGCTCACAAATAAAAGATTTCATGCTAAACCAGGAATACGAAACACACCATTAATCTTTTTTATTCTACCATCAAGAAATATTATTTTAACTTTACCACGACCAACAATGTCTAAATGAGAATCATCACCCAAGTACACCTTACCTCCATCAAATTCTTCATATTCAAAAAACCAATCTTTATTAAAGGTCATATGGAAATATGCACCTGAGACAATTAACCATGCATCATTACTTTCATGAGTTTCCAAAGCTGCATTGAATGCATCCCCATCTTCCTTCTTGGATTTAGAATTAGAATCAAATTTATTCTTTTTCTTCTTCTTTTCTTCTTTGCATTCCTTACAAACATATCCAAGCTTTCCGCAGTTCCAACAAATAACTTTAGACTTTCTAGGAGATTTAGATCTCCCCTTGGACTTGGATTTGTCATGCTTCTCATTCTTCTTGCCTTTTTTCCTTAGTTTTTCCATGAACATTTAGGGCCTCCTTGACAGGGTACCTTCCTCCTCATCTCTTCAAAAAGAAAAGACCCCACCACATCTTTAGTCTTCAAAACAATAGAAGTACTCTCAATAGCCATACACTTACTCATTTGACTGCAAAATCCAATGAAAATTTTTGACGAAAGATGTAAAATGAGATGATCGTTGGGTACTTGTGATATTTGATGTGTAATTTTCAATTTTTTAAAATTTTATCACCGACGTTCGTCGAAATTTCGACGAACCTGAATTTTCATCGAATCTAGATAAATGGCACCATAATTTTGAATTTAATTAACATACTCTAAAACCTAATGAAACTAGGTTGTAGCTCGTCAAATTGGAGAAGTCAAAGTTCAATACCAGCGATGAGGAAGAGTTTGGAGGAGTGAAAACAAGGTCAATACCAGTGCCGAGGAAGAGTTAGGAGTTAAAACAAGGTCAATGACAACGCCGACGAAGAGTTTGGAGGAGTGAAAACAAAGTCAATACCGGCACCAAGGAAGAGTATGGAGGAGTGAAAACAAGGTCAATACCAGCACCGAGGATGAGGTTGAGGGCACTCAAGGAAAATTGACGAGCAAGGGACAATGAGTACTATAAGTTTGGCACCCCCATTCTCTTTAACCTGCAATTTTTATGCCTAACATGGAATTACGCTTACATAACATAAACTCAAACAAATGGAAGTTTATAGGGGCAAAGGAGCCCAAGTATATGCTAGGCTAAGCTAGATCTAATGAATGGAAATAGAGGCATACAATTATTCTTTAATACCTCCACCACAAACATATGCAAGGAAAGGTCTCCTCCCTTCTTGGTAGTGATCACCCCCTCCACACACAACCCTTAAAAATTATGAATAGAGGAATATAATCTTTGAAGAACTAAAAGTTGATTCTCTCCTACCTGATGCAATATTTAGTCATTTTATCCTTACAAACATTTATAGTGATTACTAGAGGCACATAGACCAATTCTTCATAATACAAGAATTTGATCATACTTTTTCAATGATGGCATTATGAGAAAACCTTAGGTTAAATGAAGAACCTTCATTCAAAAATGATGCCATGTCAAGACTTTCAAATGAAGGTATTTTTTATTTTAAATATTTCATGTCCAAAATGCTTTATAAAAGGAACCTTTGCATGAAGGACCTTAATTCAAAGGTCCTTCATTAGAAGATCCTTCATATGAAGGTTCCTTTAATGCCATCCCATTATAGCTCTTAGAGTTGTTAGAGATTTTTTTTTTTGAAGTAGAGATTAGACCATCAAATAGTGTCACCATGACTCTACCAAGATATCCATCAAATTGATAAACCCTAACTTAACAACCACACATTCACAAGAAAAATGCCCCTGTTAGCCCTAGGGCATCAATTCAATGCCAAGTTTCTTACTTTAACAGACCCCTAAATGCAATGAACCTCTATCATACCATGTTGCACACCAATCCATTGAGTTATAGTTCCAAGACAATGGCTGTTGGTGGATGTCATTTATATTTAGCCCTCAAACCCTTACACAAGCAAAACATAGCAGTCCCTGTATTTGATTGTTTTCTCCCACAAAACAGTGATTTAGCACTTCAAAACAAATGCAATTGAAAGGGAACACATATATTTATCTACAACATTGATCTCAGAGCATTTCAAGCTTGTACGGATCCATACACCACAAAAGAACTTCATAAAAATAGTAAAAACACAGAAAATTGCTTCAAGAATGTGGTATTTGATATGAAATTTTGGTATCAAATCCTCCAACAATTGCAAAAATTGCAATGGAATGGGAATACAATATGATAGAAGCGGGATAAGAAATGCATCGTTTGAAGCATCAAACCAATATGCAAAGATGAAAGAAAGTGATATCCCCTTAAACTGAAAAAGTTTCTTTTAACTTTAAGTTTGTTGGGTAGCCAATTCTTTTAAGTTATCAAATCCTACCATCATACATAATCAAAATTTTGTTGTTTCAAATGACTATGACCACTAACTTTCACTATTTGAAGATGTTGAAACCTTGTCATAGAAAACTAGAACATTGATGCAACCACTCATCGTACCTTAAAACATACCAAAATTCTCCTAGCAATTAGACATAGGAAGATTTAAGATGACTTAAACAATTTTTATTGTCAAAGCATAAACTTATGATGACTTAACCAGGCCTAGTACACACTCCCTCCCCATTAACCACTTAAACATATGAAAATTAAATGTAAATTTTCTGCTATTTTTAGTCATGTAGGTGTCCAATAAACCACTTGGTGGTGTTTCCCTTCAAGTTTATTTACTTGAATGAAGAGAAAAATTCCTTTGACTACAATTAGAGAATACATTTGAGGCCTTGGTTGTGTAACTGGTGGACCATAGTCACATTTAATACTTGTTACAAAGTTTGGGAGTTAAAACGTTAAGTAAATTTGATTTGTGATAGACACATTTGGACAGTAATAACAATAACTTGCAATCTGTCAAGACTTGATTACCTTATAACCTACCAAATTCTAGTGATGAAATGATAGATTAATCATAATGTCACCTTGGGATCACATCACCATGAAAGAACTTCATCCAACATCCTTATGAGTGCAAGTACCACCAAATAGGTATTTTGTCAGATCTATCTTCCTCGAGTGAGGGAAATTTAGGAAGAGAAGAGGAAAGCGAGACATGTAGTAGATCTAAAAGAGGGAGATCAACTAGAGGTCAAAAGATTAGAAGAAAATTTCGTAAACGCATGGGATTTTTTCTTGTTGAAGGGGGGTCATGTTCTTATGATGATGAGAGCATAGGCGACATCGAGGTACCCTTGAGGTACAAACATCTACGGAAGTAATGGGTACCCACGGAACTTCCTCCAATAAACACTGATTTTTGTGTCAACGAGAGGATATATCGCATAGCACCATCATCATTACATGGACGACATAAAGGTCTGTTACGACAAAGTTATTGAATTGATGGAGTATGTTAGACCCTATTAATGTTACAAATATTGGATGTAGCTAGTTCGATATACACGAAGTATGCGTAGGTATGCACTGTAAACAAATTATATACAGCTAAAAGATAAGGATCAAAATAAAGGAGTGGCTAGGTACATTGACAGAATGCCAAAAGCATAAAGGAATATTGAAAGATTTATAAATAGTACATGACTTGGATCAACAAATAAACAACCCAATTTCATATTCGAGGCGCACGAGGGAAACCGTGTATTCGTATGTGCGATAAAATCAATAATTGTAGGGGAAGAGTTGCTAATCGATTACAATTTGAATTGCTTAGATACAAACAAAGTTACTATGGGGGTGGTATGTACTATATACCATTTTACCCAACCTCCAATTAATGACTCCAATATACCATTTTATTATTATGTTTTTTTTCGTAAGTCTATTGGTTTCATTTCGGTAATGTTTTTTTATATTTAATTTTTGTCACAGCGAGACATTGATCATACAGGGAAGGCTCTGACCCAGAGCACAGATCGTGATGCATCTTCAGGCACTTCTACCTGATAGGTTTACCTCATTGTAATTGTACAAATTAGATACGAGCAAAATGTTTCATTATTATGTTTTTTTCATGAGCTTATTGGGTTAATTTTGATAATATTTTTAATATTCTTGTTGCAGTTAGTTGATCGGGGAAAGGCACCAGTAGTAGAGGAGAGCATCCATATGGAGGTGCAGTCACTATTATGCGATGATGACATCGCATTTTATGCAAACCCTATGGATATGATGAGGAAGGCCCAAAAAAAATGCAATCAAGAAATCCTTAAGTTGGTATTCACAGTGCCTCAAACATATGAGATAAGAGAAAGGGTTAAAATATTGACTAAAAGAGCACAAAACTTGCAAGTGAGCTGTCATGAGATCTTTAATTATAACATAATTTCATTCATGGTTTTATATTTTGTACTCTTTTATGTCATGAACTAAAATATGTGTTGTTTTTACAAGATTATTTGTGTCCTCATGATGTTGTTGGCCATGATCAGGGTACTGCAAGTGTTGCCCGAGGAGTAGGGGCTGGTACAAGTGTTAATCCTTATCTTCTTGTGCATACACCACATCATTTGTGCCTATATTGTCGATTGAAATTTCGGCAACACATACCATGCAGGCATCCGGTAGTGCACCCTCTGGAAATGAACACATGCCAGAACATGCGTCACGACATGTACCTGGGGATGCAGAGGCCACTAGTATTGGTGATGTTTTAGCAACATTTCCTGGATCTTCCCGTATTACTCGTACAGAAACATTTTCGATCATATTTGTGGTGATCGAGGATTTCGTTCCCATAAAGATAGAGAAGGTCCTAGGTACTTTAAAATGTTTTAATTATTATTATATATAATCCAATTGAAATTTACTTATTGATCACTCTTTTTAGACTAATGATCCCATGATCATTTTGTAGGAAATGATTTTTTTTATAAACATCTAAGTGATATTACATTGGAGCTCTTTGGGCCCACCATACGTACACGGTGGAATGCCCAAAATCAAGATTTAAAAGATGAGTTCATTAACCATTTAGTTGTGTTGTTCAGTGATAAAACATTCAACTAAACCAAGGTCCTTAAGAAAGATGGTACCTATCTAAAGTATGTGAGGGACCAATATAGGTCACATTTAGAGAAGAACAAAAAGTACGAGCATCCCCCCATGATTCTAGAGAGGGAGTGGAAGGACCTGGTATCGGATGGAAAGGAGAAGGCTGGAAAGAAAAAAGGAAAGACACCACCGGGCCAAGGAAGGTATGTGATACTATAAACAATGTAATTATATACTGATTACTCTTTCTTTTTACATAATCTAACGTATTTCAAACTTTTCATAGGCTACTTGACACATCAAAGGCAACAAAGGAAAGACTAGAAAAACACGGACAACACAAACTTGGCTCTGATGGTTGTATGAAATTAGCCGCACAAATTGTAAGTATCAATAAATGAAATATTGCATCCAAATAATAAATTGCAAAAAATTTTGGTTTTATCACACCATAGAAGCAAAATTCATGATCTTATGCAAAAATGCAGGGCTTTGAATTCAACAGAGTGCCCATAGAAGAGGACCTGAAGATTGCCTTCCAACAAGGCTATGGATCCTTGGATGAATGCCTAAGAGTCTCGACTGGGAAAACACAATCTTCCACTACATCCGACACATAGGTAAATAAACTCAATAAAGTTTATTTAAAATTGAATACTTGTGTAATCTATTCAATATTTATTTCCACCATAAAGTAATTATGTGCCTATTTGTTTTAAATAGACAAGCAATGATAATACTGCACATGATATTGGAATGCAACCTGGTGAGGGTGGAGCACAACCTGCAGATGAAGGTCATGGTGTGCATCCCGGTACTGGATGTATTCATGTGTTATACAAAACACAGTATGGATTAATACAATTAAACATCTTCAATTGCATTTGGTGTATTAATTAATGTAACCTTTCGTGTTTCAACTTTAGAGCATGTAGAGCGTAATCAACATGTTGAGCATGATCAGGCTAGACAAGATCAGGAACATGATGTGGCCCCATCACGCAAAGAGGACCACTCTAATGTTCTTTTAAACATATTTAATTGCACTTGGTGTATTAATTAATGTAACCTTTCGTGTTTCAACTCCATATCAGGATTTAGAGGGTGTTCAGCATGTTAAGCATGAGGCTATAAGACAAGATCAGGAACATGATGTGGCCCCATCAGGTAAAGAGCACCACTCTAATGTTCTTTTAATTAATGAAATACTTGTAACAATAATAATAAAACATATCAATTTAACATTTCTTTGCTATTGCAACAAAAACCCCTTGCAGCAACATCCATGTCGTGAGTACATGACTAGGCATATATTAAGATCACAAGCAGAGCTCAGAACAACTGAAGGGGGGACAAATGATTTAGAAAACGATACTCCACTTTAGCTTTTTTTAGCTGCAAAAAAAAAGTGATTGTAATCATATTATGACAACCATATTTTTCATAATATGTAAAAACTAAAAGAATGAATGTTATATGTTAATGAATGAATGTTATATGTTAATGAATGAATGCTATATGTTATTAATGGATGAATGAATGAATGTTATATGTTATTAATGGATGAATGAATGAATGGGAATATGTTAATGAATGAATGTTATATGTTATTAATGCAGGATGAATGAATGAATGTTATATGTTATTAATGGATGAATGAATGATTAATGTTATATGATCGGGTATGGGGAATTGCGAGTGATGTGAGGGGGGAGGGGCCAAATGAGCTTCCACCTTCACGTGGTTGGCCCTGTTAATTAGATAATATTAAACTATTTTCAAAATAAAGAGAAGCTCAATAAGGTAATGCACTTTTCAATATAAGAAATGCATCGTTTGAAGCATCAAACCAATATGCAAAGATGAAATAAAGTGATAAATTTTCACTATGAACATTGTGTTGTGTGTGGATTTGATTTCAAAGATCTGTTTCTTTTGTTTTTAGTGGTGACATAACTCTAAAATTTGACTTTTGTGCATAATGGGTTAGTGGAAAATTTGACAACTCTGAAGGGTTTAGAAGCTCGATTGAGATAGATACACAGATATTTAGATCTTGTTGTTAATGGGAGGCTTCCACTTAACCATGAAATTTTGTACCATCTACAAGTATGCAAAAATTTCTCTACTTACATTCATTCAACTTACTGTAATATAATATCTGACAAAAATCTCCTTTTCATTATACTTAGATGGATTTTCATGCCCTATTCCAAAGCACATGTTTTAGAACAGGAAAGAAGGATGTTGGCAAGGGTTAAGGAATTTGTCTTTACACCTGCCAATTGCATAGTTTACTTCATGCATCCAGCATATTGCCAATGCATTTCACAATTGTTGAAATCATATCCTATAATTATAGAACTAGTAAAATTAAAATATGTAAGTTTCAAATATGGCAATACATATCTTTCTATGAATTTTTGAAAGAAAATATCAAAATGGAGAAGTATTAACAAAATAATCTGCATAATTTCTAAGAGATCAGGGAATTTTTTTGCAGAGTTATCTTGAATATATTTAAGGCAAAAGTAACTTATAGAGATTGAAGCAGAATATCAGTAGTCTAAAATCACCAGTCAACACATCTTAGTAGTATCTCAATTCAAGAGAACTAGGTCCACTATCCATTAGCCAGTAAAACAAATAAAATCAATTCATAAGATTATTATGTTCTAATAGGGTTGAGTGGTTGCTTGTTTCTTTTTTATTGTCAAGAAGTCATCAATATACACTTGGTTTTCCCGCCTTCTCTTGCCTCGTGGCCAGAGAGTTTCTATAGAAGGCATTAAAGCAACCTTCAAGATTGACAATGGCAATGAGTACAAGGTCAGTATAACTTAATATTAATTGGGTATGATTTTATTTGTTCAAGACCAATTTAGATTCATTTTTTGCTCACACTACTTTTATTTACATTAATGTTTTGCTAATATCCATTTTCCTTTACATTCATATTCTTCTATACATATTGTGTTTACAATAATGTTTTCCTTAATTTAATGTAGAGGAGAGGACCTAGTACCTAAGCATGTTTCAATAGTTGTGATAGTAGTGGTTTATATAGTGCCCAACCCTAATTATTTGATTCTTCTTATTGATCTAATTAATATCACAACAGAATAGGATAAAACTGAATAGTATTGGTTGTTCATCAATAATTATCAACCATTTAGAGCATGAGATAATCACAATAGTACTTCAAAGTAAAAGATATTCATTAATTTTCAATTTGTAGCAAGCTCTGGGTGACCACAAACAAATATTGAACCACAAAGAACAAATGCAACTTAGATCAGTGCCTTATTTCCATTAGAGGAGTCAAATTCACAATACCTAAGGGTTTACAACAAATTCAACCCTTAGCATATAAGATCTTTGATAATATCGTTTTACAATATCACCAATATGTAACCCATGCCATTATTGCTCTCTCGTGTGCCTCACCAATGACTCCAATCACATTTGATGCAGGTTTGAATCTTAACCGTTGATCTTCATCTAGACTGGATCATCAAATGATTGTGCTTCTGTCAATCTAACTTTGATTTCCATCATCGCAAATGGCCCACAATTCCTCCAATCAAAACATTCCAGCTCAGGAACCCTTACAACTCACATTTATGGCCCCACCATCTCCTGCGTCGTCAAATAAATCCATGTGTGAACATTCCCTTGATATCGTCATCGTTAACCATCTTGCAACTCTTGATCATGTGATAGCGGGCAATCGTAGATCTTGATCTTCAACAAACTTGCTCGTGTGGATGGTTGACAACTTGACTTTAAATGTCAAGCACCTTTTTTGTTTAGATTAAAACATCTTGGCCGATTTTAAGCATGTGCATTTTAGATCCACTTTAGTAGCTCACCAGTTAATATATTAAGGTCAGATTAATATATTAAAACATTCATAATGTTCCTTCGGCCTCTCTGAATGTGACAGATGGTTCCTTCTCATGATATCGTGATAGAGTATTGAACAATCGTGATATCACAGGAAGGCGCCATATGTCACATTTAGAGAGGTCGAAGGAACATTATGAATGTTTTAATATATTAAGCCAACCTTAATATATTAACTGGCGAGCTACTAAAGTGGATCTAAAATGCACATGCTTAAAATCGGCAAAGATGTTTTGATCTAAACAGAAAAGGTGCTTAACATTTAAAGTCAAAGTTGTCAACCGTCCGCAAAAGCAAGTTTGCTAAAGATCAAGATCTATGGTTGCCCGCTATCACATGATCAAGACTTGCAAGATGGTTAATGATCGCGATATCAAGGGAATATTGACACGTGGATGTTTTTTTTTAAAACAAACTGCATTGTTTCGTCGAACTTTCGACGAACCTCCAAAAATGTCTGATGAATTTGTAATAAGTCCAATGAAACTTTCATCGTAATGAATTGCCTATTTCGTCGCAAGTTCAACAAACTTCTGTTGTTGATCTGACACTTTGGAAAAGGCATGCCACTTGTGTTTTGGCTATGATTCGTTGCTAGATCGATAAAATTTCCGTCGATATTCTGATGAACACAGGGCCCTTTTTTGTGGTGGGAACTGACGAAGCTATGTCATGATTTCGACGTTTTAAAGCTAGCTGAGAAAGTGACAAAAAATATTTCAGTGGTTCATCGGTATTCCAAAAATATATTGTCGATATTCCAACAAACGTTCATAAAAAATTGGAGTCAAATATAGTAGTGATAACAAGAGAATCCCACGAATCAGGAAAAGAACAAAGCAAGATCTGATATTTCTCCTCCTCATCCATTTTGACACTAACTAATGCCAATTGAGCCACCAACATATTGCATGCTTCTAGGCGGTCTATAATTCTTCCACCCTTTTCCATTCTCAATGAATATAATTTCTTCCTCAAGAAAATCTTATTCACTAAAGATTTGGCTTGATACATCTCACAAAGATTCTTCCATAGTTTTTGTGTAGAGGTCTCCTCGTGGACATTAATTAAAATAGAGTCTGCCAAGCACAATCTGATTAGACCCTTGGATTTACGGTCCATAACATCATATTGTATAGCCTGAGTAGGATCTGTAGACCTTGAAACATTCTCATCAACAACATCCCATAGATCTCGATCTATCAATAGATCCTCCATCTTTAGCTTCCACATTTCAAAATTATTTCCAAAAAAAATATCCACCTCTATTCTTCCTGATGAACTTGCCATCTAAACTTCATGTAATAAGATCACAAAGTATCTTCTACATAAGCTCCCACTCAAATTTGGATTAGTTCAAAAAATCCAATGATCCACAACTGAAACAAAAATAAACATAAACATCATGCATACCACAACACGGTGATTTACGTGGGGAAAAACCTTTCGGGAGAAAAACCCCACACTCCAAAAGCCACACAATATATTATTTAGTAAATCACAAAGACTACAATATACTTGCAGAGAAATCTTCTCATAGGAGTATCACCACTTAGAGAACAAGAGACAACACGATTGCTATCAAACTCTCAGAATACATCATCGTCTCTCTACCGTAGCCATAATACAACCCCCTCATAAAATAGGGTTACATTCTAGGGAAAGACAGGCCAACAAAATATCCACCATTAGATCTAAAACATAATAATTAATGGTCTAGATTTACAATGTATCATTTGTATAATGTATATCGTCCATTTTAGGAGTTTCCTAAAAAAGTCAACAAAAAAATATTTACATGCATCCCACTCTCCCCCCTTGCTGCCATTGTATACTACACCTATCAGTGTAACTAGGAAATATACATATATATATATATATATATATATATATATATATATATATATATATATATATATATATATATATATATATATATATATATATATCATATATATATATCCTATCAACAATAACTTTTATATAATTGCAAGGTTGAGACACAATTTCCCAACAATATTGGTGGTAATAGGATCCACAAGTTGATCAAGAGTTAAAATACCCTTCCCCTTTGTAAAATTAGTAAATTCCATAGATACAAGATGAGCACCACCACAACCTACTCATGGTTTAGCACCCACTTTGACATTAACACCTTTGACCACTTTCTAAATCAACCAATTACCAAAAATAAGAAAGGACAAAACAACGACCTTCTAAACAATAGAAGTATTATGTGTGATTTTAATTGCACATTGAATCCAATCATAATAATTATATGGGAGCAATGTCTAATATAAAATTCTATAACATATTCCTTGAGTTAAAATAAGTTTCCAAACACTCTTTGAAATAAGAGCCACCCCAAAAAGATGGATATCTTTAAGACCTCATTCCCCCTCATCCTTGGGCTTAGTTAAAGACATATAATTACTTAGAGGGGTCCCATGTTTGTCCTTCTCCCTTCCAAAGAAAATTTAAGCTTTTTCTTATCTTCTCTGGAACAACCTTGAGAATGTAAGCTAAGGATAGTCAATAGATGGGTATAGATTCTAATATAGATTTAACCAGACTAAGTCTACCACCTATGGATATCCATATATTATACCACAACTACATGCACTTCTTGACCTTTTCAATCAATCGTAGCTAGTCATTTTCCCATATCCATTTTTTTTCAAATTCTAAAACATAAATATTTGAAGATCTCATATAAATCAAAATGCTAATAAGGAAATGAGTGTAATACCATCTTTTTTGTCAAAATATATAGTTGACTTATGTATATTGATCACCATACACATTTCCGCAAAGAATGAGTTAATAATCTCCTTTAACTTGGTCATATTAGACCTAGAACCATCACTCAAAATAAATATCATCCACAAAATAAGATGTTTTATAGAAGTGATGTTGCCAATTTAGATACCTCTAATCTCACTAAAATCCTAAGTCACCAATAGAACCTAAGCTAAGACCTTCAAAAATCAATAAGAATAGGATGGGAGGTAGATGGAATCCTTTTCTCAAACCCCCAATAGGTCTAAAATTCCAAAGTAAAGTTATTGATTAAAATGGCATAGGAAATAGAGGTAAGATACCTGATTATACAATTCAACAACTACAAGAAAAAATCTAGATGAATCAACAATATATATCCAATTTAGTCTATCATACGCCTTAGATAAATCAAGATTCATAACTACAACTTGCATTTTCTTGGTTTCAACAGTCTATATGATTTTTGTGCCACCCCAATGTCCTCATGGATTTGTCTACCATATACAAGAGAAACCATTTATTAGAAATAGAATCAAACAAAACCTCCCTAACTCTTATAGCAATAGCTTTAGCAATAATCTTGTAAATATAATTACAAAGCCCGTGATGGGGCAAACATCATCAAAAGAATCAAAATTTTCCTTTTTTGGATTGAGGGAAATGAAATTTGAATTAAAAGAACCTAAAGTCTTACCTAATCACCAAGTCTCTTCCACCACATGAAGTATATCAACTACAAGATGATAATAAAAACCAAGGAAGAATCCAATTGTCCAGTCACCTGGCTCTAGATTTATTCCTTATGAAAAGTACCCATAACACAGCTTAGTTCCTCCATAGTAATATCTTTCAATAGTCTCTCATTTATAGCCTCATTAAGAAAGCTTAAAAATTATGTAGAGATACTAACAATATTCACTATATTAACTCTACTTGGTTATTTCTACATCTAATTAATCTCATTTAAGAGTATTAGCCTACATGCCATTCTCCTTAGGAATTTCCCAAATAATATATATTTTTTTATAATATTTGGAATAATTATGAAAAAAAATAGTATCACCATCACCATTTGAAAATAATAGAGCACAAATTTTGAGTCTTTTTTATACTTATATTTTAGCCAACAACTTCCTCTTTTAATGTTCCAAAAAAATCATCTTTATTTTAGAGGACTCATCAAATACCATATGAAATTATTTAGTATAAAAATCATCAATTTGGTGTCCCATTCATTGTGGTTCCATCTCTTGATCCCTACATTTATTGTAGGCCCACTTAATAACAATATCCTTAGCCTTTTTAAGATTTGAAGCAAATTGTAAACAAGTAGACTCTCTAGAAGAAACATAAAAATCCCATTCTTCTTTCACCAATTTATTGAAATCATCTCCTTGAACCTATGAAGGGTTAAATTTGAAAGAAATAGTAGGGTTGGCTGTGATGAGCCCTGTTGGCTCTCAACTCAAACCCCAAGATTGCTTAAGTCTTAATGTATTTTATTTGTTTTTAGAGAGAAAGTTTATAGACAGAAGAGAAGGGGCACATCATATTAAAGCTCATAAATTGAGAAACAGAGCTAATTTCTATAGAATGTAAATGCATAAAGTATTATTTAACAATAACCAATAGATCACAAGTGCTAAACATACCAGAATGTCTCCAGATATTTTATATAAAAAAGTAAGCCAACTTGCCAGCCAAGAATGGTGAAAACTGGCATATGTGGACGCCTAGCCTCCAGTATGTACTTTCCTGACTCAGAAACATGATACAATGATATAATAGTAATAGCCGCTCACAAAGAAGTCCAAACAAGAGCCAAAAAGGAAGCGCCCTAGCTTCTGGCTTCACACGCCATTCTCACAGAGGGCACAATTTTCAATGCACATGGTACGGCCCAATGAAGTCTCTGAAGAATCCAACCTTTAGCTGCAAATCTACTGAAGAGGGGGACTCTGGATGAAGTAACCCTCTTCATTATTGCCAACAACTGAATACTAAATAAATAAACCCTGATTGAAGCATGTAGAACCTCTGTATGAAGCTCTCACCATTTGCACAAATTAGACTGGTCTCTCACAATCTCAAAAGTGCTCAACATTGAAGAAATATCGTTCTCCAATGGAAGATTGCTCAAAACCCTGATCACAGGTAAAAGCAAAGGAGGAAACCAAAGGCAAAGTCGAAAATAATCTTGAATTATGTTCTCATTGCCAAAATTGCCTTTATACCAAAAAGGCATGCATTTCCAAGAAGATACGCCTTTTTCATCATTTAAATCTTTTAAAATAATATTAAGTCCTTTTCAATAGTTAAGAACTTAATATTTGGCACCCACTTAAATGATTAAGTGATTTAATTTTAAATCACCATTTTTTATGAATATTTAAGTGATAAAAAAATGATAAAGTCAATTTGACTTTATAAAATAATGATAAGTTAATTAATAACTTAAATCACTTAAATAAGCATAACTTCCTCAAATCTCCATAGAATCCTGTACTGTCAGAAGCTGCCAACTCCTGAACTGCCAAGGCCTGCTGTGAACCAATCACTGAGCTCTGAAAACGAGAACAATCAACTCCTCCAGAAAATACCACTGACCCTCTAACCAATCTAGCTAGCCCACGAGGGTCCAAGAAAAGGGCTAACACCCATCAAACAAGATCACGCCAAAAAGGGGGACATTACAGTTGAGGCTTTGCAATCTGGAAAAAATAGGGATATGAGATAAAAATCACCACCCATACCCTGCACCCAAGACCAAATCCTATCAAAGATATGTAGTTCATAGATGTTGTAACCAAAAATATATAAGTAAATTTGGTTACTCTCTCCTCTCCAATATGCATATTCCTCCAAGTAGGAGTTAACTTAATAGGATTCAAATCAAACAACTTAGAATCATCCAATTTGTGTTGAAATCAACTAGTTATTGGGTCAACTCTGGAAAAAGATCCCCACACTTCAACACTAGAAATAGTGAAATTTAAATCCCCCAAGATGAGATTTTTCAAACTTAAGAAGTAAAATGCAAATAGATTCTATATTATAATGACTTATCATTTATATAAGGGCCATAAATATTTTCCACAATAAGAGACTACCCTAATTCTAAGGAAAAGAGTGTTGAATTAGAGTGAAATTCAAAGATGGCATAATCATTCAAATGCATAGTCAAGTTCCTCCAACTAGTAAATAAACTCCCAAAGTTCCATATCAAATCAATAACAAGAAAATCCTAGTCAATCAAAAACTTGGACAACTCCTCAATAAGCTTGTTTCCTCCCCCTTCGTCTCTTGAATAACAATCACTATCACATGTTTTCAATCATTCATCTAATAAATATGCTCTAGATATTGATAACTTTTGAGTACCATGTGATCCTGAGAGTATAGTGAACTAATACTACATACAACTATAACATCAATTTGGCCAAAGTGTTTAATAATAATTGCATTTTGAGTAAATAGAAATATAATTTATCTATTCATAACACTAATTTTACTTACTTGAATCATCAAAATTGTCATTAATTATTTGTAAAAACATAAGGTACAATTTAGAACACAAGTTTTCAAATAAAGATAATATTTCCCAAATTTTTTAACATATTCTATCCTCAAGTGAGAAAAATAAATGTATTAAATTAAATATTTTGTTATACTAGACAAGTACATTTAATATGCCTATAAGGTGAGACTATAGTCTTATATAGGTCTATCCAATGAATTTTCCATTCAATTTTTGAAGGGAAAATCATATATAAGATTGATTACTAATTTGGGATTGTGCAAACATAACTGAGATGTGTTAATTTAATCTTTGACCTAGTTATATAAACATGTATTTATAAATATAAATATACTTGGCTTTTATGATTGGTGACACAATCTGATTCAAAAGGTTTTCAAGATCTTTTTATTTATTCTTTGTGTTCTTGTCCTTTATTTCATGCTTCTCCCTTTGCCTAATAGGAAACTGGTCCTTTGTCTCATTCTCGCTTTCTTTTATAAAAACATTGTTAGCCTTGCCCTAGTCATTATTATTTCCTCTATTCTTCAAGCTATAATTACTTTTTACTTGAGCAATAGCAATAGATTTCAATGATCTAATCTCATCCTCAGAAGGTCTTCATAATCTGACATCAGAGTTAGATGTTTCAACATTATGCACTTCAATATATTCCTCTTCTTCACTGTCAGAAAAAATTTGTTGATAGTATTCATATTTTTGGTATCTTCTATCATGAATATTTGCTTCAACATATCCATCATTAGAATAATAATCTTCATTTTCAAAGCATACTTTTGTTTACATCATATTTATCTCATGACTTTCATCATGGACATTATCAAGTCATCACAAGGATTAGAAGAATCCTCAAAGGATTGTGCAACCATACAATATTTAGGAGAATAAGGTATTTGTCATGTCATATACCAAGGATCATCCTAAAAAATATTTGTATTAGTCCTCCTTAGAGGGTAGGGGTATCTCTATTAGATATTCCCTTTTGGTTACCTTGAACATGTTTACCATTATTACAATTTGTATTATAAGATTGGTCAGACAACTTAGGAATTCTTTCTTTCTTTTGGTAATTAGGTTTATCATGGGAAAAAACCTTCTCATTCCTTGCAACCTTCTAGCTCAAATATTTCAGAATATCCATAACCTTGTCAAGTTTATCTTCAAATGAAGGGATCTTAGCTTGATATATTTTTTGGATTCTACAATTTTTTTATATCATCCCTTTTTCCTATCTTCCCTGATGCTTTTTTGTTTCTTTCAATGTGTGTTGCTATCTTGAAAGCATATGTTAAGGAATGAGGATCCTTATCCCTGAGTTCATATCCCATCTTATCATCATAAGCATTGTAGTATAGGACCAAACACATGGGTTCACTAGGTCTCATGTATGGTGGAATTTTGTTCATGACCTTAACAAACCTAGTATTAAAGTCAGACATAGATTCATTGTAGCCTTTGTTGGAAACATGAGCATGATGATGTTTGGATGTGTATGGTGTTGTCATTGATGTCAACCCATTGTACAAATGTAGAGGTATTGGTCTAGAGAAGACCAAATGGTGTGGATAATTGGTTGTCTCAGAGGGCAATTTTAGTGCTACAGTGAACTATTTTTGTGGTCCACATTGCTCCACTATGCAATATCTTGTCATGCGGTTTTGAGGTGTTGATGATGTGTATTGAAGGTATTCAAATCCAAAGTTCAAGGTTGTATGTCTTTCATAGTTGAAGATAATGTTGACAAAGTATCAACTTTGTAATGGTAATGTTACTGGTACAAAGTGCATATTGGAATGCTCCACATTCTACTACAGATGAATATTATGTTATGCGATCTTGAGGAAGTGTTTACAAATGTTAGAAGTATGTATTCTCCAAGTGCAAGTGTTTTGGTGTTCCACGTGTTGAGTTATGAAGGAACAATTGGTTGACTCAATTATGGCTTCACCAATTTTGCTATGTGGTGTCGACCTAAGGATTTTGGGGTCATGCGAAGTTGAAGTATGTAAGAAGTAGATTTATGTGAGTGATTATAGGTCATACCAACCTATTTTGGAGGTATACACATTTTGGTTTATTCTGCAAAGCGTGTGTCTTAAATTTTTAAGCCGACATGTTATGTGGTACATGATTCATGCAATTAGGCTGACCTAATTGATGTTTTGGTTGGTTGTGATATATATGCAAGGTTGATTAATTGTGTGGGGGATGAGAGGTGTATTAGATGTGTGTGTAGAGTGTGTGTGTGAAATATGATGTAGTGTGAAGTTTTAAAGGTGAAGTGATGAAGTATGAAGTGTGTTAAGTCAGTTTTTAGAGCTTAATCGAAATTGTATCTTTGACATGTTGCAGATGCATTGTTAGTAGTTCATTTTGGTAGTGAGCCACCCTTTCCTCTATCATTTTCTATTTTGGGCAGTGAAACCTTGGCAGTGAACCATTCCTTCTTTCTAGATAGTGATTCCACCATTTTGTAATCTCTTTTGTAATCAGTTATAATATATTGTGAGCTAATCCTCATCGTGGCTTTTACCTTTGAAGGATTTTCCATGTAAATCTAGTGTTCTTGTATTTTGCATGTAATATTTTACCTATGAAAATATTAAGGATGTAGATGAGTGTATCAAAAAGTTGAGGAAAGAACTCAAGGAAGCTAAAGAAAGATTCGAGGAAACAAATGAGAAACTCAAGCAATCAAATGCGACAATCACCAGTCTAAAAGTGCAAGTTGAAGAAGGAAAAAGAGTTGAAGACTGCTTGAATTCCAAATTGAAAGATAAATTTGAAGAATGTTCAAAACTTGAACAAGAGACTGTGACTTTGAGATCAAATCTGGAGAAAACAAAGATTCAAGAAGATAAATTCAAGAAGAGATTTGTCTTGCTTGATGAGATGATTGCAAATCAAAAGGCTTCTAAGGACAAAGAAGGATTAGGGTTTGAAAAAGGAGAAAGTTCAAAGGAGAATCAGACTTCAAACAATGCTGAAAAGAAGAATGATAAGAAGAGCAATGTTAAATAGGTATGAAACCAAAAGGAAGATTTCAAAATAATTCCTATTAGATAATTTGTTGCATAAAGGTATTCATCTTTTAATGGTTACTATTACTCTTGCAATAAATTTGAACATAAATTTGTAGAGTGTAAAGCAAAATGAATCAGAATGTTCAATCCTTTCCCAGTCAATGTTTGACATGCAATAGATTTGGTCATAAATCTAGTGAATGCAGAAGTTAGAGGATGAATGGTTACAATAATGGTATGATGTTTCAATTATTCAATGGTTACTATTATACATGTAATGGATTTGGGCACAAGGCTTTTGAATATAGATCTAAAATGGCAAGAAGTAAGTCTGTTAAAAAAAGGTGTCATATGTAATAAATGCAATAAACTAAGACACATAGTTAATTTTTGTAGAAGCAAGAATATGAAACCCTCTATTTCATAGAAGAAGAAATTGATCTAGTAAAGAAGGTTGATCTGGTTGAGATGAAGAAGGAAATGAACAAGACATGGAAGAAAAAGGAATAGAGTGAAGTGAAGAGTGAGTCTATGCTAGCCTTTGGTTCAACTATTTCCTCTAGAAACTAGATAAAGAGCTTTGGCTTAGGGGGAGTTTTAACAAAAAACATTCAATGCCCCTGCCAAAGATGTGGTGTTGATGCCTTCAACACATTGGTACATGCGTAGATTGACATGGTTGATCTATTGGTGGTATCTCTGGTGTGAAATATTCTATTGTGAAGATTTGCAGAGTGATTGAGGGTGCCTGTGATGACATAGTGAAAGTTTGCCAACTTTTTTACCTAAATTCATTAGCTGCAATCAATGCTTTTTAGGTCACTAGAAAGGACTTTGTATGTAATTTTGTATATGTTAAAATAATTTTTAACTAAGAAATTGAATTGGAGAGCAGTGAAAAGATGATTTAAAGCAATTGAAGTGTTGTTTGAAACCCTATCGAAGAAATCCCAAGGTATTTATCAATTTTTTCTTGCAAACCCTAGTTTTGTGAAGATTCAAGATGTTTACTCCTCAATTAATTGATGTTTTGGAGTGACCAAGACCTAAATTTAAGCACACATTCAAATATATGGAATAAGATCCCGAAGGTGCATTTTTCAAGGTTCCATATGATGTAATGCACACAGAGGATGTGTGGATCTATATTCATACTAAAATGGAAGGGTATGATCATTTGAAGATGGTAGAATGTTGGCTGAATGAGTTTACTAGAGATGATTTTGAACTAAAACCTGAATATGAGAGCTTAATAAAGAAGAAATTAGATGTGTGGAATAAATCTCCCAATTTTTTCTATGAGGATGAGTGGGTTAAATATGTGTTGAGCTGAATTCATGACAAATTCATGTGGTTGGATATGCCACACATGATAAACAAGAAAGAAATTAGGGTTGTTATAGGGTTGTGCTCAAATGGACCAGTTTCAAAAATGAAGGCTATGAAAAATGATGTGGTAATGAATCTCATTGGAGCAAAGTTTGACAAACGATCCCTAATGGTGAATGGTATAGATGATCCAACGATGACTACATGTCTATGATGATTGGGTACAAAATTTTCTATACAAATGAAGAGAACTTTGTGTCATCCATCACAATCCACACAACTCACCAAATGGTGAAGAAAGGTGAAGACATTGATTTGTGCAAGCTTCTAAGACAACAGTTGATGGAGAACCTGTAAAAGACCAAAAAATCAAGGTACCCCTTCTGGTATGGTACCCTAGCTATCTATTTACTATTTTACTTTCTTAGAGAAGTGCCTAGAGAAAAGAATATTGCATGGTTAGATAATATTATAGTTTCTATTCAAATAAGAGATCATTTGAGAAGGTTAGGAAACTTGGACACCCAAAATTCTATATTATAGGGTTTCTTTAAGACATTTCAGGGCAAAATGCAATAAAGGTACAAAATTTTGGCAAGTGTAGTTGAAAAGTATAAGAATCTGTAGAGGAGGGGGACCAACTAATCTAAGTCTCCAAGTCATGGGAGAGACCTAATCAACAAGATGCCTTGATCTACCTCAAGCCTTTCTAGGTGAATTGGAAAGGTTAAGACATTAAGGCTGAAAAGGAACAACAATCTAGGTACTACCATCCTTCTGATAAACTGAATGTTTCACGAGGTCAAGAGAGCTTATTTTGAGAGTTTGATTCGCTACCCAAATAGCTCACTATATGGGATGAAAGTGCAGACTACATACTCCAATGCAATGCATTGGTGTCATAGATGTGCACTGGCGTCCGTACAGATAAAAGGTCTTAGGAGCATATTAAAACACTAGAAAATCAACTAACTTCCTAGTTGCTAAGGTTTTATACTATGATAGAATATTTGAAAAGTTTAAAACTGAAGTACAACAAGAATGCTACCTCTAAGCTAAGATAGAATTCAAAAAGAGAAGGTCAGAAAAGCATACCTTTCTACCTGAGAGTCGAATCTTCAAAGAAATCCATGTGAAGACACCTACACACACAAGACCAAGGAAAATATTGGGGCTATTTTTAGAGGACTGCCTCAGTCAGTCCCCCACTTTGGTGTTTCCACCTCCATGGACAACCAAATAGCAATAGTTTATAGAAAATAATGTAGGAATAGAAAGGAAATAATACTAAAAGGAGTCACCAATGAGAAGTATGCTACATAAAATACTTAAAGTGATGCAAATAGCTATGGAAATGAACAATATCACTTTCATACCCACAGGCACTCAAAGTAGTGGAAGGAGAGAGCTTACAAGTCCTCCAACAACAATGTTGTCACAACAAACGGAGTGTGGGAGCCAAGAACCGGTAGCTTGTAGCCACAAATGAGTGATGTAGAAGCTTGAGAGTGTGAGAATGAATCTAGGAGTGTGTAGTAGAATAAATAAGTGTGAGAGAGAAGTACAATATTGAAGAGTCTAAGAAGGAATGAAAGAATGGAGAGATAGATCATTTGAATGGAAAAATTGAGGCAAGAGACCCATTTTTCATTAGTCAAGGGAGGTAGAGACATTATAGTTCGTTACCAATGGAGAAATGTAATGCCTCTGTAGATTCCAAAGGCAGGAATCCTATCAGGATGACAACGTGGTGCGTAGACGTTTGCGTGGTGTGCGCATCCTCAACAAGGTTCCTCCACTAACACCAAAACGAGTCACCAAGTGGATGAAGAAAGGTGGCGGATGTGGAATTACATCAAGGGTTTTTTGTTTTCTAAGGTAGGGGTGATGTAAATGGGGAATTCGCCTAGGGGTGCAAATTTTCTCCATTACATTTTTCCCCCACTTTCGCGAGCGTGTGTGTTGGTGTGAATGTGAGGTAATGTAGAAATAAGTTGAAGAGAATATACCTAAACCATCAAGGAAGTAAATCTTTGATCTGATACACCTAGACATGCAGGAGGTAGCTCTATAGGTGCTTGATCTCACAAGGCAACCTTGATGCGAAAGAGAGAGATATGGCTCCACAAATACTCGATCCTGCAGAAGGTCAACAAAGGCTCTACAGGTTCTCGATCCTACAAAATTGGCTCCATGGGTGCTTGATCCCACAAAATATGAACAAAATCTCTACAAGTGTTCAATCTTGTAGAGAGAAATCACTTCATAGGTTGTTGATCCTATGAAGGGGCACCACAGGTTCTCGGTCCTATGAGGCCTAATGTGAAAGGACTCCCTAGGTCCTCGATCCTAGAGAGGTAATGTTAAAGGACCTTATAGGTGCTCGGTCTTGCTAGGCAAGATTGATGAGGTGCTCTATCCTACAAAGCAACATGTTATGCTGCAAGAAAAACATGTTAGGTAGAAAAAGTCATGCAGACAAGCACACACATCACAAATCAAGCAATTGAAGGAAGAGTTTTCAAAGCAGTCCCTCAAGAAATCTTCAAGATGGAAAGGGACACTCTGATTGAAAAGAAAGAAATTTTTCACAAATGATTTTTTCATCAAGGAATCCTTTTGAAACATCTCTTTCGTCAATGAATCTAATAAAAATAATTCACTTTTCTCAAAGGCAAGCTTTTTTATTCTTTTTTCTACGAATTTGTTTTCGAAAGAAAAGTCTCACTAAGGGGGTCCTTGTTGAAGGATGTCATTTTTGAAAAATGCAAATATTTTCAGTAGGGTATTTGTTGGCCACTAAATTCACCTTGTTGAAAATTAGATAAGTAGAGCCCCCCTTAGGATGGTTTGTGTGAATAACATGAGCACGTGGCATCCCAATGAAAGAAATACAAGGAAGTAATGTTATGGTCCACGAAAAATAGTGAGATGTAAACATGAAAATTTTGTCACACATGTGAGGGACAACACATAAGCACCACAAAATCACCAAGCAAGCAAAAAGAAAGGCAAGAAAAGATAGAGAAAATAAGAGACAAGCAAAGACGAAGAAATCAAGATATATGAGGATCTAGGAGTTTGGGGTCAAATCAATTCTTATAGGTAACCTGTGATATATGTGAATGAAATATCATCAGTCCTTGAAGTTCCCGGATCTGAATAAGAGCACTTAAAGACAATTTTTTTTTTTTTTTGGGTCAACATGGAAGGAAGGCCTAAATTCCCCCAATGCTTTGCATTGTCCCCAATTATCAAAAATCAAGATATATATAGAAGAATGATGAAACATATAGAGGAAGTTCACGATATAATTTCACTCATGTATCCAAGAACCTACAAGGGTGACAAAATTCCTCTAGGAACATATAAAAACAAGCACAGGGAAACACAACACACACCGATAAATCTAATCTATAGATAAAGAAGAGGTACTCCCCTAGTCCTCATCAACCGGGAGGTCATCGTTCTCCCAATCGAGATCATTATACGGGGAGGGCGGATGAGCATGCAAGGGTAGGATATCAAGGGAGAACCCTCTAACTAACCTACAACAAGGGCCAAAGAAGAAGGCCCCTCGAGGTCTTCTTTGTCGAGCTCTTGTGAAGTGAAGGTCATCGATCTTGCAAATATCATTGACAGAGTTGGGACATCATTCACCAAGTTAAACATGCACTTCATAGGAGTTCCATGTTAAAGATGAGCTGGAAGGGAAGAATGTTGATGAGGATCAAGATTGGGTCAGGGATGATGTTGTGGACCTCCTATCAAAGAACTGGGATAATGCCAGTTAGGTGTTTTTTAGTCTGTGTTTTTACTATCTGCTGATAGTCCACGATCTGTGTTCTATTTTTGGCTAGTTTTTATGTTATTTGGACTTGATCTTTTTGGACCATGTGGCTCAATGTGTCAAGGGTACAACACCTTGTAAATGTTGCTTACCTTATCAAAAATAGGAGTTCCATGTGTTAATTGGGTAGGAGAGGAAGGAGGCGTTTGAGATCCACCATTAAAATTGTCAAGAGGGACAATGACAAACTCAAGGGATGTCGGGGCTTCATCTGTCACAAGGACGATGCAAGCCAAAGAAACAATCCCTTCCAAATAAGGTGATCCCTTCTTTTGACATCCACTTGAAGAAAGGCCATCTTCCAACTTACACTTCAGTGAGGGATGTGAAATCCCCATAAAAGAAGTGGAAGGAGAGGAAGAAGAGGATACAACCACAATAGACACCATCGTGGTGTTTGGCATGTCCATGGAATGAAAAAAGGAGGGATATCCAAAAGGGACATCGGAAGAGGGGGTTCCATTACGGGAGCAATGAAAACCTGCACCCTTTTGGGGTGAGGGTCATCAACATTCACTAAGGGAGTCAGAAGCATAACCAAGGCGAGTGGAACTGAAGTAGAAGGAGGAGAAGAGGGAGGCCCAACAAGAGATGTTGAAACATGAGTTGCTTGAGAAGGGACGGGATGATCTTATTCAACCATAGGAGTGTCCTCCAAAATAGTTGTCGGTGGAAGGGCAACCCCCTGAATAGGAGCAGGAGCAGGAACCGTAGGAATGGAAATGACAATAGGTGGAGAAGTAGACCTAGGTGCCTCAATAGTAGGCCTCTTCCCATTCACTGCCTGAGGGGAAAGAGCGATAGGAGGCCGCAAAGGTTGAGACACAAGGGAAAGTCCATGGGGGCCCTTTCCCTTACTATAAACAATGAGCTTAGGCACCGTCAACAAGACAAAAAGCTTGAACACTTGACGCTTGGATTTTTTCCAAGTGGGCACCATTGGGCTCCCCATGTGATGCATGGGAGTAGGAGTCGAAGGAACTACAACAAGGTGAGAAGTGGAAGCAGATGGAGAAAAAATAAGAAGAGGAAGGCTCTTGGGTACGAGCAAGGATCTCCTTCCCATTTTGTTGAGAGGAGGAGGCAAATTTTTGTTGCACAATCATGCAACCTTTGACATATATGGTGTAGGGAGATGTAGGTTAGGTCACTTTCAATTCTATGACCTTATTCATATTTGATATAGGCATGTTACAACAAATCCATCCTCAGGAGAAGCGGACTAGTCAAAGTAGGCCAAAATTGATCTAGCGAGTAACCCCCATGTGACACTAGAGGTTTGTATCCAGTGTTGTGCACAACGTGCATCGAGACCTCATGAGAAAACTTAAGACATTTATGAATAATAGAAGTGATCCCATTCATGGAAACTAGCCATAGAATGCCTAGTTTCACCTTGAATAAATTTGACTCCAAGATGATATCAAAAGAGGTATGTATGACCCCAATGTACGACCTGGGGCCCTACCAAGACCAAAAGGGTGATAGAACTGAGATGAGGGATCGAGAGTCCATTGTGCATATGTATGGTGGTCTTGAACTTCTCATATTCCTCCCTATACAAAAATCTTATTAATAGAGTCTCCTTCGTTATAACATTCACACGACTTGTAGGGTCGACTAGGACACCAGTTGCGATGTTCCTGTTGATGTGAGCAGGAATGTATGAGGGGAAAGACTCTTTTTTCGTAGGTAGATCCTTCGATGTGAAAGTTATAAACGATGATCCATTCATGGGTTGGGTAGGAGGAATGTTTGTAAACAAAACCATATTTACATACACAAGTGGGATAAACTCACTAGACTCCAAAGGTTCAAACATCCAATAGTGACCTATCTAAATTTTGTTCCTAAATATCTAGGGGCCCTTCTAACTACACAACTAGGGGCAATAGATTAGGTTGCAAGGATACACACCTTCCAATGCATAAACCTACAACATGCCTAGGGAATGAGAAGAGGTCCTTCGATACCAAGGGATGAAATCACAATAGTTTATGTTGTTAAGAAGTTGTTGAAATGGTTTAGCACTGTTGTCATTGATGTCAAAATCTTGGATTTGGAAGGTTGTGCTCTGGATGATGTACAAACTTGATCCATCCTATCATATGATATGATGTTGTATTGTGTGGAGATTATCACTGATCTAGATATGGTAGTATTCCTTTTTTGGTAAATCTGTTGAATTCAATTGATGCACTATAATGAAGACTAATCCTTTGATGATGGTTGTTGTACTCAAAGCTTACTCCGTGTAACCTTTGTATCCAGAACTTCATAGAGCATGTTACAAGTTTTTGTATGTCAAATTATGTTTCTTTGATTGACACTAAAATTAATGATAATCAAGATTTAGTCTTGGTTGTGGCATTCTCATCGGCTCCAAAATATACTTCATGTAATTCAAATTATGCTATCTTATGTATGACCTATTTTTGGTCCCTTGGTAACGTGGTAAGACAATCTTTATGTGCGACCTATCTTTTGGGTCTGGTGTTAGCATGCAAGGTCTTATTGAATATTTCAAGCTTGTTCTTCATGCTAACATCCTTTGTGGTGATCTAAATTCAAATGGTGTTTAGCTAACTTAGAAGACTACGAAGATATTATGTGGCCGACTTAATTTTGCTCTATGAGTATACATGCATATATATAGAGAACATTTTTTTTATTGAATATATAGATGCATGAAAGTAGTATTATGTGTTTGAACATATAGAAAAGTGTGAAGGAAGGAGTAATCTGTTTTGGTAGAAAGTTGTGTGAAGTTTGTGGAAGGAAAGTGTGCAAAAGATTCTTAACCGGATTTGCTATGGACAAAAAATGTGCTCTTAACCAGAACTGAATTCATGCATATGTAGATGCAACTTCATCAGTTCACTTTTGTCAGTTAGACTATTTTGTAATCTATTGTTTTGTATTTGGGTAGTGATCCCATCAATAGTGAGCCACCCTATAGTGAAACTTGGCAGTGAGCCTTTGTAAAAATCACCTTAATTGGTGCCACCTTAATCGGTGCTTTATAATTGAGAATTAGCATTCTCCGTGGTTTTCCCCTTCTTGTGTTTCCACGTAAATTCTGGTGCTCATTGTGCTTGGTGTTGTTATGTGCATTCATGCTCTTATCTATTTGATTATTTTATGATTGGTATAAGTCTGCTTCAGATTAAATAAAGAAAGGAAAATTGTTTTACGATAACTGATTCACCCCCCTCTCAGTTATCTGGACTATTCAACAATTGGTATCAGAGCTTGGTCCCTTGTAGATTGACCTTAACCGCTTGAGGGAGATCTTCACAGTTTAAATAGATGGCAGGAGATTATTACTTTGAGGAAGAACTGAAGTCAATATTGAGTGATATGGAAAGTACAAAATTTGAGAATGAAGAGCTGAAAGAAAATATTATGGAAGCAAATAATTGTATCTCAAAGCTAAGGGAGAAAATCAGGAAATTCAAAGCAAGACACAAAGAGGTCAGCCATGAATTAAAGGATTCAAAGGAGAGCATTGTGGATTTGAAGAAGCAACTGGATGAATGAAAAAAGACTGAAGAAAATCTCAAAGATACCATCAAATAGAAATCAAAAGAAAATGAGAAGTTAGATCAAGAGTTAAAAAGGTTGAAATCAGAAGCAAGAGTATGTGAAAGTAGCATGATTTTGGATCAACTCTTGTCCCTACAAAAATGTTACAAGGATAAAGAAGGACTTGGATTCACCAATGAAAGCTCAAAACATAACATTAAGGATGAAGACAAAGCATTTGAAGTTGAATCAAGATCATATTTAACAAGCAAGGTCTGAATCTCTAATGCACCTACAAAAAGACCTCCGGTCAGGCAACCAAATGCTCAAAGGTACTGATAATTAAATGGTCACTATTTTCTATGCAAAAAATTTGGACACAAGGCTGTAGAATGTAGAAGCAAGATGGAACAAAATACTCAATGCTTTAACTGTCACAAGTTTGGTCACAAAGCAAGTCAATGTAGAAATGAATTATCTGATCCGACAAGAAGGAATGGAATGAACTATCTCTTTCATGGTTATTGATATTTATGTGATGGTTCTGGTCACAAAGCTAATTAATGCAGACCTAGGGTTCACTTAGCAAAGTCAGGACAAAGATGTTACAAGTGCAGTCGACCCAGACAATATGTTAATACATGTAGATATGTTGCTCTGAAAAGGACTGAAGACAAAGAGAAGATTGCATAATTAGATGAATGTAAGAAGAAGGCAACCACAGTGTGGAAGAAAAAGGAAATGAGTGTGGAGAGCTCTTTTGTGGTACTAGATCCCGATACTAGCCCTACCGGTAATTGAGCCAATTGCCTTGGCTCAAGGGGAGTTTTGCAATGCATATTCTATCGGTTCCCCCTCTCCGAAGAAAGATTGTTTTGTTTTTGGCATGACTAAGCTAGATTGAGGTGATGTTGCATAATGAAGGTTAATTTGCAAAGTACAATTATTGGCATCATCGATACAAGTTTTGGCAGCAGAGTCATCATGAGCAATTAAGGATAAAAGATGAAATTTCAAATCATTTCTCATTGTTGCAAAGAAGAAGAGTTTTTTCACTAAGCAATAAAAGTTTGAAGGCAAGCACGATGATGGAATCTATTGACATAAAATCATGTGGCGATGCTCTGCTAAGGCTAAAGGGAGTAGAGTTGGATGAGTTTGATCATCGAAAGATGAAAGAAACGGAACTAGGGTTGAAGATGAATGAGTTGCAAAATGTAAATACTCTGGGTATGGATTTATGGGAGAATTTCCCTGGTTTGCAAACAAAGAATCTATCTTGTTCCTATTGAGTTGATTCAAGTATGACAACATTTTTTTGGACAAACCCTATCCAATCATGAAGGAAGTCATTGAAGCTATTACTGGTTTGTGCAATGTTGGTGACCTCCTTGGGAAGAAAATGATGAAATACAAAGATGTGGAGGAACTTACTGGTATCAACAAAGACCCCTGAGCTCTATTGATAAATACCATTATTTATCTTGTAGTAAGGTATGTTGCTTACGACATCACTTATAAAATCTATTTCAGAAATCGTGAAGGTTCTACTTCGGCTATTATTGTATATCTTGCACACATGATGGTGAAGGAAAAAAAGAAGTTTGATTTGTGTAGCCTAGTAGTGGAAAACCTAATTGAGAATGTCAAAATGTCTTTGGTTGAGAGTTATCCTTTTTGGTTTGGGTCTTTGCTCACATGTTTGGTATTTTACTTTCTGAGTTCATTACCGATAAAAGAGAATGTTAAGTGGAAGTCCGACATCCCTGTCGGAAAGCAAGTTTACATATATTTGTTATGTATGGAGGATAAAGCAAGTGCATGCAAAGTCTATTTCTCATCCCTGTAGATGAATTTATGCTCCGGTGTGATAGTATCCAGTCAATTTGAGGAGGGTTCCTCCTCTAGTAAGGAATTGGAAGTTGTTATTGGTGGTTCCCCTCCGTAACCTAAAAGGAGGAAAGTTAACACATAAGATGTCATCACTATCTCGGAAGAGAAGGAGAAGGAGAAGGAAGAAGAATCTCTGCCTAGATCTGAATCTTTTGATCCAGATGATATTAGGCCAGTGTTAGATGAAGGTGATGTGAAGAAGGTTGGTGAAATATGGCATGCTTGTTCTCCAATCCGAAGACTTAAAATTGATGATGCTTTGGTTGATTATCTACTCAAGAAGGGTATTACTATTTCAGATGTTTCTGAATCATTACCAGATGATTTAGTAGAGGTTGTTGAAGAAAGAATGTTGTTGGAAGGACCTGAAGGAAATAAGTTCGAAGCTATGATTGAGAGAAGATGCGTCAAAGCTAAACAAAGTTTATCCAAACACATTGGTGAGACAAGAGAATGGATTAAGGAGATGTCTGACATCTACAAGTATTGTCTTCGGTGGCTTGAAACTGTTGATAATTTTAGAAGTAGAATTGAAGCTATTGAATTTGAGATGAATAATATTGGAAAGAGTTTTGATTTCTTCAAAGACAAAGATGGAAAACAAAGAATAAGAGTTGGTGAGTTGCAAGCAGAGATGTTGATTGCTCAGAGATAGAGGGAAGACTTGGTTAAAACTTTTTGGTTGGTCAAATAAATTGTTGAGGTCCGGTTGGATCATCTCTCCAGGACACTTTTTGATGCAAAAGATTGTGAATGAAAGTGCCTGTCTTTGGATTGTTCAACCTCATTTACGTTGTTGAATTTGTTGGATAGCATGTGCACCAAAATCGATTCTGTTGTCCTAGCTTGGAAGAAGAATCTTCCAACTGTGAGAGAAAGGTACAAGAAGATTTTTCATGTGAAAAGTGTTATTTTTACTTGAGTTCCTGAACGTTTGTATTTTGTCCCATCGCCTTTGATGGAAAAAAGGGGGAGAAAAATGAAGAGAAAAAAAAACAAGAAGAGGTACTAAATTTCTTGACTAAGGGGGAGTGCTTGGAGTTTTGGAATTGGAGTTTTGGGGTTTTGTGTTTTTGAATTTTTGTTGTTTTGCCATTAATGTCAAAGGGGGAGATTGTTGAGAAGTTGTTGAGATGGTTTAGCATTGTTGTCATTGATGTCAAAACCTTGGATCTAGAAGGTTGTGCTCTAGATTATGTACATAATTGATCCATCCTATCGTATGTTATGATGTTGTGTTGTGTGGATATTATCCTTGATCCGGATATGACAATATTCCTTTTTGGGGAAATATGTTGAATTCAGTTGATACAGTATAATGAATACTAATCCTTTTATGATGGCTTTTGTACTCAAAGCTTACTCCGGGTAACCTTACTATCTGAAACTTCATATAGCATGTTACAAGTTTTTGTATGTCAAATTGTGTTTCTCCAGTTGACACTGAAATTAATGATAATCATTTTTTGGTCTTGGTTGTGGCATTCTCATTGGCTCAAAAATATACTTCATGTGATTCAGATTATGCTATCTTATGTATGACCTATTTTTAGTCCCTTGGTAATGTGATAAGAAGATATTTATGTGCGACCTATCTTTTGGGTCTGGTGTTAGTGTGCAAGGTCTTATTGAATATTTCAAGCTTGTTCTTCATGCCGACATACTTTGTGGTGATCTAAATTCAAATAGTGTTTGGCTGACTTAGAAGACTATGAAGATATTATGTGGTTGACTTAATTTTGTTCTACGGGTATACATGCATATATAGAGAACATCTTTTTGATTGAAGATATAGATGCATAAAAGTAGTATGATGTGTGTGAATAGATAGAAGAGTGTGAAGGAAGGAGTAATCTATTTTGGTAGAAAGTTGTGTGAAGGTTGTGGAAGGAAGATGTGTTGAGAAAATGTGTCTCAATTTCCAGTTTGAAGCCTTAGATTTCAAGACTTGGCAAAAAATTGTAGTACTCAGCCTTTACCGCCATACCGTGATTGTTCCTTTTGTGCCTCTACCGCTTTACTGCGACGGTCTGGTCTTCCCCTGGCGGTACCACAATGACGGGCTTGGCGGTTACCGCCTTATTGCGTGGGGTGAGTTTACTCACTGCGATGGTCATGGTAGGTGGCTTGCAGCCTGCCTCGCCGGTCACCGCCTTATCGCGGTCAGCGAAGGCTTTCACCATGGTGGCCACATTGAAGCCGCCAGCAGTGGCCTGGCGGTTACCACTCCATCGCAGGCGGTGAGTTGTCTCACTGTGGTGAGCCTGGCGGTTATCGCCCCACCGCAGATGGTGAGTTTGCTCATCGCGGTGGCGATGGTGTGACCGTCAATGGTCGGCCTGGCGATGCTTGTAGTAGCACGGTATGAATGCCAATGGTTTTCTCAACGGCTATCGCCACACCGTGGGTCGACTCGGATAGGGCAGCGGTAGCGTGGTGGCGGTCAAGGGGAAAGAGCTCGAAGGAGCTTAGATGGCATACCACCATATCATGAGGTGAGATGGTCTGGACAACGGTAGTGCGGTGTAGCCTTTGGAAAGCTCAGATGAGCTCACCGCAGTACTACAGCTGGGTCATATGGACTTGGTGGTAGCGCGAGGAAAATGAGCTCAGAGATCGGTTGACCGAGCTTGACCGAGTTGGATGAAAAGTCAAAGCGACCAGCGAATGGTAGATGGACACGTGGCAAGTTGACAATAGTTTGATTGGGTAAAGGCCAATGTAGTAAATGATAGTTAATGCAAACTTGTTCGACTAATGATAAGAACTGATTATGGCAAGGAGTAAATGTCTGGGTGGCTCGATGAGATCAGAGAAAATCGATTGCGTATTGGATGTTCAATGCATGAACCTAGAAGCCATGGGATTGGTTGAGACATTGAATGTGTTGTATGACTTTGTTAGTCGAATACAATATTTTATGTAAACCAAAAGGTGACGGTTTTGGTATGTAAGTTGGTTGCAAGTCAATGTAAAATATTTGATAGTATACTTTGAGAAAAGTATTGTAACAATGAGAATATAACTTGAAGCTATTGTGAGTTGATCAGAGAGTAAGGGCTAATATTGTATGTAATTGATTATTACTGTAGTACAATTGTTGTTTCTTGGTGTGGTGAGTTTTTTTACTTGAAAAGATTTTCCCACGTAAATACTGTGTCAAAATGGTGAATGCTTATTTTTTGTTATCTCTTTCATGATGCTTGTATTCATCTTAGTAATTTTAGAAGTTATTAGAACTAGTTTTTGCTCTTCTCCTTTGTTGTATTAGTGTTAAGGGAATGTATTCCACACTGTTGGGTCATTAGATCCATCCCTGTTTTCCGTTCAAGTGGTATCAGAGCTTGACCAGTTGTGTTATCCTTGAGAGAAAAGGTCAGTTTTTTGTGCTAATACTGTTTCAGTGGGAGTCTTGCATTATTAAAACTTTTTTCTGTTTGAGATGGTGAGTACATCAGGTAGAGTAGGTATTGAAAAGTTTAATGGCAACAACTTTGAGTTATGGAAACTCAAAGTGGAAGACTTGCTGGTGGATAGAGACCTCTGGATTGCAGTGTCTGGAACTATGCCACAAAGTATGAAGCAAGAGGATTGGGACCTTGCTGATAGAAAAGCAAGAGGTCTGATAAGACCGAGTCTAGCTGATTCTTTACTCCTGAACGTCCATGAGGAGAAGTCTGCAACTTCATTGTGGAAGAAGCTTGGTGATATTTATTAGGGAAAGTCTAGTAAATAAGTTATTCCTAAGGAAGAAGTTGTACTGCTTGAAAATGGAAGAAGGTGCATCTGTTGCAGACCATCTGAACTCGTTTAATATGAGTTCTACTCAGCTGGCATCTGTAGGTGTAAAGACTGAGGAGGAGGATCGTTGCATGCTCCTATTGTGTTCATTACCTAAAAGTTGGGATCATCTGGTGATGGTCATTGGAAGCACAACCACTGCATTCAAGATGGATGATGTGGTTGCTTCTCTTCTGTCTGAAGAAATGCGAAGGAAGTCTTCTGAGATGGCCAAAGAGGCTCTTGTTGTTCGAGGTAGACTAAAGGAGAAAGGCAAGAAGAAAGACAAGAAGTCAAAATCCAAATCTGTAGGGAGATCAAAATCTCCTATAAAAAGTTCAAGGTGAGATGTTGGAACTGTGGGAAACCTGGTCATATCTAGAAGGATTGTAAGGAGAAGAAGAAGAAGAATGCTTCTGACAATGAATCTTCTCAAAGTGATGTAGATGCCTTCATTGCAACAACCTTGACAACTCAAGCATCAGATGATGTCTGGCTGGTTGACTCAGGTGTGTCCTTTCACATGACATCCAATAGAGAATGGTTCTCTAAGTATGAGAAGTATGATGGTGGAAAGGTGTACCTGGCAAGTGATTCAATGTTGGAGATCGTTGGTAGAGGAAGAGTCAAAATTCAGTTTCCTGACGGAAGAGTCAAAGGTATTGGTGGTGTACTGCATATACCAGGTCTGGCTCGAAATCTTCTTTCTGTCAGTAAGTTAAATGATGTTGGTGTATAAGTTTCTTTCTCAAGTAGAGGATGCAAAATTGCTAGAGGTTCAATGGTGTTGGCTAAGGGTATTCGTTCTGGCACTCTGTTTAAGCTGGATGCACATCCTATTCAATGTGAGAGTGCCTCTGCAAAGACAAGCAAAGCTGCTCCTGTAGAGGAAGATGAACACACTTCTCTGGCTGCAAATGCTTTGGAGGTAAAACTCCAAACAAAGAAGACTATGTTGTGGCATCATAGACTAGGTCACATAGGTGAGAAAGGTTTAAAAACCTTGAAGAGAAAAAATCTTGTAGAAGGGCTTGATGATTGTAACCTTGAGTTTGATTTTTGCGAACATTGTATCTATGGAAAACAACACCGTGTTTCATTTTACTCTAGTCCTCATAAATCTTCTGGTATACTAGATTATGTTCATTCTTATGTGTTTGGTCTAGTTAATGTTCCTTCGTTATTGAATTCTAGATATTATGTTTCTTTTATTGATGATTGTTCGAGAAGGGCATTTGTATACTTTCTTAAAATTAAATTAGAAGTGTTTAGTAGGTTTAAAGAATTTAAATCTTTGGTAGAGATTCAGACTGGAAGGAAAGTTAAATGTTTGAGGATAGATAATGGTGGTGAATTTTGTTCTATAGATTTTGAATGGTATTGTATAGATCATGGAATTAAAAGGCATAAGACAACATCTTACACTCCACAACAAAATGGAGTTGCTGAAAGGTTGAACATGACGCTGATGGAAAAGGCAAGGAGTATGTTGAGCAATGCTGGTCTGGAGTAGAAGTTCTGGGCTGAGGCTATGGCTACAACATGTTATCTGGTAAATTGATCTCCTTGCTCTACTCTTGTTGATAAGACACCTTTGGAAGCATGGTCTGGTAAGAAGCCCTCTTTGAGGCATATTCATGTCTTTGGTTGTGAGGCATATGTTTATGTGCCAAATGAAAAGAGATCAAAATTGGATAACAAGGCTATCAAGTGTATTCTCATCAACTATGGTGTTGGTGTGAAGGCATACAAGCTTTGGAACCTTGTTACTGAGAAGGTTTTGTACAACAAAAGTGTGATATTTCATGAGCTGAAACCTTCAGTAAGTGATCAACAACTTGAGACAGATCAGAGTGACAAGAAGAAAGATGCAGTTGAGATTCCCCAAACTCCAGAAAGGGAAGAGTTGCATGGTGTACCTAAGACTGAGGAGAGCTCAAGCAGCTGTGGAAGTTTTGATGATGAAGAACCACAACCTTAGCAAGTACTCCCTCATCAAGTACACGAGAAAAATGACAACCTAAGAGGTATGGTTTCTCACTATTAAATTCGAACTATGCCTATGCCTTAATTACTAGCACTGATGAGCCTAGGATTGTAAAATAAGCAATCAACATGACTGATTCATATTCTTGGCTGGAAGCCATGAATGAGGAAATGGATTCATTGAAGAAGAATGAAACCTGGGATTTGGTACCACTGCCTAAAGGGCGAAAGCCTATTGGATGTAAGTGGATATTCAAAAAGAAGACATGTCTTGATGGTAGTGTTGAGAAGTATAAGGCATGATTGGCTGCAAAGGGATTTTCCCAGATTGAGGGAATTGATTATGGAGAGATTTTTTCCCCTGTAGCAAAGATGACATCGATCAAATTTTTGCTGTCATTGATAGTTGTGTATGACTTTGAAATTGATTAGATGGATGTGAAAACAACGTTTCTCCATGGTGAGTTGGAATAAGAAATTTATATGTCCTAGCCTGAGCATTTTGTTGAAAAAGGTAAACAAAATCTGGTCTGTAAGTTAAATAAATCTTTGTATGGTTTGAAGCAGTCTCCTAGAACGTGGTACCAAAAATTTGACACATTTGTATTGTCTATGGGATTTGTGAGATCAAAATTTGATCATTGTGTATATTATAAAACTAAAAAATGATCGTGTGCTTGTTATTACCCTGTACGTGGATGATATGTTATTCATAAGAAATAACAAGACTATGATTTCTGATCTTAAATCTTAGATGTCTGCAAAGTTCAAAATGAAAGATCTTGGTGTAGCTAGGTATATTCTGGGAATTGAGATAACCAGGAACAAAACAAGCATAAAGCTTTAGGTAAGTCAGAGTAAGTATGTGAGCACAATTCTGGAGAGATTTGGTATGAATGATTGCAAGCAACTAGTTGTTATAATCATGCAGGGAACGAAACTATCTATTGAAGACTGTCCAAAATCTGCTACTGAGATGGAGGACATGACCAATGTGCCCTATGCAAGTGCTATTGGCAGTTTAATGTATGCAATGGTCTGTACAAGACCAGACATTGCCCAAGCAATGGGAGTTCTAAGCCATTTTATGGAAAATCCGGGAAGATCACATTGGGATGCTGTGAAGAGAGTATTCAGGTATTTGAAGGGGACTTCAGATTATGCTTTGTGTTACCATGGTAGTTTGGTTGCATCACAAAGGACTCTCAGCATTCAAGGATATGTTGATTCTAATTGGGTAGGGGACATTGATAGTAGGAGATCCACCAATGGATACACATTCATGCTAAATGGTGGAGCGGTCAGTTGGATGAGAAAGTGATAGGCTGTAGTTGCTTTATCCACGACAGAGGCAGAGTACATGGCAGCCACTCCCGCTTGTAAGGAAGCAGTTTGGCTGAGGCGTTTATGTTCAAACATTGGTTTTAATGCAAGGCAAATTACTTTTCACTGTGACAGTCAAAGTGCCATTTGTTTGGAAAAGAATTTGACTTTCCATGCTAGGATGAAGCACATTGATGTGCAGTTTCACTTTGTGAGGGACACGGTGGGAGATGGAAGAGTCTATCTGGAAAAGGTTGACACCTTGATGAATGTTGCAGATGCATTAATGAAGCCAATTAGCATAGAAATATTTAGATGGTGCACAAAATTGATGGGCCTTGGGGCCTATGACCATCAATAATTTTTTCAGATTCTAGGGGAATCTGGAAGTCTTTGCTAAGTGGGAGCTTGTTGAGAAAATGTGTCTCAACTTCTAGTTTGAAGCCTTAGATTTCAAGACTTGGCAAAAAATTACAGTTCTTAGCCTTTACCGCCATACCGCGGCTATTCATTTTATGCCTCTACCGCTTTACTATGGTGATCTGGTCTTCCCTTGGTGATACCGCAGTGACGGGCTAAGCGGTTACCGCCTTATTGTACGCGGTGAGTTTACTCACCGCAGTGGTCGCGGTAGGTGGCTTGTAGCCTACCTCGTCAATCACCGCCTTACCACGATCAAAGAGGCCTTCACCATGGTGGCCACGGTGAAGCCGCCAGCAGTTTCCTGACGGTTACCGCTCCACTACAGGCGGTGAGTTGTCTCACCATGGTGAAGCCGCCTGCGGTGAGCCTAGCGATTATCGCCCCACTGCGGACGGTGAGTTGGCTCATCGCAATGTGACCACCAATGGTCGGCCTGGCGGTTACCGCCCTACCACAGGGTGGCCTAGCGGCTCTCACGGTAGCATGATATGACTACCAGTGGTTTGCCTGGCAGCTACCGCCACACCGCGGGTCGACTCGAACAGGGCAGCGGTAGTGCGATGGCGGTCAGGGGGACAAAGCTCGAAGGAGCTCAGATGGCATACCACCATACCATGAGGTGAGGTGGTCTAGGTAGTGGTAGCATGGTGTAGCCTTGGGCGAGCTTGGATGAGCTCGCCGTAGTACTGCGGCTGGGTCGTATGGACTCGGCGGTAGTGCGGTAGAAGGAAAATGAGCTCGGAGCTCGATTGACCGAGCTAGATGAAAAGTTAGAGTGACCAGCAAATGACAGATGGACACATGGAAGGTTGACAATAGTTTGATTAACTAAAGGCCAATGTAGTAAATGACATTTAATGCAGACTTGTTCGACTGATGATAGGAACCGATTATGACAAGGAGTAAATGTCTGGGTGGCTCGATGAGATAAGAGAAGATCGATTGCGTATTGGATGTTCGATGCATGAACCTGGAAGCCGTGGGATTGGTTGAGACATTGAATGTGATGTATGACTTTTTTAGTCGAATTCAATATTTTAAGTAAACCAAAAGGTGATGGTTTTGGTATGTAAGTTTGTTGCAAGTCAATGTAAAAGATCTGATAGTATACTTTGAGAGAAGTATTATAAGAGTGAGAATATAACTTGAAGCTGCTATGAGCTGATCAAAGAGTAAGGGCTGATATTGTATGTAATTAATTATTACTGTAATATAATTGTTCTTGCTTGGTGTGGTGGGTTTTTTTACCTGAAAAGGTTTTCCCACGTAAATACTGTGTCAAATCTATGAATGCTTATTTTATGTTATCTGTTTGATGTTGCTTGTATTCATCTCAGTAATTTTAGAAGTTATTAGAACTAGTTTTTTCTCTTCTCCTCTGTTGTATTAGTTTTAAGGGAATGTATTCGACACTGTTGGGTCATTAGATCCATCCCTGTTTTCCCTTCAAGATGTGCAAAAATTCTTAACCAGATCTACTGCAGATAATTTTTTTTCTCTTAACTGGAATTGAATTTATGCATATGTAGATGCAACTTCATTAGTTCACTTTTGTCAATTAGACTATTTTGTAATCTATTGTTTTGTATTTGGGTAGTGAGCCGACCGGTAGTGATCCACCCTACAGTGAGCAACTTGGTAGTGAGCCTTTGTAAAAATCACCTTAATTGGTGTCACCTTAACCGGTGCTTTATAATTGAGAATTAGCGTTCTCCGTGGTTTTTCCCTTCTTGGGTTTCTAGGTAAATTCTCGTGTTCATTGTGCTTGGTGTCAAGTTATGTACATTCATGTTCTTATATGTTTGATTATTTTCTGATTGGTATAAGTCTGCTCTGGATTAAATAAAGAAAGGAAAATTGTTTTAAGATAACTGATTCACCCCCCTCCCTCTCAGTTATCCGAAATGTTCAACACATGTTAGGTTCACCAAAATGTGGAGGAGGGGGACCGACTACTCTGGGACTCTAGGTCATGGGAGAGTCCTAAGCAATAGGCTACCCTGATCCACCTCAATGTTTCCTAAGTGAATTGGAAAGGTTAAGACGTTAAGGCTAAAAAGGAAGATCAATCTAGCTACTACTATCCTTCTGCTAAACCGAAGGTTTCATGAAGCTAGGATAGTTGATTTTGAGAGTTCAATCTGCTACCCAAACAACTCATTATCTGAGGACAATAATGTGGACTACAAAATCCAGCACGGTGCACTGGCATCTTAGATATGTGTTGTCATCTGTACAGACAAAAGGTCTTAGGAATAGATTAAAACACTAGAAAAACAACTAAATTCCTAACTGCTAAGGTTTTATACTATGACAAAATACTTGAAAAGTGTAGAACTAAAGTACAACAAGAAGAATACTACCATCAAGCTAAGCTAGAATTGACAAACAAAAGATAAGAAAAGTGGACCTTTCTACCCAAGAGTCGAATCTTTGAAGAAGTCACATGAAGAAACCTACACACACAAGACCAAGGAAGATGTTGGGGTTGTTTTTAGAGGACTGCCTTAGTCAATCCTCGACTTTGGTGTTTCCACCTCCATGGATAACCAAATGGAAATAATATATAGAAAATGATGTAGGAATAGAAATGAAATAGTGCTAAAAGGAATCACCAACAATAAGTATGCTACACAAAATACATAAAGTGATGCAAATAGAAATGGAAATGAACGATATCACCTCCACACCCACGAGCACTCAAGGAAAGTAGTGGAAGGAGAGAGCTTGCAAGTCCTCCAACAATAACGTTGTCAGAACAAACAAAGTGTGGGAGCCAAGAACTAATAGCTTGTAGCCACAAATGAGTGATTTAGAAGCTCAAGAGTGTGAGAATGAATCTAGGAGTGTGTAGTAGAATCAAGAAGTGTGTGAGAGAAGTAGAATTCTCAAGAGTCCAAGAAGGAATGAAAGAATGGAGATAGATCATTTGAATGGGAAAAAAGAGGCAAGAGACTTTTTTCTTGTCGATCAAGGGAGGCAGACATGTTATAGTTCATCACCAATGGAGAAATTTAACACCACTATGGATTCTAGAGGAAAGAATCCTATCAAGATGATAGTGTGATGAAAATGTCTGTGTGGTGCATGCATCCTTGACATGAGTCCTCCACTGATGCCAAAATGATCTGCCAAGTGGATGGAGAAAGGTGGAAGATCTGGAATTACATCATTGGATTTTTGTTTTCTAATGTAGGGTGATGTAAATGGAAAATTTTCCTAGGGGTGCCAATTCGATCCATTATAGAATGATATAACCTTTATGGTTAGCAGATATTACTGCTTGATGGAAGCAATTGAGCCCAAAACAATTTGGGTTTCAGAGCTTGGATATGAGGTAACTAAAGTAGAGCTTACCGGTTTTTTAAAAGTTGTGTTGAGAAAACCAAGAGATCCATCTATGGATAGATTTGGCACATATACAGAGAAATCCAGTTAGGTGAATTTGGATAAGAATAAGAAAGATATTGACAAGAATGTTGAGAAGATGAAAACTCGGTTAGAAGAGATGGTGAACACTCCTAAGGGTTCTATAGAGAAATAAAAAGCTACTACTATTTCTCTATAGGGTACACCAAGTACAAGAAGGTCAATTAGGACCTTTTACCCCTCTCCTACTATTCCTAAGTCATCCAAAATAAAGCTTGTAGGAATTTTAAAGAAGAAATACCATATAGCCAATCTGTGCAATAAATGCCTCCTAAAAGGAGAAGAAAAGAAAGGTCACTAGGGAGAGATACATTAGCTGTGAAGATGAGGAAGATGTAGAAGAAGGGACAAAGTTGATCCAAAAGAAGTCTCAATCCACTATGGAAGAGACAAGTGAAAAGAGAACAAAAGTGGATATGGTTGACATTGAAAGTGAAGAAGAAGTAGAGAAAGAAAAGAAAGGTTTTATTTTTCAGAGAAGAGAAAAGAGTTCAATAGAAGGAGAAAAATATCCTAAAGGCAAGGGAAAGAAGAAATAAAATTCCCCTCTTATTAGGGAGCATTGTTCAATAACATTATTAAGCCTCTAATTGACCAAATTATTCATTCCAAATCCTTATTATTCTCATTTTCCGAAAGGAGAATCTATATTAAATAATTTTCATCATTAATTAAAACATCTTGGATCATGTGTGTCTTGGACTTAGGTACCTCCTTAAGTGCCAAGAGCCATTTTAAAATATGTTTTTGGTGACATTTTAATTATTCAAATTCAAGTTTCAAGTGTCAACTTTTGGAATCTAATTTTCGAGAAATTAGGTAAACACCTATAAATACATAATTATTCTATCAATTGAAATCTAATACTTTTGAAGGAACAAATATTGAGAAAATATTATTGTCAAGATCATTGAAGAGAAAATTTACTATTCATCTATAGTAGTAATCAAGATCATATCATCATGTCAAAGTTGATGTGTGTTCATGTCATGTTTTGGAGCTAACATTGTGATGTAGGTTTCAAGCATTCAAGCATCAAATTAATCAAGCAAGCAAGCCAATTCATGCATGATCCAAGCCTTAGAGTGATGTGTTTAATTTCAGTCCTCTAAGGATAGCCATTAATGGTTTGGTGAGTTGTAACAAGCTTTTTTCCTTAATCAATTCCTTCATTTTTTTATTATTTCATTATCAAGGTTTAATTACCAAATTAGGGTTTGACCAAGGCAAACCCCCATTCACCCAAAAACAATTTTTTTTGCTTCTCTATTTGTATGTGTAGATTTACAGGTGAAAAAGGATTAAAAGTTGATCAAAAAAGTAATTTTGCAAAGTTGCATTTATTGTCAATATTGTTTTTGATTAGAGGTAAAAAATGGGGTTTGAATGGCCCCATAAACCTTTACAAAAAAGGATAGCTAAAGCAAAAGAAACCTACAACAAGCACGTAAAATACAAAAAATAGCACGCCATCAGTGCAATAGAAGCCAAAAAGGAGGCACAACAACAATTTGTTGTCAATATTGTTGTCAAGACACAAAAACTCAAATTTAGAATTTATTTCTAACTTTTCGATAGTAAGATCTGCATAAATCTGAAGCTTAGATCTTGCACCAGAGGACCCAAAAATTTGAGAAAAATCCCTATGTAAAGACCCATTCGCCCTTGGGCTAATGAGTCCTTGTAGGAGTCTCAAAACCCACTTTTCGGAGCAGGTTTGTCATTCTTTGCACTTCACAGATCTACGTGTAAATTGTCATTTTTTCTGTTATCATATGTAGAACTTTTCATTTCAAGTGTTAGGTCATACAATTCACTTAGTTTATGCACTTTCAATATTTACAAAACATTACAAATCAATCATTTTGTCCTAATAAAGAAGAGATTCGAAGATCCAAAATAGGGTTAACTCACCTCAAGGTTGAAAGGCAATCCTATCCTTTTGTGATTTTCTCTCTTTCTAATGAAATTAAGGGATAGGGGTGTTTGAATCCTAGGCCATTTCATCACTCCACATTGATTGAATTCATTTCCCCTTTTCCCTAAATTTCATTTTGGTGAACCTGACCTATTAACATTACATACCTTTTGAAATTTGCCATAATTAATCCTAGATCTAGGTTTTGCATTGCATTGCATTTCTTAGTTAGGGTTTCATCTCTGCATTCTAAAAATTCATAAAATTCAAAAACATTGCATTCCATATTGCATCCTAGGTTGCATTAGGGTTTGTTTCAATCATATTTAGATCATAATCAAATAAAAAAATGCATTAAAAAAAGTTGTCATTTTGTTCATACATTGTCATAAAATTGCAATTTTATTTCATCTCAATTTCTAGAAATACTGTCACTGTTTAACCTATTTGCAATTAGGAAAAGAAACATCAAACAATAACATAAAACTTCAAATTTTCACTTTTTAGAACCCTGCCCAAGGACCCATTCACCCTAGGGCGAACGTGTCCTTATACAAGTTTCTCAGACAACTTTTGCATAGTCTTTTGTCTTTGTATTATCAGTTTGTTCCAACTTACAAAAGTTTGTTTTGAAATTATAAAATAATGTTATTGCATGTGCAAGAAAAGTGTCATTTTTCTTGATTTGTTATAAATTTGGAAAAAAATTATTGCATTTCAGTATTCAATCAGATCTGTAGGACAACTATTTACATTTTTACAGCATTGCATAATTTGGATAGACTAGTTTTTATTATTGCACAAATTCAAAATTCTAGATGTTATCATGTTTCCTTCCCAATATATTTCCTAGTCATGAGAATACCTTAGTGCAAGAGAGTGAAATCATCGACACATTTACTAATATCACCTTGCCAATCCTTCACTCAACCCCTAATATCTCTCCCATTTATGAGGATGATTTGATAAAAGAGGATACAATCATAGACAATCATGAAAATCAAAGTTTTTCTACTCCTAATACCTCTCCTACTTGTGATGAAGGTATTTTGATGTTAGAAGATCCAATTTTTGAACATCATGAGAATCTTGTTTATCCCTCTCCCCCTACTTCTCCCACTTCAGAGGATATTATGGAACAGGAGGATGAGATCATTGACACATTCATTATCACTTTTCCTAGTCTCCATTCATCTCCCACTTGTGAGAATGTATAGTGAAAGAGAACACAACTATTGACAATCATAATTGTCCTTATACCGATACCTCTCATGCTTGTCACAAAGGTATTTTGGTGTTAAAAGATACAATAATTGAGAATCATGAGAATCTTGTTTGTCCCTCTCCAAATGCTTCTCCCACTTGGGAATATATTGTGCCAAAAGAAGAAGATATCATTGATACATTTCTTTCAAAAGATAGTATAAATGAAGATACTAAGGCAACCTTAGATTCCCCCTCATTAGAAAATTATCAATAAGAAGTCACATCCACTAAGGTTATGAACACACAAGTATCCATTAGATCTCCCTTGATTATAGGACCTCCGAACACTCCTTTTGAACCTCTTAAGAATCCTCTAATTATTGTACCTCCCAATTCATCTCCTAATCCACTTCTTATCATAGGACCACCTCAACACCAACCAAAACCTCCATGACATATCTTAAATTTTGCAAGGTAACTCACTAGTAACAATTTTTTGCAACAATTGAGTTATCATACTATTGCTCATACATATAACACAAGGAATAATAAAAAACCACAAACCATACCTACTTCATCACCACTTCCTCAACCTGTTTTTCCTAGTGCTCCTCGCTTGCCTTTGCATAGTGGAAAGGAGTATGATCTTGTGGAGCAACCTTGTAACACTCCTGCTAAGATATCCCTTTTGGATTTGATTCAAGCATCACCCCTTTACCATGGCATGATTCAAAATTCTTTTCAACAAGTTATCATCCCTCCTAGTGCACAACCAAATGATGTGGCAGCTTTGATTGAGAATATGAATTCACCTAATTTGGACATTGTCTTTCATCAAAGTGAATTACCTCCTTTATAAGTGAAAAAACAAAATGAGGCTTTGATGATAGTGGCTATCATTAATAGGTTTGACATAAAATGTACTCATTGATAATGAATCGACTCTCAATATGTGTAGTGTAAATATTTTGGATAAAATAGGGGTGGACAAGACTAAGATTCAACTAGATGGGTTGTCTATTCATGGTTTTGATAATATGGGAAAACAACCGCTTGGTGTTGTTGAATGAAAAAGACAACTAAGAGGGGGGGTTTAAATCAATTGTATCTAATTAAAACATCAAAAACCCTCAACATTAATTAGATCCAAACGTATTCATTAAATCCTTATTTTGTTATAGTGATTAATCATGAAATGCAAATAACAAAAATTGAAACGAAAACACCATATACAAGAGGAAACCAAATTTACATGGAAAACCAAATGAGGGAAAAACCACAGTGAGGATTAGCTTACAATATAATTAATTGCAACATCGGTACAAGGGATCACTTCAAGAATAAGACACATTGTCCAATAGGGATCACAACCAAAGATCACTCCTAAAATATGAAAAGAAGATAAAAGAGAAATGTTACACATAGAAAACTATCTCAATGCAAAAAGGAATACACCATAATTAATCCAACACTTTCAAAACCTTGTTTGAAATATTGTGGACACCTTCAACTCACTGCCTTCAGAAGTTCAACACTTTAAAGTTCACACTGATTTGCTCAAATTCACACCCTACACTTCTACAATTCGCACCACATTCATCACTTATATCTCTCTCACATCTATCTTAAGATATTCAACAACACCACTCTTATTTATACCATCCTCAACCTTGAAAAACTTCTCCAAGGTCAGCAAGACATCCTTTACATTTATAATTTCAAATTAGGCCAGTATCCAAATATTCCAATGATGGGTAGGAATGAAGGTGACCTACATAAATCCTTAGTTATGTCCCAAATTTTTCCTAACACACCTCAACATGCTTCCAAAAAATTTGAAGGCGCTTCACATGTAGTGTTAACACCAGGTTGGCCATTACTCGTGCAAAACACGATAAAACTATTAATTACATGATTCCCACTTGATCAAGATGACACGTGGACCACACAAATATCTTTTACATGATCTGGAACAATCCATGAACCACCATAGATCCATCAAAGACTTTGTCCAAACTTGCATCATAGAATTACTTCACCCCAGAACATCCAATTAACCTTATACACACACTAATGCATGAAACTGTTGAATCTCTCTTATGCTATTTTGTCCTTGATGTCATCTTATGGTTATCTGGCATCTTGATGGTTTGATGGTTATCTTCTCAGTTGATTCATATTTTGCTTGGCACATTCACATCACTGGCTTTATTATTTATTATCTTGGTGGCACTGATCATTTAACCTCATGTGCAGATTACAAGTGTTTGTTGTGGTATTCTAATTATTGGTCATTTTCTCAGGTGATACAATTCTGGTTACATGCTCTTGATATTTACAAAAGTCTATTTTATATCAAGTCCTTAAGCTTTCATGACTTTCTAAGGTGGAAATTTGACCTAGATATTTATTTTTGAATATTATTTGACACTTTACTTTAAAGTGCACCTTATGCTTATATCGGGTCTCATCTTGGCTTAAACGTTGACAATCGGTATAATGTTTACCACGCTACCGCTGGCAGGTATGCTAGTAACCACGGTAGAGTGGTGGAAACCATTGGTAGCATGTAAGAATGTTACCGCCATACCGTGCACTAACAAACATGTAACTGCGGTAACGCGTTGGTAACCGCCAGTGACAAGCCAGACAGTTACCGCTATACTGCGGGCTGTCAAAATGTTAACCGTGGTAATGTAGTGGTAACCGCCAACGACAGGAAATCTTGTTACCGCTGTATCGTGAGCCGCCAAATAGCTAACTGCAGTAATGTGGTGGAAACTGATAGCGGTTAGTAAACCGCTACCGCTATACCGCAAGTAGCCAGAGAGGGAACTGCGGTAATGCGATGCAAATAGTCAGGGGTTTGACTGACTACTATCGCTGTACTGCGAGCTATTAAGTAGCTCACCGTGGTAACGCGGTGGAAGTGGCTAGTGGTTAGCTTGGAGCTACCGCTGTACCACGGGTAGGCAAAAGAAAGACCGCGGTTGGGCGGTAAAGGAAGAGGTAACTATTAAATGTTAGTTACCACTATACCACAGGTGAATAGTTTGAAGGGTGCGATAACATAGTTGAGAAAGGAAAAAGTTTCTCGGTTCCTGTGGGAAGCTTAGGTCACTATTTTGCTTCCATGTTCGAGGATTTGGAACCCTATTCTGGCCGCCACCATGGATCTGTGCTTTGGGCCATTACTCTATTATCCCTAGCATTTTTGCTCTTGGACTGCAATCAGGAGCTATCAGGAGTCCTGCACAGAGCTCGCTCCATTTTTCTTCTACCAGCCACTAGATGCATGCACGTTTGTTGGAAGGTTGTGTGACCATTTTCTTCTCCTCTGCAGATCTGGTAATCTATTCTTTGACAACATTTTGGAAAAGTTATCATCACTCTTATATTCTTGGTCATTATTGTTCTATCCTAAACAGAAAGAAAGAATCTTCCTTCTGTGAACACTGCAACATCAAATATGACTTGATAGTCACAACGTAACCTAAAAAACAACCTTGCAATAATTTTTTGGTATGTAAAATTCGAGTAACAGTTGTAACACTTAAAAAGTGTAATGATGTTTTTCTATAAAAGGAAAGACCAGTGAGTTTAGGGTTCAATCATGACAGAATATCAAAAAAATGGAAAAACAGGGGCATTACTATTTCAGAGTTCTGGAAGCCTATTCTTTTTTTTGATGCTGAAAGTTGGAAAACATAGTGTGTATTCAGACTTGTGGTTTTATGCATGGAAAAACATTGAAAATAAAAGAGTGAAAAAGGAAGAAAGCATGTATGATTGAAAAATAGTTTGATGAGACTGTATTGTAACAGAGATAGGATTTTCCTCAAGATGCATTGAGATTAGATAATGCATGGAATTCTGAAGAGTCAATTCTGACTTTTGAAAATTCTATGTTTTGTCTGTCAAGAGGCACTTGACAAAAATCAAGTGAAACAGAGAGATCCTCTGTACTATTGTATGTTCTATTAAAAATCAAAAAAGGGGTTGGTGCTCCTTGAGATTGGTGTCTCTAAACAGAGGGGTTGGTGCTCCTTGAGTCGGTGCTCAGAAATCAACCTTTGAGGCTTTGTCAAAATAAATTAATGAAATGAAGGCCTAAAAAAGGCAGCAGGTTCAGGAGTGTTTTTTCTACCCCAGGAGGGTTTTCCACTCAGCATATCCTTGTGTCTATTGTGTCTTAGTGATTTTTTGCTTAATTACTTTACTGCTTTAAATTGCAATGTTACTTTACTCATTTTAGTTTGTATGATTGCATTCAAATACATGAATGACACTATCATTGAAAAATGAGAACATATATATGGCTCTTTTCATTTTCAGTTTAAAATATTTAAGAAGTTATATACACTGATTCACCCCCCCCCTCTCAGTGTATTTTCACTCCAATAGAAATACACACTGTACTGCACCAAATCATGAGCAATCTTGAATTCTGAAAGATAAATTCAACATAAGTAACTTCCTAGATCCACACAACTTGAAACCAAATTGCAGAGAAATGCAAAGCAAATACATTTCTCCCAAACCACAATAAACAACACTAAAATCCTATTTCACACACTGGTGAACATATGCCACTCTTTACAACGATCTAGAAGCCCAAACTCTGGATCTAGCAATCAATAAAAATCCTGAACAACATATCATATCTGCATAGTCATAGTGAATCAAGATAGAAGAAACACATAGCACATCTCAGAGCATGTTCTAAATATTTGCACAACATTGTTTTCTCTATTTTATCATTTTTTCTCAAAAAGCACTTGGAAACCAAGCACCAAAGACACTATATCAACAAATTACATCATTACAACACATCTCCAGACACTGCAACATAAAGATAGCTCCATTTACTCATAAAATTTCCTCAATATCTCAACTATACATGCACAAACAAAGCTATTCCATTCATGCACCAATTGCAACAAACTGTTTCCCTCTTTTTCACAATTTTCTCAATATCCTCGACATATTCATCATGCAACAAACTTCCTCAACACATAGTTGACATCGATGATAACACCAACTTGTTGACATCAATGAAAACACCTTCATACTTGCAACAATCTCCCCCTTTGTCATTGATGGGAACACATGATGTGAAAAACCATCAAAGACACAACAACTCTAAAAATACTTATTTATTTTTCTCTTTACACAATCTTTCATGATTTTATTTCACTTTATTTCCCCATGTGTAGATAGATTTTTTCACATGATTCTTTCTTCACTTTGACATCAATGGAAAAGGATAAAATATTTTTTATTTTTCTCCACCTTTGACACTGAACCAAGATACTTGCAATTGCACATCTTTTTCCTTTTTACTACTCTAAATGCTCCCCCTTAGGATTGAACCCAATCAAATCAAAAAATCTGCCCAATGACAACATATATTCCTTACTGCAATAATGACACTACCTAATCCCCCTAAGAGGTAGCCACCAACACCAGCCCAGATAAGATGAATCCATATATCCATTAGACTAATGTACCTCCATATGCATCTAGTTCAAAGAAGGAGGGGCAATAACCCCCAACTTCTCTTGGAGATACTAAAAAGTATCCTTAGGAAGAGCCTTAGTGAATCTATCAGCCATCTAATCCTTTGTGGGTATATATTCAAGATTCACTTCATTCTCCATAACCTTCTCTCTTAGAAAGTGATATTTGATTGATATATGTTTTATCCTTGAATGCATCATTAGATTCTTTGAAATGTTAATTGCACTTGTATTATCACAAAAGATAGAAATGGGCTCATCAAACATTACTTTGATATTATTTAATGTCTATCTCATCCATAATAACTGTGTGCAGCAAGATGCTACTGCAATATACTCAACCTCTATAGTGGATAAGAAAATTGAATCTTGCTTCTTACTTATCCATTCCACCAGTCTGCATCCAAAAAATAATGCACCACCACTTGTACTTTTCCTATCATCAACACATCCAACCTAATCTGCATCTTTGTATGCACTTAATGTGAAATCAGTACCCTTAGGATGCCATAAGCCATAATCCAGAGTGCCCTTCAAATATCTGAATATCTTCTTTACTGCGACAACATGTGACTCTTTAGGATCTTCTTGAAATATAGCCACAAGACAAACTACATGCATGATATCCGATCTAGTAACAATTAGATATAATAGTCCACCAACCATAAATTTGTACATTCTTTGATCAGCCTTAGGTGATTCATCATCCTTGGTCAATTTACAACCAACAATCATAGGAGTACATACCGATTTGGAGTCTTACATTCCAAACTTCTTCAACATCTCTTTGACATATTTTTATTGTGAAATGAAAATTCCTTTATCTGTTTGATTGATTTGTAGCCCAAAGAGGAAATTCATCTCCCCAATTATTGACATCTCAAACTCTTTATGTATTTCTTTTGCAAATTTCTTACACATAGCTTCATTGCCTCCAAAGATAATGTCATCCACATACACAACCACTATAAGGATTTTATCCTCCTTAATTTTAAAGTAAAGATTACTATCTACAATGCCTTTACCGAATCCTTGATGTATCAAATATCTATCCAATCTTGCATACTACGCTCTTGGAACTTGCTTTAATCCATACAATGCCTTGTTTAGTCTTCAAACCATATTCGGTTGATCTGATAACTAAAATCCTTCTAGTTGTTCCATGTAAACTTCTTCTTCCAACTCACCATTCAAGAAATCAGACTTCACATCCATCTAATAAACTTTAAAGCCCTTGTATGTTGAAAATGCCAAAAACATTCTAATTGCTTCCATTCTAGCCATCGAGGAAAATGTTTCCTCAAAGTCTATTCCTTCCACTTGTGAGGAACCCTTACCTACAATTCTTTATTTATTTCTTACCACTTATCCATTCTCATTTAGTTTGTTTTTGAATACCCACTTAGTTCCAATTATATTCTTATTTTTAGGTCTAGGAACTAGTTTCCAAGTCTGATTTTTCTCAATTTGTTGCAACTCTTCTTCCATTGCCTTCATCCAATGTTCATCTCTGCATGCCTCACTTACTATTTTTGGTTCAACCTTGGAAAGTAAACACAAATTTACCTCAACTTCAACAAATTTTATTCTTGTCAATACTCTTTTCCTCTTGTCTCTAATGATTTATTCTTTGGAATGATTTCTTTGCACATACTTAGGGCTCTTAGGGGTCTTTTCTAGAGCTTATTCCTCTTCATTCTGCACTTATTTTTCCTTAGCTTTTCCTTCTTCTTCTTCTTCACAAAAGGGTTCATTTGACACATATCCATCTATAACAACTGAATTATGCAAATCTTCATCAACCTTGACATTTTGACTTTCAACCATATTTCTTAGCCTTTTGTTGTAACGTTTGTAAGCTTTTCTTTTAGTAGAATATCCAAGGAAGATACCTTCATTATACCTCACATCAAAGTTTCCTAATTTTTCATCATCTCTTCTGATATAACATTTGCTTCCAAATACTCTAAAGTACTTGATAGTAGGAATCCTTCCATACCACAACTCATAGGGAGTCTTTGTGTTGTTAGCTTTGGCTTGAAATCTATTAAGTATGTAAACATCAGTATGAATTTATTCTCTCTAGTAGAATTTTGGTAGGTTATCTTCTTCCATCATAGTCCTTGTAGCTTCTTGAACAATCATGTTTTCCTTTCAACAACTCCATTCTGATGAGGAGTTCTAGGGGAATACAAGTGTCTCTTTATCCCATGATCTTCAAAAAGCATGTTAAACTAATTGGAGATGAATTATCCACCTCTATCAAACCTCAAACATTTGATCTTCAAATCCATTTCATTCTCAACCATAATTTTAAATGTTTTGAATCTATTTAGAGCATCAAATTTTTCTTTAAGAAAAGTAACCCATGCCATTCTAGAGTAATCATCAATCAAAAGCATGAAATACCTGTCACCTTGAAAACTTCTTACCCTTGTAGGACCACAAAGATCTGTATGCACCAATTCCAACAATCTTTTAGAAGATTGTTCCTTTCCCTTGAAGCTACTCCTTGTTTGTTTTCAGAATTGATTTTTTTTGTAAACGATATTATTAGGATTTGCAATCCTTGGTAGATCTCTTACTGCTTGCACTAAATTGATTCTAACTAAATTTTCAAAATTCATGTGACACATCCTCTGGTGTCATAACCAACTGTCATTAATCTGAGTCATAAATCAATGAACATCAAAACCCAAAACCTTTGAGCTGATAGATATTTCCATTTGTCCTCTTTCCAACAACAATCACAGTTCTAGACCCTTTTTGGATCTCACATCCATCATCCTGACACACAAGATTATATCCTTTTCTACACATCTGTCCAACACTCAAAAGATTATTCCTTAAGCCTTTAACATAGTAGGCATCTTTAGTATTATGCTTACCATCAAAACTGATTGAACCTATTCCATAAATCTTAGCACTTGAATCATCTCCAAATTTAACTAGTCCTCCATCATACTTTTCAAGTTTAACAAACTTACTTTTTTTTTCGATCATGTGATTAGAGCAACCACTGTCAACAACCCAATAGTTCTTATCTTGTCTAGCATGAAAAGAAGATACTAAAGTTCCTTCTTTCCCAGAACACTTTCCTTCACACAACTTTCAGAGTTAGTAGAAGTAGATTCATCTTTTAAAGCCAAGAAAAAGAATTCATCATCATCTCCATAATTAGATTCATCATCAGAAATACCAACATCTTCTCTAACATAGTAACTTTTCTTAATCATCTTTCCTTTTTTCTCTTTACTTTTATTGTTCACAACTCTATTTGGACATCTTGAAGCAAAGTGACCAATATTTACAAAGCTAAAACATTTGAAAGGTAGTTTACTTTTGTACTTACTGGTGCCCTTTTTCAGCCTTCTTACAAAGTTAGCTTCCACATCATCAAGATCATATCCATCCGAATCTTCAAACTTTTCCAATTTTGTAGCCTTTAAAGCAGACTCCACTTTTGTACCATTTTTCAATCCAAGTTTTCTCATTTCAAATGAATTTAGTGTGCCAAACAACCGATCTCTAGTGTAAGCATTACAATTTTCAACTTCCTTAATAGTAGATACCTTTTCACTATAAGAATTAGGAAGAGATTTGAGAACTTTCTTTACCACTCTAGGTTCTTTGAATTGTGCACCAAGACCTCTCATTGCACTTACCAACTCATCAAACCTCTACATATAACTTGTAATTGTTTCATCTTCAGACATTTGCATGGTCTCAAATTGTGCCTTCAGATTTTGCAACTTTTCTTTTTTAACCTTATCATCTCCTTCATAAATGCTTTCTAGCTTGTCCTAAACTTCTTTAGTAATCTTCACATTCATAACTTTTACTAATTCAAAATTTGGAAAACTATTCAAAAGAATAAACATTACTTTACCATTTGTTTCTTGGGCCTTGGTCTCATCACTTGTGCTTGGACCATTTAAAGGTGAAGTATATTGAGTCTTTATTTCCTTTTCAACCTCAAATCCAAAGGATTCCAGATATCCTTCCATCTTTGCCTTCCATAATGCATAATTTGTGTCATCAAACTTAGGGCTCTCTATCTTGTTTTCCATCTCAGATCTACCTCAATTGGGTAATATTTTCTCCAAGGAACCTTGCTCTGATACCAATTGTTGAATGAACAAGACAATTGAGAGGGGGGTGAATAATTTGTATCTAATTAAAACATCAAAAAACCTCAACAGTAATAAAATCCACAAGTATTCATTAAATCCTTGTTCCATTATAGCGATTAATCATGAAATGAAGATAACAAAAATTCCATACATAAGAGGACATTAGATTTATGTGGAAAACCAAATGAGGGAAAAACCACGATGAGGATTAGCTCACAATATAAGTAAATGAAAAACCGGTACAAGGGCTCACTGTCAGAATAGGACATACTGTCAATAGGGCTCACAACCAAAGCTCGCTCCTAGAATATGAAAAGAAGATAGAAGAGAAATGTTACACAGAGAACATTATCTCAATGCAACAAGAAATCCATCACAATTACTCCAACACTTTCACAACCTTGTTTGAAAGATTACAAACGCCTTCAACTCATTGCTTTCAGAAGTCCAACACTTTGAAGTTCGTATTGCTTTGCTCAAATTCACACCCTACACTTCTATAATTTGCACCACATTCATTACTTATATCTCTCTCATATCTATCTTAAGATCTTCCAACAACACCACTCTTATTTATACCATCCTCAACCTTAAAAAACTTCTCCAAGGTCGACAACACATCCTTTACATTTATAATTTTAAATTAGGTCAGCATCAAAATATTCCCGTGGTGGATAGGAATGAAGGTGACCTACATAAATCATTAGTTAGGACCCAAATTTGTCCTAACACACCTCAACACACTTCCACAAACTTCAAAGCCACTTCGCATGTAGTGTTAACACCAAGCCGACCATCACCCATGCAAAACACCATACCACTATTAAGTACATGCTTCCCACTTGATCAAGACAACACACAAGCCACACAAATATCTTTTACATGATCTAGAATAATCCACAAATCACTTGAATCCAAAAAATATTTTTTCCAAACTTGCATCATAAAAATACTTCACCCCAAAACATCTAGTTAACCTTATACACACACCAGCACATGAAACACACATTGTACTGCACCAAATCATGAGCAATATTGAATTCTAAAAGATAAATTAAACATAAGTAACTTCCTAGATCCAAACAATTTGAAACCAAACTGTGAAGCAAATACATTTCGCCCATACCACAACAAACAACACTGAAATCCTAGTTCACACATTGGTGAACATATCTCACTCTTCACAACGATCTAGAATCCAAAACTCTAGATAGAGAAACTATTGACAAATATTAACAACATATCAAATATGCATAGGCATAGAATCAGCACAAAAGAAACTTAGAGAACATCCCAAAGCACATTTTTAACATTTGCGCAACACTATTTTCTCTATTTATCAAATTTTCTCAAAAATTACTTGGAAACCAAGCACCAAAGACACCATCTCAAAAAATCACGACATTCCAACACATCTCCAAAAAATGCAACATAAATATAGCTCCATGTACTCACAACACTTCCTCAATATCTCAACTATACATGCACAGACAAAGCTATTCCATACATGCACCAACTGCAACAAATTGTTTCTGTCTTTTTTCATAATTTTCTCAATATCCTTGACATATTTATCATGCAACAACCTTCCTCAAAACATAGTTGACATCAATGACAACACCAGCTTGTTGACATCAATGACAAGAACTTCATAATTGCAACAGGTGTGATGACATTACTTGTTACAGTTAAGAGGGTTACATTGCAAACTTCTATCCATGTCATGCCTAATTATCTTTTATATAATATTCTCTTTGGAAGACCATGGATTCATGCAATGAATGCAATGCCTTCAACATTAAATCATTTATTGAAATGCACTTACAACAAAAAGGTCTACATGGTAAAAGAAAATCTTGAACTTGAGTTTTGTTTTCAAATTGAACCAAGAATGACAAATCCTCTTACAAAATTGACACCAACTACACAAGTAGAACCAGTGCAAGAATAAGAACAAGAAAAGTGTTTGTCATCAATCACAAAACTATTAGATGATGATAGGGGTTTATTGGATTTTACACCTACATTCATGGGATAATACAAGATTACACACAAATTAGGAAAAGAGAAAGAAGTTTCTATAATATCAACATAAGCTAAGCCATCAAAACTATGTGAGTCCATAAATTTTAGCAAAGAAGAGGAAAGTACAAATTATACACCCACATATGATGAGTATGATCATGAAAAACCACCTTCTCCAAAATAAATGGAAAAACTTTATGGAAGAGGTTATGAGAGTTTGAATAAACTTGGCTATAATGGAAAAGGATGTGGTGTTAAAGAAAAAAGGTATTTGTTTATGTATTGAACCTAACACACAAGAACAAATAAGAGGTCTTGGTTATTGTCCTTTGAGAGAAATGAAAGCATCAAAGAAACCTTCACTTAATATCAATTTCATCACACAAAACACTTCTAGGAAAAAATTACATCATGGTCATGATATTACTTCATCTTCAAACACATGTCTTAGTGATGATTGGGGTTCATTAAATTTTACAACCTCCTTTAAGGGAGAGTAGAAAATATCATAATCTAAACCTAGAGAGTCTTGTGTATGTATGACACCCTATATTAAACAAGAAGTATCTTTGTCACAAAATAAAGGAACGTCATCTACTTTTGATCAAGAGAGTACCTTGTCAAGGCTTCTCCAATCTTTCTTTATATATCTCCCTCCAAGAACACAAAATAAATTCTACAACAAAGGCTCATTTTGTACATATCATCGAGTGCATGGTCATTCTACCAATGAATGTAAGGCCTTGATAAATAAAATTCAATATCTTAAGGATTGTGGTGCTCTTCCTTGTGTTGGTGCACCTAGTTCCTCTTATCAATAATTATTTTCATCCTATCATGTTGCTTATCACTATATGGCATTTGTAGCTTTACATGTTTTTCTCATTGACATTCATGGTGGTACAATATTAAGTGCCATATTTTTTGGCAGCAACATGGTAGTCCTTGGTGGTTGTCCTTGTCTCTATGATTGGGCGAAAGGATAACTATTTTTTGGAGACGTGCATTATTTTTAAGGATCCCCTCTTCCTCTCTTTCTATGTAAAATACCAAGTGGGGGAATATTCTCCCCTTCTCATTATTTTCATGTCCCCTTCTTAGTGATGATAGCATACATATCCTAGGAAGTGTGACCTTTTTATTCAAAGTGTGGTCTTCTTAATTCATGTGACGTGTCTTATTTGTGGTGACATTGAATTTTATGTCCTACAAGAGTGTGACCTTTCTTGGCAGATGACATTCCTCTTGGTGGTAATGCTATGGTTTTCATTCCCTAAGGTGTCAATATTTTATTCCTTGGCTAGTCCTCTCTTGGTGGTGATGTCAAGTGTGACATTCCCTAAGGTGAGACCTATCATGTATTAAGAAAAAACCCCTTTGATTATCTTTTCAACTTTATTGCATGCAAACCTTTCCATATTCCATGAGTGTCTAGCCTAATGCAACTTTCTAGCTTTGTGAAGCATTATTCATTTTGTGGCATCTTATCAAAGTTATTAGGGAGTATAACTTTTGGTATGGTTGATATATGTGAGCCTATAGACCTGACATGACTTTCCCATCTGCCACCTTTTTGTGAGTACACACCTTGTAGACCTAGTGTGTGTTTCTCATCTTTGTCTTAGGGGCTCACCTAGTGTATACCAAACTGAACTAGCCCTTGTGAGCGTATTTTCATGGCCACCAATTATAACACAACTTGCTAGTGAAGCCATGTGGGTGTATTTGATGGACGTGGAATAATGCAAATTGCTAGTCCATCCTTTTCCTTTTTGCATTAATTTTGACATTGTATGTTTGTGTATCTTATCTTGCTTCTTCATATCTTACCTGCATGTGTGTCCCTTTGTCCTTATGTTGTTTTGCCATGGGATCTTGGATCTTGGGGGCTTGGCCACCTCCTTGATCTTTGTCATCCTATCTTTCTAACAATTGTATACTTGGACTTATCTTAACACATATTTGTCTACTTTAGTGTGAGTTTGAGCGTAAGTTCATACTCTCACTAAAGTGGGGGCTAAATGTAATGTAGGAAATTGCATACCTTTATAATTTTGCATTATTTTTGGGTCCCTTTATTAATTGGACTTAATTAAGTCTCTAATTGACCAAATTATGCATTCCAAAGCCTTATTATTCCCATTTTTTGAAAAGGGAACCTATATTAAACAATTGCCATCATTAATTAAAACATCTTGGATCATGTGTTTCTTGGAATTTGGGTCCTCATTAAGTGCCAAGACCCATTTTAAAATATGTTTTTAGTGGCATTTTAATGATTCAAATTCAAGTTTCAAGTGTCAACTTTTGGAATCTAATTTTTGGGAAATTAGATAAACACCTATAAATACATAGTTATTCTATCATTTGAAATCTAAGACTTTTGAAGGAACACATATTGAGAAAATATTATTATCAAGAGCATTGAAGAGTATATTTATTAGTCATCTAAAATAGTAATCAAGATCATATCATCATGTCAAAGTTCATGTGTGCATGTCATGTTTTGGAGCTAACATTGTGATGTAGGTTTCAAAATCAATCAATCAATCAAGCCAATTCATGCAAGATCCAAGCCTTAAAGTGACGTGTTTGACTTTAGTCCTCTAAGGGAAGCCATTAAGGGTTTGGTGAGTTGTAACAAGCTTTTTTCATTCATCAATTCCTTCATTTTGTCATTATTTCATTATCAAGGTTTAATTACCAAACTGGGGTTTGAACAAGGTAAACCCCCATTCACCCAAAAATAAACATTTTTGCTTCTCTATTTGTATGTGCAGATTTACAAGTGAAGAAGGACTAAAAATTGATCAAAGGAGCAATTTTGCAAAGTTGTATTTGTTGTCAAGACAAAAAATTAGATTCAAAATTTATTTCTGAATTTCCAACAGTGAGACCTGCATCAATTCAAAGCTCAAATCTTGCACCAAAGAACCCCAAAATTTGAAAAAATCCATGTGCAATGACCCATTTTCCATTGGGTAAATGAGTCCTTTTAGGAGTCTCAAAGCCCACTTTTTAGAACAAGTTTTCCATTCTCAACACTTCCCAGATCTACCCATAAACTGTCATTTCTATTTCTATTATCATAGAACTTTTCATTTCAAGTGTTAGGTCATACAATTCGCTTAATTTATGCACTTTAAAGAATTCCAAAACATTGCAAATCAATCATTTTTGTAATAAGAAAGTAGAGATCCCAAGATCCAAAATAGGGTTGACTCACCTCAAGGTTGAAAGGAAATCCTATCCTTTTGTAATCTTCTCTCTTTCTAATGAAATTGAGGGATAGGGGTATTTGAATCCTAGGGCATTTCATCATTGCACGTTGATTGAATTCATTCTCCCTTTTCCCTATATTTCAAAAGGAAACTATTGAAATGTTTTTGGATGCCAATGATGAGGACAAGGAAATAATTGAAGAAGATTTAGTTAGGTACATGGTAACATTTGACACTAACATAGATAAGATTGAAGATAAATTGCTTGATGATCTAAAAAATGTTTTAACTGAAAGAAGACAAGAAGATATCAATGAAGATGCAAAGTTGAGGAATTTTTCCTTGGAGAAGATTGGTTCTTATATAATACATGAGGATAGATTCAAATTGCCTAAATTGTACAACAAAAGATTCAGAACAAAGAAAAGAGTCAGTACTTTAATGAGCAAAGACAAGGAAGATATTGAAACAATAAAAAATGAGACTCTGTAGAATGTTGCAGAACTTGCTAAAGAGTTGGGAATGTATTTGGATAGTGAAGATCAAATGCAACATGATACATCTATCTTGGAAATCAATAAAGCCGATATTGAACAACATGAGCATGATGATGGTCAAGAAGACATTGCAATAGATGATACCCCTCTGGATCTAGAGAATGTTGTTGAAGAAGAAAAGGAAGGTGATAAGTATAGTGTCTTGGAGAAATAAGAAGCTCAAATTGAATAGAATTTTCCCCCTCCAAATATGCATAAATACACTGAGCAGAAAGAAGAAGATAACCAAGAAGTCTCAGAGAAGACAAAGGCACAAAAAGAAGAAAACTTGCCTCCTCTGGATGGTGAGAAGTCCATAGAAGAAGAAAAGAATGTTGAAGAATGTGCAGATAATGAGAAGAGTGAGAAGAAGGAAGGAGAAAGTGCTAAAACTATTAGTGAATAATTCAAATCTTTTGGAGATGATTTGAAATATTTATTGGATATGCAACTACAATTTGAACTAGTGATTTCTGCAAAACTCCTACAGATTCCAATGTAACAAGGACATGTAGATAGATAAGATTTCTCCCATACATAAGTTACAACTTGGTGATGCTTTCCATGCCTCTGCAAGGAAGGAAATACTTCAAACACACTAGAAGAGTGCATAAGTGGTAGAAGAAGTAGTAAAGGTATTGTAGGACAACATTCCTGGAGAAACTATTGATAATTCCCTGTTCGGTGTACAAAAATTGAAGTTCTTGTTAGATTCCTTTAAGGAATATTCTATTGGTTTAGAAGAAAACTTGGAGAAGGAAATGGAAAAGAAGGTAAATGATAAGAGATTGATATTGATTTCTAATAAATGCAATACAACACATGGAAAATTACAAGGTAACTTGAAGGAAGTACAAAAATTCTTGGAAGAAGCTAAAGTATTGTTTCAATTTTTCTTGAAATGGCCTTCTTTCATAAGGAGCATAAAAAATCAAATGGACTCAATTGAGTCACAAATTTCTCAAGCCTCTGGTGCATATGATTTGGTAAATGATGCAGATGGTACAACAAGGGCAACAATTGAAAATCTGCATGGTTAGTTCTTCCTTTTGCAAGAACAAAAAGAGAAGATCATAATGCAACACTGTCAAATCAGAGACTTGGTAAGTGCAAGATTTACATCCTTAACTAGAGTTGTAGCTACTGCAGAGAAGGTGACATAAAAGGATTCAGTGCCCAGTTCTCTAGAAGAAGGAGAAGACCGCCATGTGTAGTATGAAAGTCAAAATTCCTTGTTTTCCTTTGCTAAGAAGGATTGGGAGGTATCTAAGAGAGACTGAGAAGCACTCCTCGCCAAAATGAAGGTGTCTAACAAGGGTATTTTACCCTCTGATAGTCGGTGGTGTACATTTCTATTTTGTATATGCAGTTTTTTTTAATTTCAATGTATATTTACGAAAGTAGTTGGTGGTGTTGTGGTATATTTTTGGTCATTATTTTGTTGAATAACATTGTTAGGGGAGCCAATTTGATGCAAATAGTTCCTAAGGGAGAGATTGTTAGAGAAGTATGTCAAGTATAAGAGAGAATAAATAAGGGTGAGATAATCTCATGTATATATATCAGTTAGGGAGAGTGGTATAGTGCACCCTTTTCCCTTGATGTCAAAGGGGAAGACTGTTTTGAATGTTTTGGAGGAGTAGTTTGAGTATATTTGGAGAGTGAGAGTGTGTTTCCATCAATGAAAAGGGGGAGATTGTTAGAAACATGAGCATGGTGATTTTTATATGTGTATGGTGTTATCATTGATGTCAAAACATTGTATAGATGCAGAGGTATAGGTCCAAAGAAGACCAAATGGTGTGGATAATTCGCTGTCTCAGAGTGTAATTTCAATGCTGCAGTGAACTAGTTTTTTGGTCCATATTGCTCTGTTATACAATATCTTGTCATGTGGTTTTGAGTCATTGATGATGTGTATTGAGGGTGTTAAAATATAAATTTTCAAGGTTGTATATCTTATGTAGTTGAAGATAATGTTGACAGAGTATCAACTTTGTAATGGCAGTGTTATTGGTATATAGTGCAATTGAAATGCTCTGCATTCCATTGCAAATGAATATTACGCTATGCAATCTTGAGGAAGGTTTTACGTATGTTAGAAGTATGTGTTATCCAAGTGGCAAGTGTTTTGATGGTCCACGTGTTGATTTGTGAAGGAACAGTTGGTTCATTCAGTTATTGCTTCACCAGTTTTGCTATGTGGTGTCGACCTAAGGATTTTGGGGTCGTGTGGAGTTGAAGTATGTAAGAAGTAGATTTATGGGAGTGATTATAGGTCATGTTGACCTATTTTGGAGGTGTAAAATTTTTAGTTTATTTTGCAAGGTGTATGTGTTAAAATTTTAAGCCGACAAGTTATGTGGTACATGGTTCATGCAATTAGGTGACTTAATTGATGTTTTGGTTGGTTGTGGTATATATACAAGGTTGATTCATTGTGCGAAGGATGAGAGGTGTATGAGATGTGTGTGTGAAATATGATGTAGTATGGTGTGAAAGGTGAAGTATGAAGTGTGTTAAGTCATTTAGATCTTAATTAGAACTATATCTTTGACATGTTGTAGATGCATTATTAGCAGTTCATTTTCGTAGTGAGCTACCCTTTCCTTTATCTTTTTCTATTCTAGACAGTGAGCCGCCAACATTGAGCCATTCTTTCTTTTTGGATAGTGATTCCTTAAATAGTGAGCTCTATTTTTTAATCTCTTTTGTAACCATTTATAATATATTGTGAGCTAATCCTCATTGTGGTTTTTCCCTTTCAAGGGTTTTCCACGTAAATCTGTTGTTATTGTGTTCTTTGATGTGTTACATGATTTATATGTTCCTTTCTATTATTGAAAGTTTAATGTGATGATTTGAATGGATGATCAAATTAATGAGGTTAATGAATTTTAGTGAATATTGATTCACCCCCCTCTCAATATTTTGGGTGTTCAACAACCTCTACTTATGCTAGTGAATTCATTTATGATGAAGTTGGAGTCATTTTTATTACCATATTTCTCTCTAAAGATCCTTTTGAATTCATCCCATGACCCTATGCTCACATCCAATAATCCTCTATACCAATATCTTGCATCATCAATTAGATATTTCATAAACAAATTCATCACCACATCCTCATCTTCTACATCAAAATCATTTATAAAATTTAGGAAAGTTTTGAGATGATCTTCTCCTAACAATACATTGTTACTAGAGAATCTAGTTAACACGTTGATAACATCATTAGGAAGCACATTAGGGTATCCTGGGATACTAGTGAAATCCAATTACCTATACCTTTCCAATTGCAAAGGTCTTTTATTGTATACATTTCTCACAACAGGGTTTCCTTGAACATTAGCTTGAAAATTCTATTGATTTATAATATTATGACCCCCTTGTGGATTAAACAAAACTAGTGATATCTATCAATGGCATGTTCTGGATAGAACTTACAAGAATGTTTTGTGATTGAAAATTTTTGGAAGGAAACATTTGGGGATTAGAACAAGAGACAGATAGGTTTTCTGACCTATAATAAATATTTAAGGCATCTATCCTTATTTTCATATCATATATCATTATAATAGTTTTCATTCTTTCCAACTCTTCTTTAAGATCATCAACCTTTCAACAAATCTTCCTCAGTTTGAAGTTGTTTTCTAGATGTAGAGGCCTTTATGAAAATACATCAACTTGTGAATTCCTATATAGCATAACATGGGAATTAGGGGAAATTAGGCTCGAGGATAAGCTACTTGCTTGGTTTGATGACTTATTTGTAGGATTGGCTTGAACATCAGTGGTTACAACCACAGTAGGAGAACTAATCCATGCTCTATCTGAATCCATTCTCTTTCTCCTTCAAGTTTTTCCATGAATGCATCATGCTTAGGACCCATCCAAATTCTCTTATATCTCATATATTTAATATTTATAATAGTTCTTTGAGCATCACCACCTAATAGAGGTCTTGTCAAAGTACTTTCGTCATTGTGTATAAAGGTATTGACAAGGGGTTCAAAAGACTTACTCGTGTCTCTAGGTTTCCACATTTATCTTTGAGTTTGGAGCTTGCCAACCAATCTTCTTCCAAGATCTGTGTGAAATAAAGATATTATTATGTCCATACTTGATGATAATTTTCTTTTGTATTTAAAATTTCATTGATAAGGAGATTCTTAGAGCCACCACCCATAAGTGGGAATAAAGATATAACAAATTTTGTAAAATTTGAGAATCACAAACACAACTGACTTTGTGTATAATTTTTTTTATAAAATATAATGCTTTCAATATAATATTTTCTTAGACTCTACCCAAGAATAAACTACCAGACTTGGTAAATTTATGCAAAATCTCCAACAGAGTCATCAATCTTATGGTTTGTCTTTTATAGTCCAATTGATTGCTTGAAACCATTTATAAAATAATTTGTTCTTAAGCTCAAATATTTCAAGTACTTGGAAAAAGAATAAGAGATAGTTATAATACTAATCTCCTCTACACTTCAGGTTCTGCAAGACCTAGGGGTAACCCTTAACAATATCAATAAATTAATACTCAATTCATACCAATAGATTAGTTTAACAAAAATGTTCTCATGAAATATGCCAAGAATTGCATAGAAATTTGTCTAAATGGGCTAAATTCTTAGAGACTTGCACATTACTGGCTTTGAGAACATAAACAAAGCTTAAAGAAAAAACTAAAAACATAATTCAAATATTATTTATCATAAATGACCTTGGATTTGTAAGCAACATTCTTACTTAGATTTATGCCTTAAAACCTTGGCAACAAAGTTAAAATATTATGTAGATGTTTTCAGAACAACATACATAGAATAAATTCATTGAAAGCCTACACATTACAACCTCAAAATAATGTTAACTAAATCTAGATTCATAAGAAATTATTCTTAACAATCCTTGAACATCTAATAACCCTCAATATTTCCTATATAGCAATTTAATCCATTACTTTAATATAAGCTATACAAGAAACATTCATTTGCACCATAATGCAAAGATGAATACAAAAAGATCCTTGATTAATTTTATTTATAAGAGGAACAAAATGTACATTAGAGACAATTACTTTTTAATCTTTCATAATGTATTCAAATAATTTTGAAAGTTTATGTAAATATACATAAACTTTACACTATTTAACTAACTCTCACTCTTCTGATTAAATAATACATTATTATTTAATTAAATTATCATTTCTCATATTCATCTATTAATTAAGTGATTTAACATTATTTAATTAATTCATCTTCAAATCATCATTTACATCAGGAAAAACCCTAATTTCTACCATTAATTGAATAATACTACATTATTTAATTAATTCACTTTTTCATCAAATTTGACCAATTAAATAAATTACATTTATTTAATAAAGTCCTAATCCAACTGTATTCCTCCTGATTAATTAAATAACATCAATTATTTAATTATGTCGCTAATTTACCTTATTCCCCTAAGTCAATTAAATTATTAAAATATAATAGTTTAATTAAATCACTTTCCCCTAAACTTGAATAATTAAATAAATTATTTTAAAAACATCATAAAAAAACAAATCAAACAAGTAAACTTTGTTTGCAAAAGTCAAACTTGATTTGCACATTCAACTCAAAAGATTAATTAATTAAATCAATTAATTAATTATCCTTACCCACTTTCATGATTGAGAAAACTACAAACCATCGATTGCTCAATCTATTTCCTAACAAATCAATCTATTCTTCAATCCCATTGAAGGATCAAATTGATTTCATCAATTTCACAGATTGCTGCACATGATTTCTTCAATTCCATAGATTATTCAATCTATTCCCTCAATCCCACTGAACACTCAAAATGATTTCTTCAATCACACTAATTACGTAATCAATTTGCACAATTACTCCTATCTATTTCCTCTCAACATCTTTCGATCGTCGATCAAGATATTATACTACGCAATCCAGAGTGTTCATTTTGAATCAAAAATTCTATTTACCAAACCTCTTTCCTCTCAAAAAAGGATCGAAGAATCAACCTATTTTATACAATGAAGTAATGCCAAGATCTTAATCAAGCTTTTGACATCTTCTTACACACATCTTTGATCAACACGCACACGTTCTTCAAAGATATCACACACAACAATGGAGGCTTCACATTGATACGAACAACCCAACATCTTTGCGAACACACTCCAACATGGGATGGTAAACTTTCCTTTGTTTTTGAATTCATTATGATATCGTAGGATTTCATTGTTTGTTTTCAATAGCTTAGAAAGCTTCATTTCATGAGTAATGGGCATATATCTTGATTGTTGTTTTTGATTTAGATTAGTTTCTATTCAATTCAATTATCTTATTTATACTTATAGATTTCCCCCATACACATTTTGGCATGCCCGGTGGGACCACGATCCTTAGCACTAACGATTTTATGAGCTAATTTTGAAGTTGCAGGTTCCGGAAACGCACTACAAAAATCTTCATGCGGAAACTACAAGAATTTCGTGCACTTGACTCTTTTTTTTTGCGCACTTGACCTTTTTTTTGCGCACTTGACATTTTTTTCGCACACTTGACTTTTTCTTGCGCACTTGACTTTTTTTTCGTGCACTTGACTTTTTTTCGCACACTTGACTCTTTTTTTTCACACACTTGACTTTTTCTCTCACACTTGAATTTTTCATGCGCTTTTGCAAAAATAACAGGCACACACTTGACTTTTTCTCATGCATTTGACTTTTTCTTGCACACTTGACTTTTTCATGGGCTTTTGCAAAAAATAACAAGTGCGCACTTGAATTTTTATCATGCACTTGACTTTTTTATGCGCTTTTGCAAAAATAATAGGCACACACTTGACTTTTTCAGGCGCAGTTGCTCCTAACAGAGCCGCTTTTGCTTGAAAGTTTCATTTTTGCTCTATTATTTTTTATTCAAAATCTGCAAGTCAATTTTTGATTTCTAACATTAACGATCATTTGATTGGGATGTTTGACAGGTTGTAATTTTGTTTATGCAGGATTTGTAGAAGTATAAAATGTATTTATCCAGGAACAATTAACATGTTTCTTACAAAGAAGGTGAATAATTAAAGATTTTAATGTTTTCAAAGCTTTCTAGCTTAGCAAATGCTTTCAATTTGGTGTATAAAAAGAATCCACAATTTTTTTTTTCGATTTTGGTGCATCTAAAATAAATTTGTCAAAGCTTTCATAAGTTAGAGAATTTCAATTTGGTGCAATTAAAAGAACCTCACAAACGAACACTTTCAATTTAGTGCTCTAAAATGAACCTTTTTCAAAGCTTTCATAAGTTAGAGAATTTCAATTTGGTGCAGTAAAAAGAACCCCACAAACAAACACTTTCAATTTAGTGCTCTAAAAAAAAATGTTTGATTTTTTTTTAACAAATGATTTCAATTTGTTGAAGAACACATGATTTATTTTGTTGACCATTAAGACGAGGTTTAGAACAAAAACTTTGATTAGCACTTAAAAAAAAGAACAAATCAAATTCTTGTTTTACACACTATGATATTCTTGTCTGAAATCTAGAACATTTCAATTTGTTGAACATAAAAAGAGCCACTGCTATCTTGTAGACACCTTATTTCATTTTTTCGGATAGCACCGCTCAAGAGGCTTAAAAAGAACATTGCAATGAAGTGTATACTGTGTATTTCATGTTGGGAAAACTAGGTGTCTATCCTATCCCCTCACACCTTTTTGGCGATCTTGGGTGACAAAGAGAATCTTGAGTTTAGCACATGTGTTTACATTTCAAAGCATACCTTTAGAGGGCCTACATTTTGAGACACATCCCGTGCTGGAGAAATCAAAGGTGACCCAAGTGGTACTTTTTTTTTGGTCCACTATGTAAATTATTGTGGGTGTGAAGAAAGTTCATCACCCACTTGGTGCAGATGTTCTATACCGATGAATGTCTCCCTTAGTATTCATGTGATACGTAAAATCTCGCAAGGTTTGGGAGGCCTCTTAATTGAGTGAATCGCCACATGTATAAACACTAGTTATCCTAAAACATGACTAAGAACCAATGTTTATAGAAGCCACCCCTTTTATCCAAAGCATTCTCTGAAGTGGTGCATCTGAAATTTGATTATGAGAAGTTACTTACCAAGTCTGACTTATGGTTGAGCGTAAAAACCTCTCCATTCATTGCATGTAAAATCATCCCTTTGGGGCATGAGGTAAGCCCATATAGGAGGAAGTGTCTATCCATAGGGTGTACATTATCTTCACAAAATTTCCAAATCTATTCCATTACTTTAAAAACTCAAACTTTGTGCTTGAATTAAAAATGAACACATTAAAAGAAGCACTCAACATGTTTATCAAAATCACAAACTCTTTGACTCAGTGTATGATTTTAAGAGAAGCCCTATATTTGTACTCCTTAAGAATCTCCTTAAAGGTTTCTGAATAATTAGGCTTTAATTTCAAGCTATATTGGCTTAAAGTAAATGTTGGAAACTATGGCTTGGGTGTCGTAATTTCACAACTTAAAGCCATAAACATGTAGGTCACACAAGTGTATGCTTTTTGAGTCAGTCAAATACTATTGTACCACTTTCCATACTCCAACCATAGAGAAAGTAAATAACAACAAGCCCAAACTTGCAAAAACTTGGAGAAAATTTGCTCAAATTGGAAAAAAATTACACAAAGACCACTTTTGCACAAAATTTTGCCGTAGTTAACCCATTTTCTACTGTAGTTTCCAAAAATCTAATGCTTTTGCTCTCTGTCTACAAAAATTCACTAGTAAACATTCACCACAGTTGCACCCCTTTGCGCAATTGACTCTAAAATTTACGCATCTACAAAATTTTAATGCTTTTGCCATATAATTCTTATGCATTTGACATTATTTCTACCACAGTCAACCCCAAAAACCAACGCTTTTGATAGAACTTTTTCTTTTACTCTCACTGATTACATAGTCTCAGAAATACAGAGGTTGCTTTTGTAATTCATTTCCGCACTTGTCCTAAAAAAATTCATAGTGGACAAGATTCCTATTGCATTTGCCTGTTTGGCCGCTATTACTGGCTTTCTTTGCTGCTTTTGATAAACTAGAATGCATTTGCACTTCATCATTGGCACAATTGCACCCCTCTATCGCAAATGACATTGACATTTGCACACTTGTAAATTTTTAGTGCTTTTCCCCTAAACTCTACTGTAGCTACCCAAAATTCTAATGTAGTTGACCCAAATTTTGTCGTTGTTGCCTTATTTTCTGGTGAAAATTAGAAACAGATCCAAAAACTGGTTAAAGCTTTCACCATTAGGAAACCAAACACCCCACATCAATTTTCATATATCATTTCACCAAAACAAAATATCATCCATGGGGACATCAATCTATTACTCGAATCACTCTTATCAAGGGTCACAACAACATCAAGGGTTTCAAAATCACTATCAAGATCAAAATCTACAACATCAAATTTCCCTAAATGCACTTGAAAACAAAATTGGAAAAATTTATAAATAATGCTTTGGAAACCATCAAAAGTGTGAGTCACAATATCAACAATATCTTGACAATCCTCAAACATCTCAATATCCACATCAACAACATTTCCAACATCATCAAAACATTGATTCATATTAGCAACAAAGTCTATTTCCACAACATCAAGTGAATCAACAACATCAATTGCTAGAAAAAAATCCACAACACCAAGGTGTACCTCAAATGCAATATCAAGATGTACCTCAATTGTAATATCAAGGAGTTCCACAACACCAAGATGTACCTCAATCATAGTATCAAGGAGTTCCACAACACCAAGATGTACCTCGAACGTAGTATCAAGGAGTTTCACAACATCAAGGCACACCTCAAACTCAAGATCAAAGGATTCCTCAAGTTCAATATCAAGGTGCACCCCATCCTCAAGGTACCTACAACACACAAAAATGACTTAACCCTCCTTATACACAACATGGTTATCAAGGGTCCACATCTTAAAAAAAACCGCCTATGATCAAACAAACATCATCCGACAACAAGATTATAACATCCTTCCAAACCAAACAAACACACCTACTAACGATATAACCTTACAATTACAAAATAACAATCAACTCAGTTACAAAACAATCAATCGAACAACCAACAACAAAATCAAGAGTAGAGCAATCAAGAGAGGCCACATAGGAAATATTACCAACCAAGAAGGAAATTCACCCCTTTGGGAGAGACTTTAGAGGTAATCATGCACAAAATAGTACAATAGGACCTTATCAAAATCAATGATAGTCCAATTTATGGTGAACCAAACTTTAAACTCCCTTGGTATAATGAGTATGAATGATGTGAGTTCCACAAAATCAAGGGTCATACAACGAACAAATGTATAGAACTCAAAAATCTCATCCAAGACCTTATTGATAAAAAATAAATAGCTATTGAAGACAACATTCAAGGTTCAACCACTATGGAAAACATTAACAATATCTCAACCTCAAAAGTTGAAAAAAAAGATCAAGAGCCATCTACCAATGACAAAATAAACAATATCTCTACCTCAAATGTTGCAGATAATGATCAAGAGCCATCTATCGATGATAACATTAACAATATCTCAAAATTTGAAAACAACGATCAAGATCTATCTACCATTGATCACGTTGACAATGTATTTACATCATCCAATGAGAAAAAGGACATGAATCAATAAGTTATTCGCAAGCATGATCAAAATAAATCACCAAAGTTTAGCAATGATCCAGTCCAACATATATTGACATCATCCAACCTCATGGTAGTACATATTGATGAAGAAGACACCCTTAATCAGAAACTTATACCCAATGTAGAAAATCTAAGCTAAGAGCTATCACCCATATGTCCACATTTTGAGGAAATACAAGGATCCTTTACAAAAAATCCATTCTTTGAAATTGATCCATGTCAAGAGCACAAACCAAAGAATATCGAAGATAACACCACACAAAGTCAAGATCAAGAATCCCTATCATCAAAATACTATGATGAATTGCCAAGTATCTTCCAAAACGTCCAATGTTTTCCAAAAGAAGAACAAATCCATATACCAAGCACACATACATCTACCCATGAGATAACTACTCCTAATGGACATGTATATGATCTTCATCCAAAACAAGAGTCTCATACTCTTGATATCATTACCAAGGAACAAAAGTCACCTACTCTTAACATCTCTACACATGATCAAGGCTTAGAAAAATCTATAGACATATTAGAAATTGATCATGAGGAAAACCCTTACAACAGTCAAAGAAGCACTCTTGAGCAGTAAAGCTCTGGGTATACAACAACCAAAGAAGCACTGATATATCTTGAAAAACCATCAAAATCTAATATTTCACAGGATCAAGCTGAAGATACCAATCAAGAGGTTATCCCACATATTTAGGAACCTATCACTTTAAACTTGGATCACTTACCTTTGTCAGAGCAAGCTATCTTAGCAATGAAGAAGCTATCACTTTTGTTGGAAAATTGCAGCCATTTAAAAATAATTTCCACGTAACCCAAAAGAGATCTATGCAAATAAGTACTCAAAATGTATATGCAAGAGAATAAACAACATACCCATGAAAATATGACACAAGATATACCCTGGGAAAACTTTAAAGAGGGAAAAAACCTAGCCTCCAAAAGCATCCATCTCTCATGTATTATTCAACAATAAAGATTACAATACATCTTTAGAGTCTCCATGAACACCATTGAAGCAACAAGCCCTCTCCATGAAATCCATTTGAACAAGCATGCAACCACACATCCCATGCCATGCTTCAAATCTCCACAAATGCTAACCAAAGCTAACGTAAAACAACTACCCTTGTGGTTGCTTTTATAGACGCAAGCTCCCACAAAACCACCAAGTGGTATTACATAAAACCATGTGACTAAAACCATGAGATTACAAAACCATGTCCCCACATTTAATATTGGGTACTTTATTTAATTATTTTCTCCGATATTAAATAATTACATTTTTACAACTTTAACTTATGTCCCAATGTTACATACAACATAAAGTGGTCCCAAGAATAATTACATTAAATACATTATGCAAGGTGTACAACACACCTTTTCCTAACATTCTCCCACTTGTTTTATACATTGCATAAGGGCAAAAAGTAACCTCAAAACATGAATCAAATGAACAATCCATATAGCCACATATAGCATCATGGAATCAAAGTGCTCCATGTGCTCCATCAAGATACCTGCAACAAGAATCAAAGTGACCACCATCCCAAGCATGAATTATCTCATCCTCCATCATGCCAATGCACAAAGATAAGAATCCATCCAAAGAGAAGCTACACAATCTGTCACAACGAAGCATAAGACCTGCCTCAACTGATATCCTAAACACATACACTCAATCCAAAGGTATCTATATGCACCAATAGCTGTCAAGATACACAAACCCATAGCTGAAATAACACCCTTAGCAAGTGCCAACACATCCAACTATCCATACCTCCAAGGTATACAAAACATAGTAAACTCATTCCATAAACATATACACCTATAAACTACAATCATAAACTCAATGTGCAAAACCTATCAAAGAATGACATACACATCCAAGAGCTCCCACTGCATGGGTAATGCAAATCTGAAAAAGATCAAGGCATACCAAGTCTACCAATATCATCATATAGAAAGTGTAACAACATCATGTAGAACCAAGGAATAATCCACAATGACATGCAAACCTGTAAATCAATAACCTGTAAGAACAACTCTCACCACAAGTCTCCATAGCTCTCCCAAGTTCTTTACACCCAACAAAGGAAAAATATAAAGGAACCTCCATGCCATCACCCAAGAACATAAGTGAAAACACATGACCAAAATCTAGTGATAACAATAGCTCCAACCAAACCTCAAACCAATGTAATGTGAAACCAAACATCTAGGAAGATAACCAAGACCAAAGAGAGAAACTCTGTACATCATATACCTATAGAAAATCCTCCTACATAAACCACTAAATGCCAACTGTGTCAAGAATGATCTCCTCCACAACACCCCAAAATAAAATCCATAACAACACCCAACCATTCAATCACCAAGATCAAAAATAACATATGTATCATGTAATTAACATGGATGTAAGCCTCTTCAAGCCAAAGAAGATCAAACTATGATCCATTCCTAATGAAGGAAATAAGCCCAATACATCTCCTAAACTCAACATCAATGAATGTAATCCTAATGCGTAAGGAGATAAATATTTCAACACTCGTCAAATGAACCCTCCAAAACCATATATCCATAGCTCAAGATCCATATGAACGAGAAGATAAAGCATAAACATAAAACTCCTGAAAGAAACAATGGGAAATACCTCTCAAGTGAAACTGCCAAGTAGACCAAGAGTGGGGAATGAGAATGATCCTCTAAGACATCCAAGCCATCATGACTCATCCAAGAACACTCTCCTCATAGGTCCATGTTGAACTCATGCCCAACCAAGGTGTAGGCTCCTCAAACTTCCTATTGAAATATCATCAATAGTAACCATCTCAACACATGTCTCTAACCATAAGAGAACTCAAGCCTCACCTATGTCTCCAAGTATCCATGAGTACCTGTAACCAACCAATCCATGCCAAACTCCAAATGCCAACATAGCACCATCATGAATTAATCAAGCAAATGATTAATGTACCCAATACAAAGAGAACTACTATGATCAATGTCAAAGCTCCAATCATGAATCAGGAACATAAACATGACATCCATGATCTAACCATCTCCTCCAAGGAGATCACATGCACCATAACATACAAATATATCTTGGTCTCAAGAGAACAAGTAATATGCCAAACTCTAATCGAGAATCAAGAGTGTACCATGGCATCATAACAAACACTCTAAACCAAGAAAACATATCCCCAATCACATGAAGATAACCATACCAATGATACATCCATGTCACTGTTGACAACTCCCATTGAAATGTGATACGAGCTACACATGGCATCATGACAACCATCCTCTCCATGAAGATCATCTAGGTCTACACACAAAACTGGAATGTCAGTAATATAACAAGTAGAACCAAAATCTCCAAGCCAAGAAGATATATACAATCACCAACAAACCATCATAAACATATCCATTACCGCTAATCTATCACTGCCAAAAACTCCCACTAAAAAGTGTAATCAAGCTATCCATGACATCATAATAACAATCTCCTCATGAAGATCAACCAAAGGCCCTCACACAATCAAATAACTCAAATGTAACAAGAGCTCCCAAAAGGAAAAGTAAACCCATGATCCTCATACCAAGAAGATAGACTGCCACAACCATAATTAGGATCCAATCCAACACCACCAACAATGCACCTACATAAACCATCATGACATGCCAAACTATCTAAAGCACAAGAAACATCCATGACACCATGATCACCACCAAAAGTACCAACAACTAACAATCCAACTGTGTCCACATATCTGCATAACATAGTCAACTACATAGGTCTCATATCATGACTATACCTGGTAATACCATCTCACCTCCTCAACATGAAATCAAAAATAGAAAACCAAGTGACTAAACCAAGCCACCAAAACTGAACATGCATCAACATTGAAATATCAATGGGAAAAGATAACCCATGTCCAAGTCATAAATGCAACATGTAAGTATAGACTGCCTACAACATTGCACAACTTGTAGATACAACAATGCAACATAAAAATCCAATCAAACTAATAACTATGTCAAAAAGAGAATAATCTGAGATGTACAATTGAGCATACAATGAATCCAACATCAAATCTCCTAGATCCAACAATCCATAAGCTCATAGTATCACCATAGTCAACATAACCCATAAAAAACTCAGATAAAGAAAACAACAAATAAACCATGCCAAAATAACTCCAAACCTGATCCACTATGTAGTGCTCTGAACAAGCTTTCCGTCGACTATTCAAATTCCAAAATTCGACTTCGTATCCACCCGATATCACCTCTCGAAGCTCAAAATAGAACACCTGACTTCTAGCTAGCAAAAGGCTATCAAAACTATAAAAACTTAGAAAATCATTGGCATCACAACATAAAGCACTAAATCAGCTTTTCAAGGAGTCCAAGAAGATGAAAAATGAACCACCTGGGTGAAAGTTATGCCTTTTGAAAAAAAATTGCCCAATTTTGGTATGAGTTGCAAGCAAGGGTGGCCCCAGGGAGGAAGCCACCGGTGGTGGTGGCACCCCGGGTAGCGCACCAGTGGCGGACCCAAAATATAATTAAAATCCATTTAAAATTTTCAAAAATTAAAATTCTGGCCCCCTTTCCATACAGATCCAACCAGGCCATAAATTCCAATTTATTTTCACTTTGAAGTCCGGTGGACTTTCCTTCGAGCGGCGGATAAAATAAAAATAAAAATAAAAATTTGTTTATACCACATAAAGGGGTTTGGCGGGGCTCGACACGATAGTCCCTATCAGTTAGGAGGCCACCGAATGGTGGTACCTCCGTCGACAAGGGGCCGACAGTGGTACAATCAGCTTTGTCGGCGGTACACTGTCGGCACTGCCGTAGTATACGACGGGGGGAGGCCAACCCCCCTCCAAACACTTAATTTTTTCTTTTTAAATTTCAATTTAAAAAACCTTCGGCCCTTTTCAACATGATTTTTATTTTTGAAGGGCCAAAATTATTTTTGACGAGATTTTTTAAAATGTTTTATTCTACATACGCTTTGGACGGTCATACGACCGAGCTGGGGTTAATTTTTTTTAATTTTTTTTCACAGTAACAAAAATAGGTCAAGTTATATATCAATCTTTGTCTCTCGGACAACCCAGATCCAATTATGAGGTCCATTTTAATCCAGGAGGTCTTCTATAAATTTTTCCCTACAAAACCTCCACTTGAATGCAAAACCAAGAAACCCATTTCACCCAAAATTTCTTACACTCCAAATCTGTAAACAACCCATCAAAACAACAAACCCAAAACCCTCAAATTTGCAATAAACAACCTACAAAACCCCCATATCTTGCCATGCCTTTCATTATCTCATGCAATGCATAGATTAAAAATTCAAACAAATTTTTCTCAACTAAGGGTTATACAACCACAACCATGGCTCTAATACCAAATGTTGGAAACTTGTTGCCATTTAAAGACAATTTCCACATAACCCAAAAGAGATCTATGGAAATAAGTACTCAGAATCTACATGCAAGAGAATAGACAACATACCCATGAAAATATGACACAAGATATACGTTGGAAAAACCCTCAAGAGGGAAAAAATCCAGCCTCCAAAAACATCCATCTCTCATGTATTATTCAACAATGAAGATTACAATACATCTTCAAAGTCTACATGAACACCATTGAAGCAACAAGCCCTCTCCATGCAATCCATGTGAGCAAGCATGCAACCACACATCCCATTCCATGCTTCAAATCTCCATAAATTCTAACTAGAGCTAACCTACCAACTGATAACCTAAAACAACTACCCTTGTGGTTGCTTTTATAGACACAAGCTCCTACAAAACCACCAAGTGGTATTACACAAAACCATGTGACTAAAACCATGAGATTACAAAACCAATCTACATGCAGAGAATAGACAACATACCCATGAAAATATGACACAAGATATACCCTGGGAAAACCTTCAAGAGGGAAAAAACTCAGTCTCCAAAAGCATCCATCTCTCATGTATTATTCAGCAATAAATATTACAATACATCTTTAGAGTCTCCATGAACACCATTGAAGCAACAAACCCTCTCCATGCAATCCATGTGAACAAGCATGCAACCACACATCCCATGCCATGCTTCAAATCTCCACAAATGCTAACCAAATCTAACCTGCCAATTGATCAACCTAGAACAACTACCCTTGTGGTTGCTTTTATAGACACAAGCTCCCACAAAACCACCAAGTGGTATTACACAAAACCATGAGATTACAAAACCATGTCCCCACATTTAATATTGGGTACTTTATTTAATTATTTTTCCCAATATTAAATAATTACATTTTTACACAACTTTAACTTATGTCCCAATGTTACATACAACATAAAGTGGCCCCAAGAATAATTACATTGAATACATTATGCAAGGTGTACAACACACCTTTTCCTAACAACTTTTGAAGATCCACAATAGAGTGGAGAAGGATTAGCATCTTGTTTCCAAGGAAAATTATATTCTATTGCAAATAAAAAATTTCAATAGATGAATTTGTTAGAATCAAACATGCTTTGATACCATGTTAGAATTGGCTATGGATGCCAAGATCTATGGACCAAATAGAAAGCACAAAGAAGAGAGAAAATAATGTGACAAGAATAAACTGTATTCAATGTCAATGATAATGCTTCAATGTGTGTTCAAATGTAGTAGAGACCCCTTGGTTATATAGCCAAGGTGAGAACATAGGAGTGCATAAGATTATGACAAGTGTCGTAATCTTATGACATGAGACAACAATGAAAAGCTATCACTCCACCTAAAGTGGAAAGGTGATAATGTGATAACCACCACAAATAGTGGATCTACCACAAAAGGTGGAACCCTAATCACATGATATGTCCATGAAAGGTGGAGGTGATAAAGTAATAAGAAGATAAGTCCACCAAAGGTGGAAATTCTCCAACAACTCCTATGTGGTCCCTAAGTAAACTTAACTAAGGTGTAATTATGACCTAGAACAAGGTACAAAACATTTAATTACACCAACAGAATTATCAACACAGAGGATTAGGCCAACATGAACAGGGTATCCTAGAACCAGTGTAGATTATTAGAACTCCTAAGCATCAAGGTCTTGGTTATTAAAAAATTAAGGAATTTAAACATATCAGTGATACCTCTATAATACCGGGGGCAACGTTATCTAATGCAAACATCAACATAGAGAGCATGAAGAGTCCTTATGATGACACTGCTACCAATGCTACAACCAGCCATATCATGAATCTTCATCCACACATATTTCAACCCTCTAATTGGAACCAACAATAAGAGAAAGTTATATCAAAGAAAAGAGGAAATCATTGAAGCAAAAGAATCAACAAATCAAAATGGACAAAGCAAATACAAATGGATACCAAAGCAAAATCAAGAAAATCATCCCTATCAAACTCCATTGGTCAAAGAAACTATGGGGCAAAATCAAAAAGGGAAGTTCATCCATAAAAAAAGTCCAACAATGCAAAATAAAGCTTCACGAGCGACCTACAAGGTATATCAAGAATTCGGTACCAATCAAATCTCCATATCCACCCATCATTGCTCATCATCCCAAGTTTGAAGAGTCAAAAATTCTAAACTGTCGACCAATCCATTTGAATCTCAACGTATTTCACCACCCATGATATCCAAATCTCGCAATGACCATGTGTTGGTTGTAACTCTTTATCATAAGGACTCTAAAGGAACCTTATCGTGATGTGCACATCAAGGTAAGTTTGACTTCAATATCGACAAAGAAGACAAGAATTATCAAGGGTTACACTCAAGCGCCCGCATCTTAGCAAAATAATTCCTCCAAGTAGGATATCGTTGGCATGTGATGACAACAACAACACCAATATTAGCACCAACAATATCTACATAGGAACCACTAGATGGTTCAACATGAGTAAAAAATTATCACCATGATGAAAACTTGGTAAATAGGCGTCTTGTGTGACATCAAAAAAATCAAGAAAAAAAATTCAAAAGAATAGTCAAGAGAAAAATCGTCCTCCGGTGAAAACCACTATGGTGGTGCTTTGGACAAGTACCATGATGAAAATTTGGCAAACAGGTGTCATGTGTAGAATCAAGCATCTACATGCACCATTTCAGGTGGAAGCATCTCAACTTATCCATAATAAATCCAATGCATTTTTATCCAAATCCAACTTATCTTGATCTTGACATTAATTTTTTTGTGTACACTTTACACTTGCTTATGGAAAACATCTTGACATGGGTCACTATCATTGATCCTATCCTATCTAACATTATCTGAGCCATGAGGCATTGTCCAAAGGGGATACTCTATCCAAACATGTTATCTTATCACAAGATAATCCATCACTTACATTGCTAGACATTGGAGGTAAGTACTTACATCTTGCTTTAGAATAAATCTTGATCTATGTCTTCTAACTCAGTGTGATCTAGACATCATCCCAACAACAAGGTATACACTAATATACTACCGGGGTAACCTTCAAAATAATTTGTCCCAACAACAAGGTATACTTGCAACGTACTACTAGGGTGACCTTTAAAACAATTCATCCCAAAAATAAGGTGTACCACCAATGCACTACCAAGGTAATCTTTAAAACTATCAAAAATAAAAAAAAAATCTAGAAAACTATAAAAAAACAAAAATATTTAGAAAATAAATTTAAAAAATCTAGAAAACAAAAAAAAATAAAACAACAAATTTGGATTATTCCTTCACTCAAAATTCTAAGATATCAACATTTGCTTGAACCTCATGGATAGGTCAAATAGATTTTCCATAATATATCCTCTAGAAACAGAAGTGGAATATCAATCCAAGTTATCAACATTGTTTTAATTCCAAAAACATGTTATTTCTTTGAGTCAACACTAGTCGAACTACGTGGTCTCTGTGTGTACAATGTACAGGCAAGGCTTATCAGCCCCCGAGGCCTTAGGTCAGTCCTCTTTGGTCTCTATCATGCTTTCTTTCTACTTAGTCAAAACTATCAAAATAAAAAAAAAATCCAAAACAAATTGAAAAAGCTCAAAAATCCCATCTTTGTCATCGCCTATCCACAATAAAACATCATCCATAATAAAAAATCATCATCCTCACACTTTGATAAAACAAACAAAAAAACTAAGCAACATCAAAAGCTAGAAATTTCAAGCAAACAATCACAAAGATTTGATTGCAAACAGACTAAAACAATGCCAAAGTATTAACTACCTATCTTTTGACAATTCACCAACAACATCTTGAGATATGTCTTAACGAATCCATTCCTACGATGGACATGATCAATGCTAGATAATAGCCCCAATCCAAATAGATATGGAAAGTAATACAACAAGATTATCTTATCCTTTTATAGTCTTATCTTTATGATTTATTTTATTGACTCATTCCCAGGATCTCTCAAGGTTGTTCATAAAGATTTAGAGAAGGAATGGCGGCAATTGAGCGTCATTTCGGTTTGTTGTTTGTAAGATATGTTTGTAATACTACCATGATGGATACTTGCTTTGTATGATGTATGGAATTTTATTTGAGACAATTCATGTAGCAGTTTCATGTTAGGTAATTCATACCTCTCTGTGTAACTACTCTGAATTTTTTTAACACAACTCAACCATATACTCTAACACGGTTTTCATATGTTTGGTATGAGCAAGAGTATTTTTTGTATGTCAAGTCAAAGTCCACACAATGGATACAAAGTCACCTTGGTCATTAATACCCTGGTGCATCATGTCTATTTTCTACATCAATAAGGATTGTTAAAGATACGAAGCCTCCAAGCAAAGCAAAAACAAAATTCATCAAAGACTAACAACATTAATTTTCTTCTAAATCTTACTAACATTTTCTTCTAGTCAACACTTATGTTAGTCCTTGCACTTAAACGCATCACAACAACTTATCAAAATTTTTGGTTCATTATCCAAAATTTTCACCAAATTTCCTAAGGGGGCACCATGCTATCCTGTCTGGGGCGTAGTGGGGGAACTCCAGGGCATACTGGGGCAACTTTTCAGGAGAATTTTTTGTTTCTTTGACACAATGCTCAAAAATGCATTGAATCAAAAAGGGGCAAAATGTAGACACCTAAAATTGTCCTGACTAGCAAATGACACTATTTAACTAACTCTCACTCTTTTGATTAAATAATACATTATTATTTAATTATTATCATTTCTCACATTCGTCTATTAACTAAGTGATTTAACATCATTTAATTAATTAATCCTCAAATCATTATTTACATCACGAAAAACCCTAATTTCTACCACTAATTGAATAATACTACATTATTTAATTAATTCACTTTTTCATCAAATTTGACCAATTAAATAAATTACACTTATTTAATAAATTCCTAATCTAACTTTATTCCTCCCAATTAATTAAATAACATCAATTATTTAATTATGTCGCTAATTTACCTTATTCCCCTAAGTCAATTAAATTATTAAAACATAATAGTTTAATTAAATCACTTTCCCCTAAACTTGAATATTAAATAAATTATTCAAAAAACATCATAAAAAATCAAATCAAACAAATAAACTTTGTTTGCAAAAGTCAAACTTGATTTGCATGTTCAACTCAAAAACATTAATTAATTATCCTCACCCACTTTCATGATTGAGCAAATTACGAACCACCGATTGCTCAATCTATTTCCTAATAGATCAATCTATTTTTCAATCCCACTGAAGGCTCAAATTGATTTCATCAATTTCACAGATTGCTCCACATGATTTCTTCAATTCCATAGATTATTCAATCTATTCCCTTAATCCCACTAAACACTCAAAATGATTTCTTCAATCACACTAATTATGTAATTAATTTGCATAGATTATTCCTATCTATTTCCTCTCAACATCTTTCGACTGTCGATCAAGATATTATACTACGTGATCCAGAGCATTCATTTCGAATCATAAATTATATTTGACAAACCTCTTTCCTCTCAAAAAAGGATCAAAGAATCAACCTATTTTATACAACAAAGTAATGCCAAGATCTTAATCAAGCTTTTGACATCTTCTTACACACATCTTTGATCAACACACACACATTCTTCAAAGATTTTGCATGCAACAATGGAGGCTTTGCATTGATATGAACAATCCAACATCTTCATGAACACACTTCGACATGGGATGGTAAACTTTCCTTTGTTTTTGAATTCATTATGATATCGTAGGATTTCATTGTTTGTTTTCAATAGCTTAGAAAGCTTCATTTCATGAGTAATGGGCATAAATCTTGATTGTTTTTTTTTTATTTAGATTAGTTTCTATTCAATTCCATTATCTTATTTATACTTACAGATTTCCCCCATACACAACCTTTTACATATTTTTCAATTTTAAATCCTCCTGCATTAAACTCAAACCAATCTCATAAGCTTCAAATAAAATTTTAATGCAATTAGGTGTGTTAGTCCTAGAATCATTTGGAACATTGAAAAGGATAGTTGCAACCTGGTGGTTGAAGCCTCTACTTGACTACCCCTCTTCCCTATTTTTCAATTCTTAGAAAAGAGTAGCAAGGTCCAAATCAAGTAAAAATTATTCTTCACCAATAGCCACATGTACATTCCAAGAAACAAACTAATGCTTTATAAAAAATTCATAGTATCTTTGTGCCACTCCATTTAGTGACCCAATAAAATATCTCATCCACAAGTATTCATCTTCAAATTGATTTTTTTTTATAAATTTTAAAAATGCCTTGCATTCTCATCATAAAGATCACACCCATCAAAAATATGCATCTAGTTGAAGAATTCAAGTGTTATGGTTTACATTTCATAGTCAACCCAAGAGAGGTTTAGTTACCTATAAGTACCATGCATGGAGGAATGATATGGTATCAAGCAAATTGATTTTTTGTAGTAGCAATGTAAGCATTGAATTGCAATAGATTAATTCATTCTTCACATTCTTTTTCAATTGTAGTAATCTCATTTAATTTTTGCATGTTTTCTTATATGGATACTTGAAAATCCATGCATGGGTTTGTATAAGATGTAGGGCTACTTGAATAACAAGAGTAAGAATAATTATATAGTCATGGGCATCTAATTCAATATAGTTCCTAGGGTTTGAAACATATGAAGCACATATAGGAACACCCGTAGGATAATCATATCCATACCAATTAGCCATGAATAATATATACTACCACACAAGGTAGAAAATTGAGGTTTTACAAACTAATATGTTTCTTTACAATGAAAGAAACTATGCCTCAAAAATTAGGAAGAAAAACATGTGTATCACCAACAACCAATTGTTGTATATTTGAGATGTGTTCTTGAAATACCAACAAGATACAAAGTACAACAACAATATTGGTTCTTTTTTGGGCAGCCTACTGGCTGTTGGGTGGCTGATTCCCTATGTTGTTGCTGGGCGTTTTTGTCTCTATTCTTCGGGCAACTTGTTCTTCCTTGTGTGGGTTTTGGGTCCCCTCAAAACCTGATGGTTTCGGGTCTATTCAAAACCTATTTTTCCACTAATAAAAAACAACAATATTTTTTTTCCTTAAATAGTAGAGTTACCACCTCTTGCAAAACAAGAAATCCTTGAAACACACTTGACTTCCAAGGAAACAAAATAATTTTGGGTTCACTGCACCAAATTAGTCAACTTTGTTTCAACTCATTAACACTTCCTAAATTGGTAACGTATCAACTTGCACCAACAAGATTCATTCTTTGACAACAATAACATTCTATTGGCATAATTTTTTGAGCAGTTAGACTTACCCAAAAAAATGCACAACTACAAACTTTCTTTCATTAAGGTTTTCAAGATTTCTCCAATCGACTCTAACTCGACAACAAGTAATTATATCCCTACTAGCAACACCATTTTGTTGGTGTAAGTTGAAGATAATCAAACTTACCTAAAAAAATGCATGGCTATAAACCTTTTCACTAAGGTTTTCAATATTTCTCCAATTGCCTCTGAACTTCACAATAACTAATTATATCCCTAGTAATGATGTCATTTTCTTGGGTCCTAAAATTATAATTCCACAATCTTAGAACATGATCTTACATTCAAGGCCAAGGGGTGTCTTCAAGAAAGTAAAATAGGGGTTCATCAATAGATTGAGGAGAGTTAGAGGCCAATTGACAAGAGTGGGCAGTCTCTTTGCACTTTGGGATTTGATAGGCCCAGTAGGGAATTCCTTGAGGTGTGCTTAATAGGATTTTAAACCAACTAAAATATAATATGATTGTGATAAAAATAACTATGTCCAATGTACACTTGATTCCTAGAGTTTTCATTAAGTCAAAGAGTAACTAGTTGCATAAAACCTCTTGTTAAGTCGATATAACACCTTGCACATGCGCATAGATAATGATATAATTACACTTCCCACAAATAATTTCCTATAACATATCATACATAATGGCAAGATGTAGACATACTTGACATGATTCTCTAATGATTTATCTATTCTAGAGTTGCTTGAAATTGTTCCCTAGTTTATATTTATGAATCATGAATGACATGTTGGAATCTTAATCTAATCCTAATCTACTCTGACAATAACAAGGACATGGAGTTTTTTTAAATTATGATTGTTTGATCCTCACCAAATATGGATTGATGTCTACTCCATTGTGTAGTAGAGTCATGAACAAAAAAGAGTAAGGATATACATCTAATAAAATATTAATAGAACCTAATATGCATTTTGCATACAAATCAAGGATTGCATTTCATGCAATAGACATAAAATTTCAATAATCCATATGGAACAAAGGAAGACCGCCACAATAGCATTGCAATGCATTAGAAGCTATCATGTACTTTTACTTAACCTTTATTACAATTGTAGAGAAGGGGGATTCATTGCTCACAAATCTCTTTATTCTTAAGAGAGTCCCAGGGAACGAATTGCCCTAAACTACCTCAGACTACCTCAAGGAATAAAGCGAGAGTTTTAGAATCAGAATGAGTAGGTCACAAATGTCTTTCAGATAGACTAGAAAGTTTTCGAACAAGGACAAAAATATGACATACAGACGCCAACGTGACGCATTAGAGTCCCAGAGGCACGCTAGCGTCTCGTATGGACTAAAAACTATGAATATCACAAAAAACCAAAAGTGACTACCAACGGTCTGATTATTAAGAACTTCCAAAATGCAGGAAAATAACAAAATATAATAGAATTCAAGTAAAGTAAATTAAGTAAAATGAAAATGATAAAGTGAGAGGATAAGAGATATAAAATTCTCACAATAACCCAAGTAATGAAGCCTCCAACAATTAAATGTCGTCAATACCTACACACATAAAATCGAGGAAAAATATTGGGGCTATTTAGGGGTTTGCCTCAGTCAAACCCCCATTTCGGTGTTCCCACCTCCATGGACATCTAGATAGATAGAGAGAAATAATAAGTAGAAATGAAATGAATGCAAGAGTGATAAAAGCAAACCTCGCTCAAGGAGGAGAACCCGTATCACGAAATAGAGATGCAATAGATAGGGGATGTGAGAAATCCCAAGATGCTCAAAGATACAAGGCACAAGATAGATATTACCTCCAAGGCTTGAGGAAGCCAAGGAGAGAGACAAAGTTGTGAGAGCCAAGAGAGTTGCAAAGAGTGTTGTAAGAACTTGAGAGTATGAGGCTATTGTAGCAAGCAAGAGAGTTGTGCAAGCTTGAGAGAGCAAGAGAAAGAGAAGAGAGAAATGACCTAGAATCTCAAAAGAATCCAAAAGAGAAATTGAATTGAAATGACAACTTTTAAAGGGAAAATGGGAGGGAAAAGAAGGTTCCTCGGCTATTACAAGGCATCCTAGGCCATTACCACCAACAAAAGTAGCTGGCAAGTGGCAAGGCACTCGAAAATGGTTGTTTGAACATCAAAATATCGCAAGACACTAGTGTGGTGCGGGGACGTCAGCGTGTCACACTAGTGTCTAGACAAATAACGCTAGAAAACAATGAGAACAAAAAATGCACAAGGTTTGACGCAAAGCTGACGTACGAGGGTAGTTGCTAAAAAGGGGTCTTGAGCATCTTGAGAAGGGAAAAGGCTGATGCAAGGGCTAAAATGAGCCTACACAAATACTAAGGGAGTGGACACTAAATTGGATACAAGAATGTATGTGAAATTGTAAGGGGTGCAATTTTACATTACATTTTCCCCCCACTTTAGCGGACATATGAATCTACACTAATATGCACACTAAAGGAAATCTACTAAACATAAATAACATCATGATGCCAAAAATATAGTGTAGAGGAAGCAAATAGATCTTTGATCCAAGGAAGCATGCCCCTAGGTTGAAGACCTACAAAGAAAATGCATTAGACAAGAAAGATATGCGCCTGAAAACAAGGTTAGAACATAAGCCATTACATCACAAGGTTAGAACATAAAAACACATACACACAGGCACACAAAAAACTAAAGGATTTGAGTCAACAAAGTGAAAGAGACCTTGATGTAGAAGATTGTCTCAGTACTATGCGTCGTCCCCAAATTAAAAAAAATACATAAAAGAATTCTTAAATGGAGAGAAGAATGTAAGGATTGATTGCTTCAAGAGAAGAATACATTAAAAGATGGGGAATCAACCAATGTTGAAAAGATAAATAAGTATATACTCAGGATGAAGAATATGTAGGTCTTTGATCTGGTATATACACAAAATTGAGCCAAGAGAGAAGAGGTGGCTCCACAGGTGCTCGGTCCTGCGAAAGTTGAACAAAGGTCATGCAGGTTCTTGGTCTTGTAGGAAGGAAGAGCTTCACAGTTTCTTGGTCCTGTGAAGGGAGCACCACAGGTTCTCAGTCCTGTGGGGCTTAACATGAAAAGACTCTATAGGTTCTTGATCCTGAAGAGTTTGATGTGAAAGGGCCCTTACAAGTGCTCGGTCCTATAAGGAAAGCTTGATACAAAGGAGCTCTACAAGTTCTCGGTCCTGCAAAACAAGACTAATCAAATAAGCATGTGGCTAATGCAAGCCGTGTTGCAAGATAGTCACTGAAAAGATAGGTCTAGTTAGGCTTCCCCCAAGCTAGACATGAAGATATAAGACGAGTCTAATCAAGCTGCTCCCAAGCTAGAAGCCAATAAACTCATTTGAAGGAGAAGTTTTCAAAGGGGGGTTCCTTTGGAAGGGAACCCTTTAAGACACCAAGGGGCCCATTTAAAGGAACACTCCAATTGAAAGACAAAGAGAAGAGAGGGGGTCCTTAAGAAGGACACCCACCTCCAAAACAAATTATCATTGCCCCTAGCATACAAGGGAGGAGAACCATGCAAGAAACTATTGTGTTGCTACCACATAAAGAGTATGGTTACACACAATAGTGTACGACCATGAATGACAATGAGCAAGTAAAGCTACAACTACCACATAATGAACATCAACACAATGGAAAGGAGGTGCAAGAATCTCATTAGAAGATACTTAGAATGGATAGGATAGAGGTAGACCTTCATATCACTTGTCATTTGAAGAAGAGGCAAGTGCATCAACAAATGGAAGAGTGAGGGCACCAAAATCACGAAGTTGTATTTTATCCTTCAAGGCCTTACATTCACTAGTGGAATGGCCAAGAACTTGATGGTATGCACAAAAATAATTTTTTGATTTATCATGTTTATGAAACTTCTTATGCGTAAGAAGAGGAAGAGTAATTAAGTGGGCCTTGAGAAGCCTCAACAAAACATTCTCTTTCTTAGATAAAGAATGATTAGTAAGCAATCCTTTCTCTTGTGGAGAAAAGGTTGGATTCTTAGAAGAAGAAGACACTAAGACAAAAAATAATGATGGATGAATCATTTCAAGAAAACGAGGTTGGGCGGAAATCATGTCAACATTCAACCATGGTTTCCATTTAGATTTTTCATTCGAGAAACCCCCCCCCTAATTATGTTTATGAGGTACACATTCTATAAGGACTTGAAGGCCTTGTTCGTTACGCCTGCAACCTTTACACCCATAGCCATATTTAGAGTCAAGTTTAAAGCCAGTGCCATAACGTGTTTGCAAATCTTGAGGAGGAGGATCTTCATAGAGAGCATTATTCCAGCAATGTGGATTATACTCCTATGTGATCGCCATCAACCTTCTTGACAAGACTGCCAACATTAGCCTCTTTAACAAAAGCGTGATCATCTTCCTCAAAGGGGGGAGGATAAACATTAAGAACATTACAAGTCGTGTCCACATTATCTTGCGATGCAGAAGAATAATCATCTTTGATAATAGGTTTGGATGATGTTATTAGAAGGTCTAGGTAGATCGAGTTGACTTTATATTCTCTAATGAAGGCTTCTATAAAGCCTAGAGAACCCCAATCATTGCCAAGAAATGCATTCTTTTGAGAAGAAGTAGGAGCAAATTCAGGATCTTGTGCTTCAAAAGGATCTTATTTAGGGACATCTGTCTCGAAGTACCCTTTGTAACAAGTACTAATGGAGTAGACATAAACACATCGAAAGCCATTGAAGGGACAATATTTTTAAGAGTAGGTGCAACAGAGGCCTGACCAATAGCTGCCATCTCACACAAGTGTATAGCATTAGTGTTAGCCCTAATTGTGACTACTTGATTATTATAAATAAATTTAATAGATTTATGTAAGGTAGATGAGACTGCACCCATAGCATGAATCCATGGTCTACCGAGAAGTAGGTTATATGGCAAATTTTTTGACATAACATGTACTTGGGTAGGTATGGTAATGGGTCCCAACCTTAAAGGCAAGATTATTGTACCTAAGGCTTGCTGACCAACATTATCAAACCCACGAATACATAAGGAAGAAGCATCAAGAGAAGATGAATCAATTTCAATTTTAGGCAATAGATCAATACTACACACATTGAGCATTGAACCGGTGTCAATGAGAGCACGTCTAATGCTAATATTATTAACACTAACTATGATCATTAGAGAATCTGCTTGCTTCTACACTTTCAAAGGGGGGAGTTCTTGCGGATAGAACATAATATTCGGTGAATTCGCACAAATATGAGATATCAACGCATTAACATTCGTTAGCTTAGCAGAAGAAGGCAAGAGAATCTTTTGCAAGGCTTCCTGAAGCATACCTTGATAAACCAAAGCAGACTGAAGCAAGTCCCATAGTGAGATATTGGCTAGAGTAACATAGAGTTGCTCGACAAGATCATAATCAATAGGTGCTTTAGTTGTAGGTTTAGGTGCTGAAGGAAGTCTTGGTTGAGAAGGTGGTAAAGAAGTAGGTTGATTAACATTTAATTTATTCTTTCTAGTATTATAAGTATGGGTTGTCGCTCTATAAGAGGGAGCCTTAGAGAGATCAGGAGAAACACTGTTAAATGGAACACCATTAATAGAACAAATTCTTTTAGGACTAGCCAGAGTCAGATAAATGATTGGTCTCTTAGGCCTTTGGGGGGCAAGAGACATATATGATATTTATGGATTCCTTACAACTTATAGAGGAATCATTTGAAGAAATATGCTCAACATCTATCCTTGGAGGATCCTATGTGAGAGGAGATTCATCCTTCGCTAATGCATCATCTCCAAAAGAGAGTGAATTGGAATTAAGGGAAGGTAGAGTAATATTAAGAAAATTATCAATGGTTTCATCTTCTTGCAACAAAATATCCTCTGAAACAAGAGGAATTTCATGAGAAGGATCAAAGATACAGAGTGACATAGGCAAAGCCAAGTCACCATCACATGCATGAAATGAAATATCATTAACACTTTGAATAAAATTAGAAATTGAACTAATAAAAGAAGATATTAAATGTATTTTGAAAATAACAAGCTAAAGATAATATATAACAAATAAACAAGCCGTCTGAAGGCCGACGCATTACTTCTACTTTGACGGTATGGAATGGGGTTCGGGGCAACACCCCAAATTTTTTTTTTGGAAGGATAAATATTTGTTTTTCTCTTCTTTTTTTATGGAAGGGGTGTTCATGTTGGGTTCACCAAATGTAGAGAAGGGGGATTTGCTACTCACGAGTCTCTTTATTCTCAAGAGAGTCCCAGGGAACGAACTGCCCTAAACTACCTTAGACTACCTCAAGGAAAAAAGCGAGAGTTTCAAAATCAAAATGAGTAGGTCACAGATGTCTTTCAGACAGACTAGCAAGTTTTTAGCCAAGGATGACAGCGCAACACAAAGACACCAATACAGTGCATTGGAGTCCCAGAGGTGCGCTAGTGTCTCGTATGGACTGAAGACTAAGAATATCACAAAAAACCAAAAGTGACTATTAACGGTCTGATTATTAAGAACTTCCAAAATGCAGGAAAATAACATAATATAACATAATTAAAGTAAACTAACTAAAATGAAAATGATGAAGTGAGATGATAAGAGATAGAAAATGCTCACAATAACCCAAGTAATGAAGCCTCTAGCAAGTAAATGTCTTCAATACTTGCACACATAAGATCGAGGAAAAATATTGGGGTTGTTTAGGGATTTTCCTTAGCCAAACCCTCGTTTCGGTGTTCGCATCTCCATGGACAACCAAATAGATAAAGATAAATAATAAGCAAAAATGAAGTGAACGCAAGAGTGATAAAATAAAACCCCGCTCAAGGAGGAGAACTCGTATCACGAAATAGAGATGCAATAGATAAGGGATGTGAGAAATCCCAAGATGCTTAAAGATACAAGGCACAAGATAAATATCACCTACAAGGCTTGAGGAAGCTAAGGAGAGAGACAAAGTTGTGAGAGCTAAGAGAGTTGCAAAGAGTGTTGTAAGAACTTGAGAGCATGAGGCTACTGTAGCAAGCAAGAGAGTTGTGCAAGCTTGAGAGAGCAAGAGAAAGAGAAGAGAGAAAAGACCTAGAAGCTCGAGAGAAGCCAGAAGAGCAAATGAATTGAAAAGACAACTTTTAAAGGGATAATAGGAGGGAAAATAAGGTTCTTGAGCCGTTACCACCGACAAAAGTAGTTGACAAGTGGCAAGGCACCCGAAAACGGTCGTTTCAACGTCAAAATATTGTAGGATGCTAGCATGACATGTGGATGTTAGCGCAATGCACTAGTTTTCAAACAAATCACGCTACAAAACAATGGGAACAAGAAAAGCACAAGGTTTGACATGAAGCTGACACACAAGGGTAGCTTTTGAAAAGGGGTCTTGAGCATTCTGAGAAGGGAAAAGGCTGATGCAGGGGCTAAAATGAGCCTACACAAGTGCTAAGGGAGTGGACACTAAAGTGGATACAAGAATGTATGTGAAATTGCAAGGGGTGCAATTTTACGACATTACAACAATAAAACTAACAAATGTAGCAAGAGAAAATACATAAGTGCGACTATATATTTCTATGAATCATTACAAACTACCATGGAGACATACTAATAAGTGAAGATGCATATTGAAGACCCTTCCTATGAGTTACAAGATGTATTCTAGCACTCATGGCTCATACTACAATGTTTGATGTCCTAGAACCAGTTTGAGGTACGTCCAATCTAGACAATTAGCTCAATAATCAACCCCTTGAATGAATGAAAAACCTATTATATATATATATATATATATATACATATGAAAAACCTACCTTGAAACACCCACAAGATTATGAAGAAGACCTTAGTTGTTAAGGAGTTGAATGTAATCAAGGTTTGAATTAGTTAAATCAACAACCAAGGATGAGTCCTACTAAAAATGGATGATTTAGATCATGCAAGGATAATTAGTAGTTGAGAAACTACCCACCACATTCATGGAATTTTGAAGTAGATGAAGCATTCTAGAGTGGTTGTGGAATTTTAATATTTTTAGGCATTTTTTCCTACTTCAAAATTTCATTAACTTAGCCCTAATCTAAAATGTCAAAGATTTGGGCTCATCTTGAACTATGTTGAAGGTTTAAGAATCAACATGTTCAAGAACCTTTGAACCCCTAACATCCTATATTCTGTCCTTTTTAGAGATTTCATCTACTTTTGGACTTTATCAGTGAATTGATGAGTTCAAGAACTTGTGAACTCATTGAAATCATGTTTTATTGATTCCTTGTTAGCATTTTAATGAGCTCAAGAACTATTGAACTCACTAAAAAATGCATAATTTTCATTACTTTTTCAAAGGATTGAGAAAATTTTGAGCCAAGTCAATGGTTCATGAGGTTTAGACAATATACATAGCAAAGTGGAAATTATAAGTCTAGAAGGAAAAGTCTATAAAGAGGAAGAAAAGGAAGAAAAATGACTAAGGCATGAAGGAACATTATAAAATTGGATGTGGATACCATAGGTGAGGTGAAAAGAGGAAATGTCTTGTAAGGAAGAGATTTCCTACAAAATGGGAAAAGGGAGGAAAAGTGGCTAAGGGACCGAAAATATTTTTGGAGATTTTCAATGAGAATGGAGATGCATATAAGATATATAGATATTTATTTTAGATGGGAAATCTCACATTTGGTAGTAAGGGAGAAAAACTAAAAAACATTGAAACACTTAGAAAAATGATATGAAACTTCTAGATATGATATTTTTAGACTTTTGGCATCTTCAACATACAAGGGTTACAAAAAGGATATCACAAGGAAAAATTTACAAAACGGGCAAGGATTTAGATTGATTTTACAATCTTTCAAATTGGGTACCAACAAAAGGAAAGCTATAATGGGAATTATAAAGAATATTCTCATTAGATTTAACATCATGTGAACTAAGATCCCTAGATGTATCACTAGATGCTATCATTAAAATATCATCACCATTTGTCTCACAAGGTGTATGATTATAATGAGTCATGAAGATGAGCAAAATTAAATCCTATAATATAGATGGGAAATAATGCATAGATCCATGAGAGATGAAAGATTATATAAGAATTGATCAATCTTATGCATGGAAAATGTAGCATCATCTATGTAATAAAAAAGAGACAATATCATCGAGGATAAAAGGATGATAACCAATAAAGTGTGAAAACAACTCATAATACATGATATATGCATGAAGGGAATGCCAAAATAGAGATAAAGATCCATAGTGAAAGATGTAATAATGAAGCCCAACAAAGAAATAATGGGATGGTTCCAAACCCTAATCAATGTCTATTAGATCTAAGATGAAAGATCTTGTGAGCAATTAGAAAATATAATATACGATATCAAAAATAAGGTCAAAAATTTGGGGTAAAATCCTAAAGGGGTTCAAGGGCTAGATTCACCATTTTATGGAGGTGAAAGAACAAAAATAAAAATCCTACGTGTTTGTTAGTGTTTTGGATGTTTATATTATTAAACCTAGGATATAATCTTTATGTGCATTTATCTAACCTAAACAATATAAAATCTAATTCTTGTATACAAAACAAAATAACAATTATTTACATATTTTTAAATAAATTAAATTGATACTAAATTGGGAAATGAATAAGTGTTTGAAAAAATAAAATGAAATAGATTTTGTCCTTGAAAATATTGAAGGCTAATTATGACTAACTAGGCTAGTAAAGGATGACTCTAAGAGCATATTTACAAAATTTGAGCTTTTTTTTTTCATCTATGTCGGACAAATTCACTAAACCTAGGTGTCGTAGTTAGGACAAATTAAATTAAGGCTCCAAAGTAGGCATTTAGCATTGAAGTCGGGTATTGGAGACCCTTTGGGAATCTTTGGTAGGGCTATAGCACTAGGATCTCTCTTGTAGGTCTCTAGTGCTAGGGTTGGGTGCTATAAACCTTTAGAAAACATCTTATCAATCCCCAACATTGGAATTAGGCACTAGAGTTAGCCTTTTCTATAATCTATAATTTATCTAGATAAAATACAATTTCACACCAATACCCTTTATTTCTTAGAGAGCTCTAAAACTTTTGGTGGATGATCTCCCTAGTATACTAGTCCTAGATCTATTGATACTTCACTTAGAATCACTTTGAATATCCAAATACACTATATTTAAGCTACAATACAAGATACAAAGTTTTGACTCTATGTGAGATTGTTGTACTTAGTCTTCTTATTGACATCTTTTAACCTTAATTAAGCCATGATAAAAGATTGGTGTGTGTGAAAATCCTAAGGTGCAATAGTGATGTGGTGTGTGCAAATATGTTATGGAAAAACGACAATCTTATAAGGCAATATTATGCAAAGTGGTGTGTGTGTGGGGATGCAAAGGGGAAAATGGAGAGATTAGATTGACTAGAAACATATTGGATGGACAAATCTAAAGCTAGGGATGATGAGGAATGAATGGGCAGATGACAAGAATGAAGAGAAATAGGAAGAACAATGAAGGATAAAAAATGGGAGATGAAAATATATTGTTAAGGGATGAAGATCTATAAAATATACTTCAGATTTAGCTCCAAAACCTTTTAAATTTCTAGTGTGGAGAAAAACATAGTAAGAAGAGAAAAAATTAGCATCAAGAGGTGTGAAATGCTTGCTTGTTATGCTCAAAATGATAAACATTGATCCTTTATTTCAAGATTAACTCAACTTGACCATTTGGAACCCTAGACTAGGGTAACACTAAGTTAAGGTTTTTGACACCCAAAAGTTACAATTAAATGGTTACTTTAGACTATAACATCTAGGTGTAAATTGTCCTAAGGCTCTAGTGCCTCAGAGTAATTTATCCCAAAATAGAATTTTGACCTAAAAGTTGAGTTTAATACAAGTACTAATAGAGACCAAAAGGTTAGTACAAATCAATCCAATACTTAGGATAAGGCTAAAAATAAGGGCAATTGAACCTAAAACTATTTAAGGAGATGGGCACCAAATTCAATGCAAAAACATAAGGTGAAGATTGTAAAATAGGATATTCTTGAGCTTATAGTAAGGGAATAAAAACACTCTACATAAACATCTAGGATAAATAAATACAAATAAGAAATAATAAATAAATAAAACTAAATATATGAGTTGAGTAAAAATTAAATACCTAGTTAGATGTGAAAATAGAAATAAAATAACAAAAGTATGTGTACCTATGTTTTAGAAGAGACTAAAAAGACAGTGAGAAACAATTGGTATCCAAATTTTGAAATTGGATTTGAGATGAATGTATTAAGACAACTGTGCTTTGCAAAAAATCACTATGCATAAACTTGGGCCAATCTTGCACTTGCAGCCTTGATCCCCACATCTATAATTTTGCTTGACATTTGTACCTACAATGAAAAAATTGTCGTGTTGAAGAACATCATTGGAACTTGCTATGTTAGGGATAAGAAATCAATTTACTCCCTACTTGTACCTTAGCCAAGTCTCGTTGTTCATTTTTTATAAAGTTGGAAGGCAACAATCAATAAATACAACTTGCATTAATGCAATTGTGACGATACTAAGTGCTTGAAACTTGAGATTTGAAGCAATATATGTTTGACCTAGTGCATGAACAAGGCTTTTTTAGATTTGTTGATGCAAAAGCAGATGTGAATGATGCAGATAGCCAAGTGGCTGCAAGTGATCCTTTGTGATAGTGGGTTTCATGTGATTATGGAATCCAAGGATGATTGAAATGACCTAGGGCTCTTTTTATACTTGTCCTAGATGCAAAATTAAAAAAAAAATGGCACAAGAGCTGACACATAATGACTAGGACTAAGTTAGCTTGGACATCTGATATATGTACATAGCAATGATTTGCTAAATTTATTCTGTTATGTTTAATAAAAATATTTCATATTTAAAATAGCAATTGTGTTTTTCATATATGTGTTGAATTTCTTAAGCACCTCTTGCTTGGAAAAACATGTTAAATTGGCAAATGCTCCTTTGGATTCTTTGATTGCATGATGCTCAGGTTTCACAGCCGCAAGAAGGCCTGAGGAGGGAGAGGACATCACTCTCACTGGTTGGGACCTTGTGGAAGATGCAAAAGACCTGCCTGATGGAGGGTTGGGTAAACCTAATGATCAGGACACCCTCCCAATGCTGCTTTTATAGCTTAAGCTGCATAATTTTGTTTATGTTTCTTAAACTTCAAACTATTAATGTAGATGGTTGTTTCCTTTCTGGGGCCATGTTTGTTGTGACTGTTTCCTTTTTTGTTACCACTTGATACTTTGCTTCCTGGCTTGACTGGTTTGTTCAGTTTCAAGGCACGATTCCATTACATCAACTATTTTTTGAGGATTGACCATTTTTACTTTTGGGTCTAGTTTATCAAAAATATATAGTACTTAAAAAAAAGATCAATCAGAATGTTTGTTAGACAAGCAGCTCACAAAATATCAAATTTGTTCTCCAAACGTCACCATAAAAGACAATAGACCTTAAATTTTGAGCTCCAAGAAAGCTACGTTTTATAGACTCCATTATCACCATTATTTTGAAGAAGACATGATTTATTGGAAGCGTGTAAAGTTCAACCGTATGACTTCTTTTTGGCAATAGAAAATATATCATCTAACAAATATAATATTATGAAAAGAAAAAAATAGGCAAGAGCTAGTTCTCCAGGTGATTGAAGCCTTTCCCTAAGAACAAAAAGCAGGCCATGCGTATTTCACAATATATGAAGTCTTGGAATCCACTGGCGGTGTATAATATATTTGTATCGTAAACATTGTCATTGGGATTCTTATAAACAATCATTAGTAAGTCTTGGAATCCACTGAGAGTACATAATAATAAATTTTGTATCCTAAACATTGTCATTGTGATATCTTTAAACACCCAAATTATAAATACATAGGGTATACACATACTAGTTGATCTGAACTCAAAATGCTTCACACGTTAGCATTACAGTGTAAAAAAATCTGACATTAGCATTTAAGTGTTTAATAATCAATTCCTACAGGTGAGACTGAAAATTTGTCATTTAACTTTTTCCACTCAGACATTGAGCATCTAGATCTTTAAAGTAAGGTATAGTAATTTATACAAACAATAAGGAGCTTTTTTCCCACTGTCTGTTAAATTTATTTTCCAAAAGTCTTAAATGCACATCAAGTGACTGAAGTTGCATGTGAACATGTCAATGACAATTACCTGAAACTGGATCCCTTTAATTCGTTGTCAAAAGAAAATTTCATCACTACAGATTGATGCCACATAGTGCTACGAAGTACTTTCATGTGACAAATATGCACTCCTTTTTTTTAAAACAAGGAAATGAATGAACAATTATATTGTGGTTATTTCCAGAGTTTAAAAATAAAATATATTTTGAACTTTTGAAAATCTCTATTCGGCTGACAAATTTGGCCTTTTAAGAAAGGTGAAAGCTAATTGAAATTTAAGGTGTACTGATCACCATAAACCCTGCTTTATCAGGGCCTAATAATAAATCATAATAATTTATTAATTTTCCTGCAAGTACCAAATTGAAGTTAATTTATTTTATTTTTACCCAAAGTTATTAAAACTGAAGTAAGCTAGCCACTGTGAAATGTGAATACAACCATACGAACATGCTATTGTCATGGATAACATCTCCCACATCCAATTTATGCCAGCAATACCACTGCTACTAGGTTGGCAAGCTGACATATATAGAGGATCTTGTAGCTTTACAAATGCTCATCTCCTTGTCTGTTACCATCAAATCCTTACCTAGTCTCAAACCGAGGAAGTTCTGGATGGAGCTGGAAGTGGGATTGCGCCATTAGTGTATGGCTATTGAGGGTGGACTGATGTTGCCTGATTTGTTGAGCAGGGGAAGAGAAGATAGACTGATTCAGGGCACCTCCTTTATTGGGGGAAGTCTGACCAATTGCAAATTTTAGCCTTTGTATTTCTTCCCTCAATGCGTCATTCAAAGCTGCAAAAAAAATGCAAGACAATTTCTATATGAAATGGAGCCCAAAAAAACCATTATGTACCATGAACAAGTAGATCATTCATGAATTGTGTCTGCCACCTCAGAGGCATTGAAACATTGTGAGTATAATAAATGTCCTTCAATAAAAGTCCAGGATTATAATTAGAGGACAAACGGTCCTTATTATCCACAATCATTTAGTAAATTGGCGCAATTATAGAACAATTTAATGCTAAAAACTTGTCTTGCAACTTTGACCTTATGCTTCCTACGCAATAACACAGATTTTTTATGCAACAGCCAACAGAGAAGAAGAAACGTGGAGCAATTATAGAACAATGTAATGCTAAAAACTCTTCATGCAACTTTGACCTTATGCTTTCTAAGCAATAACAAAGGTTTTTTAAGCAATAGCCAACAGAAAGGAAGAAACAGGGCATAAATTGTATTATGAAAGGAGAATATGATCAAAGGGAGGCTGCTACAGGAGACTCACAAGAACAAGAGTGGAAGCCCATTGTGGCAAAAGTAAACAAAGAGTAAGGGCATATCATAAGCCAAGAATGGTTCTACCAAACCAGTAGGGTAGGAATGTTTTAAAATGGAAGAGCAAAGGAAGAAAGCAAAGAATTTTGCCAACTCCAGCCATCTAACTAGAAAGTTTTGTTGTAAAATACAATTAGATGGAATTTCAGTGAGGAGAGCGAGTTGGATGTGAATCTGCGATTTAAAGGTGAATACTTTAGGTTTGTGAGACACTTTTATATGGGAATGAGAAAATATTTAATTTGCAAATTGCAATGGCAGTGGAATGATACAATGAGGAGGAAAATTCCATTAGATACAATGTATTGTTGGGTAATTAGTATGCAAACAAGTAAGGAAACCAAATTCCAACAAGGAATCCTCTTGTTTTTGGCTTTCACAGGAAAACCAATGCACAAGTTTCCCACCACCTTCATAGGGCTCATAAGTTTCATATTCTAAGGCCACACAACACACAGAAAAACCAAAACGCAGAAAGAAATGGTAGCTAAATTTACACTTTATACACCTTTGCAATATGATTCATATAAAATAAAAAAGAAAAAAGAAAAGAGACTGAGAGGGTAGGGAGAGAAATATTTCAAATTGATTTTAATCAAAGTATCATGAATTGAGTAAAGCTTTTAGATAGAAATAGCTGTATTCAAATTGTTTTTAGTATGAATATTACCATCACGAAAATGAGATTGTTCTTCCAGAGCTTGTAAATGCACCTTAAGTTCATTATTCTCCACAGTCAATCCAGTTGTATCTCTCTGCACAAAACCAAGTACAAAGAGATGGGAAAAAGAAAAGAAAAGCATGTCGGACTTACAGCTTGTAGAAGTAACCAAACCATAACAGAAGAACAGGTATGTATTGTGAGTTTCTTATCCATAGGAAAGTAAGCATGAGAAGATAGAAGAAACAACAACCAGACCCATCAAACTCCAGAACCTAACGAGAGCAAATTAAAAAATCCACCTGAATCATATATTGTTTGTGCAGCAAAAGTGAAGTCAAGAAATCCTATATTAATCAGGATTTCATGAATATTCTAACAATTTGTAGGCACTCAATAATTAATTTCACACAATATTCTGTTAACAAATTGTGTCGAAGGAAAATTGCCATAATTTGACGAAATTCTGTGCTTTTTTGTACAGTCTGAAAGCACGGTAGGATCTTGACTTTAATCTTGATTACCGAACAGCTACGTTTGTTGCAGTTTACCCTGAAGTTTCAGTGAGAAATTGCCTAACCACCCTTCCTCAGTGACCTATCAGTTACAGTAAATTAAGATAAAATGTCTTTACAAGGTGTCTCCAGGAAACAAATCACTGTGAAAAGAGCCAAGTATCGATAAATAATTAAGATAGGAAAATGTTTGTAAGATGAGGATAATGCTATTCTCAGAAGAAAAACTAAGAATATAGCATAACCCTATTCTAGGGAACATAGAATGAGAATAAAGCACAACTATATTCTAGAAAGATAGAAATAAACAAACATAGAAAGATCATAGATTATTTAAGAAGACTAAAGTTAACGTTCTATTGAGTCTCGTTTTTTTGGAGGGATGGGGTGATCACAAGAATTCAAAAAGAGGATACATAGAAGCACCTCCAAAATCCAAGAAAAATATCCAGATGGGAAAATAACACAAGGATGTGCATCAAAAAGAGGTGAACAGGGACAAGGACCAAGAGATAGGGAGGCGTCCATGTGAAGGAAGGATTTAGGAAAATAAACAAGGAATAGATTTATTTTTGGAGGGGCTTAAGGATGGCAAGACTTCCTGTAACAAACAGTTAACTGTTAAATTGTGTGATATGGTTGGCCCAATTTTTTATACTTCTAAGATAGATTGTCTTTGCAGTTGGGAATGGCTTGCCTAAGAACTTGAGTTGTATGACTATTTGAAGAGTTTCATTGTTTTTTATAGCAGAGTGTTCTTTGAAAAATTAGTTACCCTTGAGAATTGAGATCTCAAAAAATTCATTGTTTCAAATTTTTTGACTAATTTCTTTTTCTAGATTTTTCAGTTTCAGTTTTGGATTTTAGCTAGGAAATTTTTGGAAGATATAATATTTTTTTCCAGATTCCAATTCAGCTCAATTCTCAGATTTCAGTTGAGATAGTTACAGTGGTATGAGAACTGCAATTTTAATAACCTGAAGAGTGATAAGTATACCTAGAATGAATTCAAAACTAGAAAGAAACAAAAAAGTCCTAAAACAGATCATGGAGATAAGTTTCCTGCCTTTTGTTAAACATATGAACAACGTGACAAGGATTTGGAGCAGATGACACAAACCATGTACCAAATAATGCTCAAGAAGAGTAATAAATTCTCTTCTTCTCATCAATCTTCACATAGAGTTGAAGTATTGAATAGTCATTGGAGCAGACCCAGATGAGAGCCTTTTTTTAAACTGTGTCAGTTCTTTATTCTTCTACATGGAGGAATGCAAGAAGATATGCCAGGGATTTTAATGAACCAATTGAAAGGTTTTGGCCACAAAAGAATTATGCACACAAGTCTTGGATATTCAAATAGAAGAGGAAGCCCAATGTCAATAATTATAAAGAGAAGAAACTTTAAAGAAGAGTTCATCAACTTTAAAGCCCAGGGAAGCAACCATTTGCAAGAGAAGATATATTTTTTTTGAATGTTTTCAATGATCAAGAAGAAACAATGAGATCAGATACTTTGGAGGCAGATCAAGTGGTCCACCCAAAGAGTCCACATCAGTCCTTGACAAGTAAGTTTCTCATGTTGCATCTACATTGCAAATGGATATGGTAGATAAAACAGAAAATGCCATCTCAAGTTTACATTTTGAGATCGCAATTGAGACAGAAGGCAATTGTACAATCAAAGTCACAAAAACAGAGGCACCTCACCATGAAGATAAGCTCAGCAAGGATTTAAATGCGGTCAGAAGTTTTAAGTTTGTATGGATTTAATGTGAACATAGGAATAAGTCTGATATAGATAGCAGATCATCTCTTTATTTGAAATTTCCAAAGAGCTAATTTCGATAGTGGAAATTGGTAAGGCAAGTCTGCTAATCATTCTTTTCTATGTAATTTGATGAGTAAATGAAGGATAAATCATGTCATCTGCAAGCCAATCTGGTCTCCATCCTGAATATGACTTCCTCCAGAGAGATAGAAGGCTAAGAAGCAGGTTTCATGAAAAATGTAGTGCAATGGAAAGATCTACCTGCAGAAGATGCCTCACAGGAGGGACCCGATGTGCTTGAACATCTTTCATTGTTTACATTGACAACCAATTCAGGAGGGGGCTTTCAGTTGGGTCCAATATTCCATTAGTAAATAAGACAGGAATACGTTTGTAAGATGAGAAAAAACATAGAACCAATTTGGGAAATTAGGATGAGAATATTTAATAAATCTGTTGTAGGAATAAAGCACAAGTCTATTCTATAAGACAAACAGAGCCATAAAATATCAGCAAGGCTGTATTTTGTTTTAGATGAATAAAACAAAAAGGTTTCTTTAAAAGCAAGGAAAGATAATTTGCGAGAGGCTTCTTTTTCTTTGAGTATGGCAAAAATAACAGTAATAACTATAAGCAGTTTAGTTTTATGTTAGTTATTTTTCTATGTAAGTTTTGCAATCTGATTGGTCCAGAACTTTGTACATTGATGATTAGTTGTCTTTGCAATCAGAAGTGGCTCGCTTAAGAGCTTGGGTGGTTTTAACTATCAGTGGTAACCAGATCAGAGTTTCATTACTTTTAAGATTTTATAATAGATTGAACCAGTTAGAAATCTGATTTTCCTTTAAATCTAAAAATATTTAAATACAATCATATTTCATATTTTTAATGATTTAGACATTTAGAAATATAACTTATATCAGACTGAAAAGAAATGGAAAACAACAAGATAATAAGAACAACAGAGTTGACACAGAACACCAAATGAGATCCTCCACTCTATTATTCTAAAAATAATATGTCAATAACAATAATCTCATCCACATATCTGTTGTATCATCATCTTCTTATAATTCAGAGAAAAAAGCAGCCAATCCACACCTCTAAAACATGTTGTTCATCCATCCTCCTAAAAATGCAGAATAAAACAAGACAAAGCTCCCACTACTTTATTAAAGAAAATAAAGTGGGATTAAAAACCACACCTATCAAGAATACTTTGGTTTAAAAGAAACATGATTTGCAAATCAAAGCAAACTTTACTCCCATTAAACTAGGAATTACGAGTTTTCAACCTCCCAAATTGTAGTGCCACTTTTGAGATGACTTGGTAACTTATAACTCTCATTTTAATGCTTTTACAGCTCATGTCAAGTGGTATGAAAAATCTTATGGGTCCTCAAGGGGGCCATTTACACATACAACATTAGAATATTACTATGTCTAACTATTATCCCAATGTTACAATAATATCAAACATTATCCCTAGGACTTGCAAGGTGCACAATGGACTTAATACTAGCATTCTCCCACTTGTATATGTTGTAAAAGCATAAAAATAAAGTAAAGAGGCTTAAATTTTACCAGCTAGGAGCAACACAGCTCATAGTTCAGATTGTCTGCATATAAACTATGCTTCACATCTTGAATAGCTTGAAGACCCTTCGTTCCAACTAAGATGTATGTTGAAACTGACAGATACATAAACAACCATGTCACTGCCAAAATTCTCACTGCAAACACCAGTGCTTCCCATGGCAGCATGTTTTGCTTTCCAATGCCCTCAAGTCTAGCACTTGATTTGAGACATTTATTTCTTCTCAGTAGATACCTTCTGACCATAACAACCACCAATCACAGTACTAGCATCCAGTCCATACAATCCCTCGTGGCAGATTCCCTTAGCTAACTCCATAGCTTCTCTAATCATTTTGCAACTATTTTTGTCAAAGACTGCTTGTACACCTGCATCACTCATCTTACTTACAGAAATCAGATTTTTAATCAATCCAAGATCTACCCCAGTCAACTGTCCTGTGAGAAGAGTTTGCCTCCAGCAAAACATTCATATTCAGTAAAACACTTTTTATGAGGAGTCATGAAAAGATGCACTAGAATCCAATAACCATACATTACCACATGCATGAATACTTGTAGATGCCATGAAAACCTCACCATCTACTTCTTCATTGGAGGATGATGAATACAAATAACTATCACCATCATTGAATGCATTACCTTTACCGGTGTTAGACTTACATTCCTTCTTGAAATCTACCAATTTTCCACACTTTCAACACTTCACCTTAGATTTATTAGAATATTTAAAGCTTTTATCTCCAATATTTTTCTTACTCCCTCTTTCTTTGGACCACCCCCTCACATAGAGAGCATCTTTAGAGGTATCATTCAGGGACACTTTTCTTAATTCCTCCCTTAGTAGGGCTGCAATAACCTCTTCAAATTTTAACTTAGAATTTGTACTACTAATTTCCATTATTAGTCTATCCCAAGAATTGGATAACAAACAAAGTAAAGTTATGCTCTTATCTTCCTCATCCATCTTTACATGAATGGATGTCAATTGACTTACAATCGTATTAAATGCATATAAATGATCACCAATAGAGTCACCATCATTTGTTTTAAGTGAATATGATTTCATCTTAAGAAACAATTTGTTAACTAGACTCTTTGTCTGATATAAACTACCAATCTTGTCCCACAAACCCTTTGTAGAGTTTTCATTTGAAACAATCATTAACACAGGATCAAAAAGACACAACCTGATAGTACTCCTTGCCTCGTATCAAGCTTGTCACATTCATCTTGATCCATTCCTACAATTAGAAAACTGAGTGCAACAGTTACAACCCATTGATCTCTTTCCACCAAGAGATCCTCCATTTTCAGCTTCTATAGTTCAAACTGCAAAGTTCTAGCCAAAGTTCGCAGACTCTTCAGGACTCGCCGCGGACTCGGCGGACTCGGGAGTCCGTGGCTGAGCTGAGTCGACTCGCCACGAACTCGGGAGTCGAGTCCAGAAGAGTCCTGGGTCGGGAGAGTCCAGAGGTCGGACTCGGGAGTCCCGACCTAGGACTCTCGTCCACGGCTGGGGCGTCAAACTGGGTTAAAACCCATACATTTTTTTTATTTTTTGTTATTTCTAACTTGAAGATTGGTGTTTTTAAAGTCTGCAAATTGGTTTTAGCTTGAAAGAAGGCAGGAGGAGGAGCTAAAAAGATCAAAATAGAGTCAGGTAAGTGATCTAACATTTTTTTTTTTTTGTTTTCTTGCTTTCAAAATTTTAAAAAATCAAGAAAAATAAGGGGATATGCTGCCAAATTTTTTTTCTATTTTCCTTAATAGCCTAATTCCTAATTTCCTACTATTTCTAGCTTGGTTTTGCATTCTTTTTTTTTTGCAAATAAATGAAACTTTGAATCACATTTTTTTGCTGATTTTTTTGCAAACCCTTGCTGATTTTTTTTTTTCCACGTTGAACTTGAAACAACAATGTCGTCTTCAAATCCAAAGGGAATAAGAAAAGACCCTGCATGGAAGTATGGAATACCAGGAACCAAAAAAGGTGAAGTGACATGTACTGAATGTCAGAAATGGATGACAGGAGGAATAAACAGGTTAAAATACCACCTTGCAAGGATACCTGGGCAAAATGTGGAGGGATGCCCTAAAACTACTCCTGAGATTATTAGAGAGATAAAGGCCCTTCTTGCTGACTATGAGCTAAAAAAAGATGAAAGACAAAAAACAAAGAATGCCCTAGCATCAGTGATGAGTGGATCCCCTTCTACACCAACTATGCCTCATAGTGCTACTGCTGCAAGTCCAAGCGTTCGTGCTCCACATTCATCTTTTGGTGAGAGTCCTGAGGGTTCCTATTCTACTACTAGTGCTGACCACGGTCCTTCATCAGGACCAAATTATTTTATTCCACGTAATGTTCCAAGAGCACAACCTTCACTTGAAGGTACCGGTTGGAATAAGGAAAAGCATCATGAAGCTAGGATGGCTGCTGCAAATTTTTGGTACTACAATAATCTACCTTTCAATGTTGCAAGCAGCCCATATTGGGAAGGTTTAGTGAATGCCCTTACAGTTGCAGGAAAGGGGTTTAAGACCCCATCAGCTAAAGATTTGAGTGGGCCATTGCTAGAGGAATCCGTAAAGAATACACAGCTTGTAGTTGATGAGCAAAAGAAATTTTGGCGAAGAAAAGGTTGCAGCATTTTATCTGATGGGTGGACAGATGGACGGAATAGAACTCTCCTGAACTTTTTAGTGGCCTCAAATGGTGGATTGGTGTTCCTAAAATCAATAGATGCCTCCCATGAAGTTAAAAATGCTGAGACTTTATGCAGTGTATTGGATGGGGTGGTCCAGGAGGTTGGAGTTGATAATGTTGTCCAAATTATCACGGACAACGCAGCTGCATATGTAGCTGCAGGTAGGCTACTTATGGAGAGGTATCCCACAATTGCATGGTCTCCATGTGCTGCACATTGCTTGGACCTATTGTTAGAGGATATTGGAAAGATTTCATGGGTCAAAAGAGTGGTTGAAGATGCAAAAAGTGTTACAAAATTTATCTACAACCATACTTGGGTGCTTTCTTTGATGAGGAAATTCACAAATGGCAAGGACCTTGTGCGACCTGGAGTGACACGATTTGCTAGCCACTTCCTCACATTGCAAAGCATTCTTAGTGCCATTGGTCATCTCAAGCAAATGTTTGTGTCGAATGCTTGGAAGGAGTCCTCATTTTCCAGTAGAGCTGAAGGGGAGAGGATTGTTAGCATAGTTTTTGATGAGACATTCATCAAAAATGGAGAGGAGCTGATGGGGGTAAGTAGCAATCACACAAAAAAAATCATACATGATAATCTATTTGCTGTTTTTTATTTTTTGAGGGGTTAATTTTGTTATAATTTAACATTTGTTTTCATTTTTTTAGGTGACAGAGCCTTTGGTGAGGGTTCTTCGTATGGTGGATGGAGATGGCATGCCAATGGGTTTCATCTATGAGGCCATGGATAGGGCCAAAGAGGCCATATCACGTTACTATGGCGGCAACAAAAGGAAATATGAAATCATATGGCGCATCATTGATCGGAGATGGACAAACCAACTCCACCAGCCGATTCATGCCTTTGCCTACTTCTTGAATCCGAAGTTCTACTTCTTGGACTCATTTAAGGCGGATGAGGAGGTCATGGACGGTGTTGTCACTTGCATTGATAGGATGGTGCCTGATAGTGAGCTGAGAGATAAGGTGCTTGATGAGTTGGAGGTGAGATTTGTTACATCTTATTTATGAATTTGCAATGTTGAGCCTTGACTATCTATGAATTTTCTATATTTGATTTACTTTTTCTTTTATCTATTCAAGGTCTACAAGGGTGCAGAGGGGAGACTCTTTTCCTCCCAACAAGCAATTGAAAGGAGAGGAAAACAACAACCAGGTAAAAATTGAAATTAGAAACTTGATTCTTACATATAGATTTTTACTTTATTCTTATTTCTTAATACTTATATTTTTTAAACATGTTTTTGTAGATCTATGGTGGGAGAACTATGGTGCTAGCACACCAAATCTTCAAAAGCTAGCCATACGTGTCTTGTCGCAGCCATGCAGTGCTTCTGGGTGTGAACGCAATTGGAGTTTATTTGAAAACATTCACACAAAGAAAAGAAACAGGTTGACTCAGCAGCGCCTAAATGATTTAGTTTTTGTTCGGTACAACCTTCGCCTTCGAACTAGGAAGGTGGAGGGTGTTTCACACGAGTCCATCGACTTGGATGACATTGATCCATATGGTGAATGGACTATTAATGAACAAAATGATGAGGCTGATGTCTTACTTACTGATGAGGATATTGCTGAATTAGAGAGAGCAGCAGCAGAAGAAGAAGAAGCAGCAAGATTGGATGCCATGGAGGACAACGAAGACACATTTGAATATCATTTTTCCCCTGCTCGATCTCCTAGTCCTCGTTTGGATACTACAACACGGGCACCTTCTAGTTCTAGGCCTCCAAAATTGAGTACCATTGGGAGGGGAAAGAGGAAGATGTAGATTATATGTGGTTGTTAATGTTTTCCTCTTTTTGACATGATTATATGTAAACATTTATAAACTTGTGATGTTGTTATACATTGAAAGTGAAACTATGAGTATTTGATGACTATGAATGATTAAATTTCAATTATTGAGTGTTTGATGATCATATGACATGTGTAATCTTTGAATTATGAGTGTTTGATAATCAAATTAAGCTCTTATATTCTCTAAATGCATTAATTTGTTCTTGTTTTTTTTGTAAAACTACGGTTTTTTTTTTTGCCGAGTCTTTTCCCGAGTCCGTCCCGAGTCCCGAGTCCGAGTCATATTTTTGGGCTGCCGAGTCCGTGGCGAGTCCGAGTTTTCCAACTATGGTTCTAGCCATTGAACTTCTCAATCTCCACTCTTGATGAGTTTGCCCTAAAATCTGACTTTCAGATCAGACCTGCACCAAAAACAAAATGCCTCCATTCCAACCAAAGCATTCACTCTAAAAAAGATGTTCCTTCCTACAGGATCAATCCAACACAAGGTCTGATACCAAATGTTGATTATGATTAATATCTTTGATTAGAAGCAATAAATATGTTTTTAATCTGATCTTAGGTACTGTTATAAATAAAAAATATAACTTATATCAGACTGAAAATGAAATGGAAAACAACAGGATAATAAGAATAAGAGAGTTGACACAAAATATACACCAGGAAACTTTTATGAAAATAAACACAGCAACAAATGAGATTCTCCATTGTATTACACCAAAAACAATATGTCATATACAATAATCTCATCCACACATCTGACGTAGCATCATCCTCTCATAATTCAAAGGAAAAAGCAGCGAAACCACACCTCCAAAACCTGTCATTCATCCATCCTCCTAGCGAAAACAAAATAAAGTAAGAAAAAGTTTCCACTGTTTTAAAACCCAAGCTTGAGTGCCCCAATTAAAGCAAACAAAGTGGGATCAATGCAGAAGCCACCTACCAAGAATATCTTGCTTTAATAACAAACTTGAACAAAAAATTGACTCCCACAAAACTAGTCATTGTGAACTTTCAACTTCCCAAATTAGAGTGCCACTTTTGAGATGACATGGTCAACTTATAACTCACATTTCAATGCTTTTATACCTCATGCCAAATGTCAAGAATAATCTTATGGGTCCTCAAAGAAACTATTTACACATACACCATTAGAATATTATTGTCTCACTAGTATCCCAACATTGCAATAATATCCAACATTATTCTTAGGGTGTATGACACATCAAGTCCTAACAAATGTCTTCATTATAATTAATAATGTTTTGTTCCAAATTTTCACGTCACTGAAGATTGCAGGGAAGAAACTACATAGAATTCGTTTGCCATGCCTACTACAAAGGAGGAGATACTAAATGAAATCCATCAAGACATAGATATACTAAAACATTATGGAATGAAACAGATCCAACAAAGAAATTGGAAAGGAAAACCAAGTGCAACCTCAAACAACCACCATGATTGTTGAACCACCACCAAATAGATGGATAAACAGAGAGAGTTAGCCAGCTGCCAAATTACAGAATTCACAAGCCACAACAAAACAAACAGTTTGGAAGGAAAACTACCTTTCTAGAATTTATCTCAAATAAATTGTAGTAGTGCTCAAAGAAGCAAAAATCCTGAAAAAATCGCAATTTTTACGATTTTTAAAAAATCCTTAGGCTTGCCAATTTTTTCCCCGATTTTTTCTGGATTTTTTGCAGACCGTTGACTAACAAAAAATTGTTGAAAATTGCAATTTTTTTCGCATTAAAATTGTGAAAAAATTGCCATAAATCACGTTTAAAACTCTAAATTTGGTGTCTTTTCTGCTATAAATCAAGATCGCGATAAGTTAAGGGTGACCGTCGTCGACTCTACAGTCTGCCCTACATACACGGGTGAACAAGTTCCTTTTTCCTTTGAACTTTAATCTTGCAGTCTTGTCAATACACCCTAAAATAAAGTAAACCACAGTAAAATAAAGCAAGGGATTCTTCATTAATCAAAATAAGCAATTCTAACCATTTTCACTAGTCGTGCCTGTGTAAGGTGACCTTATAAATGGTTATAGCATTTACCACCTCCATGCCAAGAAAACTTCAGGAGCTAACTTTGTTGACCAAGTTAGTCAAAATTTTACATATGAAACCTGCAAAAAGAATGAGCAGTCTACACCAAATTAGTCCAAATTGTAAATAAATTTATTGTATCATTTTAAGTTTATTGTATGTTTAGATGTTAGGTGATAGGTTTGACTCTATTTCCCTCAGATAAAACATTGATCGGATTTTTCCCAGAGATTTTGAAGTCCCCATATGGCCCAAGTTTGTCCCAAGGTCCCCAAAAAAAAAAATTTGTGGTACCTATACAAAAATCAATGATCATACTACTTTGTCTCTCTTTTTGTCATAGATCAATCAGTCATTTAAATGTCAAGTCAAATCAGTTATAGTCTTCCCCCTATCAGGTTGCAGGGTTGTCATGTTTTGGTCTAGTTTTTTAGCTAACTCTTGCAAAATGTCCAAGGTTGTACTATTCCAAAATGAAAAACGATGAGGTTCCTCATTGATGATGACTACAGCAATGAAATGAAAGTATGTAAATGTCTAATACTAAATCTATAACCTGCATAGCTTATAGGAACTTTACTTTACATAGAGAATATTGCTAATAATTTCACTTCATGTTCAAAACTTATAAAATAGTTCTTGAAAGATTTCAATTTCGCACCCATTTTTATGCCAAGCATGCAGATTATGCCTATAATTTAAAGACATCATTTTGCAAGCTTGAAATCAGAGACAATGCATTACCTTGAATTCAAACTCCATTCCCTGATTGCAAGCTTGCAAAGCTTTAAAGAGTACTACCTAAGATTTAAACCATTCTCTTGGACTGGTAATGCACTTCTCTGATTTCAAGCTTGCACAACTTTAAAGAGTATCTGCCTAAGATTTTAACCATTCTCTTGGACTGGTAATGCACTATCTCTGATTTGAAGCTTGCACAACTTTAAAGAGTATCTGCCTAAGATTTTAACCCTTAGCCAATCCTTTATTTTATCACACTTTTTCATCCTCCACTTTATTTCATTCATGTCATTGCCTTTTCAAAGCTTTTGGTCACTTGTATAATTTATGACTCCATACACTAGCCTTTTCCGCTTTTCTCGGTTGTCATTTCTGCAAAGATTTTACATTACAATTAATTCCATATCTCACATATACACTACTCTATTGTATGAGGTACTCCAAACGATCTTTAGTTTACAACCTAAGCAAGAAACAGATGCCTTTAAGCTCAACAAACATAAACTTGATAAACAACATGCAAGCTTTCTACAATTCATGGGTTAAAATCTCTATTTTATTTGCTCTATATCTCTATGCTATGGAAATGACCTTAAATTTAAAAAACGAGTAGCATTTCTCTTTTTCTAATTTTTTTTACATTTTTTTTCAAATCCTATTTTTTCGCGATTTTTTCAAAAAATCCTGAACTTTTGGTTTGCCGATTTTTTCCCCAAACGATTTTTGCTGCTATGGTAGTGCTCACTTAAACACAAGCATGAGTCCCTTGAAAGCAAGGTATTAGTTTGAACCTCTCCTACCCAATCACATGAAATCTGCTACTTTAAGGGCATGCCTACGTTATCATGCCAAATGAAGAAATGGGAGGACAGCCAAATGAATGTAAAAATAATATGGTGAAAGCTCAAGAAAGAGCCAATCTATTTGAAGAATTGAGAAGAAATATGCTTAGTCTGAACAAATCTATGTCTCAACTCTCAACCCCCCATTCCAAATTATTTATAGAAGAAATCTAAATGACGTTTGTAGATCTAATACATGTGCCGACGAATGCATGTGTTAGTAAAGATAATAGAGCACTTTCAAAATAAATTTATGAACATTCCAAATTATTTACAGAAGAAATTTATATGGTTTTGTAGATCTATTACATGTGCTAATGAATGCATGTGTTAGTAATGATAATAGAGCTTTCCACAATAAATTCAAGAACACCAAGAACAAGTGAAACAAAAGTTGAGTACTCTATATTGGAGAACATAAGTATGAAACTAGAAGGGTGTGAAACTTTACACCTTGTCAAACAATTTGTAAGGTGAATGGAAAACAATCCCCTTGTGGAATGCTTGAATAAGGAGGGCAACAGGGGCATCACTCGATAGGCAATATCATAGAACATGAGATCATAACCATACATATGGTTTTTCTAAAAACAATATATATTGATCTTAACAAATTTGAGGCTTGGGAAGACGGGAGGAGAAATGTGGCGTGCGTTCTGCAAGTGGAGCATTTAATGGCCGTAGGCCATCAGGGTTTGAAAGTTCTAACCCTAATGTACCTCCTTTTTGCATTGATTTTTCCTCATTTCTACTTGCATCTACATTAATGTTCGCATATAAGGGATTGTAGTGTTATCTGGTGTTTGTCAATTTGCTTGCTCCCACTGCAGAAATCCTTGAAAGCCAAGGGGGATAGTGTCAGCTTTAATGGAGTCGAATGTAATAGCATTGGGCAACCCTCCTGATAGTGCAATTATGGCATTAGGGTTAGATAACGCAAGTACAGAAAAATCCGAGAAGGTGAGGCAAACATTCAAAGAAGTAGTTGTTGGTGAAGAGGCTGCAAACCTTTAGTCTTCGGAAAAATTTATAAGGTCTGGCGATGGCGATTGTGCAAAAAACTAGACCGATATCAGAGGAGCAGGTAAGTGCTCTCCGAACTGCCCTAAGAAATTAGTCCTAACCTCAAACCTTGAAATGCTAAGTGACATTGATAAAGAAGAATCTAGATTGAGTAGGATTGCAAATTTTTTTTGCAGCTTTAGAAGGCAATAAAATATCTACAAGGAAGTTTTTAGATGACTAGTTTAATATTGTTTAGGTAAAAAAATTTGGAATTCAGTTATCTTTCTGCAAAATGATACAAAGAGGGTTGTTCTTGACTTTTTTAGAGACCATAAAATGCTGGAAAAGGTGTTAGAGGAGTTCTCGAATATTGGGAACTCCATTTTTAAGGCTGTAGCCTAGTCACCAAAATTGTTTAATGAAGAAATAATGGCACTCTAGTACCCTAGGTGGGTCACAATTAAAGAAGTGCCTCCCCAATTTTGGGCATTTTTGCCCTAGTTGTTATCACAAAAGTTTTAGGACTCGGACTCGGACTTGGTGCAAACTCGGCAGCCCAAAATAGGACTCAAACTCGGGACTCAGCACAAACTCGGCAGCCCAAAATAGGACTCAGACTCGGGACTCAGCACAAACTCGGCAAAAGACTTGACTAGGACTCGACAAAGAAGAAAACCGTAGTTTTACAAAAAAAAACAAAAACAAAATTAGTGCATTTAGAGAACATAAGAGCCTAATTTGATTATCAATTTGTCATAATTCAAATATTACACGTCATATGATCTTCAAACACTCAATATTTGAAATTTTACCATTCATACTCATAGTTTCAAACTTTCAAATGTATAATAGCATCATAAGTTTATAAATGTTTACATATAATGATAAGTCAAAATGAGAAAAACAACCAAATACAATCTACATCTTCCTCTTTCCCCTCCTAACGCAACTCAATTTTTCAGGCCTCAAACTACAAGGTGTTGTAGTATCAAAATGATGATGATTTGTTTCTTCAAAACTATCTTCGTCCTCCGCCATTGCATCCAATTCTGTTGCTTCTTCTTCTTCCGCTCTCTCCAACATTCTCTTGGATCGCCTCATCTAATAAAATGCACAAAGTCTCAACATTTTTTATTTCATGGGAGGCATCTATAGACTTCAAGAACACCAATGCACCATTAGAGGCCACTAAAAAGTTCAGGAGAGTCCTATTTTGTCCATCTGTCCATCCATCCAATAAGATGCTGCAACCGTTTCTTCACCAATTTTTTTTTGTTCATCAACCATAAGCTATGTATTTTTTACGGCTTCCTCTAGCAATGGCCCACTCAAATCTCTAGTTGTTGGGGTCTTAAACCTCCTACCTGCAACTATTAATGTATTCACCAAACCTTCCCAATATGGGGTTGTTGCCACATTGAAAGGTAAATTATTATAGTATCGAAAGTTTGCTGCTTCCATCCTAGCTTCATGCTATTTTTCTTTATTCCAACCGGTACCTTCAAGTGAAGGTTGTGCTCCTCGAACATTGCATGGAACAAAGTAATTTGGTCTTGATGAAGGAATTTGGCTACCAGTAGAAAAAGAACCCTCGAGGCTCTCACCAAAAGATTAATGTGGATGATAGATGCTTGGACTTGGGCCACCAAGGGGATCCAATGGTGTAGAAGTGGATACATTTTGACTCATCACTACTGCTAGTGCTTCCTTTTTCTTTTGTCTTTCTTCTTTTCTCAATCCATAATTAGCAAGAAGGGCCTTCATCTCTCTAACCATCTCCGGAGTCAATGCAAGGTATATGTCCACATTTTGTCCAAGTATTTTGGCAATGTGGTATTTTAATCTATTGATTCCCCCTATGTCATGTCCCCAAAATCGTGACATTTAAAAAACAAAGAACTTAAGAGCTATGAACCATTTGAGTATCGCTATAATTATAACTGTTGAAAACAATATTATAATTATATAAATATTAAATAACATTATAATATTAAAATACGTATCTAAAATATCAACCATTCAACATCATTATAAGTATAGTTATCAAGATCACATTATAATTATAAATATAATTTAAAGAAATTACTATAATTATCAAAATCATCTTATGCATATCATTGATAATATTAAAAATTGAAATATAAGTCATTACCATTAAATATTATAATTATAATAAAATAAAATATAACAATCAATATCTGTAAATAACAGAGTGGTAACAATAATATTCATACAAACTATTATGACTCTGCCTTAATAGTAAATATACAAAGTAGCACTCAATCATAATCTCAACCCGCGTGAGTGATTATAGTCTATCGAAGCTGAAGGAATTGATGATTAAAAACGTATAATGGTAAAAAAATCATCGACACTTGGTGAGTGAAGCCATTCCTCAAGGTATGCTAACAGGATAAACAATTTCCAGCCTATCTGACTTAGATCACACTCTAGTGGTTGATCGTATCGATATTTTGGACAAGTAAAGAAAAAAAAGAGCAACGATCAAAGAAGAGAATGGAAACGATTAATGATTTACAAGCTGGCGTAAGAACTTAGGACTCCACGGGAGATATGCCTCTACATGATCATTCGTAAAAACTAATCTTGAATGCTCGAATATAGCTCTTGCTCCAAACTCGTGAATACAACTGAAGGAGAATTAGTGTTGATCGATATCAAACGGGATGGACCAGATAGCGGCAATTAAGATAATATTTGACTAAATCCCATATTGGAAGACAGCGATAATATAATGAAGAGGATCGACCCACAAAGGACAACTATGAAAGAAGCTGCGATTAATATAAGAAGTAACAGGCGATTAGGAGGACCGGGGAAATGATTTAAGTAATAAAAAATAAAGTTATAAGCAAAGCATCGATGATTTAGTGATAAGCATTGGTTAACAAAGGGTCATGCTCATTCAGGAAACCGTCACTATTCAAAGGATGTATCCTTCCTTGTGAAGGTGCACATATATATAGAATGATAATTAAGTAGAGGGAGAGAACATAGGAAAGAACAATTGAAGGACGTGTAGCAACAGGAAGACATAATCGATCCAACAAATAGGTGAGAATCTTCCACTTAGCATTAATCATCTAGCATCCAAATATTTGCTTGGTAACTGCTTAGCCATAGTAAATGTACATGCATTAAGATTATATTATACGATTTCTTCCCCCCTTGAACAACCAGCGATCTTTAAGAGCCAAACAGTTTATTGCATTGTCTATGTCTGAATAATAAATCCTCTTGGCTGATAAACATAGGACAAACCCGATCTGTACAATCAACCCGGACTGGGAACTGAACAATTGAGATATCAGCGAACCCCAATATGAATTAGTTATGAGCAATTCGTATTGCCTTGATGCTATTGCTTGTTCACACGGGTTATTGAGTAAAAATGTTTGGAAGAACTAACCTACTGCAGATGTATATATGTTTCTCCTTTAACTCAGATTTGGATATATGAACTAGTCTTGCTTATTTTGTTTATTAGTGCCAAGTTACCTTTAATATTAGCGTTAGTATCATTAATCTAGGAACTTGCTTATAGTTCTTTATTATTATAATTATAATTATAATTGATCTATGAAATGATTTGATATGAATCAATAGTGAATACAAATGTATGTGATTAAAGATTGTCTTCTCTGTGCTTGTAACCTTATTAGGAAGGGCGAAACATGAGTGAAGTGGTTTGCCTAAAAACCCCACCTAAGATTCCGCCGCACAAGCCCAAGGCAAGGGTTGGGCCATGGAGGGGTGGGGGTCCCACCTAAGATTTCATTGCAGCCATGGAGGGGTGGTAGGCCTTAGGCCACTTTGGACTCTATGGTTCCCCTCTCCTAATAAGGTGAGTGTCTTCCGAGGGGCTGCCATGAGTGGAGTATGCAAGTACTAAGCCACTAGGGAAGGAGGATTGTGATGGACAACCTCTTGAGCTTGGCATGAGGGCTTCAGGGCGGATCCACTTATGGCACTCCTCTTATGTCTTAATTATTGCTTTATGGTTATGAATATATTTTGAATATCTAGATATTAACGCTAACAAATATGTTGTTAATATGGTGAATATAGATTCCAATCCAAGGTTATTGCATTAGAAGGATATTCATTTGGAAAAAGGAAATCCTAAACCTAATAAACAAGCGAATTCTAGGGCAAGGTCGGGTAAGGAACATTACACCTTGTCATCCATTTATTGCATTCAATACAAGTGACCTCACCCTTTTTATTTCCCGGTATCCCATACTTCCATGCAGGGTCTTTTCTAGATGGCCTTGAGTTTGAAGTTGACATTGTTGTTTCAACATGAAAAAATTAACAAAATCAGTAGGGTTTTGTAAAAAATCAGCAAAAAAATGATAATCGATCATTTGAAAAAAATAGAATTCAAAAACAAGCTAAAAATACTAGGAAATAGGTTATGAAGGGAAATGGAAAAAAATTTGCCAACATTTCCCCCTACTTTTCAAGATTTTTCTGATTTTCAATCAAAGAAAACAAAAAAAAAAAGAATAAAAATCACTTACTTGGCTCTATTTCGATCTCGTATACTCCTCTTCTCCGCTTCTTCCTTCCCTATTTCAGTGTGTAGACTTGTTTTGGGCAACCTTGAGCAAAAGAAATGAAAAAAAAACTAAACAACAAGTTTGAAATGCTGCTGACCGCCCCCAGCTGATGCCGAGAGTCCTAAGTCGGGACTCGAGAGTTCGACTCTAGGACTCACGCGAATCTCTCTCCAGGACTCGTCGAGTCCGAGCCTGGACTCTCCAAGACTTGGCTCGCGAGCCCTAGGACTCATTAGTCCAACGTGTCTTTGCCAGAACTCGCCGAGTCCTCAAACACTAGTTATCACCTTTAGGTAATGTAATTAAAAATGAGGAAACAAAATCTACCCTTTTGAACATGGATGCTAGAGTATTAGTTGCCCTCTCTCCAGGAGTGGACATTCCTAATGAAATAGTAGTTGAAATATCTGAAAAATCTATGTTGCAAACTAGAATTGATGGGGGGTCTCAATGCATGCTTTCTTTGTAAAAAAGAGGGACATGTTAGGAGAAATTGCCCCATATTGAAAGGAAAAATCTTAGCTAGAAAAGTAAAACTAATCCTACAAACCCTAATCCGAGGGGAGATACGGAAGATAGAAAAGAATATGTAGGTGCAAAATCAGAAATTAAAGACTCTTCAAGTAAGTTCGATCCTAACATCATTTCTAATAGGGAAGAGATTCTGGTCCAAGATAGGAATTTGGGTAACCCAGAAGGTTTATCCACAAAAGCTATTGAATCTGGAACAGCTAAGGAAAATATAGAGGAAAACTCTAAAATGTTGACTGAAAATGTGAGTTTGAGCATTTCTGAAAATGAAAACAAAATTCCCACCCCAAGAGTGATCCCCTCCTGGGAATCTCAAACACTAAGTCGTCAAATACTCCTAAATGTATTCAAGGGCACCAAAAAAATGATCAAGAGTTGGTAATGGACAAGATAAAACTAAGGATTTCCCAGATGAATAAGGACAAGAACTCTTCTGAAAAGGAAGAGGTCCAAAGTGATTTGAACATTGAGAATTCTGAAAATGTTGTTAAGATTGTAGAAGGCAAAACAAACCGTGAAGTGAACAGTGAGCTTAGCTTAATAAGTTCCTCTCTGAAGGATACTAATTCTGAAATAAAAAGAAATCTAATAGCAGAAAGCTATTCTATGAATAGCATAAATGGTTTACCTAATTCCAAAGCTAATTTGATGGAATTTCATATGAGATAATTCAAGGAAAAGTAATGATGTCCTAGGATTAGCTATAGGCAAGGACCAACAAACAACAAGAAAAAAAGTAAAAGCTCAAGCAAAAGCAGCATGGAACAATGAGATCAACAATACTGTCTTTTCCTTGTCTAACACTAACCTAGAACAAGTTGCTCCAGTTGATCGTGGATTAGTATCAGACAAAGGAAACCTAAATAACCCTACACAGCTAGATAAAAGTCCTTGCTCCAAGAAGAGGTTTCAGTAAGTGGTTTTGAGCTCATATCATTTGATAAGAACTCGATCCAGCAGCTATCAATGGAGGACAATACCAACCCCCTCCCCCATCCTAAGACAGATCTGTGATCTAGAGGAAGACCCTAATCTGCCGGTGAGAACAGAGTGGATTAAAAAGAAATTGAAAATGAAGAGGCAAACTAGGATAGTCGAAAGGGATCCTTACCAAAAGAGGAAGAGTAAAACAAAGATGAAAATATTCCTAAATGCTTTTATAGCTTTAGGAACAATAGAGAGGATAATCAAAACATGGATTCTGATGATATTTAATTGTTTGAGTTGGAATGTCAGGGGACTAGAATCCCTTGACAGAAAATACATTATTAGAAGGTATTTAAACATGGAAAAGAACAAAGATACAATCCTCCTCCAAGAGGTTAAAGCAATCAAATTCACATTAGAGAATAATCTTAAATTTCCTAAGTCACAAGGTTCAAATTCGAATTCAAATTCGGCAACATTGAAATTCGGATGAAGTTCGGCAAGGAAAAAATTCGGATTAAATTCGTCTTATGTATTTTTTTTTATTTTTTTTATAAATATAAGTAATATATCCCAAGTAACAAGGTTCTTTGAAAAAAAATTGTGATTCAATTTGCCTTATATAAATTGATTTTTTAAAATATAAATAATAAATCCCTAAAAATAAAATATTATATTAAATTTAAATATATTATAATAAATATATTTATTGTATTTATTAAATAATAAATATATTAAATTTATATGTTAAATAATAAATATATTATAATTAAAAATGTAATTTAAATATATATAAAATATTAGTTTTTAATACATTGACTAAACAACAAAATTAAATAAAAACAAAACCTAATATAAATTTTATTTGAAAAAACAAAAATTTAAAATAAAAACAAACCTAAAAATTAAAGTTGAAACATTAAATATTAAATGTGTAACCCTTATCCAATGCCGAAGCATACAATCTGTGCGCACCGTTTCTCCTCATTATCGCCGGCCTTCTATTGGACTGCATTAGTGTGCACGTCAAAGCAATTGCTTTAGCCAACACGTCACAACAATACGTCGGGCCCATATTCGAGAGTCGGTGGGATTTTTTGGATGCTTTGTTTTGGGCGACTCCCCCGCATATCTTCCTGACCCTTTGGTTCATAAACAGGTTCATCATTCAGCTCCAACCGCTGCTCCTGGCCGCGAAATCAAATGAAAAATGTTATTTGTCAACAAAAAAGCATCATTCGGGGGATTTGTTCGCCTGAAAGGAATTATTCACACCGCTCAACCGAAAAAAACTCCAAAAATACATTTATTAAAAAAAATTGACACCCTCTATCTATACGAATATTAGGCGAACTTCAACGATTTTTTATTTTTGTTTTGAAGTTCGCCGAATTTCGAACTTCATGACCGAAATTCGGCGAATCTTGTGACTTAGCAAATTTCTATGGAAAGATGCAACCCAATTTTATACCAATCATGATAGGGGCAAAGGAGGTGTTGCCATATTGCTAAACAATGAATGGTCTAGATTTGTAATAGATAGTGGTATCTCTCCCTATAATAGGGTTGTATGGATAGTCATAGAAAAAGAAAATAGAAGATTTGGAATACGTTCTATATATGCATCCAATGACTATAGAGAAAGAATAGATTTGTGGAAATGGATGTGTGATCTGTATAATATTCCATGGAGTGTTGGTGGTGATTTTAATATGATTGAACACAAATATGACAAATTTGGAGGTTTAGACTTGGAATGGAAAGGTAATGAAAAGTTTTTTTGAGAAAAAATAAAAAATAAACTCAAACTTTATGATCCCCTAGAAGGATTGAAAAAAGACAATAAAACCATATGGTATACCTGGTATAATGCACAAAAAAGCTAATAAAAGGATATACTCTAGACTAGACAAATTTTATGCTAATAGAAACTATTTCTATTTTGATAAATTAGAGGAAGATGCAAGAGTAAGGGTATATCCTTGCACTCTATCTGATCATCACCCCATTAAATCTAGAGTAACAATGGCTAATCAAAGCCATATGGAAATTAAAAAAGAAAGAAAATTCATCCTTAACACCAGTTTGTTAAATGATGAAGATTGCAATAATGCAATATTTACATTTAGAGAAATTAATAAATGGTTGCTAAAAGACCTAACCCCGATAGAAAAATGGAAAAAAAATATTAAGGGATTGGCTATTATATTCCAGACTATAGGGAAGAAGAAAGCTATGGATTGCAAACAATATGAAAATGCTCTCCAAGAAAAGTTTTTCAACCTTGAATGCAAGTTACAAATTGAACCTACAAAGGAAGAATTAAATGAAGAACTAATCAAATGTAAAAATGAGTTGAGGAATCTTCAAACAAGAAAAATCTAAGGTTTAAAGAAAAGAACTAAGATCAATTGGCTAAGTAATGGGGATAAAGGCACAAAATTCTTCTTCAATTGCCTAAAAGAAAAAAATATAAAGGAAAAAGTGGAATGTGTTTGGGAAGGGGATAATTTGGTCTCTACTCCAGAAGAAGTGTAGAACCAATTCTATCTTTTTTTCAGAAACCTTTTCACATCTGAAGAGAGTGGTTCCCAATCTCTTAAAGCAAGGGATATTTGCAAAAAACTGATTCCAAAAATGATTGCTGAAAAGAATGCAAAAAAGCTTAGAAAAGTGGTTACAAAGGAAGAAATTATTCAAACCATCCAGACCTCTAGTCTTGACAAAACTCCTAGTGCTGATGGGCTGCCTATTGAGTTCTATAGGAAAAATATAAATTGGATAAGTGAAGACTTGTGTCAGGTTTATAATGAAACAATTAATAAGAGCTCTCTAGACAAGGATATTAACAAGGGAATAATTAAACTAATTCCCAAAGAAGCAGATAAGACTCTAATTAAAAATTGGAAACCAATTACATTGCTAAATGTATCATATAAGATACTAGCAAAGATTTTGGCATTGAGATTAAGAGACATTCTCCCCTCATTCATTAGCTACACCCAAACTAGCTTTTATAAAAGGAAGATATATATTAGAAAACTTGATAACAAGTTGGGAAGCTATGGAATGAGCAAAGTGGTCCAACCAAAATATTGGAATGCTCCTACTGGATTTTGAGAAGGCATATGATAGAGTTGAGTGGCCTTTTCTTCTTATGGCTTTGGATGCTTTTGGTTTCCCAAAAGAATTTTGTAAAATGGTTAATACCCTACTACAAGATGCAACTGCCTAGGTAGAAATAAATGGAGCTTTGACAAAACAATTTCCTCTCCATAGATCAATAAGACAAGGATGCCCCATTGCCCCTGCCTTACTTGTAATTGCCTCGAAAGCTCTTTCTTATTGATTAAGAGACTCCATAGTTAGTCCAAAAGTAAGAGGCTTAAGTCTGCCTAATGATAGCGAATTGATAAATATACACTTTGCTGATGACACAACCCTCTTTGTCAATCTTGAAAAAGAAAACCTTGAATTTTTAATGCAAAAAATTAATATTTTTTGTGATGCCTCATAAGCAAAAATATCCAAAGCAAAATCTATAATGTTAAGTTGGAAAAACATCCCCCCTGATTGGTTTAACAAATACGAAATCCAATGGGGAGGCCCGAATAAACAAGTTAGGTATTTGGGAATCCCCTTTGGGATTAACCCATGCTTGAAAGACGTGGATTTGGGTAAAAAGCAAAATAGATGAAAAAAACTTGATAATTGTAATAGACAATACCTATCATTAGTAGGGAGGTTTCAAGTTTGTCAAAAAATCCTATCTCCATATACCTTGTACTACTCTTCAGTTTGGCTATTATGTAGCTATCAATAGAAAGAAATTCAAAAGAAAATAAAGTACTTTCTCTAGTCAAATGGTAAAGAGAAAAAAAACATGCTATTAATTGGGATTGGTGTTGTGTAGACAAACAAAATGGAGGACTTGATCTAAAAGATTATAAAAAGCAAGGTATAGCCCTGGCTGCGAAATGGATTATTAAAGCAATAGAAGGAGACGAACCTTGGAAAGTGTTAGTTAGAAATAACATACAGAAAACTGTCCCAAAAAAGGCAAAAAACTGGAAGTATATCCCTATGTGTGACCTGTTTTTAGGTAACTTCTTTGTTTCTCCCATTGAATCCTATGTGTTCAAAACAATCTGGAAAGTGTGGGAAGAAATAAGAACCTTGTTTAACAATAGAGAAAAGGTAGACAAAGTTAGAAATAAAATGTGTCTTAATAAGTCAATTTGGTGGAACTTGTACCATAAAGAGAAGCCTCTTGCTTTACTACAAGGCTGCTTTGCTAAAGCCTGGGCAAATAAAGGTGTAAAATGCATTAAAGATGTCTTATGTAATGATCATTTAAAGTCATGGGCTACTCTAAGCACAGAGTATGGTCGACCCCCTACACAATGGAGAACATACTCTATATTGAGAGAAGCATGCAAAGCTTGGCAATTCCCTATCATCAGTAACTCTTGTTGTGAGAGATCGTGTTTTATTTGAAGAGCACACAGAAAATACTGAGAGAGGGGGTGGGGGGTGAATCACTATTTTAAACTTTAAAACTTGAAACCTTATGAATCAAAAATCAAAACAGTAAGAGCAAACATTAGACAAGATGAATGCCGATATCAAGTGGAAAACCCTTTTGGGTAAAACACCAAGGAAGAACTATGCTTTTTAAACTTCAAATGGGCACCAACCCAAGAGATTGCAATCTCCAAATTACAAAAGTGAGCACCAACTCACTGGAAGCACCAACTTCAGCGTGAGCGGCAACTCACAAAAGATTATCACAACACTGATTCATGACATTGAAATACGTCCTTTACATCAACTGATACAATCATGCTTGCATATAAAAACTCCGTTCAAACTTTGAAATTTTTGTTCAAAGACTTAACCTCATCTGCAACAGCACCTCAATCCTTACACCATTTTAAATATTCTAACTACATGCTAACTCAAAAATACAGAACCAGCCTGCTCAAATTCTCATCTATCCTCCACTCAAAACAAGAGAGAATACATTTTTCTCATATCACACAACTCCGTGCACACCCCAACTTCACTTGATACAAAAATGACTTGAGAGCAATTTTCAATTTTTCTTTAGTCAATGAAGGTGCAAAAACAGAACTGAAGACCCAAAACAGCAGCATCCCACACACAGAGAACTTCTACAACCAGAGCATATCTGCAATCATCATAACAGGGCAAGACTCCACCGATAACATCAACATACAGCATGAATCGTCATAATTGAGCATGGCATAAATCAATTCCAACACTCACTACACACAGCCCTGTACCTGGAAAATTATATCGGTGGCATTTTTAATTAACCTCATCCTACAAGCATCCTTAGAAGAAGAAAATAAATAAATCTTCACACAAGCACATAATACAGCTCACGCCAAGAGTAATGGCAATAAGGAATGCTCACAACTTAAGTCCTTAAGCCGCCACCCCACACTCTAAGCGAACTCCCTTCGATATTCACGATCACACCACTAGCATAATGCTCATGCCATACTCAGAAGAGCGATGTCTATTTTTCTGTCAAGACATTCAAAGAGGCATACATTCGATATGAGCACCATCACCCAATGCATACTCAGCCCATCTTCATCAAAGACATCTCCAGAAACGGCCAATAATTAAGCGCTATATCAAATTCGAGAGTGCACAGAAAAAAATATCTCATGCATAAATAAATGAGGAATAAAATGTGATGTACCGACACTCTGCTGATCTGTTTTTCACTTGGGTTTCATAGGTCTGATTTTGTTTCAGTTTGTGTTTGCCTTTTTTGCTTTGAGTTTGTTGGCTAATAATGCTAAAATAGTACTAAAGAGCATATGCATACAATGAAAACTTCAAATAAACTAACTACTGAAACAACTTTGAATACATTGCTCAATTTAGTGGCCAAATATGTCTTCTTCATACAATAACAAGTTGCATTCAACATACAACTTACATCAGATTTCAAGCCAATAATATTTTATATTGCATTTTAACTTACAGCCAAACGTCACTGTGAATAGTGACTTGCTACAGTACCCGCGCCCAAAGAAATGTTTATTTATCTTGATAGACGAGATTCTCCCACCAAAACTTCACATGGCAAGCTTTCTAAGACAAGGGCGCCCCTTTTTGGAAAGATTGCAGCCACCAAGGAAAGGCGTTTTATTTCCTTTTGCTGTTACAAACCCTCAAGAAAACACAGCTGGCTGTAGCTTTCAAAATCAGCTCCAAAACTCCACGAAAAGCAAGTAGCTCTCGTACTAACGTGATTGAAGACTATGGCAGTCCAAACCCCTTTGAAAATGGCTCAAATAAACTACGAACAGCAACTTGTGTCTCCAAAAGAAGCCACCAAAAACTGATCAGCAACTTTGAGGTGGTGTTTCACACCCTCAAGTAGCTCCAAACGAAGAACCAAGCCCCACCAGGCTCACCCACTGCAAGAAATTAGGAAACCCTAGTCTCCTTCTTCCTCCAAAGCAACACTTCCAAGTTTCTTCAAGCTAAAATCATTCATTCATGAAGCAATTCGAATTTCCTCTCTTGCCTTTTATAAATTTACAAAGGAAACACTATTCATTAAAGTGAACACTATTCACTTAAGTTATAACATTTTTCACTTTAGTAATGAATAGTAACTTAAAAATAGAAAGTGACCCCTTCATATTAAAACACATGGTCCCTAGGCCGAGGATGGTGAAATAAAAGGTGAATATCATTAAATTAAGCACCAGTATCATGCCAAACGCCACAATTCACCCTGCCACCATGCTCCGGAGATCAACACTGAAGTTTGACAACCAAGTGTCCATCCAAGAAACCCTCTATCTAGAACTATTAGCCTACAAGGGTCAGGAAAATAGGCTAATCCCCCAACTCTGATGCTAGTGATAAAGGGGACATTACAGTCCGCCCTCCTTGAAATTGCTTGTCCCCAAGCAATCTCTACTGCAAAGAAACCTCACTCCTCGGAAGACCCAAAAGAAGAACTGTAAAATGTCCCATGCATCACTGACTAACTCCGGAAGCACTAGCATAAATGCAACTGCGCTAAATATTCCTGGATCCCAAACCCAAAATGAAGGTTTGTTGTGTTTACCTTCCTCTGAATTTCGCTGCGCTCTACTGCCCCCAACTTCATCATGCTGTGAGCGGTGAAGTAACCCAATGGGACCCATCCAATATTCAGTACTAAACTTGTTACCACCTGGATCCCAAAACAATCTGAACTCACATCCATCTGTCATGCAGAGATAAGAATATCTAGAAGCATCCGCTATGCCAAATCTCTCTTTGTCCTTCGTTAAACACCCATGGATGTGATAACTAACCCAACCATCATGCCAACTGACATCACAGTCACTCTATAACACTGTACCTGAATGTAATCCCTATGACATTAAAGTAGCAACCCTTGTCGGATACATATTAGCATGGTAGATAACTAACTGCTGACCTTGGAAGTAATCCTCTGCAAACAACTGAGTCAGGTACTTGTAGCCTCTAATCCCATCTTCTAAAGATGGTAATTCTCCACCCCATAATGAATGGGATAAGCCCTGAGCCATTCCACACTGACGCATCAACAAGTCCTCTGGGTGTGGATCAAAAGAGAAGTGATGAGCACTCCACACTATGTAGTTGCAATGCAACACTCCCACCTCAGTCAATGGCTCATCACTAGCAATACTGGAATCAGGGGATAGCTCCAAACTCCTATAGTCAAACGATGTAAGGCTGAATCAACCTTATCCTCAGGATCCTGCAACTGATCACTCTGACTCTGAGTCACAACAAGCTGGCGTCCAAAATCAGCTGCATGGGATGATATATTAGATTTGCTTCCAAGAGAGGGAAACAAATCAACATGAGGGCCATATTCCCAACCCAAAGATACTCTGCGAGTCCCCTGTGAAGATGATGGAGTAGCCTCGTGTACTAACACACAAATCTCAAGGGAATCCACCACAGCCACACAAGAGCTATCAACTGTCAAACCTGCGTCATTTGTCATAGTACTGACCACCAGAGAGCTTGATGTAACATGTGGTTTTCTGCTGCTCTCAATCAAAGTACTCAGCTCAATTGAGTTAACTGCCCCTGTATCCGGAATGGATGTTACCACATCCTCACTACAACCCGTAGAGGTCAAATCATGACCAACTGCCACGGTAGGAAACTATACTGTAACTGCAGCTGGTGTAGACTGTGCCAAACTGAAATCCACGGTAAGCTCCTCCAACCGTGATGTTGACTCCCGAAGGATCAACTGGGCGTTGTGCAATGAGTCCATAGTCACCTCAAGCTCATGAGTGAGCTTGTCAACCTCCTCTTCTTTTCCCTTCAGTGCATCATAGCAAATACCATCCCACTCGAAAAGATAGTTCCTATTAGCAAGTAACTTCAAATAATTATGTTTCATTAATCCAATAGCTTCTCGTAGTGTATGGAACTCTCCAAGGGAAAGACTGTTGTCACCATGCTCATCTAACATAAGAGTACTCCAACCATAGGTTGCCAACATCTGTCGAGCAACATCAAAATGCTCCAAGGCTGTAACAATCATATTATCACTAACTTTCAACTGCCCTGTCAGATGATGATACCCCTGTGACTCGTCATTTCCACCCAAATCTGCACTAAAGTAAGAGGTTGAGTCCTCATCACTCACCTCATGATCAGCAACATCATGTGTGCTATCCTCAATGCACACATCAACAACTAAGGTACTGCTGCTATGTACCTCAACAGATGGCTCATCGTATAAGGTAGAAACTGATGATATGACAGTATCTTCACACACTTCCTCTTCCAATGTAACTGTATCACCATCCAACTCACGATCATGTGGTTCTATGTCAACACATGAATCATCAAACTCGGTCTCTAAAGCTTGATCTGGGAAATCAAACTCACCATGACATGAATCCACGCCAAATACTGCACCATTAGTACCCAATTCCTGAGTACTTTCATGTAACAACTCAATAGTAGCATCTTGCACATGTGTGGCCCCCGTAGTTTCATGTTGTTGCAGGCTACAAGCTAATCTTCGTTGTGAAAGCGTGAGTTTTCGTTGGGTATTATTCAAGATGTTCTCAACTCTGATCCTAACTCCACCATACCAGAAGTGGTGAAGCAATACACTAGGACCCCTCCAAACGGCAGTGCTGACTCTACCTCCACCTGGATCCCAACTCAGTAAACCATGCCAATTCCAAACACTGTGCTGATACACCTCAGGTATCATACTTGAGTCGCATGGATAAACTGAAAATCTATCAACCTCAACACCATCTGACTTCAGTGGCGCCAATCGGATACACCCTTTTTCCAAATTGCAGCAAGTCTCCAAGTCTTGAATTGAATGATAATCAACATGGGAGAATAAAGTAGAGGACCTTCTAAACCTGGAATTGTCATCCGAAGTCGGAGACAAGTCATACCAGAGCTGACTAGAGCACTCCTTATTCCACCCACCTCTTTGTGCCATCAAAGTCATCGTCAAATCTTGTGTATGTGGTATGAAAATAAGTTGATGAGCATACCTCATGCTGCAATCGAGGTGAAACTCTCTTGACTGTGCTAATTGAGTGCTCACCAAAGAACCCTTAACGTCCTCAAACTCTAGAGAGAGCTTATCAACTTCCTCTTCTTCCCTCATCAAGGAATTTGAATAGATCCCAACAAGGCTAAGTAGGGTGTCTTTGTCTGAAAGAAGGTTCAAATAATTCGTCTTCATTGTTTCCATACCTTCTTTGACAATCTGCAAAGCACCATGAGAAGATCTGGCTCCAGTCCCATCTTGTCTTCTCTCTAACTGGACTACCCAAAGATGATCCTCAATTAATTTGTGCATCCTGTCATGATGAGATAATGCCACAATAATCCCATCCTCCTTCATTTTCAACTTAGTCTCTAGGCTACAAACAACTCCTGCACCATATGATGAAGCCTCTAACTATTTTTGCTTACCCATGTCTAGAATCTTCACCAAGTGCTTCGACTGGCCAGGCTTACCAACCTCATCACTGTCATTGGAACAAAGTGCATCCCTTCTCTGCGTAAGGAGTCCTCTAAGGTTATCTATTTCCTTTTGTCTTGCTATGTTGATGAGATTGACTTTATCTTTTACCTTTTGAAGGTGTTGTCTCATATTGGCTATTACGCAAGTAATTGGTAAATTAATTGATGTATTAACAATGAGCGAGACGCTCAATAAATAGTTTACAAGATATACAAAACTGGAAAGTTTCTAAAAAGAAACTCCAGATAAGATCGGAGACGATCTTATCTCTATCTTACAATATCTTACAATATTGAGCATTAATAAATAAATAAACATTATTTTAATACCCTCCCTTAATGCTCAATCTATCAACTACACCAAGATGCCCCCTGAATTTTACAAACTTATCTGTACTGAGCGACTTGGTGAGAATGTCTGCTGTCTGATCCTCTGTCGGAACATACAGCAATTGAACTGATCCGTCTTCAACCAGCTTCCGAATGAAATGACAATGAGTTTCCACATGCTTGGTTCGCTCATGGAAGACCGGATTCTTGGCAAGTTTGAGAACTCCCTGATTATCACAGAACAAGGGAGTCGGACCTGCTTGAGATATTTGCATATCTGCAAGCATCCGGCGAAGCCAAACTGCCTCACATGCTGCTTTTACTGCTCCCCGATACTCTGCTTCTGTCGAGGAGAGAGCCACTGCCTGCTGCTTCTTACTAGTCCATGTGACTGCACCGGATCCCAAACTGAACACATACCCAGATGTTGATTTCCTGTCATCAACTGAACCTGCCCAATCTGAATCTGTGAACCCACTGAGTTTAGGATCGTGACTCCGAGTGTACAAGAGTCCAAAATCAGGAGTGCCCTTCACATAACGCAGCACACGCTTCGCTGCTACCCAATGATCAGCCTTGGGGGCTGTCATGAAGCGTGATATGTAGCTCACTGCAAAACTCAAATCAGGTCTAGTAGCAGCAAGATAGATGAGGCTGCCTACTAGTTGCCTGAACAATGTTTCATCTACCACAGGTGAATCGGACTTAGCTGACAACTTAAGCCCTTTTTCCATGGGTGTAGAGGCAGGTTTGCAATCCTGCATTCGGAACTTATCCAGAAGACTTCGAGCATACTTGGACTGGGAGATGAAAATGCTGCTCTCTGTCTGCCAAACCTCAACACCTAAACAATAATGCAGGAGGCCCAAGTCTGTCATGTCAAAAGTTTTGCACAAGTCCTGTTTGATCTCAGTGATCAAAAGTGTTGAACTGCCGGTAATGATCAAGTCATCCACGTAGACAACAACAAGCAGAATCTCATTACCAGTATTCTTGACATACAGGTTCGAGTCACATGGACTCCTCTGAAAGCCATGATCTGTGAGGTACGTGTCAATCTTAATGTACCAAGCTCGAGGAGCCTGTTTCAGGCCATAGAGTGCCTTGACCAATCTGCACACCTTCTGTTCTTGACCAGCAACTTTGAAACCTGGAGGCTGCATCATGTATACTTCCTCCTTCAACTCACCGTTGAGGAAAGCACTCTTCACATCCATCTGATGGACCTTCCAACCAAATTGAGCTGCTAAGGCAAGGACAAGCCGTATGGTACTCATTTTGGCTGTAGGAGCAAAGGTCTCCTCATAGTCAATGCCTTCTTTCTGTGAGAACCCCCGTGCAACCAGACGAGCTTTGTACTTGTCAAGGGTTCCGTCAGCTTTGTACTTCACCTTGTACACCCATTTGCAGCTAATGGGCTTCTTCCCCGAAGGAAGATTGGAAAGGACCCAAGTGTGATTCTTCTGAAGACTCTGGTATTCTGATTCCATTGCCTTTTTCCACTCAGGTATCCCTTTTGCCTCTGAATATGTCTGAGGCTCATAAACACTGTGAATGTTGGCCATGAGAGCAAAATTCACTGTAGACTGCTGTTTGCTCTTGTTTCTGGATGATCTACCCTCAATGAGCTCATCAGCACGAAGATCACTGATAGTCTTAGCCCACCATTTCGGTCGGAGAGTAGATGTGCCAACATCAGATGCAACAGGAGGAGCTGGATCTGGTTGTGGATCTGGAACAGGTTCAACAGGGGGATGTTCATTATCATCTGGAGGAAACTCAGGTTGAGCATCATCAAAGACTAGGTCTTCGTCATCCCTCCCATCAAGTGAACCTAATGGAAGTCGGACACTCATATCAGGACCCTGTAGAGGCTGATCCTCTGAATGCTGAACAGGTGAGGAAGAGTGAAATGGACCTCGTTCCTCATCAAAGACAACATCTCGACTGAAGATAAGACGATCAGTGTCTATATCAATCAGCCTATATGCCTTGTGGTTGTCACTGTACCCTGTGAACATGAGTTTCTGGCTCTTGGAGTCCAGCTTAGTGCGCTTGGCCTCTGGAATCCAAACATACACAAGGGAGCCAAAAACTTTCAAATGACTGATCCTAGGTTTGCGACCAGACCAAACTTCCTCAGGAGTCTTCCCCTTAACAGCATGAGTGGGTGACCTATTAAGGAGATAGACTGATGTATTGACTGCTTCTGCCCAAAACTTGGTAGGAACACTCCTGTGTTGCAACATGGAGCGAGCCATCTCAACAATCGTACGATTGCGTCGCTCTACAACACCGTTTTGCTGAGGAGTGTAGGGTGTGGTTAACTGACGTTTTATCCCATGAGTATCACAGAAGTTGGAGAATGCACTAGAACAGAATTCCCCCCCATTATCTGACCTAAGAGTTATAATACTAGAACTGGACTCTTTTTCAACTAAGGCCTTAAACTTCTGAAATACATTAAAAACCTCTGATTTCTGTTTAAGAAAGTACACCCACATTTTCCTACTATAGTCATCAACAAAAAGTAGAAAGTACTTGCAACCAGTTACAGAAGAAACAGACATAGGGCCACAAATATCAGCATGAACTAATTGAAGTACCTTAGAAGCCCGCCAAGAGTCGCCATCCTTGAACGGTGTGCGATGCTGCTTCCCAGCCTGACAAGCACCACAAACGCCCTGATGCTGAGTCTGAATGTCAGGTAAGCCATCTACAAGTCCCTCCCGAGCAAGCTGAGAGAGATAGTGCACGTTCAAGTGCCCGTACCGCTGGTGCCAAAGACTGGTGACAGCTGAATGTCTGGCTGCCAAGGCTAACTCTGGAGAATCACCCGTGTCCACAAGCCTGTAAAGGCCATGATCCTCTATCCCAACGGCCACCGTTGTGCGAGTTTCTCGATCAACAATCGAACATCTATGCGAGCTAATACCACATCCATCTGGGGAGAATGCCGCATAATCTGACTGACTGAGAGAAGATTGAGCTCGATATCAGGTACATAATATACGTTGAGGAATATGAGATCCCTCCCGCCAGACTGAACCTGAACAGTGCCGGTGCCGACAACTGTGTATTCCTCACCTCCTCCAAAGATTACTGAGTCAGTGCAAGGGGAAAAGTCTGTGAACCAATCACGCCTATGTGAGAAATGACGTGAGGCACCAGAATCTATGTACCAAGCAGAGGACTTGACATGGTCTGCGGGCCTTTTTGCCATCAGTGCATAAAAGGCAGATTCCTTCTGCTCAGAGTGCTCGGCGACATTCGCTTTCTGAAACCCTCCCTGCTTCTTTTGCTCAGAAGCCAAACGAGCACGGCAATCTTTCTTGATGTGGCCAAATTTATGACAGTAATTGCACTGTATATTTTTCTTCTTCGGGCTGGTGGAGCGCTGACTTGAGCCTTTCTGCTGTGAAGGCTGACCTTTCCCATGATGCTTCGACTGAGTTTTTGCTGCAAAGGCCTGCTCCGTGGAGGATGATGATTCACTGCTACCGAACTGTTGTCTCCAGCGATCCTGCTGCAACAGGATAGTGCACAAATTCGGAAACTTGAGATCAACATTAGCAGACGTAATGTTGAGGGTCTCTATGAAATGTTCATAGGACTTCGGTAAACTCTTCAGGGTGATCACAACCATGTCTTCCTCCTCCATTTTCCGACCAATCGCCTCCAACTGATCTCTGATCTCCTGGATTTTATTCAAGTGCGCTTGCAGAGTTGTCTTCTCATCCATCATGATAGAAAACAGCATATTCTTCAAGAAAAACGCACGGCTTTTGTCGGAAGTTTCATGCATATCCTTCAAGTGATCCCAGATCTCCTTAGCTGATTTTCGCAGTGGGATCTGAGGGAGCTGATCATCAGTAACCGAAAGCTTAATAAGCATGACGGCTTCACGATTCTGCTCATCAAATTTATCCTGATCCTTACCCGCCGCTTCAGGACGAGTAGCGTTGCCGAGGATCATCTGATCAAGGCAGCGGTATTCAAAAATTGTTAACATCCGCTGCTTCCAGGTGTTGTAATTTTTGCCATTAAATCGCTGGCTGCCCTCCAGCATTAAATTGCTTAAACTGGCCATCTTCACGCTTTTCGAGGCACGAAAAACGAGGTACTGAGAAGAGGCTGATGCACGAAACTCGAGGCACGAATTCCAATGCAGAAAACAAGGATAGATTCAGGTACAGACTACAGAAAGTATAGTGTACGGATGGCACAAAATTCGAGGCACGAAAAACGATGCACCCAAAAAATTCGAAGACCAACCCAGTTGAGCTCTCGAAAAACCCACCAGGAATCTGTAATCGAAAAAAATGTCTGACTTGAAACACAAGAGATTTTCTCAAAACCCTAGCCGCAGGTCACGTTTTCACAAAAACACTGCAAAACGACTTTGAATAATTTTTGAAAAATTTCAGAAAACTGCTTGAAATCCGCACAAACTCGTGGCAAAAAAATTGCAGATGTCTGGGCGACCACGTATCAGACAAAAAACGCCCCAAAAGACGAAGAAACGCGGCCAGAAAACACTGATTAAAATCGCGTCTGAAAAAAACGGCCAAAAACCAGTCTTCAAAACACGGCCAGGAAGATTGCGCATAAGCATAGACACCAAAAAATCCTCTTCAATGAGACGCGTCCACAGAAGAAAACAGAGGACGCGCCCAGGATCGGTCTGCAAACACACGAGTCTTGAAAGGAAAAAAAAAATCCCGTGGGCGCCCAGAAATAAGAAACACGCGAATTTTAAGTCACAGAAATCCCACGCGATTTCCACCAGAAAGAGACCCTCGATTTTCAGAAGAAGAGATGCCAAAAAATTCTTCAAACACAGAAGCCACACGAAAATTTCAAAAAAAAATTTCGAAATTCTGCCCTCAGAAAAATCTTCGAAAAAATCAAAAGATTTTTATTAAATTTTTAATTCAGAAACTAAAAAAATCTTAGAAAGATTTTTACGAATTAAAAATTCAATTTTGAGCAAATTGGCTCTGATACCATATTACGCAAGTAATTGGTAAATTAATTGATGTATTAACAATGAGCGAGACGCTCAATAAATAGTTTACAAGATATACAAAACTGGAAAGTTTCTAAAAAGAAACTCCAGATAAGATCGGAGACGATCTTATCTCTATCTTACAATATCTTACAATATTGAGCATTAATAAATAAATAAACATTATTTTAATATTGGCAGCCACTAATCTAGCCTCCTTTGCTTTCTGCAACCATCCTTCGTTCAACTTTTCGGACCTCTTTACCTCTTCGCTGCCAAAATATACAAAACCATCCCTCATATGCTTGATATCTTCATGTCTACCAAATGGTGTAGTCACAACACTAGTGGCTGCTCCACTAAGTAGAAGATCAATTTTTACATTCTCCTCAATATCTTGGGCCTTCAATGGACTTTCAAATGTGTGAATATCGTCCACCGAACCACAATCCGATTCCTTGTCATGATAGGTTGAAGTATTGCTAGACTCAAACAATGAGGTATCACAAGAAATCTGACCTTCTTGTTGCTGCTCTAATGTAACTGATTTAACTTCGACCCAATTTTGCTTTTCTTCAACCTTGACGCTATCATGAAGTGTCATGTGACCCAAATCTTCCTCTTGGCAAATCCGTTTTGTACTCTCCTTAAGATCATCAGTAGGCTAATCACTAACTGCTGCAAATTCATTGTAGAGATTTCTACAAGTTTCTCCTATAGATGCCTCTTCTCTCTCCTTTTTGTTTTGTGATCTAGACCTGAAGAAGGATACTATGTACTGCTCTGAATTTGGGTCTGAAAGCATTTTATTAATCCTTTTTGAAATCTGATTTGACTCCTTCGCTACGGTATCCAATTGCTTTAATATGGCATTCCATTGTTTTCCGTGTGTAGACATGAAGCACAACTAAAACTTTTGCAGCTGAAACTAACCCAACAGGTTGGCAGGAAACCGCTCTAATACCACTGTGATGTACCGACACTCTGCTGATCTGTTTTTCACTTGGGTTTCGTAGGTCTGATTTTGTTTCAATTTGTGTTTGCCTTTTTTGCTTTGAGTTTGTTGGCTAATAATGCTAAAATAGTACTAAAGAGCATATGCATACAATGAAAACTTCAAATAAACTAACTACTGAAACAACTTTGAATACATTGCTCAATTTAGTGGCCAAATATGTCTTCTTCATACAATAACAAGTTGCATTCAACATACAACTTACATCAGATTTCAAGCCAATAATATTTTATATTGCATTTTAACTTACAGCCAAACGTCACTGTGAATAGTGACTTGCTATAGTACCCGCGCCCGAAGAAATACTGATTTCTCTTGATAGACGAGATTCTCCCACCAAAACTTCACATGGCAAGCTTTCTAAGACAAGGGCGCCCCTTTTTGGAAAGATTGCAACCACCAAGGAAAGGCGTTTTATTTCCTTTTGCTGTTACAAACCCTCAAGAAAACACAGCTGGTTGTAGCTTTCAAAATCAGCTCCAAAACTCCACGAAAAGCGAGCAACTCTCGTACTAACGTGATTGAAGACTATGGCAGTCCAAACCCTTTTGAAATGGCTCAAATAAACTGCGAACAGCAACTTGTGTCTCCAAAAGAAGCCACCAAAAACTGATCAGCAACTTTAAGGTGTGACAGCAACTTTAAGGTGGTGTTTCACACCCTCAAACAGCTCCAAATGAAGAACCAAGCCCCACCAGGTTCACCCACTACAAGAAATTAGGAAACCCTAGTCTCCTTCTTCCTCCAGAGCAACACTTCCAAGTTTCTTCAAGCTAAAATCATTCATTCATGAAGTAATTCGAATTTCCTCTCTTGCCTTTTATAAATTTACAAAGGAAACACTATTCATTAAAGTGAACACTATTCACTTAAGTTATAACATTTTTCACTTTAGTAATGAATAGTAACTTAAAAATAGAAAGTGACCCCTTCATATTAAAACACATGGTCCCTAGGCCGAGGATGGTGAAATAAAAGGTGAATATCATTAAATTAAGCACCAGTATCATGCCAAACGCCACAATTCACCTTGCCACCATGCTCCGGAGATCAACACTGAAGTTTGACGACCAAGTGTCCGTCCAAGAAACCCTCTATCTAGAACTATTAGCCTACAAGGGTCAGGAAAATAGGCTAATCCCCCAACTCTGATGCTAGTGATAAAGGGGACATTACATAAAATGGCACAACTACACCTACAGACATCAACCAATCGACTGAGAAGAATGGATGAAAGCTAGGCATTACAAATGTGAAGGCAGCAAGGATTAATTATGGCAAAGAAGAATTTTAAATGACCACAACCTTCCGCAAGATTGACTTGATTTTTTGAGCATATACAAATGCTGCACGACTTCATTACTGTTGACCAAACAAAAAATGAATGCTGCCTCAGCAATACATATCAACTCTTAGAAGAATAGAGGCAAAAACATTGTTCACAATCTTCAGACATATCCATAAATCCTACGATCTTTTATATTAAGCGTGATCAAGAGAGTGGTCTTTTAATTGAGCACGATAGAGCATATAATCTGACCATACATGTCCAAATACACACTCCACAGTGGCATGAATAATTTTCTATATATAAATAGACTTCTACGAAGCATGCATTTAAGCCCATCATGGAGACTCAAGCCGCCCACATAAAAATAGAAATTCGAAGCCATTGCCAAAAACAAACAAGCCGCCATCATTCAATACATAGGCGTTACAAAGGGACTCGACCCTTTGACAAGTCAAGGCATATATGGCATTGACATTTAGAGCTGATTTGGCATATTAAAACTTCTTTTTACACTTCAAATTTGACATGACACTTCAGAAACAAAATGCTGACAAAATGTGAGACTGCATTGCATACTTCAAACACACATGTCAAAAGGCTGAGTTTATATTATTTGCATTTACAAAACAAAGATTCTACCAGCACCTTTGACATCAATGACAAAAATATTTCAACAGTATTAACTTGGATAGATATATATGGAAAGATGAAACCAGTATGTCTAATCTGAAACCTAAAACTATATATAAAACATTAAGTGACTCAAATTGTATAACTGAGCACGTTACCAAATGCTGGAACTTGAAAGAGAATGAAAAAAACTGGAAGAAGATTTTTAAATGGAATTGGAATAGTATAATAGAACCTAAAAAAGCATGTTTTAAATGGCTTGTGTTAATACAAAAACTGTCAAGTTCTCTATCTGTATCTAAATTAGAAATGTGTGAATTATGTAAAAAACTTGAAAATGTTGCTCATATCTTTTTTGATTGTTTTTTTGCAAAATAAATCTGGTATATGTTTTGTGCACATCTGAGTGGATGGGGGGGGAATTAGGAAAAATAAAGATATAGGGAATTCTGTTTGGGAAAATAGAGGGAGTTGAGAAATATGTGAATCTTTTCTGGTTATTATCTATTGAAATATTATGGTTTTTATGGAAAGCAAAAAAATAAAAAGGAAAAATTTCAAGGCAAAAAGAGAGTACTTACTGAGTCTTATAGAAGACTCATTTTTTACGATATTTCTACGCAGGTAACAGTGACAATAGATATTTCAAAGACAAAATTCCTAAAATTAGTGAAAAATGAAAAAGTGGAAGTCAATAGAAGGGAGATCAAATACACGAGACAGTGGCCTTTCAACTCAGATGATAACATCCCTTTCAGAAAGGAGTACTTGGAGTTTCAGAGGAAGTACAATAAAAAATACAAGCTGGAAACCTTGAAGAAGGACCTAGGACTGCATGGGTCAAAATTTCATAAGAACCAGGATGAAGAAGAGACAGTGGAAGTGATGAGATCGAACTCAGATTTATCAGACATAGATCCACTATTAGGATACCTTGAAATAGATAATGAGAGTGAAAGTAGAAATATGTAATCAGATGTCTGAGTTGCAGCAGTATAAATATGTAAAATCTGCTTTGATTACTCAAGAACTTTACCATGACAGTATGGCCTTGCAGCAATATATATATGTAAAATCTGTTTTGATTAGTCCTTAAGAACTTTACCATATGACAGTATGGCCTTGCATGGCAAGTTAAAATAGTGCTGATATGTAACTATTTGAAGTAACAGCTGTATTTTGTTATATATATATATATATATATATATATATATATATATATATATCGTTAAGTATTAAGGGTAGAGAGGGTAATTATTTTAGTGTTTTTCTCTTAGGTATTGGGAGTAAAACAGTGGAAAGGGATGGAAAGTTGGGTAAATAAAAATATAAGTTAAACTTATCATATTTATGTAGAGCTGACAAACAAATTTGTTTATTCTTAAGTGGGCCAAATGACGAAAGTGTTTGTACACCACAGAGGAGATATATGTTGGATTTGAAAAGAAGGATATCACATGTACACCTTGTAAGACAATATTTAAGGCAAATGGAAAAGGAACCTCCTTGTGGGCATCCACCAAGAAAATCTCATACATCAAATTATTATCTCACTTGGTGATGCTATAAAAAACAAACTTTACTTTTTAAAAACATTTTAACATATTTCCATCAACATATTTCTGGATGGCTAATAGATACTTTATTTAAAGGATTTCAACTGTCAACGTGATAACACTAAAGAAGGATTTTTAAATGTTCATTGATAGATCTGAGATGGGTGAACAATTATATTTTAAGTTCCTTGCAATTTACCCTATGCATAAGTATAAATTTATTTTCTTGATCCAAAATTGTATAGGAAGTAAAGAATCATCCCATATTTACACCAATCATTGAATTAGATTTTCCATTAACAATCAATGGAAAATTATTGTAGTATAAAAATGTTTCAAATATATTTCACTTTCATAATCTCCAATCCAAATTTAAGGCTCTTCTTTTGGGGATAAGTGTGATAACGGTGAAAATGAGATGTTTAGTCAAACATATGAGGTGTATAAATGAATAGGAGTATAAACAAGGTCATTAAAAAATAGCTATCTAGGACATATAATTATTAATTAAAATAGGGTATTTTAATAGGAATGGTTTACTAGGAGAGGGTATGGAAAATTCAATATTGAGAGGTGGAATGAAAATTTAGGGTATAATTTAAGATTCTATGAATGCAGGTGCTAAATCCCCCACTCTGGGGATGGGTACAGTGGGTGACAGGCCTAATACACCGAATTGTTGTCTCATAAGGCAGTGACCTAAAAACTAACTTACCTTTTATTTATAATATTAGCAGAAGGGCTGATCTTCATGGGATTGAAAAAGATCTCCCAAAGATGATCAAATGATGGTCCATTTGCAGAGATACCAATTCTCCAATTGTACTTACTCCGAGTTGAAACAGAAAATACTGGTTTCTGTAAAATTATGAAGCATTTAAAATTTTAAACAATAATGCCTGTATGTTGACCTGGGCTCAATCTTGACTGTTTTCAGTATTAAAGCTTACCATGCAAGCCCAAACAAAGATCCAGTAGAAACAGTGGAAGTGGAATGGAAAAGGTAACAGAAGAAGAGATGAGGAAAGACTGTACTCGTTGACACAAAGCTGATTACTACTCTCACTAGAAAGAATAAGTTTTATCTAGTCAAGCAGAAGTATTTGCCAGATTTCAGACAACACTTGAGTAACTGAAAGAGAATTCACGAAATACAGTGGACTAGTTCTTCCATCATGCACGATGTAGCACTTCAGTCTGAGGCATTAGGTTCAGAATTCTATCAGGCATGGTGTGGATGATATATGCTGTGCATACATCCCCACGTCACATAGATTAGTTACAATTTCAACCAAATTTTTACCATGCACTTGTTATTGATAGGATATTCTCACGTCTTGTTTTGTAACTCAAGCACTGTGTTTTTGGAAATGAAATAAAGGAAAAAGAAAAGGGAAAGCAAAAAAGCGCTGGAATGATAGGCTAGAAAAGAGTAAGGATTAGAACAACAGGGTCGTAGGGAGAAGAGTTTAGGGAGAAAGCAGTTTCAACTTTCACGAGAGAAAAGTAGAAGGGTAAGAAAACTGGGTTGCTTGAGAATAGTTTTGGCATAGGGAAATGAGAATCTATGAAGTTTCAGAGCCTTGAATAGCTAAGTAGAAGTTTCTTTTTATATGTTGTTAATCTACAGCTGCCTAATGTTAATTTTCTTACCAGATTCTGTCTCTATTTTCAATTTTCATTTTCAGGGTTTAACTAGTTCAGTTTGATTGTAAATATCACCTCCCCATTGGTTGGGGGCAAGAACAGCTGGTTGTGCTATCAATGTGCTGTGAAGATATTTTATCATCTAACCTTCTATAATATGAGATTATATCAAAATTGCATAATATTTCCAATGTATCCTTATGATAGGAATTGTTTTGTAACTGTCCATTTTATGCTGTGGCTCCCACCATTTGCCTGTTCCTCTTTGTTTAGATATTTTTGGAATTTAGTTTGTGACTGCAAAGTGTTATTCAGTGGTTTCCCTCTTTAGTTTGTTCCTGTTTTGGTTTTATGAGGGGTAGAAAGAGAGGGAGTTTTTTTATGGTATTTCTGGGCTGGGTAACGATTAGAGTGGTCTTGCTATTCATTTAAGAAAGATCAGAAAATAAAGAATTGAAAAGGGCTCTGCAGTCTGCCCTGTATATGGCATGAGTTTTTTTATCCATTGGAATGGAGTGTTTGTTTTGATTCATTATCAGCTAGATCAGAGTATGTAATTGCAGCAACAGAGGTTGCCTGCATCAATTTCAATCAGACCATGAGTACTAATCCTTTGTTCTGTTGGGTTTGTTCTAGTCTACAAGTTGAAATATGAGTTGCAGGATCAGAGGATCCAGATACGTGTGTTAAATCTGCAGGAACAGAGGTTCACTAGATTGAAATAGGTGTGATATATTAATAATTTGATATTAATTTTGCTACTAACTTGAATCAATTTCATTGTTGATAGCATACAGTAGCGAACAGATTATGAAAAGAGGGACACTCCTTGAAAATTAAAAGTCACCTAACATAGAAAAGGAAAAGTCCGTGATATCTGCTGTCAAACAGAGATGAGAAGTGGCACAAAACATGGAACTTTTTGCAGAGGTAAATTAAGTACAAGGCAAATGATCATTTTCTATGCTTACAAATTGACTTCAAACCCCATTTACCAGATAGGTTCACATCTTGTAAACAACTGGTGAAGCTGTCCTGTCATTAAGATGGGACGTAGCTCAACCATGTTTCACAATGTAAACCAAAATTGCTCGGTGTAAACTATTCAGCCAAAAGCAATGAATTTGACTTTAACACTCATGTTTACTAAGTTATCTTGCTGTACAGAATTCCAGTGACCTGCTTTAAGCATTAATGGGACTTAAGTTATTTCTTTCAATTTTTTCATTTAACCAATGACTTGGCCCTTGGTGTAATTATTGCAATATAAGTTTTTCATCTGTTTCCTACCTGTAATATGGTAAGTTGTGCAGAAAGAGTTGTTGCTTCTGTTTGAAGTGTTTGAACTTTATATTCCAACTCTGATGTATATCGTGTCTTCCTTTCTTTTGAGCGTTGAGCTGATTGTCTGTTAGCCAGGATCCTGTATAAAATTCACAAGAATTCAGAACATAAGGATGCAAAAATTCAAAAGAAAAGCATCAACAGATCCAGAAACTAATCAAGGATATGATAAACTGGCCTTTTGACTCGTTTGGGATCAATCAAGGAGAGTTTTGCAAGATTATCTGTTGCCATGGCTTTCATTGATTCAGATGACTCTGCCTCCAACCATGACGGCCCATCTACTGAACTACCATGACGATGACTAGGTCGAGTTTGTGGTCCTGAAGGAGAGCTTCTGATAGGATCAAATCCTGAAAAGTCACCATCCACAGACACACTTCTTGCATGCATGACAATTGGAGAGCTTTCAATTTTCACTTGATTGGAAAAAGGCTTTGATCCTTTAACCCCTGCGTCTCCAAACATGCCAAACAAGTCTTCTCCTCCCCCTTCACACAGAGGGCTCGTGCCAAAAACACTAAACTCAAGGTCTTCTGGTAAATGGAAAGCGATTTCAGACTGTGCTCTCCTGTGTGTTCCAAATGTAGGAGTGTCAGGCATCTCATTTATAACATCTGTATTGAAATTTTGCCCGGAACTTTTTTTCTCATCGTTTGACTTGGTCCGTAAATCCATCAGCATTCTTCCTGTAAAGACCTCATTTCCATCCCGTAACCCTTCCATTTTCAATTTTGTTGTCGATATTGTAAGGGTTTTTAGGGTTTCTTGTCAAATGAGTATTTCAAACACCAACCCAGATGAGAAATCCTTCTCCAAACCTAAATTTTGGGGCTACTTCTCTTCCTTTGTACGCAATTCCAGGCACAACTGAAAATTAGAAAGGCAAATTAAGCATCTAACCAAACTGAGGGAGTATTTTATGAAGACTAAAGCAAGCAGATGACACTAAAACATGCTGTGAATTAGAGGTGCGTTCATAATTAGATCGTTGTCATTCCAGAAAGTATTGGAAATTTGTATAAGAGGACAAGAGATGTGATAAAGACAGAAAGAATTTTGCCTCTGGATTGACCTGTGCCTTGCCCATGAATTCTGGATTGCAATTAGAAACTTAAAAAATGTATTCTTTTTAGAACAGAAAGTATCCCACTAATGAAAATAACAAAAGGAATCAAATTCGATCAAGACATGGTAACTTCTTATTAATATAAACGATTTGACTTTGTCAATGGGCTTTTCAAATTTTAAAGTCGGAGATTTTTCGCCCTCTTTTCTTAAGTAAAAAGCTCGGCCTTTGGTTTAGTAATGGCGAAGTAACAGATATAGTCTTATTCCTTGGAGTCATATTTGCTGAAGTAACAAGGAAACAGAGCTGAAAATGAGACCAAAACAATTTTCACCGTATATTCTGAAGAAGGTTGGAGCTTCCCCAACTTGTGCATGGGACGAAACACCTGCGTGAATGGGAGGGCGTTAACACGGAATATTGTATATACGAATTTGTCTTTCTAACAGGGAGTTAAGTGGGACGACAAGGACTCGTTTATAATATCTGTAGATTGGCATGAATAAAACAATCCAAACATTCTGTGGATCATACAGCATCGTATCCCTTTAATCATGTTTAAATATGTTTAGTTTAAATTGAAAAGTTAAATTTTATTCTATTTCTTAACTTGAAGACTAAGCTACCCTCTAAGCCTCTGTTAATTAGGAAAGCACTCAGACTGAATGACATTTAGAAAGTCTCAAAGATGAACATAACTTAAGTGTGAAAGCTAAACAAAATGGTTTCTTTTCAATTTACTTAAGCTAATTAAAGACAACTGAGCAATAACAAATAGATCACTTTAGATACTAACTAGCACTTGAGTCAAGTTTAAGGTTTAGTCGATAGAAAATTATATGTATGTTAATATGTTAAAAGTATGTGTTTGTGCATGGGTGTGTATGGATGCTATGTGCTACAAATTCTAGTTGTATGTGGATGGATTAAACAATTAATATAAGTGCTAAATAATGGAATGAAATAAACTAAGACAAATCTAGATATTTTTGTTAAAGAAATTAAGTTATCTAATTTTGAAATATTTGAATACAAATTTAAAACATAAAGCAATGCAAATGAAAAAAGAAAGTTGCCATCAAATTGACAAAAATCATTGCAATGGAAATAGAATATTCCCATCCAGTTAGAAAATCAATATTTATCTGACTTTTATGTGATAAGTGAGATTTTGGAGGCTTTCACCTGATATTTTGGAGGCTTTTACCATTAAATGGTAGTTGGTTTACCATTAAATGATAGCTAAAACTTGTTTTTCCGATGACTCAACAATTGTTTGGAGGCATGAGACTTGTTTTAGGGTCAAATCTCACATTATATGTAGTCTATCGGCTAAATAAATATAAGTATATTTTTTGAAATAATAAAGACTAGAATTTGGCCTTATGTGTGATTTGGAGGTTTTTTTATGTAGACAGTGTTTAGTAATTTGATTTAATACTTTGTGATTAAATTTGGAATTGTGGTATTTTGATAAATTGTAGAATGACTTGTCTTTTGTTTGGTTTAATTTTACATCATGGAAATGATCTTTGTACCCATGAATTTCACTTTCAATTTGTAAAAATGAGTTGTGCATTGTTTATCTTCATAAACTTGTTTACTTCAAGCGTCTAAATCTATAAATAAAGACTTGGTGTTATCTATATACCATTAGAGTTTATTGTGCAAGGGTTATTCTACTTTGTCAATCTCCTTGAGTTGATTTAATTATTTGGATAAAGACCAAAGACATGCAAATCAACCTTGTAGTATTTATAGTCTATTGCTATAATATTGATATTAGCTAATGATGCAATGATGTTATATGATACTTTTAAGTGATAATGTGATGACTAGACCCAAATATGTTTGATGGATGAATGGTCCTTATAAGTGAATTAAGGTTTGTCCTTTATATAATACCCTAGTGTGCAAATCACATACTACCCTCTCAAGTCAATAAGTAATACACTACCCTCTCAAGTCAATAAGTAAGACTAGCTAGAAGAGGGTCAACTCAAGCTCATGATTAAATTTAAATTTGTAATTTTGGGGGTTAAATATGTCTTGTGGATTTAAACCAAGTTCAAATTTGTACTTATAGATTGAACTAGAATATAGAATGAGTAATCTATGAATCGAGTCCAAACCCCTAGGATGTGTGAAGATGGGTTCAAGTTATTGCTAAGCCCTTAAACCTTTAGTGTGCATAGGATTATGAGTAATTTGTTTGTTGATACCTTAACTCTTAATTGAGTTATATGATCATTAATATAGTCTTACATAGGAATTTAAGTTGGCTTGGGTGACATCCAAGGTATAAGTAGGGTATATTTAAAAGATAGTGGTTAGTTTATGATCATCACATTGTGAATTAAGTTCTTCATGGATACTTTTGGAGGTTTTCCCCCTTTAAACAACCTATTATTCTCAAGTATTTGTAACATATTTCCTATTATATTCTTCTCTTATGTAAGTCATTTCATTACAAGTGGTAACATTACATGATCTTGGCATTTGGAATGCAATAAATGATGATTTCTTTCCAATTTTGGAGGTCAAATTGTGAAGCGCATATCTCTCTCAATTTAGTGAATTATTTCCAATTATTTGGAGGGTTGATCAAGTATAGATCGAAGCTACTTTAATCTATATTTGAGGTCATTTGGAGTAGATTTGGAGTTATTATTAAATTAGGGTTTCCACAAAAGTTTCTCTAAAGGGTATAAATTAGTGAATTTCTTGAAGATTTTTTCAAGTAAGTGTTCCAAGTAGAGGTAAGTTACAATATTTTGAATTTCTTGAATCATTTTGAATGTTATTGTCAAAACTATTTTGGAGGCATTATGATGAGGCTTCAGACTAGATGTCAAGGCAATAATTCCCCCACAATAGAAAAATATCCTGACAAAGAGGATATAGATTTAGAGTTCAAATTAGGTGGAACTTTAGATGATGTGGTCTTCAAATAATGAAAAAGTACAAAATTTGGAATAAGGTATGTAATTTCAAAAATAAGAAATAGTTAGTTGTAGACACCTAAAATATTTCCTAGGTCTATTCATCATTAGTAAACCTATCACTTAATCCTTAATTGATCAATTTCACCACCTAGACTTGCATCCTATCACCTAGTCCTAATTAACCTAGGACATATCTCTTTCACCTAAAGTCCATCGCTTAAGTTAAATAATAAGATTATTTATTTCTTTGTTCAATTTATTTTTCCTTTCATGGTATCAGAGCTTAGTATTTCTAATCTTTGTGAGCTACATTGTTGAAGGTATACCAAATTTTAATGGCACACCATTGGAGACACTCTAAGAGAAGAGGAGAAGAGCCAAAAGCCTAATCTTGCTTCTTGTTTAATATTTTTTTCTAACTCTTGTGTAGGTTTTTTATCTTAAGATTTCTAAGTATTTTTTGTTTTCAAATTTCAAAGCAATATAATTTGCATGCATGTTTAAATTTATGCAATTTTTAGAAACCCTCAAATAAAGATTATAGTTTAGTTTTTGAAAAAAAAATCTAATATGTTCAAATTTTATTTTTAAGGCTCTAACTCTATTTTAACTCATATTTGTTCTTTAATAAATCAAAGCAATCTTTTAAAATAATAAATCTCATTTTTTTACAAATATATTTAAATATCTCTATTCCTTTTTAAATACAAAAATCTCATTCAAAAATAAATACATTAAAAAAATCCTTTTAAAAAAAAACTTTAGATAATATCAAAAAACTCAAATCTTAAAATATCTAAAATATCTAATAATAAATTAAAATATCTAAAAATCTTAATAGTTTCTAAGAGTTTAAATCAAAGGCCCGCCCATTTTATATAAAATTTTAAATCAAATTTTTATCATTTTTATATTTCTTAATGAATAAGCCCCTGCATTCTAATTAGTAATGCTTACAAATGATTTATTACTTCTTGCCCCTTGCTTATTTATTCATCCCAACTGTAATTAGGAAAATTGCACGTATCCCAAGGTCTACTTTCTTGGAATTGATTAGATAGCCTTCATTAATATTCATGCATGTCATTATGATGTGGTTTGTGCAGGTGTAGTTCCTTACTGTCTCCTAGTTCTTGGGTTATTCTTCATCCCAGAATCTCCAAGATGGCTGCTGAGTTTTTAAGTTACGAATTTCATGGTCATTAGCTGATTTTATCTCCATTTTTTATATATATATTGTGTACCTAATTGGTTTGTGTTAGTCAAAAAATTAATTTCATTTTCCCACAATGATATGAAATTTAAATACAGGAAAAGATTGGTAATGCAAATTTTGAAGCTGCATTGCAAGTTCTTCGAGGCTGATGTTTCCTTGGAAGCAATTGAAGTCAGGGTAATGTGATGGATCAGTTGATTTGTCACATATTTTACCTGTCTTGGAATATTTATCTCACATTCTTTTTGTATTGGACCTGTTTTCTCACATTTTTATCTATCCACTTCATCTGTGTTTGTCTCATTTTCTTCTTTATTCATTTAACGTATTTGATGATTATGGGTTTCTATGCCCTGCTCTGTTCCAGATACATTTAAACGCTTTCGTCATGATTTCTATTTTATATACAATCTGCAGCATCTGAATACTTTGTATTTAAGTAACAGTACTGGAAGGAATACCCATTTAACATTAATACGATATTTTTCTTATTAATTGGATTGTTTTCTGCATTTTTTGTAGAGTGTTGTGGAGATGGGAAGTCAACAACCAATTTTTTATTTTTAAATGTTAGAACCGCAAATATATGTAATGCATCTCTTTGTAAGTTATATGGCTATCATGTTTATGAACAGAATAGTGGGCTTGTATCATTTTATGCCTTGTTGAATTTCCATGTTACTGGTATTATTTTTGAATTTGTAAGATTAGAAAAAATTATAGTAGAGTTTGGATGGTTGTGGAGGAGGCGGTGAAGTATAGATGTTAGGCATACATCCATTTGAGACGGTAGGTGGAGATAGTACGAGGAAAATGGTCTTGATGCGAGGGCAAAGAATAAGAGTGGATATTACAAGCAGAGAAGAGGATTATGATATTGCTATCAGGATTCAACCGTGTAGTTTTTGAGTCAAACTCATTGACCCATGATTCATGAGTAGTGGTTCACAAGAACCCATCTCTCATGATAATGAATGGTCCACTTAGCCAAATTGCATCTAGGTGATGCTCAAGAGAAGAGGATTTCATTGCGCGAAGTAAAAGAAATTCGATGGTAGCACGTGCTTTTGTAGTAAGAGGGGATGAGCAAGAAACACACAAGGTGATGGAGTGAGGACGATCTAAGGCTTAGGTTCCATATTAAAGTTCAGATTCATAGCATGTTGAGCTCACATGAATATCTCAATAGTGGCATTGACATTTTTCCCTGTAGTTTTAAACATTGATTTATTTTATTTTTTCATGGGAACATTTTAATTAATGATGAAAATATAAGACTTTAATTTAATGGATGAAATTAATGATAAAAAAAAGACTTTGATGTTAATGAATGAGATTGAAGATGAAAAATATTAGACTTTTATTTATTTTTAATTTAAATAATGTGTATGATCTAATAAAGTTGGATAATGTAATTTGTTTTGGTGTTCTTCAATATTTTATCATATTTTCAATTGATTTTCTATAATACTAACATTTATATTTTAGAAAAATAAAATATTAAATAAACATATGATTACAACTTCTTTTAATTTGTTTCAAACTAAATTACTATGTAAGACATCTCTTAGCATATACAAAAGAACTTAATTATCATATATGTATTATTCAAAATTAAAAAGAAATTGAATCATTTTGTCAAAAAGTAATTTTTCATTGTAATAGTTTTTATCACATCAAATGTTAGTTTAATAGAAGGACAATTTATTACATCATACAATATTTCCACTAAAACAATGTAGTACTCTATATTACATTGCACAACATAAGAAATTATCTTTCTTTATTTATTTTTGTTAATGAGAAAGCCTTTAAAATTATTACATTTTAACCTACATCTCCTATAACTCCTAGACTGATGATTAACCCTAACTATAATTTTAACCATATCCCCAAACCTAACTCTAATTCTAACACTAATTCTAATGATAACTCTCACTCTAATTTTAACCATAACCTTAAACCTAACCATAATTATATCATTGACTATAACCCTAACCTTAACCCTAATTATAACTCTAACCATAATCCAAACCCTAAACCTAATCTTAACCCTAACCCTAACCCTAACTAAAATTGTAACTCTAAGCCTAAGCCTAATTCTATCTTTAATTGTAACCCTAATCTTAACCATAACCATAACCTTAACACTAAACCCAACCCTAACTACAACCCTTACCCTAACCCTAACTATATTTCTAACCATATAACCCTAACCTTAACACTAAACCCATCCCTAACCAGAACCCGTAACCTAATCATAATTATATCTCTAACCATAAATCTAACCCTAATCTAACCATAACCTTAACCCTAATTATAATCTTAATGGAGGACGATAGATGGAAAACTATTGAGAAGAATACTATGTTATTAAACTAATATGAAAAATTCAAAAGAGTGATAGGTCTCTAATTTAACTAGGATTCAACCCTAACCCTAATTAACTTATTGGTCTCATCATAATTTGATGGAATACCAACTTCAAGAGTTCCTTAAAATGTAACCTATCTATCAACCTCAAGTTCACTCACAAATACATACATGCAAAATTTAAATTTACGAGCAACAACTCTAATGGTTGATTTTGTGGATTTGAAAGTTGCAAAGGTGAGAAGAGTTTGAGAAATTGATTTGTAAAATATGCAAATAAAAGAGCTTACCTAATTTTTCATCATTTTTTCTTAGTGTAATAGGCTCCTCGATAATGATAACTCTCGGTGTATTTTATATATATATTAATATTTAATATATGGATGCTAGTTATTTTATAGTTGTATAAGGGACATTTTTTTTGTGAAAGCAAATATTTATAATATTTATCATTTTATCAAGAAAGTTGTGAATTTTTTATTAGAATCATGTCTATTTTAATTCCTGAAATTAAGTTAAATTCTTCTAACTATCATTCTTGGAAAACTTATCTCTTTTATTTTTCAATTTAAACATCTTTTGGATGTTGCTACAGATCCCAAATCGGAACTAGATCCATTTGCATCTAAAGATGATCAAGAAAAATGGAGGCTCAAAAGTGAGGAATCCCTTGGCCTCATAGGTATTTCCATGTTTACAAAAGCCTATGAAGCATGGGACAAACTCAAGACTATTTATGATAGTTCAAATTAATCTAGAAAGATTCAACTTCAAGACCAACTTGAAGATCTAAGGTATTCTTTTTTCAGATCTATGGATGATTTTTTATTAAATTTTGATGCTTTGAATAGTCAATTGCATGGTTTAGGAGTTGTATAGGAGCGAATTTGCACCCCTTACACAAATTCCCCTTTCACACATTCTCACCTTAGAAAATAAAATCCGAAGGCGAAATTCCACATCACCCAATTGCCTTCCTTCCACTTGGCATTTGTCTGTTGTGTCGGTGGGAGAATATTTGTCGAGGAAACGCATGTGACATATAGACGTCCACGCGACGTGCTGTCGTCCATGACGGATTCCTACATCTGAAGTTGGCAGAGGTGTTACACTCTCGGTTGGGGACGAATTGTAACATCCCTCTTCAACCAACCAACCCAAGAATGCCTTATTCTTCCTTCAAATTAATCCATTCTCACTCCATTTCATCTTCTTCAAGCACTCTCTGGCAATTCAATCTCATTCTCTTAGCATTTCCAGCACTTCAACACTTCATTGTAGCAGCAACACTCCATCAACTCCGTATAGCAAGTGTGAAGCAAACCATAACAACGTAGGCTTGGAGTCTTGCGAGACCTCCCTTCATCACAACCGAGGTTGTGGTGACCTTTCCAAGTCTGCTTTCTCCTCCATTGGCTAGTGAGATTTTGGGTGGAGGTGGTAACGTTTCGCTCCTCTCTTTTGTGATTTGGTTGAGTAGTGCTTTACTATTTTGTAGTGAGTATTACACCTTCTACTTTCTTTACTTATTTATTGCATATTTCTACTTTGTTTCTATCTAGTTGTCCATGGAGGTGGGAACACCAAAACAAGGGTCTGACTGAGGCAAAACCCTATACAACCCCAACATTTTCCCCTCTTTCTTGTGTGTAGGTGAATGTGCATTTGGAGCTAGTTGGCGAACTGACACCTTGGTGAGATCATATTCGTCACCCTTGCTTTTATCTATCTACTTTATCATCTTCGTTTGTACTTTTTGTACTTTATCATTCTATTTTGTTCATTTAAGAATAAAAAGCTAGGCCGTTAGTTTGTTTTTGGGTAGTTTATATTGTACTTTTTGTTCTTTAGTTGTACAGAAGCCAGCGTGCCCGAGAGACGCTAGCGTGCCATATTGTCATCCTAGAACTGTGATGTCGTCCTCAGATAGAGAGTTGTATTAGGTGCAGTATCGACTTTGAAAACCAGAGTGATAGAAGTACCTTATAGTCCTCATCATTCTTGACCTCTATTTGAAACACCCCTTTAGAGTGAGGTAAGTTAGGGCAACCCTCCTCTCTCATCTCTCTGTGACCTAGAGCCTTGATGTGGTTGGTCCCCCTCTCTTACATTTTTGGTGGACTCGACATGAAGCAACGTCTACTCATTCATCAGTGTTGAGGCTTTTCCCTTGTACCCTATGATCATTGAAACCCTAAGTGTTGTGAAGGTTTATGAGCATCACAACCCAGTCCATGACCTTCAGGTATATTATTAGGAGAAGTGTGTGAAACCTTTCAATGAAGAATATAAAGGCCACTTCTGGTTTCTCTACAGGACTTTTTTCCAGATATGTCGTTGGGACCTTTCTGCCCAGGAGCAGTTGTCGAGGGGTGAGGTAGGATTCTTTGATGAGACTGACCATGTCCCCTCTCCACATGTGTCTCCTACACTATCATCAGTAGACGAGCATGAAATTGTTCACATTCCTTCATAATATATCACTACCCTTAGCAAAGGGTTGGGCGACTTGGATAATCACTTGGAGAAAGACCTGAGGATGACTAGGGCCGCTAAGGTTATTAGCGAGATAAAGTATATGGTGGGAAAAAACCGAACATGTATAGAGATCTTAGCTAGCCTCTCTAGTCTGACTGAAGCATGTGCCCCTCCAAACAATGCTTACATTATACAGGGTGTCGCTCTGGAGGAACATGAGAGACAACTAGGAGTGTTGATGCCTCCCACATTTGTGTACATCGCTGACACGGTCCCTTCAATCGACATCCCCCCTACCTCTGAGATATTTGAAACTATCAAAGTAAATAGAATACCCTTAGGTTTCAGTTTCATCCCTCCTATCACCTCTAGTAGTGGAGGTTTTGGTGAGTTGAGTGGAGGGGGCTTTGTTAGTGGCGGTAGCTTTGGCAGCGGGGGTGGTGTTGGCAGAGGTGGTTTTGGTGGAGGCCATGGTGGTGGCTTCAGAAGCGGAGGTGGCTCCGGTGGAGGCCTTGCTGCTAGCGGTGGTTCTGGAAGCGGTTCCAGAGGTGGCTCTGATGGTGGTTCTGGAGGAGGTTCCACTGGTCCTATGTTGTCTAATGACTCTATTCTAAACAGTCTTCTTCAAAATATGGGCAAGATGCAAAGCCAGTTGGCGAGTCTCTCCCAAGCCTCTGCCCAACCTATCTTTTAGCCTTTCTTCCGATATAGCCCATTGTCGATAGCAATATTGAGTACTCCTTTCCCACAAGGAATGGAGATTCCCAAATTTGAGAAGTATGGCGGCAAAGGGGACCCACAAACTCACGTGTCTGCCTTTAATGCCCTATGGGAAAACTTCTTCCATCATGATGCGTTGATGGAAAAATTATTCCCCCGATCTCTTAAGGATACAACGCTCAAATGGTATCGTTCCTTACCAGATAACTTCATTTTCTCATTTGATCAACTTGTAAACTAGTTTCTACGACAATTCCAAGACAACATCGAACTGAAGATGATCTTTTCGGATCTCGTCCAATGCAAGCAAGTGGATAATGAGAAGATAAATGATTTCATAGCACGATATCAAGCACTCTTCTCACAAATTTTGTACCCACTGCCCAATTCTGACATGTAAAAGGTATTCGTAGGGAACTTGCAAAGACCTTGGTAGGAAACATTTTCCCTTATGAAATACCCTTCTTTAGGGAATTTGTGTGCAACACTACGAGAATATCAACAAATGGTAGTTCAGTTCAAGGGACTCTCCTCGCATTCCCGTCTGGAAGGTAGATCTGTTGTATCGATCTCAGGAAAGGGTAAGGTTGTTGCGAATGTAGTAGCCGCTATGAATGATAACGACCTCAGATGCAATAGAAAGTTCACAAAGTTAGCAGAATCTTATTCTTTCATCCTACAAAGGTTGTTGAAGGATAAGATCATAACCTTGGAGAACCCTAAGCCTCTTAAGGAACCTTATCCTAGTTGGTACGACGTGAATTCCTTCTGTTAGTACCATCGAGTTAATGAACATGATATCGAACATTGCATACGCCTGCGTCAAAAAATACAAGATCTCATCGAGGACGATACTATTTGTCTCGATGGAAATAAATAAAATACAAATAAATTGATGGTGAAAGCGAATAGTGAGTTGCAGATATACACGGACCCATTTTCGTCGCATTCTACCAACATGATTATCAATCCCTCTGATTCTACCACATGGCTTGAGGTGTATGTTAACATAATTATAATTACTCCTATTGCACAACTTGCGAGCGACTCATCAGATATGACATTCACACCATAGGATATACCCTTGAATAAAAAACCCTCTCCCCTTTACATTCCCGCTTGTCTCAATGGGAACATTATGATAGGGGTCCTTGTTGACCTTGTGAGCCGAGTGAATTTCATTACAAAGGAGACATTGTGGTTGAATTCATTACAAAAGTAGGAGTACGAAGAAATGAAGTCTATCATTTGTACACGTGATGGCCTTACTCTTAAACCTTACAATTCGATAACTCTATCCATCCTAGTTGAACCTAGGGTCGTAGACACAATCTTCAATGTCATTCCAGAGTTGGATTTATTTGGAGTGAAGTTAGGCATACCCTGGCTAGCTTCCATGAATAGAATCACCTCTATCATTCACAAATGTTTAAAGTTCTCCCACAAAGGTGTTGTGCATGTAGTGCATGACACTGGGTACCAGTCTTTGGTATCCCATGGGGGATATTCATTGGATCACTTTTGGCCCACCCCATTCGGTCCACTTCCTCCAAGAATGGACCTACTTTATAAGAGTTATGTGAAGTATAAGACCGAGGGCAAAGGAAAGCTGAATTTGACCCTTCTAGTAGTGCACCGCAAACTACCTCCTCTTCTCGAAAGGGGAAGGAGAAGTCTGCCCATCCTTAGGGTGCCTCTTCTACCCCCCTTTCCAAAGAAGAGTTTTTGATGAATATTCCTGGTTTTTACCCTCTGAGTCCGATGATACCAGCTTGGTGAAAGCCCAAGATCTGGATATCGGATCTCCCTACCAAACAACTTGGACCTTGGTACTACCTGTATGGTATAAGAAAAGGTCCCCATGGGGAATCCTCTATGTCTTGGCCTCTGAGGCCTGCTACCTCTCCTACTCCAAAAGTAGTAAATGGGAAGAGACCCGCTGTCGAGGCACTAGAGCTAACTCCCCCCGTTGTTTCTCAACTTGCTCCTCCTGTTCCCATTTAATAACTCGTCCCTCAACCGAAAACGGCTATAGTGGACACCCTTATGGTTGAGCAGGAGTATTTTGTCCCTTCGTGGCTCCCGACCTCTAGCTCAAAGAGTCACAGAAATCACCTTGCACATGAGTGCAAGCATTGGAAAAAGGCCCTTGTAGTTGAGTAGGCTGCTTTATAGAGAAAGGATGAGGAGTCAACCACCCATGTATTAGGGCCTCCTGATGTGCCCTCCTCTCTCCTTCCCTTTGCTTCCATTCAATCTGGTTCGATCTCGCTTCTAGTTCCCACTATGAGTATGGATGCGTCTGACCCCAAGAAGGTGTAGGTGTTCATCGCTCCTTCAATAGAGCCGCCCTCATTGATGTCCCTCCCAGACATCACACCTTTCAAAAAACCTATAGACATGCCGAATACCTCGATGGTGTATGATGCGGTTTTCTCCTCCTCTTCCTCCGCACCTCTCGCCTTGTCTGTGGGGAGTTCCCATCCCCCAATGAAACCGAAGGTAGAGGTTGGTCCTTCTAGCAATGGAGGGTGTAAGAGGATCCCACCTTCTTCAAAAGATGGTCCTGCGCTAGCTAGTTCCGTCCTAGTGACAAAGCCAACTCTGGCTTCTCCTGAGTTCTTCACCACTCCTAAATCACTCGGTGAGCCAAGTGGTGAATCTCAGGTGCAGTCCTCTACATCCATTGAGGTATGACATGGCACTCCAGTAAAGTGAATGTTTAACTCTCTAGATGAAGTTCCGACCTTGTTAGTGATCTTTCCAAAGTCGTTGACCATAGCTCCATAAGAGCTAGACGGAGAAGACCTTGCAGGGGCTTCTTCCTTAGCCCTTATCATGGGAGGGTCGGAAGCTCCTCCCCTTAATATTCCACCACTACAGGCTCATCCTCCTTCCCCTTATGATGATCTAGAGTGGGAAGCCAACAACCTCTTAGTTGATGAGTGTTAGGGGGAGGCCTCTTCTTTATCTTTAGATTAGATGTGTGTGTTGTAATTTGTTCCCTTCGTACTCGTGTTATGTGTTCCTGGATGAACCTTGTCACCCTTGTAGGTGCTTGGATACAAGAGTGATTTTTGTGTCGTAAACCTTATTTTATCTATATCATCATTCTTCCATGTTTGTTTTTGATTTTTAGAAAATTGGGGATGATGCAAAGTGTTGGGGGCATTTAGGCTTCTCTTCCATGTTGACCCAATTTTTTATTTTTACTTTGTTTTTCGTGCATTCTTCCTGATCTAGTTGGGAATTGATGATCTTTCGCCTTGTATTGTGGTTACCTATTATTTATAAATGCATGAGCATATCTGACCCCGCGAAACCAGATCCCCTTGTGCCCTCTATTTTCGCTCTTTTTTTCTTCTTTGCTTGAGTTGTCCCTCTCATGTGTGACAATGCCATTTCTATGATACTCTAATTTTCAGAAAACATAATTGTTTCCAATGAATCTTTTCTTGAGAATCTATGCAAACATTTTCAAGAATCACATTCTCGACTTGGACCTCTAACAGAACATGTTTCCTTCATCATGGGTTTGCAAATAAAGAACTTGAGATTTCCCTCCAAGGTGGGAGCAGCTTTGACCTTCCCCTCGCAAGGGGGCATCTTCTTCCTTTCAAATTCCTTGATGAAGTGAACATCTTTCAGAAGGATGCCTTGATGATGAATAGATTTGAGATTTTTTTTATCTTTTTGCACTTTCAAACAACGCATCCCTTGAGTGGACCTCTTTTTCACATCGAGTTTTGGAGGGACCCCTTTGAAAGCCTTTTCAATTTATTGATGATCTGCATGACTTTCCTCTTGACTGCCTGTGTGGCCTCTTTGTTCTCGACATGCTTTATCTGTGGGTAAACATGTCACTTTGCAGGTGCACCTATAAAGCTGCTTTCCAATTCGATTTTGTAGAGTCCCCTCCTTTGGGTTTCCTCCTTGAAAGAGATCTTGGGGGATGCCTCCTTGTAGGTTTGGGGACCTGTAAGACACTTTTTTCTCTGGGTTTCCTTCATGTGAGAGATTTTGGGGGATACCTCCTTGTAGTTCTGCGGGCCTATAAGGTGCTTTCATTTGGGTTTCCTTCATGTGAGAGATCTTGGGGGTTACCTTCTTGAAGGTTTGCGAGCCTGTAAGGCACATACTTCATGGGGCTTCCTTCATGTGAGAGATCTTGGGGGCTACCTCCTTACAGGTCTATGGGCCTGTGAGATGCTTTCATCCTACGAGATTTGTCCATCGTTGGTCCGAGGGCCTTCGGTGTACTTTGTGCAACTTCATAGTTCTATGGGGCTATGGAGTCTTTTGTTATGTCTTGCACTTTCAAGCTCGTCAGATCACAATCTACTTCCACAACAGTTTAGGTATAAATTTTTAACCCTACTAACTCTTTAATCTACTTTACCGAAGCACTCATCAGTACTCATGCTTGCTAAAGTGGGGGAAAAATGTATAGGAGCGAATTTGCACCCCTTATGCAAATTCCCCTTTTGCATATCCTCACCTTAGAAAATAAAATCCATAGGAAAAATTCCACATCACCCAACTGCCTATCTTCCACTTTGCATTTGTCTGTTATGTCGGTGGGAGAATATTTGTTGGGGGCATGCGTGCGACGCACAAACGTCTGCGCGATGCATAGACGTTCGTGCGGCTTGTTGCCATCCCTGACGGATTCCTACGTCTGAAGTTGGCAGAGGCATTACACTCCCAATTGGGGATAAATTGTAATGTCCCTCTTCGACCAACTGACCCGAAAATGCCTTATTCTTACTCATTCTTCCTTCAAATTGATCCATTCTCACTCCATTTCATCTTCTTCAAGCACTTTGGCAATTCAATCTCATTCTCTTAGCATTTCCAACACTTCAACACTCCATTATAGTAGCTCAATTGCAAGCACAACAAGAAGCGTATCAACAAGCCTTGCAAGACTACCAATTACAACAACAATACGACCAACAACAAGCATTGTTTGCGCAAAAACAATAGCAGGACCAACAACAGGCGTTATTGGCTCAACAACAAACACAGGCATTACTCGCTCAACAAAGCTTGCAACAAATTCCCACCACAATTGTTGAAATCAAAAATCAAGATCAATCCATCAATGAACACCTTGAAGGTGTTTCCATCTCATCTGAAGATCAAATCAGCATACATCAAGAGCCATTTTTTAGTTATAATCAAGAGCCCTCCTACAAAGATCTATTTCAAGGAGTGTTGATGTTATTTGATCCTATTGACATAAACCAAGATCCCTCGACCAATGACCATATCGAAAATGTCTCTATATCACCTTATGAGTTAGAGGGCATATCTCAAGAACGTATTCCAAAGCATGATCAAAATCTTCCATCAAGGTCTAGCAATGGCCCTTCCAACGACATATTGAAATCCCTTGACCACATGATTACGGATAGTGAAGGAATCCTCAAAGATCAAAAGGATATTGAGCCACTTTCCATGCCTAAGAACAATGTCCAAGAACCCACTATAAGCAATCCATCCTTTGAAATTGACCCATGTCAACAATGTGATCCAAAGCATGTCGAAAGTAGTTCTAAAATCACTCAAGATCGAGAATTCATATCTCCAAGATACTACAATGATCTAATGGGCACTCTCCTATCTATACAAGATGCCATAAATGATGATCATATTCATATAGCACATATTCCTCCATCTACCCACAAGATGCTTTCTTTGGACGAACATGTAGATGATCTTCATTCAAAACAAGAGTCTCATACTCTTGAAATCATTACCAAGGTACAAGAGTCTCCTACTCTTAACATTTGTACACATGATCAAAGTATAGAAAAATCTAGAGATATACCAAAAGTGGATCATGAAGAAGGATTCTATAGAAGTTGTGAATCAGAGACATCATGTGGAGACATATCAAAAGGCTTCTACAAAAGTTGCAAATCAGAAACATTCTCTGGAGACATAACAAAAATGGGTCATGAAGAAGGCTCCTACATAAGTCATGAATCAAAAACATCCTATGAAATGAATCATGAGGAAGAGTTTTATGGGGACAATGAATTATCAACACTTCTTAACAAAGCAGTACAATCTGATATCTCACAAGGTCAAGCCAAAGGTATCAATCAGGAAGTCATCCCACATGCAGAGGATCCTATCACTTATAAACTTGGATCACTCACCTTTTTAAGGGCAAGCTATCTCATCACTAAAGAAGCTGACACTTTTGAAGGTCCACAACAGAGCACAAAAGTATTAGCACCTTGTTTCCAAGGTAAATAATATCCTATTGCAGATAAAATTTTAGAGCAGATGAATTATCAAGCTAGGGGATTAGGCCTACATGAACAGGGTATCCTGGAGCCAGTGGAAATTTTTGGCAATCCTAAACATCAAGGCCTTGGTTATTCGACAATCAAGGGATATAAACATATTAGTGATACTTCCACAAAACTGGGGGCAACTTCGTCTCGAGCAAATGTCAACATAGGGAGCACGAAGAATCCTTATGATGAAACCAATGTCAATACTATGACTCGCCACGTCATGAATCTTCATCCACCCATCACCCCATCCAAAAATTGGGACCAACGTCAAAAGAAAGATTTGGATCGAAGCATGAAGAACGTTATCAAAGAAAAAGAAGCTAAGAAGCATGAAGGAAAAATCAAATACAAATGGATACCAAAGAATACAAAGAAAGATTATCCCTATCAAACTCCATTAGTCAAAGAAACTATGGGGCAAAATAAAAAAGGGACAAGTATCCATCAAGGATGTCCACAAGCTTCTCAAGCAACATACAAAGTGTATCAGGCTGTTGGTCCTAATTGCATGCACACTTTCATGTCCACCCATCGTTGCTCATCTTCCCAAGTTTGGAGAGTCAAAGGTTCCAAACTGCCAACCAATCCATCTTTTATTCCTAAACAAGCTGTTGTATCAGGCTCCTAATTGCATGCACACTTTCATGTCCACCCATTGTTGCTCATCTTCCCAAGTTTGGAGAGTCAAAGGTTCCAAACTGCCAACCAATCCATCTTTTATTCCTAAACACACTCCATCCACGCCTCCACGCATGATATCCAATTCTCACATTGACCATGTGTTGGCAACAACCCTTCATCATAAGGATTTAGAAGACAATCTATCGCGATGTGCGCACAGAGACAAAGTTAACTCCGGTATTAGCAAAGCAGATCGAAGATCCCAAAAGTTGCATTCAAGTGCACATATCTTGGCAAGACAACTTCTACAAGAAGGATATCGATGGCACATTATGACAGAAGCATCAACATCAACAATACTAGGTGATTCAACATCAACTTAAAATCTCTCAGAAAATACAAAAAAAAAATCAGAAAAATGTCCTGAAAAAATGGTCACCTTGATGAAAACTTGGCAAACAGGCATCTTGGCGACAACAAAAAAAATCAAAAATATAAAAATCCGAAAAAATAAATCTAAAAAAGGATTGAAAACAGTAAAAAAAAAATCGTCCTCTAGCGAAAACCATTTCGGTGGCGCTTTGGACAAGTACCATGATGAAAACCTGGCAAACAGGCATCATGTGTAGAATCGAGCATCTACGTGCGCTATTTCAATGGAAAGCATCTTATCACATCCATAATAAAGCTAGCATTCGAGCCATATCACCCATTCATCCATGAACCATTTATCCAACACATTTCCATTTATCTACCTTATCTTGATCTTGATAAAGGTTTGTTGCACACTTGTTTATGGTAAACATCTTGACATGGGTCATTTTCATTGATCCCATCCTACCCAATGCTATCTGAGCAATATCCAAATGAGCGTCCTCTATTTTGAGCACCCTTATCTTATTGCAAGATGATCCATATCCATTCGTCTATATATCTATCCAAGAATCCACCCATGGCATTCCATACATTGCTAGACACTGGGGGCAAATATTTACATCTTGCTTCGAGAAGAAATCTTGATCTACATCATCTAGCTTATGTGGTGATCCGAACATTGGAAAACATGAAATCAAAATTGGTTAGAACATTTGTGAGCACCAAGTCAAATCACTAGCCCATGGAATATTTTGACAAGAAGACATTCCTTATCAAGCTTTATCTTTCGTCGAACAATCAATATCAGTTGCATCTAATGTCTACTTCAGTGTCACATCAAATCATCAAAACAATTTTGTTCCAAATCAAGCTTCATCAATCTTGATCAATCGAATCCAATCAATTATCACCTTGTTTGACTTAACACACTTAGTCAAACTATCATCTTGTGCATGAGTTTACTCTAGGATAACACAACTTCCTTGGGTTTACAAGTTCATTATCATCAACTTGTTTGACTTAACACACTTAGTCAAACTACCACCTTATGTACGAATTTACTTTAGGATAACACAACTTCCTAGAGTTTACAAGTGCATTATCACTTTTGTTTGACTTAACACACTTAGTCAAACTATCAATCCATTGATCTGATCAATCAACATTAAGCTTGGTTTTCAACAAAATCCCAAAACAAAGCACTGATATCGTCATCACGTATCCATATCCAAATTGTCAAAATCAAGCGAAAACCCAAAAACATTCGAAAAATCATCAAAAATCCAAAAAACATTCAAAAAATATCAAAAATCCAAAAACATTCAAAATCTCATTAGAAAAATCATCAAAAACATGTCAAAATATCGGAAAATATTCAAAAAATTTATCATTGAGTCTTGTCAGTATGTCACCTTGTCGAACTACGTCGTCTCTGAGCTTGAACGTAGGCAAGGTTGATCTTTGATCATCCCCTGAGACAGTTAGGGTCAGTCCTTAGGCATCCGTCGCAATGACATTCATTGGCCCATCTAGTTAGGCGTTTGTCGCAAAGGCACCCGTTTGTCCATCTTTTTCACATTTTAGGATTTTAGGCGTCCGTCGCAATGACATCCGTTTGCCCATCTAGTTAGGCGTCTGTCGCAAGGGTACCCGTTTGTCCATCTAGTTTACATTTTAGGATTTTAGGTGTCTGCCGCAATGACATTCGTCTGGCCATCTAGTTAGGCGTCCATCGCAGGGGCATTCGTTTGTCCATCTTTTTCACATTTTAGGATTTTAGGCATCCGTCGCAATGACATCCGTCTGCCCATCTAGTTAGGCGTCCATCACAGGGGCATTCATTTGTCCATCTTTTTCATATTTTAGGATTTTAGGCGTCCATCGCAATGACATCCGTTTGCCCATCTATTTAGGCATCCATCATAGGGGCAATCATTTGTCCATCTAGTTTAAATTTTAGGATTTCAGGTGTTTGTCGCAATAACATCCATCTGCCCATCTAGTTAGGCGTTCGTTGCAGAGGCATTCGTTTGTCCATCTTTTTCACATTTTAGGATTTTAGGCGTCTGTCGCAATGACATCCGTCTGCCCATCTAGTTAGGCGTCCGTCGCAGAGGCATTTATTTGTCCATCTTTTTCACATTTTAGGATTTTAGGCGTTCGTCGTAATGACATCCATTTGCCCATCTAGTTAGGCGTCCGTCGCAGAGGCATTCGTTTGTCCATATTTTTCACATTTTAGGATTTTAGGCGTCTGTCGCAATGGAAATCCGTTTGCCCATCTATCTCATTAGTAGTCAAGTCAATTGGAGTTTGAACTACGTCGTCTTTGAGCTTAAACGTAGGTAAGGCCATCCTTGATCGGCCCCCGAGACACAAAATTCAGAAACATTCATAAATCTTGAAAATACCAAAAACATTAAAAAATGTGAAAATACCAAAAATAGCCTCAAAACATTTGAAAAAACCCAAAATGGTGCATCCATTTCATCTCGCTTTCACCCATAATTGTCATCACTCATAATACTACAATTGTCACTTTCACCCTTTGGTGAGTCAGGCAGAAGCAAGTTTAGCAGGTTCCAAAGTGAACGCTTAATCGTTAGAGTCTCAAGCCTAAGTCAGTAAGCAAGCAAGTTGGTCAACTCAGAGTATCAATAGCTTATCACCCAATCAGTCTCACCAAAACCCTGATCACAACATGTCCTAGGATGAAGCTTTCCCACGATGGACATAAGCATCAGGTGCCTCGCAGTAGTTTAGCCTTGGCTAGTGGTACAAAGAACATTAGCTTGTTTGTTTACTTTATCTTGGTCTTTTTTACTTATCTTATTTTGCACTCATTCCAAGGTTCTCTCGATGATGTCTAAACAAAACAGGTTTAGAGAGAAAGGAATGGGGCAATGATCCTTATCTTTTTATCTGTTGTGCTTGTTGGATATTCTTGTAAAATAACTTTGTTAGGCGTACTTTGTTTGTTTTTAGGAAAGATGTTTTAAGTGTCTTGTTGACCACATAAGGAGGCTTGCCTACTTATGTTTTGGCCCGAGATGTTTAGGATATCTGAACTGAATTCTGAATAAGGTTTTGTTTGTCAAGTGTGAACAAGAGTACTCCTATCTGTTTGACGAGTCAAAGTCCATCACACTAGGCGCCATGCCATCCTATTTCTTAATACCTTGATGCATTGCACCTACGTGTGTTATCAAACATAAAGAAAGGTACACTCTTTCCCATCCTTGAATAAGCAACATCGACATCATTGATCGTCATATCCAATAAAGTCTCGACGACTAGGGGACTTATTGGACTTCTACATCTTCTTGGATTTAAGGGTTTATCCCTCTCATTCTTCTATCCTCATTGACGCTAACAATGCATCCATCTTGCATCCGCATTCTCATTCTACATAATCACATCATATCATCATAGGACAACATCATCCATCGCATTCATCTCACATGCATTGCATAATCATTTAAGATGTTGTTTAGGATAATATAAATTTGTTATTCTAAGCATCTTCCAAACATCTCATTTACATCATCATTATCATCCATACATCCATTTTGAACCTCTTTGTAGCAAGATCAACCTCAATCTTTTTGCTCGATCTCTCGAGGGGGCAATGTACTAACATACTTATTTTTGCTGGGGCATCCGAAAAAATCAGAATTTTTTTAATTTTGATGTCGATAGCATCATTCTTTGAACCAATGCAACAAGTACATTGCTTCAAAGAGGAGCAAAATGTAGACACGTAAAACTAACATCATGCATCTCGCTCTAACTAACATTCAATTCTGATATTAATTAGTCAAAACAATTTATTGATTAATTCCCTAAGGTTCATCATATTTAATTAAATAAATCAAATTATTTAATTAAGTCCTAAGGTTCTTCTCATTTGATTCAATAAATCAAACTGATTTAAATCAAATTTCAAACCCCTAAAATCCTCCAAGTTAAATAATCTGAATTAATTAACTTCTAATCATGATCACCCATTCTCCAGCTTTTGACTCAACTTGAGTCAAATCTAAACTCTCAACTAACCCACCCACTTGCACCAATAAATCATTTATTTGATTTATTAATTCTTCTAATTACTTTCAAAAGGGCATCAAGATGGAATATTCTACAAATTTGAATCTTCCCTCCACATGACTTGTCCCTTCCAACAAAACATTAAATGCTCTTACATGTCTCTTGCATAAATCAACTTGACATTTAATGCACCTTTCATCCCCCCTAAACATGTCATTTCATCCAAAATTCAAATTTGAAATTGGCACATTGGCCAAGACTTGCACATTCCTCACCCTCTCACACCTTGACAAGTGTCATGTTGTCATTGGCTTGTGAATAATCCCACATTCATCAAAAGCTCTCACTCTTCCAACCTTGGATCTATAAAATGCAAAGCATTTCTCCAAAACAACACAACACAATTTGAGAACACACTTCATGCAAGGTCACTCTCTTCATTTGAGAATCAATCTTGCTCTTCATCATCTACTATCTACAATCCACATTTGAAAGCATCTCCACTATAGGCAACTTGAGTTCATGAGCATCTCATTGTCTATCATCTATCATCTTGGCAATCTTGCTTATCATGGATTGGGAAAGGGCTGCTTCCTACACAACTAAGTAGCACCAATCCAATATGGGATAGGTTTAGTTCATGTTTTACATGCTTTGTTCATCTTTGTCATTTATTTGCATCTTGAAGCATGATATATTATCTCATATGGATGTTGAATATTTGCTTTGTTTTGAAATACTAATCATGCTACGAATGGTGTATGTTGATATTTAAGCATTTGCAGATTTTCACCACCATAGTAGCAACACTCCATCAAATCCACATAGCAAGTGTGAAGCAAGCCATATCAGCGTGGGCTTGGAGTCTTGCGAGACCTCCCTTCATCATAGCTGAGGTTGTGGTGACCTTTCCAACTTCGCTTTCTCCTCCATTGGCTAGTGAGCTTTTGGGTGGAGGTGGTAACGTTTCGCTCCTCTCCTTTTTGATTTGGTTGATTAGCGCTTTACTATTTTGTAGTGTGTATTGCACCTTCTACTTTCTTTACTTCTTTATCACATATTTCTACTTCGTTTCTATTTGGCTGTCTATGGAGGTGGGAACACCAAAACAGGGGCAGACCCCTATACAACCCCAACATTTTCTCCTCTTTCTTGTGTAGGTGAACGTGCATTTGGAGCTAGTTGGAGAACTCGCACCTTGGTGAGATCATCTTCATCACCCTTTCTTTTATCTATCTACCTTATCATCTTCGTTTGTACTTTTCATACTTTATCATTCTATTTTGTTCATTTAAGAATAACTAGCTAGGTTGTTAGTTTCTTTTTGGGTAGTTTATACTATACTTTATATTCTCTGGTTGCACAGACGTTAGCATGCTTGAGAGACACCAACGTGTTGTGCTGTTGTCCCAGAATTGCATTGTCATCCTCGGATAGAGAGTTGTTTGAGGTGTAGTATCGATTTCGAAAACCAGCTCGCCTAGCCTAAACTTGGATTTTGGGTATGAAGAGTGATAGAATTACCTTATAGTCCTCATCATTCTTGACCTCTATTCGAAACACCCCTTTAGAGTGAGTTAAGTTAGGGCAGCCCTTCGCTCTTGACTCTCCATGACCTGGAGCCTTGACGTGGTTGGTCCCCCTCTCTTACAAGAGTAAAATTAGATCTTAGATTAATTCATCTTATTCTTAAAAAATGTCTTCCTAAGCAATTTCAACAATTTATTACTAATATTCATGCTCAATTAGATATTCCTTCTTTAGCTACTCAATTAACTTATGATATTTTTTGTAATTTATTAAGACATGAAGAAGGTAAGTTAATTTAGTTTGACAATATTAAGTCTAATGAACATGCCTTTTTGTCTAATCATAAGCAAAATTTTAAGCATAATTCTAAACAACATTATAATACTAAGCCTCATTATAATAATGGTAATGATCCTAGAAAGTTTAACTCTTGTAAGAGACCTCATTGCACTTATTGTAATAAGGATGGTCATTGGCAAAAAAATTGTTTTAAGAAGCAAAATGAGAAAAATCCTATGAAGCAAAATAATCAACATCAAAATAAGCTCATAATAATCATAAGTTTTAAAACAAGGCAAATCAATCTAGACGTGCTTAAAAACTTGTGGTTATAATATTTCTCAACCTCTTGAATGGGTTATTGATTTAGGTACATCTCAACATGTTACTTCACATAAAGAAGTTTTTGAGTCTATGCAATCTCATATGTTTAATGTTCCTCTTCATCTTGCTAATAATCATACTTGTAAAGTATAAGCAATTGGAGAAGTGACTATTTCTAATGGTGAATTGCATGATGTTTTATATGTTCCTGAATTAAAGACTAATTTTCTTTCAGTTGATAAACTTTGTCAAGATTATAAAATAGAATTTTACAAAGATATGTGCTATGTTATTGATCCAAAAAAAAAAAAAAAAGTCATTGCTAATGCTAAATTAGACAATGATAATTTGTTCAAATTTTATGAGTTTGCTCAATCTAGATGCTCTTTAATATCTACCATTGATTTTAATGTTTGACATGAAAGATTTGGTCGTATTAATGCTAACAATATTTCCTTGATGCAAAAACTTAATATGGTAGATGGATTGCCTAGTATTGTTCCAACTAAAATTGTATGCACAAGATGCATGAGTTGTAAGATGCATAGGGAGCCCTTTCCACATGGTCAATCATGGAGGGAAATTCAAAAGTTACACCTAGTTCATAGTGACCTTTTGGGACCCATGGAGAATAAATCCATCCAAGGATCAAGGTATGCATTTAATTTTGTTGATGATTTTTCAAGAAGAACTTGGATCTATTTTCTTCATAGTAAGGATCAAGTTCTTGATATATTTTTTGAATTTCATAAATTTGTTGAAAGGCAATCTGGTTTTAAACTTAAATTTATTAGAAGTGATAATGGTAAGGAATATGTGAAAAATGATTTTAATAGTTATTTGAAATCATTTGGTATTAAGCATGAGCTAACTATTCCCTATACACCTCAACAAAATGGTGTAGTGGAAAGGAAGCATAAAACTACTGTTGAAATGGCTAAATGTATGTTACATGCTTAAAATATATCTTATAAATTTTGGGCAGAAGCTATGTTTTGTGCTACTTACATTACTAATAGGACTCCTACTAAAGATTTAAAGGACATAACTCCTGAAGAAGTTTGGTCTAGTAGGAAGCCCAATCTTAAGCATTTAAGAATTTTTGGTTCAATTGCTTATGTTCACAAACCTAAATAAAAGAGGAAAAAATTAGATCCTAAATCTTCTTATCATATTTTCGTTGGCTATGATGAACATTCTAAATCTTATAGATTTTATAATCCTCTTACTAAAAAAGTTAAAGTTGTTAGAGATGTATGCATTGCTGAAAATGGTGTTCATGATTGTTCTAAAGCACGCATGATATTGAATCTTCTCAAAATATTTTATTTGTGGAGGATAATCCTCAAGTTGAATCTTCTCTTAACCCTCCTAATGCATCTCTTACTCATAGTGATAGTGATGATGAAAATGTTGAAATTTCTCCTCACGATTCTTCTTCTAGTGATGATATTTCTACATCTTAAAGAAAGCCTAAATGGTTTTAAAAATTGATGCAAGAAAGTGAGGATATTTTAACTAGAATGAATCAATCTAAAACTAGAAAGGCAAATTATTGTAATTATGTTTTAATGTCTAACGTTATGTATTCACATGATCCTCAAACTTATGAACAAGATAAAGATCAAACTCACTGGCAAAAGGCTATGCAAGAAGAATATAATACTTTAATTGCTAATAAAACTTGGGATTTAGTTCCCTTACCTCAAGGTAGTAATCTTGTTTCATGAAAATTGTTGTATAAAACTAAGGTTAATGCAAATAATAAAGTTAGCAAGTTTAAAGGTAGCTAGGGGCTTCTCTTAAGTTGAAGGTTTAGATTATAATGAAACATTTGCTCCAGTAGATAAGATGCCAACTATTAAATTAGTTCTTTCTTTAGCTTCTCATATGCATTGGCCTATTCATGAAATGGATGTTAAAAGTGCATTTTTAAATGGTGATTTACATGAATAAATTTATATGTCTCAACCTTTGGGTTTCATTAAGGAAGGTAATGAACATCTTGTTTGCAAATTGAAGAAATAAATTTATGGTTTAAAACAATCTCCTAGAGAATGGTATTCTAAGATTAATACTTTTTTCTATCTCAAGGTTTCATTAGGAGTAAAACTGATCCAAATTTATATATTAAGAATAGTGAAAATGATATTTTAATTATTATTTTATATGTTGATGATTTAATTATCACTTCTAGTTCTAACAATTTGATTAGTGATGTTAAATCTCAACTCAATCAACAATATCAAATGATTGATTTAGGCCTATTACATTATTTTTTGGGTATGCAAATTTGGAAAACACCTAAATGTATTTTTCTCTCAACAAAAATATGCTCAAGATCTCTTAAATAGTTTTAAAATGAATGATTCAAAGTGTGTTTCTACTCCTTGTGAATTAGGAACTAAATTAATGGTTGATATGGAAACTTTTGTTGATCCTACTTTGTATAGGAAATTAGTTGGTAGTTTGAATTATTTAACTCTTACTAGACCTAATATTTCTTATAGTGTTGGTTTAGTTTTTAAATTTATGTCTAAACCACAACAAAATCATTTTAAAGTTGCAAAATGAATTTTAAGATATGTTAAAGGTACTCTTAATATTGGTCTTTTTTATGATGCAAATTGTGATTTTTCTTTAAAGGGTTATACTGATTCAGTTTTAGGAGGTGATCCAAATGATGGGAGATCCACTTGTGGTTATTATTTCTCTATTGGATCAGGTGCAATCTCATGGAATAGTAAGAAACAACAATCTACTTCTCTTTGTTCTATAGAAGCTGAATAAAAAGGTTGTACAAATGCATGCAAAGAAGCATTATGGTTAAGAAGATTACTTGAAGAATTGGGTCTACCTCAAATGGATCCTACTCCTTTATATTGTGATAATCAAAGTGCCATTGCTTTAGCCAAGAATCCAATTTTTCATGCAAGGACCAAACACATTGATCTTCAACATCACTTCATTAGAGAGAAAATTGAAGACAAGAAAATTTCTCTTTTGTATTGTAAAGATGAAGAGCAAGTGACAGATATTCTCACCAAAGCTCTTGGTAAAGATAAATTTCTCTTTCAAGAATAATGGGGACCTAGGAACACTTATCTTTGTGCTCCCATTATTCTCTCAACACAACCCTAGAATCTAGGCTCCCTAGATGCACATTTCTCTAACCTCTCTCATGTCCTTAACCACTTGCTAAATGTAGTAAATTTAATATAACCATGCACATTCTCACTACCTTATCCCCACCCTCCATCTTCTCCTACATCCTAGGGAATTCTCTCAACCATTCTCCACCCTTGATCTCACAATCATATCTTGGTCATCCATTCTCCATTCCCAAAATTTATAAATTCAGGCACTTCCCTCATTCATAAATCAATAATCATTCAAGCTAGCTACATGTAAAATTAGTGATCATTCAAGCAAGGAGCATCCACAAATCAATCATCAAAGGAGCAAATCATTCAACAATGAAGGCTTTGGAGAACATTTTATGTTGGTTTTAGCGTTATTATCTTGCTTTGCTTTCATTATTGTGTTCTATCTAGAGGTTTGTGATAGTTTAGATTATGACTCAAGATTTACATTGCATTTGGTTCTATTTCAATTTATAAATTAGCACTCACATTCTAATGACTCTACTGAGGATTTCTCCCTTATCTCACTCCATTTTGTGTGTTTGTGTCTTCTAGTTGCTTTCCCCTAACCTATTTTTATAGTTTTAAAGCAAGTTTTAGGTACCATTTTTTTATTGGAAAACAAAATTTAAATTAAAAAGAAACATAAGAATACAACCAAAGTCCAAGGCATGGAGATGCCTGAAAAGGATTATCAGAGATAACAGTTTACAACCCAGCCAAGCAAGCAAGTAAAAACTAGAAAATACATAACAATAATGGATCATTGAGTTTACAAATAGTCGAGAACAACAATTGTCTACACCATTGAGTTTACAAATAGTCTGCATCAATAATTATCTACAACAACAATCCACCTTGAGTTTACAAATAATCTACAACAACAATTGATGTAAATTGTAGAAAACATTGTTGTTTATGTACTCTCACAAGCTTTCTTGTTATGTTGTTCTAGTGGTGATAAACTAACGGGCCATGGTCTTAAAGGCATAATCCTTATTCTAACTTTTGAATACCACAGATTGAAAACTTGGCACCATGTACCATTCTTGCTAAAAGCATCACATATCTCACCCAACAACAAGCCTTAAGGCAACCAAAAAGGAGTGCATAATGAATCGAATCAAATTAATAATAAAAAAATTTCATGTACGTTCCACCATGATGAATTAATCCTAGGGGCCCATAATATGAAGGAAGCAATTCCCTAAGGATGACACTAGATCTAACTAGCTTGATTATCTATCTATAGAAACTTTCCTATTGATTTGGAAGACAAAAGCTTGCTTAAATTGATTCATCTTGGTAGAAAAAGAACAAGTAATTTCTCCCTCAAAAAAGCCCATGCAACTGAGAAAGGTAGCAAAGTAAGTAGTTAACTTGTAACCTTGATCACAACGAAATTCAAAACCTATCTCAAACTTCTGCTCTCAAAGTTAGCTTATATTGTAATTGAATAAACTTTAAATCCTACTAAAAGAAGATCTTAGTAGCATCCCAGCTCTTATCAGGTTCAAGAACTTGTAGATCGGGCTCAGGATTGGCCTCAAGAGAACATTTGCAAAGTTTCCCATAAATTGAGTTAGTTGTAACAAGCATACCATTACCCTAATCTAGAACTGAGTTTGAATTGTCCTAGGTCCATACTGCAATTTGAGAAACACCAATCATTAGGTAAATCATCATGATCAATTTCCATTAGATTTTTGAAAATGATCCTCAAAATGCTTAATTTACACTTGAATATTATATAGAGTATTTAGTAAATTCCGAGTTTAATTGAAGCAAAGTTTGCATGACACGAACATAGAGGGATAACCTCAAGCATACCATCTGGGTTTCTATTTGTCAGGGTAGAAAAGAGTGTAAGACAACCAAACATCGAAACCTCTGAGTTTAAGCGAGGCAAAGTTTGCATGAAACGAACATAGAGGGAAGGCACACAGTCATAGGGTTTTAAAATTTGTTTTTGATTTGATTTTAAAATCCACAGAATTTGTGGATTATGTGGGTGAGAATTCAATGTCTGTTTAATTCATTTCATAGCTCTTCAAAAATCCATCAATTGAATAATTTGCAAGTAACCTTTATATCTAGAGGAATGTTTTTTTAGCACTTGGATTTTAAATAATTTTCGACCATGTTAAAACCCATAGAGCATTTTGACACCATATTCTGCATAATAAGTATGCCTTTTTTAATCACAAGTTGCCTTCATATGTCGCTAACCTCATGTCCCCATGCGGCTGCTTAACTCTATTTTCTGCTTAAATTTAAGCAGCATGGGTGTTCCCATGCATAAATTTTATTTTTGGGAAAGAATAATTTGAAATCTTTTCCTATTTTAATGGAGCAGCTACTGTTTAGGAATTGAAAATAAGCTGTGTAAAAATAGGGGGGGCTGGAAATAAGCAGCAACTGCATATTTCTAAAAATCCACGTGGCTCCACAAATTTCTTTCCCTCTTTTTTAATATTTGATTTTGTTTTTATTTTTCTAATTTTTTATTGTACAAATTATTATTAATACTATTAATACAAATTTAAGCTAAGCAGCCGCATGGGGACATGAGGTAAACTATGAGTTATCCAACATAAACTTGGAATTTTAGGAGAAAACCATAAATTTATAAGTGAAACCACTCTCGAAATGGCCAAAACCACAAATTTATAGTTTAAAACCGCCACGAAAAAGGCTAAAACCACTAATTTCTAGTTGAAAACTACTTAAAAAAAAATCAAAACTACGTTAAGAAGGAAAATGCCACACATTTACTTGGTAACACCACCTTTAGATAACTGAAGTCTTAAAACAACACGGTTTTAAGAAAAACCACCCTTAAATCGACAAAAATAGCGAATTTTTCAGTTATAATCCGCCCCATCGAAATCGACTTGGTTCGAATCTTGTATTATTTTTAATAATATTTCTAATATGGTTTGAATCTTGCATTGTTTTTAATAATATTTTTAAATCTTAGCGAAACCGCCATTGTTTTTAGAGTCTCTAGCTCATGGTCGTATTAATGACCTAGAGCTCTGCCGACCTTAAGCCATAAGTCATATGGGCAGATTAGCCCTTGGTCTTGATCAGCTTGTAGGGGCTTAGCCTTAGCCCCCTACACCGTTAGCTCCCCATGCGCACATGGCTTGGTAACTGGGGTGACCAGGAGCCGAGCAACCAAGGGCTAAAGCTTGTTTTTGTACCATTGAGATTTTTCTAACCAGTACCGTACACTCACATAATCATAACTTTTACAACTTTTATCAGATTTTCAAAATTTTATAAGCATGGGAAAGCTGGTTCTACCACGAATGTAGTGGTGCGGGTAGTTTTTCAAATCGTTTTCTCCAGAATTCAGTTATAAGTGTTTAAAGTCGAATTTTGTTTTAAAACTTCAATTAGCCATAACTTTTACGTTTTTTTATCATTTCTCGTTTCTTTTTTTTAACTTAACAAAAAAATCCAAAAAATATTTTTTTAGTTTATTTTTCTGTAGGACTTATTGGTTTTCTATTTTTGACCGACTTTTGTGTACAAGGCTTTCATGATTTTAAGACATCAAATCTTGCAAACTACTAACTCAAGTAGTTTTGTTGGGCGATTTGTTGAAGAAATGATTTATAGACACTATTTTTTTGTATGCTTTGTCTGCTTTTTGTTTTATCATACTTGAAATTGGGTTAAAATTCACTTTCACATTTTGATTTGGGTTAATAACATACAAAGTGTATTTTAAACCCCAAGCACACTTACGTATGCTCCCCTCTCGCACCTTAAGGTAATTTCGGGGATAAAAAATAAGTGTTGTCTTGTTTTATTTTTAGGGGGCCTACTTGGGGATTTCCTCACACCAAGGGATGACCTCAACTCTAGTGTTCTGGTGGAGTATAAATAGTAGGGGGTGAATCAAAAGACACACCTTTTGGAAGTTTTTTTTTTCATTCAGGCTAAGCCCCCAAGAATTGTATACCTTGGAGAAGTGAAGGAGAAGGGTGGGTTACCTTCTTCTCTTGATTGTTTGACTTTATTGTACTTTTAAATTCATGGATTAGGCCTCACATACCCTTGAGGTATTTGGGGGATACCCCTAGATAAGCCTTGTATAGCCTAGTTTAAGACCTTTTGGCCATTGCTTAATTGTGGTGCAAGGTACAATATCATGCTTGAAAGTATTTGCCATGCACCTTCTTGTATTGAAATAGTAACTATTTCTTGATTGGGTCTTGTCCTTTCAAGGTAAGGGGTGTAGAGGTGGTACATGACCTTTACCCTAATTATCCACTCACTTGAAGGTATTTTATTGTGTGGGCCCACATTAAGTTAACACACCCTTTATTGAATAAATATAGCCTTGTTATTGTGTCTTCTTGTTTGAGTGTTGTATATACCAATTGCTTGCTTGTAAAAATTCATTACCAAGTTGAGTTAAATCAAGTTTGAAATCCTTAAATGCTTGTTTGAAAACATTTTCCAATTGGTATCCTTTTGAAACACAAAACGTTGAAGCCAAATCTAGGATAACCATTCAATTTCAATCTTAGTGCAAACTATACTTAGCCTTGGTCATCACCAAATCCATAGTCTTTCACGCCTCCCATATCAAACTATTTTCTTGTCCACTTCACCTTTATCCATTTTGATCATACCTTTTCATCCTTCATATATTGTCCATATTTTGACTTGTCCCATTGTCCAACCTTTCACAACACACCTTGAGTACAAGGTACACATCCTTTTATCACTCATTATCCCCTTGGTCACAATCCTAATCACCTTTTAATCCACATCCAAGATAACATTAGGATATCCTTGATCATCATATCATTATCATCATCTTTTATCCAAATCATCCTTATAGTCCATACCCATCATCAATCTAAACCAACCCTTGGTCATAGTTGAAAGTTAACACTTTTGGATCTCTCAATCAAAATCATCATATTAGTCCAACCTTTTAGACCTTTAATCATCCTAAGGCCCAATTTTTAATTGTTGGAAACTCTACACCAATTTGTAGATTCCAAAATCAACACCATAATTAGATCATCCTAAGATCCAAGTGTATAGACTTAAACTATAATCCAAGTTTACTAAGTCAAATCCACATAGTCCACCGAATCATCTATTCACATCCTTGGGATCATCTTAGTAATCCAAGTTATATATCAAGTCCACATAGGGTTATCCTTTTGATATAGTCATCATAAATCAAAGAAATCCAAAATCCAAATCATGTATCAATTTTGGAAGTCCAAGGATTTAACTAAACAATGGATTCATATCCCACACCAACAAATTCCAAACTCATAATCCTAGCAATCCCAAAGATCATAATCAAACCAAGCCAAAATATCACAATTAAGGGAAAATCCAACACCATGAGCCCTTTAGACGAAATCATTTTGCCACATCAAGCCAAGTGCAATAATGGAGTTTTCCATCAACCGAAATATGATCCTTATAATGATGAGGATGGTCTTATCTACTGACCCGAATATGGTCCATATGATGATGAGGATGGTCTTGTCTACCAACTTGAATATGATCCTTATGATGATGAGGATGGTCTTGTATATCAACATGAATATGACCCTTATGATGACAATGACACATTGAACAAGACACCATTGATGAGATCGTTATGCACCATCTTACAATAGATTACATACACCCCACCATCAACTCTCATATCCCTCAAAATCAGGACCTCCATAGTACTAGCTACCTCATGAACCAACATCAACCATCTATGAATAATTCTTATCCCACCGTTGGCAAGGGAAATATCATCCTAAAACCATATCCCCTATCACCCCAATCCATGTCATTTGATTCCTCTTCACTTTAATATTTTAAATCTACCTCTACATCATACAAATCATCTTCATCCACCTCCAAATTATTATCACCCAAGTCCTCTAGCCAATCCAATATAAATTTCAATTATTCATGAAATATTGATTGGTCCTATCAATCCACTAAAGATCTTATCCAAGTACTACTCGCATGAGATAAACAAAAAAATAACAAATCCAAGAAATCTATGTCCACAACACCTATCCATGATTCTTCTACCACAATTCCTATCCTAGATCAAATACCATAAAAAAATACCATCTCCATGAGTCTACCCACATGGGAAGATCAACCTAAAAAATGTATGAAGTTGTAGTTTAGGAAAATGTACTCCTTTACATTTTTACACTTTGTTTGGGCCCCTCAATTAAAATGGACTTAATAAGCCCTATTTTGCATCTACAAGCATAATAGATTAGATTTTCCAAAGGGGAAACCCGACAATAATTAATGCCAACACATAACACTTTACCTTGAGCAATGTGTGTTCTAGGAATAGGGAACTGGGACCCATTCGCCCATGGGCGAATGACTCCACCCTAGGCCTTTGAACCTAAATTTAAATTATGTTTTTGGCGGTATTTTAATGTCCCAAAATTCAAATTTTGATGTTAGCTTGTAATGTTTAATTTTTGGGAAATTAAGGATACATACCTATAAATACAAGGTTATTTTATCAATTCAAAACATCTAGCAAGAGGCGAACTTTACAAGAGAAAATATTATGATCAAGGGCATTCAAGATTAGATTTATCGGTGATTTATTGCAGCAATCAAGATCTCAAACATCATGCCAAAGTCTTTTGCAATCATGCATGTTTTTGGAGCTAACATTGTGATGTAGGTTTCAAAGATCAAGTCAAGCATTCAAGTCATATTTCAAGCATCGAGATCCACATCCATTGAAGCCATTTTCATGCAAGACAACGATCAACATTTCAGATTTCCAAAGGTTTATTCAAGGGTTTGGCGAGTTGCAACATAACATTGTTCATTCATCATTCCTTTCATGTTTCATTATTTCAATTCAAGGTTTAATTACCCAAACAAGGTTTGACCAAGGAAAACCCCCATTTACCAAAAACAAACAATTTTTCCCTCTTGTTTTTGTGTTGCAGATCTTAGGTTGAAGAAGGATTGAGGATCTCTTGAAGAGAAATATTGGAAAAGTTGTCAAATTTGTTGTCAAATCATGAAAACTCACCTACAGATCTAATTTATGACTTTTTGACACTAAGACTTGGATCAAACTGAAGCTACAGATTGACATCAGAGGCTTTTGAAATTTGTTTGAAATCTCTGAGCAGGGACCCATTTTCCCATGGGTGAACGAGTCCCAGTTTGTCTCCTGAAACTACCTTTTGGTGACTGGTACATAGTGTCTAACCCTTCTCAGATCTACATAAAGTTTGGTGTTTCTGTTAGTATTAAGCTTTAAATTATTGTTTCAATTTTGAATGAGCATAATTGAGTAGATTTACTATTTTTATCTTTTCTTCCCAAACTATTGTTTAGGCTGATATCGTCATCCTCAATCATAAGGAAATCGGTAGATTCTCTCATTGAGTTGACTCACCTAAGGGTTGTAAGTCAATTCTTTGTGTGGATCTCATTTCCTAATGAAATAAAGGAAAATAGGTCCATATTTGGTGAACCCCCCCTTTCCATCACATTTCCCTTACACACAAACCCAATTTTTCTATGTTTCGGAAGTTCATAAGACCCAAAAGGTCCAAAATACACAAGTGTCATAAGGTCTAAAAATATCCCACTAGTCCAAGCATATTGCTAAATGTGACATTAGAAACATACATCAAAGGCCTAATCAATATAGGGAAAATTAAAGAAAAACAAAGTGTATCCATCTTGTCTAAGAATGAATTAAGGGTATGTCAAGATCTTTCTCTAAAGCATGTCACAACTTGCTCCTGACCAAATCAATATCAAGGTGTTAGTAAATCCCCAATGATGATCATGATATTCATATTAATCCCATCTTTGATCAAGATCCTATCTATGATAATTACATCCACAATTTGATCTTTGATTATGATCCTATAATTGATCCTGAAATCCAAGATGATCCCTTAATATACCTTTATCCCATCCATAACTATGAAATCAAAGATGATCGCATCCATACTCCTAAAACTTCCATTGCCCAAAATGAGACACTTGCCTCTCTTAGACACATAGATAGTCAAACAAATGATATGGATCTCACCATGTATGAGAATTCACAAGATAAACTTGATCACATTGAGCATATCATTGATCAAGATATCGTAATCACAAATAAGGAGAAATTACAATCATCTTACAAGCTCGGTTCAACCACTTTCATATGGTTTGGCCTTCTTGCTGAAGAGAACATAAATCTCTCTCCTATGTCAAGGTTTTATAATGATGCATTTTCATCCTATTTCAAAAGTGAAATTTATCCTATGGCAAACAAAATCTATCAAAGCATGGGCCACAAATAGTAAAGGTTTGGGCCTTCATGAACATGAAATTTTGGAACTAGTATCTGTATATGAAAATTATGTATATCAAGGTCTTGGCTACACATCTCCAATAAAGTAGTTCGATGGTGACAACTCAATGATATTTGGGGTAACCTCATCCAACGAAAACATCAAATTAGAGGACATCCATGACTCTTTCAAGAATCCTCCATCCACCCATCTTCTACCTACTTTCTCCATCCATATTGTAACCCACGTTCACAACATCCTAGACACATTAATTGGGACGAACATCATCCATTATATAAAGTGAAGTACTCCCGTGAAACAAAAAAATGTTATCAACTACCAAAAAAAAAACAAATGCAAGTTTCATATCAAAATCAAAATGAATCTAAAAAGTGATATACATCCAAAATCATGAAGTGAGCAAAAAATAAATATGGATCCCAAAGAAAAGCACATTAATGAATCCAATAAAAGAAACTCATCAAAATAGATCCATAGAGAAAAAGTCACCTATTACATACAATAGGTGTGCACCACCTTCACAATTATCAAGCAAAACTTCACCATCCAAAGAGAATGTTGGTTCCAATCCTCAGATGAATTGGAAATCCATATCTAATTTTACCACCCAATCTGAATATCCCTCATTCCAATTGAAACCTCAAATCCCAAAATCCAAAATCCATCAATCTACATACCCATCTCCAAAATCCCACTTATTAAATCCATAATCCAAAATCCCAATCCTCATCTCTGCCATCAAAATCCATCCCACTTCATCCTACATCCAATCAAAAATATAGAATCCATTGTATCTTAGTAGCAAAACTTTACTGCAAGACTTATGATGGCACTCTATCGAGATGTTTATATTTGGACAAGGCCAACCCAACTATTAAAGAAAATTGTCACAATTGTGACTTATATATCAACACAACAATCCTAGCAAAGCAACTCTATAAGGCATGATATCATTGGCATGCCATTACTGAAGCATCTAAATTAACTACATCAAAAATCCAGTAATGTGATACCTAAAGTCCATAATTCCAGAAAGACTAATCAACAAAATTCTAAAAGAAATAAGAAATAAAAAAAAAATTCAAAAAAATAAATAGTAAAGATAAATAAATCCGTTCAAAGGTGAAAACCACTTCTTGTGGCATCTTGGGAAAGTACCATGATGAAAACCCATTCATAGGCATCATGTGTAAATCAATTAGCTATGTGAAACTTGAAATTGGGGGCAAGTTATCTCATCCATTCCACCAAACCTATCCATCTTATCATGTCATTCCATCATACCCATCAACCATACCCTTTTAGCCATGCCTCATCCATATTTCCTACTCACCTTGGTCTTAACAATGATCGGGGCACATGGTGCATACTTTGGGAAACTCTTGACATAGCCATCCTTTGGCCACACACCATCTATCATCACTTAATTATCTACATAGTACTACCTAATCCTTATCCTAGATCAAGACATGTTTATCCAATGTGATGTAGTCCTTGAAAATATCCCCTATATCCTTCTATCAATCCATATCCTCTACATCAAATCCATTTCGTCAACCATTCCATCCATACCATTATTCCTAGTCTTTAGGCTTGGCATATCCCTTACCATTGGGTCCACCACCATGATGGAAAATAAAAGAAAAAACTTATCCAAACATATTCCCAATTTATAAGAATGCTCAACAAAAATCTTTATCCATGTTGAAGCCCTTAAATTTGAACATGGTGTACCCCATCCAAAATCTTGCATCCATCCAAACACATCTACAAGATTTGTTCCTTATCTTGCTATAAGTTGTTTAATCTATAATCAATCTAATCAATTCATCATCGAGATGTTTTCCCAATCCTTGCATTGTTTCGGGAAGCGTCCTTCCCACATCAACAATGCTATCATCATCAATCAATCAATTTTTATCTTGAACAGGGGTAAAATCTAATCCAATCCTTGATCCAATCAATCCATTCAATCCCTTTAATCCATCATATACACCCTTGGCTTCAACATATCATTGGATACCAATTTGTGTATTTTGCATGTTTATAATTGTCTACTTTTATGGGTTTGTGCTTGTTTGTTGCTTCTAGTCTTAGTGCTCCACTAATCACATCGTTTCAATCACCTTCATAATTCATATGATGACATGCCAATGACAACATGTCTATTGGATCACTATTCTATTTACAACTTCTTTGTTTGTGTGTCAGTCCATATGCACATGGCACATCATCATCATGGGCTATTATATCATGGTGCATAACACTAAGTGTTATAGTAAAATAAAGGTTGCTCCTTGCATTAACATGAAAACATGTAATAAATGTCCATTTATCATCATCCATCCATAATTCTAATCATGTCATTTAGTTGCATCACATCCTTGGGAGATTTCATCATCCAACATGTATGTCCATTCCAATCTAGTCCAATCATCCTAGTGGCATCAATCCAAATTCCCAATCATTTAGTCCTTTATTCATGGTATGTACATCATCCCAACATGATCTTTCTCAAGTTACCTATTATACTTTATGACACATCTTATCTTTTCAAGATACCTATTGGGTTCCATTTCACCCAACAGTTCTCTTAAGGGGGCATCACTTCCATCATCCTTCTTAAGCAACTATGACAACTTGCCATTGAAGCTTCATTTCATCCCATCCTATTTTTTATTCTTCTTTGACACAACACCACTATCAGAATATTATATCAAAGAGGGGAAAAATCTAGACACCTAAAATATTCCCTAGGTCTATTCATCATCACTAAACCTATTGCCTGATCCCTAATCGACCAATTTCATCACTCGGGTCTACGTCCCATCACCTAGTCCTAATTATCTTAAGACATACCCCTTTCACTTGAATTCCACCACTTAAATTAAATAATCACATTATTTAATTTATCACCTTTTCCATCTCATCACAATAAATAAATAATTAATCATATTCCAGCTATTATCCACCTCACCCATATGGCTAAAATAATTAAATAATATTTTATTTAATTAGGCCTATTTTCTCTCACCACTTTCCTAGAATAATGGGGACCTAGGAACACTTATCCTTGTGCTCCCATTATTCTCTGAACACAACCATAGAATCTAGCCCCCCTAGATGCACATGTCCCTAAGCTCTCTCATGTCCTTAACCACTTACTAAACCTAGTAAATTCATCCTAACCATGCATATTTTAACTACCTTATGTTCACCCCCCATATTCTACTAGATCATAGAGAATTCCTCACAACCATTCTCCACCCTTGATCTCATAATCAAATCTTGGCCATCAATTCTCCATTCCTAAAATCTAGATAGATTTAACTACTTCCCTCATTCATAAATCAATCACCATTAAAGCTAGATACATGTCAAATTGGTGATAATTCAAGCAAGGATCATCCACAAATCAATCATCCAAGGAGAAAATCATTCAATAGTGAAGGCTTGGGTAATATTTTATGTTGATTTTAGCGTTATTACATATTAATTATCTTGCTCTGCTTTCATTGGTGAGCTTTATCTAGAGGTTTGTGATAGTTTAGAATATGAGTCTTTTACATTGTATTTGGTTCTATTTCAATTTTTATATTAGCACTCACACTAGTATGAAAGGAGAAATGACTAGGATGAATGAAAATATGGATTACTCCAAGGATATGATGTCTAAACTCCAAGAATATATCTAGTTATATTTTTCATAACTAAGGGCACGTGACTTTTGAAGAAATCAAGATGGATCTCCTAGTTAACAAATTTGGATCCAAATGATCTCATATGGGATCTCAGAACTTGCTACCAAAAGTGGATATGTGCAAGTTTGATGGGAATGATTCACTAGCTTGTGTAAATCAAATGGAGATTTCTTTTTTTATGTTCATCAACTTCTAAGTGGATACAATGTGAAAATGGATTCATTATATCTAGATCTAGATCACTTCATTTTGGCATGGATGGTTATGTGCTCAAAGGAAGAAAAAGGTTTTGACTATCACATCGTCAATATGGCAATATGCATGTTAGATAACTACTTTAACTAGTTAGCTAAACTAGAAAAAAACAAGATTAATCAAGGATTATATTAAAAAATTCTAGAATGTATCCTTGAGAGTAGAGACAATTACAAAGGAGAAATTAAATTACTTATTTCTTAGCAAGCTCAAGGATCACATCCAACATGAGGTACACATATTTATTTCTTAACACTTATTCCAATACTTAGTGAATTATCCAAGTGTTTGGCCCAACCTCGTCTATAAATTGTGTGGCACCTTGATGAGTTTAATTATGCTAGTTTGATGAATAAATTAATGATTTAATCCAATTCCATGTTTAATAGATGTAAGGCCCCACCTTGAATGTGATTAGTAAAGCTCTAATATGTTTTATGTGATCATAAATAGATGGTAAGATGTATTATGGATGACAAACAGTGTGATTATTTGATAATATTCTTTCTTTTCATTTTCACATTTTATTTATGCTACCGTGAATGTAGGACCCCGTTTCGTAACCCCCATTTTGTTTCAATCAAACAAGTAGTTAGATGATAATTATGATGAAATGAATGATGAAACTCTTTTTAGGATTCATGGGCATTAACCTTGATTTAATTATGATAGATGCACATGTGAATTTTTGGATATAACTTGAAAGAGATGGGTTATTTGGCATATTAAATTTTGGTAAATGGTTCATCATTAATGTTATAGGAGTTTAATATGAATTACTAAGGTGGTAAAAAAAATGATGGAGTGACTATTTCATTGACTATATTCTTGTATTGGAGTAAGTGTGTATTTCCTTTGATTATAATGAAAATTGAATCGTTAGTTCATTTGATGTATTAATGAGTAAATAGTCAATGAGTGAAAATTATGTGAATTGGATTAGCTAACAATATGAAGAGATATATGATCTAATCATGCTGACATTGGTAATGTGCAGGAATCGAATATGCAAATAGGAGGATGGATAAATATTGGAATCAAATCAAATACATCTTTGGGAAGTTCTAAGTGTAGCCCTATTTGACTTAGAAGGGTTTGAGGTTTTATTATTGATTGGGTGATTATGTTAGAGTAGAATCCAATTGTAGGGCATGTGATGTGAGTTTGGTTGGGGTTCGAACCTTCGGTTAGGATCAAAATTCGTATGGATTCGTGTATGAGTTTTAAAAAGGGATTATTGAGTCAATTTTCTTGGTTTTTGAACAAGAATAGACTCCTAGGACCTATACCTATGAGTTTGGAACCTTTTTGACATGTGATCTTGTCCTTGGAGTGTGAAAAGACCCTTCAAAAGTCCACATACATGAATGTGACGAATTCAAAAAGTGTTGGGGCTTGGGAAGAGTGACTTGTCACTCTCAACCTCCCACTCCCCAAAAGTTCTTGGAATTGGCACAAGACTCACACATGTGTGAGCACTTGTGGGAAAGAGTGTAGGTTTGGAGGATTCCTATATATCTCAAGAAGATGGAAGATTTGGGCATTGCCCACTTCTTCTCTTGGAGAATTTTGTTTTGGAGAATTTAAAGTTGGAAGAGGAAAGGAAGGGAGAGGGGAAGGAAAGCAAGGAGCTCTCACATGCAAAGGAGAGGATCAAGGAACAAATTTTGTGGAGATAAGTTATCCTTCTCATTGTTATCAAATTTGCTCAATTAGGAAAATTATTATTGTGTTATTTTGGTTAAAGTTGTCAAAAACAAGTTAGGGGAGAGACCAAATCTTTATATATGGAAATCTAGAGTGGTTTGGTGAATGGGTAGTCAATAAAATCATAAATAAACTATTCTTGTTAGTCTCCCTACCAAGATCATTGGTAGCCATTTATTTCTTGCTCGGGGGTATGGCTAGAGCCCATGAGGCTTCATGATGCCATTAAGGTAGGGTGGTGAGCAAGCCTTGTTCTTTTGTGTTTTATTCATTATATGTTTATATATTGTTGTAATATTGAAGACAAGTGTCTTATTGTAAAATTAAAGATTATAAAGACAAAGGTATACTTTATGTTATAAATTTTTTTTGCCTTCGTAATATTATTTTTAATAAAAACAAGTCTTGTTCTTGGGCATGTATGGTAATTGTGTCCTCAAATGTTATTTTTGTCATTTTGTGTACAAGTTGTAACATGGCAAGTTTATGTAAAGAATTTTGATCTTATTGTGACATGGAGAAGAAAATATTTTGTAAACATGTATAAAATAAGTGTATGAGGATGAGGAGTGGTTTTCATTTAACATTTGAAAGAAATAGTATGTAGACTTATTATAGTTCCTTTGTAAATGGATGAGTAATCTAAATTCTCTTGACAAAAATTTAATTGGATATCATTTAAATGGTGGTGTGGGTTAAGTAAACAAATAAAAATATAAGGAAAGGTTTAGTTTTGTAAGTTGTTGAATATGAATAAAAAAATAATAATATTTGTAACGTGTTCAATAATTTTAATCTACAAATTTTTGAGAATTATAATAAAATATATTTGAAACAAGTTAATACATATATATTTGAGTAAGCAATATGACCTTTTAGTTGATGAATAAAATATTGTTTTAAAATAGAACTATTTACAAGCTCCTGCTTTTTAGACAACTAATATATTGGTGTAACATGTTTATTTTGGTTAAATGAAAATAAAATCAATTATTGAGGATTTTAAAAGATTACTTTCTAAAGTTGTTGTGGAATAGTACCTTTTAAACTTTAAACAACTCTATCTTTGAGGAAATATAATCTACTTTCTAAATATATTTTAATCGACTAATAAATTGGATAAGAAAGCAAAAAAAAAACAACCCCTATTACCAAATCATGCCTAAGTCTTTCTTAAAAGCGTTCCAAAATCGTTCCTTAAATCTAAGGAGTAGATTTAAAAAAAAAAGATTATTAGGTAAATCATTTTGGATAAAAATAAATAAATATATATATATATATATATATATATATATATATATCACAAATAATTCTTTTATATAAATATAAAGAATATAATATATATAAATAGATATTTAACAAAAGTGTGATTCTGATATACTGATTTATTATATTATACACAGTATAACACCTGAAAATAATATATATTATTTTCTGACTGTAAATCCATTATTTTAGCAAACTTCATCTACTCTTTAAAACCTGCACAGGAGAAATAGATTCAAATGAATTTCCTGCAGATTTTGTAAGCTCTCTATTTATTATTGCATGCTTTGCTGTGCAAAAACAAAGTGTGAGGGTTAGGCATTCAGGAAGGAGAGGAAAATAAGAGTTTCAATATTTATACATGTGTTTTTTGTGTGTGCATTCAAGCAGAAGATCGTAATGGATGAGATAAGGAGAAATCAAACTTGAGAGGCATGTCTTGCAGCGACCCTTAATCTCTCCCTCTATTCTGAGCATACCATATTATACCATTTAGGGTATTTCAAACTATAAAGAATTTGAAAATAATGTTTTTTCTTCTGTGAGCATTACCTAGATGCAATGAGTGCTAAGTGGACCATTCATTATCATGAGAGATGGGTTCTTGTGAACCACTACTCATGAATCATGGGTCAATGAGTTTGACTCGAAAACTACACGGTTGAATCCTGATAGCAATATCATAATTTGACACGCTGTGGAAGAAACCTCCTACTTATCAATGTTTTCCCCTCCCATTCTTCCTTTTTAAAATGGACATCAAAGGTTTATAAAATACAATTTAGCTCTAACTAAAAGTTTTCTTTTACTTTTTACTCTACCACCTCTATCTCCTTTAGTGAAGTGGTTGAAATCTCCAACTATAAGACATGAGGCTTTATTTAAAATACTCTAATATTAATGTTGATATTAGATGTTTGGTATTAACATTTGTATTCATATTAACAACAAGAAGATTAATGCTAGTTTTATTATTTGAAGGAAAATTTTATTTGTGACAGAATTAAGGTTGTTTTGATATTGATGATTAATAATAATATATATTCCACAATTGAGTCTTAGTAATAAAATTATTAAAATGATCACATGTGAATAGGGTTAATACTAATGTTATTAATATTAATATTAGAGGTGACTATTTATACCAATATTAATTTGGGTTTTGAGTGCTCTTATTAAAATTAAAGAGAATATCACAATTGTTATAGCATTAAATATTAATATTAGGATCTTGAAAACAAAACCATGAAAGGTAATAATTAAGGTAAATATAAAGTGTCAAATTTGTGTTAAGAGGTAATATCATTTATCAATATTATCAATGGTATAGGAGACAAAGAAATATATATATATATAAACATAAAATATAGTCTTAACATTGATGTAGAAATCATTCATTTTATGATAACATCTCTAAGGTGTATAATGGAACTATGGATGTTACCATTAATGATAGTAGGTTTTATGAAAAATAAATAAAAATAAAATAAAATGAGATGAGAATTCTAAGTAATAAAGTAATCATGGAAGAGTATGTAATTTAGGTAATAATCCAAGAATGAAATTGTGAATAAAATATTTGGAAAATTAAAGGAAATATTAGCGAGAGCTTAGGAATTTCCCTTATCAATTATTGAAATGCTCAAGCTAACACCATGAGTCGTACAAACTTTATTAACATGTATTAACTAACCATTTAGATCCTTAAGTTAAATCTCACACTCGAATTAAGGGATAACGACATAAGAGAGAATGGGTTGTATTATGTTTGGATGTTTTTCGTTGGACACTTAGAAAGATAAGTATATGGGTAAACAAAAAAATAAAAATTATGTGGGTTTTCTTGTCAAAAATTATGGGCATTACACTAAGTTTTTACAATTCATTTTTTACTTCCATGAAAGTTGTTAATTCCTTCAAGATTATTGCTTCTTTTTCAGAAAAGAAAGCTCTACAATAATCTTCCTTATGTTTTTCCTATCTAACAACATTTATAGATTCTTTTACTATCCAAAAATGACCTTTCTTAGAATGGAAATCATCCATACTTCCTTCTTCTAATTCATATATTATTATCTTCCTCTTATGGAGTCTTTGCCTCTACTAGATTGTTTCTTCTCAACAATTCTTTCTTCTCTAGAAATAAATTTTCTAACTATTCCTCCACATAAAATGGTTTTTTTTATGCTCTTCATTGTCTAATTTTGTTTTTTGACACCTATCAAAATTTAGAGGGTGATTATTAGATATTATCATTATAAAATTATACGCTATTGACACATTTACTTTGGAAAATTTCTCTCTTACTAGGGGTCTAGATATTCTTATAATATTGTGCAACTCTTGGGTAAAAATAAATAAATCATGGTTGGAATCATTAAAAAACCCCATCATTTTTCTTTATTTCCTTTATACAATTACTTGCATAATATCTTGGCTCAATATAAATTAATAACAAGTGGCATCTTCTCTTCTTCTTTGACCTCAACCTATTCCTCTACCACATCATCCTATAAACTCATTATGATAGGGCATATTGTCATTGTAGTAATTTGAATTACTAGGATATTTTTTCTATTAAAAGTGGGAAAACAAAGAGAACCAAAGGCTCCAATACATAAATTATTCATTCATCATCAACACTCAAATGATTACATTCTATGGATTTATAAAGTCATTCAACTTATTAACTACCCAAACCACTAACTACCAACTAACTCATAACTAATCACCAACTAAAAACTAATTGTAGTGTAGGAAAACGTATCCCTTTTCACACTTAATTTGAGAATAACTAATATTAAAATGAGGCTAATGTTTCCTTGATTTAGTGTTGTAATGTGTTTTACACATTCACATTAAGTTTAGGGTCCTTCTAAACTAAATGGACTTAATTGTGCCTTATTTAGGGTGTTGTAATGTGTATCTTTACACTTTCACCCTAAACTAGGGATTTATTAATTAATTGAGGTTAATTTACCTTAATTGGCCCCTTTAATTCAAATCCAAGCCTAATTAATTGCAAATTATGAGAGATAAAACCAAATGTTCATAAATTCCATTAAACAACACATAATTTTTGAAGGTATGTGTCCTAGGTAGGTGACCTATGACCTATTCGCTACATGGTGAATGGGTCCTCACTAGGTCCCAGGACCCTATTTTTGAACATAGAATTTCACCTTGTTCGATGTGTGTCCTAGGTAAGTAGCCTAGGACCCATTCGCCATGTCCTCACTTAGGGAAAATGGGTCCTCACTTAGACCTAGGACCCCTCTTTGAAATATATTTTTGGCGGCATTTTAAGGATTTTAAATCTATAATTCAATGTCGGCTTGTGATATTTGAATTTTGGGAATTAATCTTAAGCTATGTATAAATACAAGGTTATTTTCATTATGTTTCAACTAGAAAGATAGAAGAATCTAATAAAATTTTCATGAGATCAAGCATTCAAAAGAAAGAAGCAAGAAAGAGTGAAGTCTTGGAGCAACATTAAAGTTTTTTTTGTAGGTCCTCAAGCTCATTTTGTTGTCAAAGATCAAGCATTATTGAAAAAGTGATGATAGATGCCTATGGAGAATCATGATGGATTATAGGTTTTGGGATAAGCACCATGAGATTCAACCAAGCCTAATGACTTATTTCCTAAGTGATTCCATCTTCTATGATCATTCTATTTTCAGCCTAAAGTGAGGTATATTCATATTTATGGCTTGTTAAGGGGATTTGGGATCTCCTAAAGTAGGTCTTTTGAATTGTTCATGTTTCATTCTAGGATCCTATTCTAACACACTTGAGTAGGGTTTCTTTTCATCACTAGAGATCTTAATCATAGACACACTTAAGGTTAGAATCACACACATATTTCATGTTTCAGATTTCAATTTATCATCAAGGTTTAATTACTAAACTCGGGGTTTGACCAAGGCAAACCCCTATCTACCAACAAACATCAAAATTGTTTTGCAGATTATTGGTAGATATGGATCCAAAAACATGAATTTTAAGTTACATGAAGGGATTGCATGTCTAGAACTTCAAGTTCAGATTCTAAGTTTTCTGGAAGAGCCTACCAGGACTCATTCACCATAGGGAAAATGAGTCCCTATTAGGGTTACAAAGGCATTAGGTTTTCATAGTTCATAAGCTATAGTTTCAGATTCAGAGTCTCTCAAGAAAGTCTACTAGGACCCATTTTCCATAGGGCGAATGAGTCCCTATTAGGGTTGTAGAAACAACAAGTTTTGATAGGTGCACAATATTTATTACCCCTGTAGACATGGAAATGTACAATTTTGGTTTGACACACTTGATTCTGATTACTAACAACATTTCCCCCTAAATCATACTCTCAACATTTCATCATATTCTGTTTCTTAATTTAATGAATCGTTATTCATTTGATTAATTCTTTCTCCTCCAGTGATTAGATTAATCAATTTAATTTAATTAACCTTACATTTCTGTTTAATTAAATAAATCATTTTATTTGATTAAAATCTCTAAAGTCCTCTTATTAAATTAAATAAATTAAACCTTATTTGATTTAATCTAACATATTCCTCTTTAGTTAAATAAATCAAAATTATTTATTTAATTAGTCATTTCCTCTCAATCCTGATTTAAATTAATTCATCTATTCGAGTCAAAATTGTCAAATCATCTAATCCTTCATTAAACTAATCAAAATATTGATTAAGTTAATCCCTCTCACTAAAATCCTCTAGAGAATGCAACTTGCACATGAAAATAGATTTAATTCATTTATTAAATCTCTATCTTCCCTCACATGGCATCAAAAGAGAATATTCCCTCAATTTGAATTCAAAAAATCCAAGTGGATGGGTACTTCCAACAAGACATTTATTTCATCTTACAAATCCTTTTGCATTGAGCCAAGTGGTCATAACTCCATTTGACTCTCCATCCACCTTGTCATTTCAATATTTCAAAATTCAAATTTATGCATTTATGGGCACTTTGATCAAAACTTGCACAACCATCAACCATTCACATGGTGACAAGTGGCATTCAACCATTGGATTGAAAGTTAGTCCCACATTTCTCAAATCTTATTCATTATTCAAAATTCAAATCTATAAATTGGAGGCTTCTCTCCTCATTTATCATCCACAATTTCATGCAAAGTTACTCTCTTCACATTGAGAGCTAATTTTTCCCATTTCCACTCAACCATTCATCATTTTCACAACTCATAGCTAGGTTATGCTCAAATCTCTTTGGAGAGATTTGATCAATCTATAATCACTCAAATTGCAATTTAGGAGTTGGGAAAGGGCCAATTTCAACATTCAATTGGCACCTATTCCCCCATGGGATCACTATTTTACTTGCTTAATTAGGATTAGCTCTCATTTATTTAAGTTTTGTTCTTCATTTTCTTCCTAGTTTGAGTTTAGTAGATGGATTTTATAGGGAATCCTTCATGCTTGTTTGCATTTGATCTAACACATTGACATGTTTGTTGTTCTTGTGCATTCGCAGGTTTAGGGGTTCACATTTTGGCCTGATCAAGAATTTCATCACGTTTTTGTGAAAATTCCATGGTTTTAAACATTTTTGTCTACACATAGGAAACTGCACCGCGGATAGTTCATGCGACCCTATATCACACCGCTTACACAGATGCAGCATTGTATTGCACCACACCCCTTGTAAACCGCGACACTATATTGAACCGCACCCATTTTTCGCCCCTGAATTTCAATTTTTTTTCCAAACTTCACCGCTTACAAACTGCGCTGCCTACTAAATTGCACCACACCTGCAGTCTCTGTTTTTGTAGAGTGCCACACCCAGTTAAATGCGCAACACTATATAGCACCGCCTCTGTTCCAAATTGCGTCGCACCCGCTAACTTTGTCGCAGGAAAATAGTCAGTTTTTAAATTTTAACATGTGGGTATGTGCAGGATCATCATGGAAAAAACAGGTCCTTAAGTGGCAATGAAAATTCAGAAAATTAGAGTTGGGCAACTTGACATAAAAATTTGAATAATTTATCTATATTATTTCAAAAATATGTAAGAATAGAATTTGTGGAAAATTGAATGTAGTTTCTAAACTACTAGGTTAATTTTTGTAAAAAAAAAATCTATTTGGTGAAAATTTGAAATTTCAATGCAATAGTACTAAAATTTCAAGGAAAAAATAAGAAGTAGGTGTTTGTCTGACCACCCTAACCATAATAAAATTATAATATTTTTTTATAAGATTTTAGATATAAGTAGAGGACTCATGTCCAGATGTGATGCATATTTTTTTATAATTTTTTTTCAAATAAATAATTAATTATGAATTTTTTATTACAACTTTTTAAAAATATAAAAATTCGTATGTCTGACCACCTTAACTTGGTCAAAATTTAATGGAATTTTTTTTTTTTTTTAATCCTATAGTATGCGAAGCATAGAATGTGATGCATGTTTTGGATTCAAAAAATGTGATACCGTTTGAAAGCTATAGATGTTTTTCTATCAGACTATCAATCAGGACTTTAGTCGTAATTCTAATAAAAAATAAATAATAATTATTTATTAGATTCTAAGTAAAATATAATTTATATTGGTAGAAAGCTGAGAAGCTCCTTTACAAACCCTTTTCGTTTCATCAATTTTAGGTAAAATAAAAGTCGTCAGCCACATGGGTGAAGTCTGGAAAAGCAAGGTAAGTTGTTAAACACGTTTTACGTGTTGACATTTTAGGATTGGCAGGTCCGAACCAAATCCCGAGCCTAATACCGAGCCTAATCCCTAGGCATTAAATTTTGTGTCAGAATATCGGATATCGGATTCAAATCGGATATCGGATTCAAATCCGATATCAGATTTGAATTCGATATATGATATCTTTTAGATTAGTTTTAAAACAATTTATACAATCTTTAATATATGATTTAAAAATGCAATTAAGTTTATAATGTAATATATTTAATATACAATTTATGATAATCTGTTACCGAATTATGTATTTAATATATAATATATTATTAAATGTATACTATTTAAATATTATTTAAATATTTTAGTTAATCTATAAATATTTTAATATTATTTCAATATTTTAGTTAATCCATAAATATTTAAATATATATATTACCAATTTATAAAATATTTAAATATTATATCTTTCCCGCTCGCTCTCTCCACCTCTATCTCTCTCAAGTCTCTCACTCAATAACTCCCCTCTCTCTCTC